>OY751548.1:2618950-3273687 GCA_963572245.1 Caenorhabditis sp. 8 KK-2011
TTCTTTTTCCTGAATTTTTCCAAAAAGTTGAAAAATTTTGATTTCTTTTTTCGCAAAAAATCGATCAGAAATTGTTTTCATACATACATTGGCCGCTTTCTAATGCGAGAGTCAGTAACTTTTAAAAATAAATTTTCAAAAAATTCAAACATTTTTAGGACCAAAATATTGCATTTTTTTGAGGTTTCAAAAAATTTCTGAAAATTTTGGATTTTAGAGACATGTATTTTAGAGACATGTAGTCACAAGGGACATCGACGAGCGTGGAGCATGCCGAATGTGAAGGGAGAGAAAATGACGATGGCTGTTATTCACGACAATCATGAGGTGCGTTGTTAAAAAAGTTGGCAGACAAATAAGACATTTCGAAACCGCAAAAAAAAACAAATATTCAAGACATAATGTTTTTCCTCGCGTTTTCAATTATCCGGCGTCCAAAATCAATAAAAAAGCAAATATAGACGGCGTTCAAGGAAAAATTTGAATTTCTTAAAATCGTTTCGTTTCTCCGAGAGAAAAACGCAAGTTTTCGTAATTTTTCAGCCCAACAAAAGTCGTCGTTGCAACAAGACGGTGCTCGATTTGTTTGTCGGCTTTCTCGACTATTACTGTACCTATTTCGACTATGATCAACATGTTGTGCAAATGGTTTCACGTAAAATCGAATCAAAACCGGATCGTTGGTCGAAATATCCAATGTGTATTTCGGATCCATTTGAGACGGATCACAATCTGGCGCAAGGAGTCGATTCGCAAAGTGAGTGTTTGACGTATAGTTTCTACAGTAATCCAGTCTTTTTGCAGTGTTTGACTACATTCGAAGCTGTATGGAACATTCGAAAGGTGTCTTCCAAAATCGCCATCTTCGCGCCGAGTTTCTTTTGGGATACGGTAATGACGTGGACGAGTACGATATGATTAGTCGTAGCGAAATGGATATGGAGACTGCCAATCACTATGCGGTGAGTTGCGATTATTGTAAAATTGTGAGCGAATTTGAAATGCGTACCACTATTTTCTTGGAATTATATGGAAAAGTTTTGAAAGAAAATTCTGAAAATGTCAAAAATTTAAAAGAAAATCATAGTTTTCGTGGCGTGACCTATATATTTTTTCTTGAAAAATGTCACGTTGAATTTTCGATCAAAAAATGTCACGGTACTTTTTCCACTTTTACAAGGGAACAAAAAATGGAGTCATACCTGGCCCAAGTGGGGAAAAAGTACCGTGTCATTTTTTTTCGCAAGAATTTTCACAGTGCCATTTTTGATTTTCATTGTATTTTATTCATTTTTTAGCCATTTTACCTGATTTCGTGGCGATTTACAGTGTCAAAGTTTTTTTTTTCGTTCTGTACACGGTGTCAAAAATTTTTGAGATTTTTGGTACCCTCTTGGGCCAGGTATGAATGGAGTGGTCTCATAGATTTCGATACGCTGAAAAAATTCTTATGTTCGATTTTGCGAAAATACCTTCATAACCCAGATATCGATATTCTCAACTTTTTTAATTCTCAAATAATCGATAAATTAGTCTGTACTCGTTTTCATGAAATTGTTCACTTGTCGATTGGTACTATTCACATGGCATCAACCACAACCGTCCCAAAAACAGAAGGATGTCGCCCTCTTTGTTATGTAGGCAATCAATCAATAACAACAGGTGCGACATTCTCCCATTTTTGGGAAGGTTATGGTTGATGTCATATGTTTACAACTTGTGTAGTTTGCTAATCGATAAAACGCGCCCCACCAAAACAAAGAGGGGGGAAGAAAAATTGTCGACCGCTTACATTTGTGCGTCGCGGCTTTGCGTCGCGTGTGTTATCATTAGTGACAATTGGACGATGATGTTTTGATATTTTTGAACTTTGAGTTTTAAATATTAGTGAATTATTTTTGAAAGTTAGAGACCCCCGCATCAAAGACCGGCTGATATGATGTATGTTCTTACAAAAATAACTATAGAAATGTTTGTTTTTCCAGGAGTTTCTGCTTCACAAGTGCATTATGGTCAAACAAGCGCCACATCGACAATTCCGCGATCGCAGTATGAGTCAATCAACTTCGACGTCAAACACGTCAATCAGCTCCTAACTTGACTCCCGTCCACCAACTGCATAATATGTCAATAGGATTTTCAAATTTCATTTCACTTTTCCTCTCTCTTAACCCGAAACGTTTCACCGAGCGGGTATCGGGTTAACAAAAATCGTCCCCAAAAAGCGACAAAATTGTAAAAAAAAAAGTTGCAAATGCGCTTCCCAATCATCATCATCATCAAGATTCTTTAAACCCCTCCCCGAATTATCCTTTTTATGTATGTACATATTGACCTCTTCTCACCACAAAACACCTAAAATTTTACATATTTTATGAAAAACAACAAAAAAATGCAGCCGGCTGTGAAACTTTATAAAAAAACAACAAAAATGTGTACATTTTCTTGAAATTTTGAGCTGGTACTCTTTTCTTTTTCAAAACCATACGAAAAATTTAAATATTTCTTTTTTTTTCCCTCTTCTTCTCCGCCTCTCTAAGTCCCAACTCACACAGATATCTTCGACGAGTTGTTTTGTTTTATTTTTTGTCTAATTATATTTACACACCCATTCCGGGTATTCGAATTGTCCCCCAACACCCATCTAAAATTTATTTGCCCCCCGTTTTTTTTTCGTCCAAGCGATCATCTAAATTTATGAACATCATTAATTGATTGAGTTGTATCGTTGTGAATAATGAAGATGTTATGAGAAATCTACGAGATTACTGTAGGTTTTTGAGTTTGAGTGAGAGAAAGTAAGTGGTTTTTTGAACCCCGTACCTCAAAAATTGAAGTTTTCAATATTGAGATTTTTTTTCTGGCCTTCGAGTAAAAAAGCCCGACCGGCCCAAGAGAGTCTAGACCCTTGAATAATTTATAAAATGTTTTTTTGTTGATATAATGATTGTCATCATAATATTAATAGATACAATCACAAGTTTTCATTTAAATTACATATTTACAGAAAACTAATAACAATGTCCAAATGCTCGTCTCAGTTTTGTCCGAATCTTCGCATACTCATCTGTCATCCATTGAATTGATGCTCTATCTATCACACCGTTATTCAACCGATGCATTTCTTCGAATCGATGTCTATAAATAGTTCGAATCGATGGCACGCGTTTATCCAAATATGCGACGGCGTCAATGATATTTCTCTCAAAAGTGACCAGGTTATCAAGGCTTAGTTCGAGGGGAATCGGTTCAATCAGATTGTAATATGCCTCGATGTTCGGTGCAGATGACAGTTCTTCTTCACTGGGTTTTCTCAAGGTTCGTGGTTTCCATGGACCAAGTGGGGCGAAATTGAGCGCTCTGCGTAACTCGGCCAGGCCAATACTCGATAAACTTCCCGAAAGAAGATGGTCAAAAAGTTCCTGTGCTATTCGAATTCTTAAATTGTCGCCTGATAGCAGTTCATAATCTCTGGGCGTAAAGCAGATTGAGCTGATTTTGCAAAACGCTCTCTCCATATCAAAAGGCGAAGAAGATGGAGAAAGTTGGTCTGGTGATGAAATAGAATTGGCCGAATTGATGTTGGTTTCTGGAGAAAACAAGATTTTTTGATGGAGATCGGATCATTATTATGGGGTTATTCAGTTGAAAAAAAAAAGTATGTTAAAATATTATCAAATTGAAAATAAATGGCTAAAATAAAATAAAATTTGAGAGCCGTGAAGAATATTCGCTGAGAAAATTATGTTTTCAGACGCGTCGCGTGTCTTTTTTCTCTGCCGTCTCTTACAAACAGCACGCAACGCGGCGCAGCGCATGTAAAAACATAATTTTGTCAGCGAATATTATTCCCGTCACTCGTTTTCCGATTTACTGTCTGCCATCTAATTTCAATTTGATAATCACAGGCAAATGCGAATCGGCCGATAATCGGTGGAAAAGGGCGATGCCGGCCGATTCCGTACAGGAAATCTTCCGACTTTCGAAAAAAAAAACACGCCGGCCGATTCCGCGTCGACAATCGGCCGATTTCTTGTTGGAGTTTTCAACGCCGGTCGATAACCGACCGACAGTCGGCCGATTTTCTTAAAAATGATGAAAATCGGCCGATTACCGTTCGGATTCGGGTACGGATTATTACCTTGGCCGGTCGATTATCGGCCGATTCGCATTTGCCTGTGAATAAAATAAAATAACACAAAAAAACTTATTCAAGTGATGTCGAAAAATTACAGTACCTGGCCTATGTAAAATCAAAGCGCTCGTAAATCAAGAAAAATGTCTCATCGTGCCGAGACCCAAACAGTTCAAATGAGGATGCGTCTTTCTTTCAAAAAATAGGCTGAAAATTTCAGAAAAAATTTCAGCCTGAAAAAAACAGTAATGCGAAAGGCGCATACTTATTTAAATTGTTTGTGTCTCGGCACGATGAGATCTTTTTCGTGATTTACGAGCGCTGTGTGCATGTCGAAAAATAGGCAAGGTACTGTGGCATATTTCGACATCACTTGAATAAGTTACTTTTTTCAACTGAATAACCCCATTATATAACACCAACCTGCATGTGATATAGTTGTAAGACAGAAACCGATGAAGACAAGAGTAATCAACATCGCCTGAAAAATTGAGAATAATGGTTCGTCGTTTTTGGGCGGGCTGACCGGCCCGTGTGCTGTGGAATTCCACGTAGCACATTTAGAAACCCCGGAATTTTACACAATAATTCAGCACAAAAATTTTCTTTCACTTTTTTTTCGAAAACCTAAAAACAACATGATAAATAACAAATCCAAAAATTATAATATATTCAGTAAAAAGGTCTAGAATCTCGGATTGAAAGAAAGGAAAGAATGGTGGTGTTCGATTGACCCTTCTCCCCACCAACACGCTATATTTAGCACCTGTCATGGGTGATAGAGTATGGAAAATGGAGAGAGTGTAGAGAGACAGTTGGATGAGCACTGTTTTTTGAGAGGTCAACGTTGTCCGCGAAGAAGATGATTGGGATCAAGAGGTCAACTCGAAACGGTTCAACGAGTCGGAGGGTTATATTAAATGAGGTGAGATCATAGGTCATTTAGTTTTCCTGCTGGTGAAAAAAAGGCCGACCCGATACACGGTCTGCCAAAAATTACAAAAATCGCCATTGCACACTTTTGTGGCTACAGTACCCAAAATTTAATTAATTTCAGCGGTAGTTTAAAATTTTTCGATAGTTTTGTTGATAATTTTGTATTTATGATGTGGAGAGTTCATTCACAAATGATTCTCCATAAAAAACTTCACACAAATACTTTGATAAACCGATTTTTTTTCTCAAGAAACAATCGAAAATAAATGGAAAAAAGTGTGCGCCACTGTTGCACACACTTCCTCCGCCTCTACTAGTGTGTGTTGTTTTTGTACGCGATGAAAATTTTTCATTGTGTTTGTGATTTTTGGCAGACCGACCCGATTTTCAAACGCCCGTTTTTTTGTTTTTTGAATTTCAGCCACAATTTGGTGTGAGCCGTCTCGGTCGGTCAAGTCATGCATGTCCAGAACTTCAGGAAAGTTATCCGCACGGTGTTTTAGTCTCCTTATAGGAGGGACAAATCAGAGAGGTAGACGCAGAAATGAAAGAAAAAAAACATAGAAATGAAACGTGAGATTTGCAGAGAAAATAAACAGGTCTCACGGCGAATACTTTTTATTTTCGGGAAATTTCAACGGTGCAATAGAGCGAACATTCCTCTTTTGTCAGCGTCAAATCTCTCGTTTGTCCGCCCTAAAACAAGGTGTCCAATCCGTTTTGATTTAGTTTTGCATTATTCTAGCTCACTTCAACAGGAAAGTTATGAACTCAAAACAATTGTCAGAAGAAGTACAGCTAAACAGTTTTTGTATTTTTTATTACGTGGTGACAATGAAAGGAATAACAACAAAAAAAAAATAAAATAGAGGGATAAATGTGGAAAAAGGGGTAAAATGGGAGAAAGATGTCGAGTATTCTAAATTTTATAAGTTCGAGTACATACAGGAGAGATGAACACGAAACATTTTCTCAAGTGCGTCTTCAATTTTGCTCCCAATCTTTTTGAACTCATCTGTCATACGGTCAACTGATGCTCTATCTATCACACCGTTATTCAACCGATGCATTTCTTCGAATCGATGTCTATAAATAGTTCGAATCGATGGCAATCGTTTATCCAAATATGCGACGGCGGTAACTATATTTTTCTCAAAAAACATGTGATCATCAAGGCTTAAATCGAAGGGAATCGGTTCAACCAGATCATAATAAGCCTTGATGCTAGGCGCAGATGCCAGTTCTTCTTTACTGGGTCTTGTGTAGTTATGTGGTTTCCATGGACGAAGTGGGCCGAAATTGAGCGTTCTACGTAACTCAGTCAGACCGATGCTCGTTGAACTTGAATTAAGAAGAAGGCCACCATATGCCATTGCTGTTGAGTATTTTAGAATGTCGCCTGTTAGCAGTTCATGATCTCTAATGGTGAAACAGGTTGAAGATATTTTTGCCAACTCATTCTCCATATCAAAAGGCGAAGAAGATGGAGAAAGTTGGTCTGGTGAGGCAATTGAATTGGTCGAATTGATGTTGGTTTCTGGAGAAAACAATATTTTTTGGTGGAGATCGGATTATAATTATATAACACCAACCTGCATCTGATATAGTTGTAAGACAGAAACAGATGAAGACGAGAGTAATCAACATCGCCTGAAAAAAATTGAGAATTAGGCCCCTCATCGTGTCCAATTGCAAACAACACAAAGTACCGTATCCCTTCAAAGGGACACAACGATTTCGCAGCGAACAAAAGAAATAGTGCAGAGAACGAGGAGAGCGTAGTCAGTTAGACAGTTTTTTGTTTTAGATATTTTGATGTTCCTTTAAATTCCGTTGGTAGTTTTATCTTCGCAATTGAACTCGATTTTTTTTTCTTTTTTTGAACTTTTGTGTGAAAGTTCACAGATCACGTTTCGAAAATCTACGATTTTCGCCGAAGTATTTTCTCAAGGCTCGAAAAACAACATGATAAATAATATATTCAGTAAAAAGGTCTACAATCTCGGATTGAAAGAAAGGAAATAATGGTGGTGTTCGATTGACCCTTTTCCCCACCAACACGCTATATTTAGCACCTGTCATGGGTGATAGAGTATGGAAAATGGAGAGAGTGTAGAGAGACAGTCGGATGAGCACTGTTTTTTGAGAGGTCAACGTTGTCCGCGAAGAAGATGATTGGGATCAAGAGGTCAACTCGAAACGGTTCAACGAGTCGGAGGGTTATATTAAAGGAGGTGAGATCATATGCCATTTAGTTTTCCGGCTGGTGAAAAAAAGGCCGACCCGATTTTCAAACGCCCGTTTTTTTGTTTTTTGAATTTCAGCCACAATTTGGTGTGAGCCGTCTCGGTCGGTCAAGTCATGCATGTCCAGAACTTCAGGAAAGTTATCCGCACGGTGTTTTAGTCTCCTTATAGGAGGGACAAATCAGAGAGGTAGACGCAGAAATGAAAGAAAAAAAACATAGAAATGAAACGTGAGATTTGCAGAGAAAATAAACAGGTCTCACGGCGAATACTTTTTATTTTCGGGAAATTTCAACGGTGCAATAGAGCGAACATTCCTCTTTTGTCAGCGTCAAATCTCTCGTTTGTCCGCCCTAAAACAAGGTGTCCAATCCGTTTTGATTTAGTTTTGCATTATTCTAGCTCACTTCAACAGGAAAGTTATGAACTCAAAACAATTGTCAGAAGAAGTACAGCTAAACAGTTTTTGTATTTTTTATTACGTGGTGACAATGAAAGGAATAACAAAAAAAAATAGAGGGATAAATGTGGAAAAGGGGGTAAAATAGGAGAAAGATGTCGAGTATTCTAAATTTTATAAGTTCGAGTACATACAGGAGAGATGAACACGAAACATTTTCTCAAGTGCGTCTTCAATTTTGCTCCCAATCTTTTTGAACTCATCTGTCATACGGTCAACTGATGCTCTATCTATCACACCGTTATTCAACCGATGCATTTCTTCGAATCGATGTCTATAAATAGTTCGAATCGATGGCAATCGTTTATCCAAATATGCGACGGCGGTAACTATATTTTTCTCAAAAAACATGTGATCATCAAGGCTTAAATCGAAGGGAATCGGTTCAACCAGATCATAATAAGCCTTGATGCTAGGCGCAGATGCCAGTTCTTCTTTACTGGGTCTTGTGTAGTTATGTGGTTTCCATGGACGAAGTGGGCCGAAATTGAGCGTTCTACGTAACTCAGTCAGACCGATGCTCGTTGAACTTGAATTAAGAAGAAGGCCACCATATGCCATTGCTGTTGAGTATTTTAGAATGTCGCCTGTTAGCAGTTCATGATCTCTAATGGTGAAACAGGTTGAAGATATTTTTGCCAACTCATTCTCCATATCAAAAGGTGAAGAAGATGGAGAAAGTTGGTCTGGTGAGGCAATTGAATTGGTCGAATTGATGTTGGTTTCTGGAGAAAACAAGATTTTTTGGTGGAGATCGGATTATAATTATATAACACCAACCTGCATCTGATATAGTTGTAAGACAGAAACAGATGAAGACGAGAGTAATCAACATCGCCTGAAAAAATTGAGAATTAGGCCCCTCATCGTGTCCAATTGCAAACAACACAAAGTACCGTATCCCTTCAAAGGGACACAACGATTTCGCAGCGAACAAAAGAAATAGTGCAGAGAACGAGGAGAGCGTAGTCAGTTAGACAGTTTTTTGTTTTAGATATTTTGATGTTCCTTTAAATTCCGTTGGTAGTTTTATCTTCGCAATTGAACTCGATTTTTTTTTCTTTTTTTGAACTTTTGTGTGAAAGTTCACAGATCACGTCTCGAAAATCTACGATTTTCGCCGAAGTATTTTCTCAAGGCTCGAAAAACAACATGATAAATAATATATTCAGTAAAAAGGTCTAGAATCTCGGATTGAAAGAAAGGAAAGAATGGTGGTGTTCGATTGACCCTTCTCCCCACCAACACGCTATATTTAGCACCTGTCATGGGTGATAGAGTATGGAAAATGGAGAGGGTGTAGAGAGACAGTCGGATGAGCACTGTTTTTTGAGAGGTCAACGTTGTCCGCGAAGAAGATGATTGGGATCAAGAGTTTATCGCCGATCGCCAGCTGAACTCGAATTTGGAAAAATATAAAAAGACGCTTCGCGTTAGCGCTCTCGCGTGACCTCGCACGTCGATTTTGCGCCTTCGAAATGTACATAAGTGTACAACTTGTGGTCTATTTTTGTGTTTTATTTGTTTGTTTCAGGTGCCCCGACTTATTTTTCACAATTAGGTGTGTTGTTCCCGACGTGCAAGACGAAGTTCGAATATTGTAGGTCTTTGAACCTGCTCAATATATTTTTTGATTACAGTAGTTTTTTTTTTTCAATAATGTTTTTCAATAAAAACTGTTACTTTTATCAAAGAAATTTCTTATCAAATATTTTTTCGCCAACGTTATTTTTCTAACGTTCGCTGATCAGCGCTGAAAACTTGTTGTGTTCCCGATTTTTTCTTGAAAATGTACAAAATTTGAACTAATGTGTGCAAAAGTGCGCGACAGTGTTGGCACACTCAGGGGTGGGCAATCGATTTAATTTTTCTTTTTTTTTTTGACAATTGTTAACAAGAAAACAGGTGTTTTTTCTTGTCGATTTGAGTTGAGACTAACGATAGGGTTTAGATTGATTTTTGGTTTTATTTTACAGATGGAGGAAGATGTGGAAGCTACTTCGGAGTCTCATCAACTTCTTCAGAGAAAGGATTCGTTTGATGAGGTGAGGAATTTGATTTTTAACTTGAAGTTTTGTGAAATTTTTTTTCGTATTTCTATGGCGCAAAGTGTCCTAAAGTTTGTCATTGTGAATGAAAACCAGAAAAACGAGAAAAAAACTTAGAAAATTTCAAGAAAAATCATAGTTTTTGATTTTTGAGTTTTTGAGTTTTTTTTTTTTTTTTGAGTTTTTGAGTTTTTAAAAAAAAAACTTTTATAGTTTTTTGAAAAAAATTTGATTTTAGTAATAAAAAGTGACGACAGATTATGCAAATCATTTTTGTTTTGTGTTGTCAAAAAAGTGCATTTTTTGATAGTTTTGAAGTCTCAAAATTGTTATTTTTCGAAAAATTAAAGAGCTCCAATTCAAAAACAACAATATTTACAATTTCAGACCGATATGGTGATGGTTCTTGAGAATGATCAGCTGATCATGGAGAATCGCAATCACACAAGCTTGCAAAGCCCTTTGAGAAGTGTGACAGATGTTCTACGTGAAGCCGAGAACATCATAATGGATGGTCCGTTGCAACAGGCGACAACGTTGGAACATCAGAATGTTATCGTCGATCAAGTTGATGTCGAGTTCAAGTGAGTTTTTCTGTTGTTGTTGTTGTCATTTTTATCTAAGTATGATCATCTTATGAGATTGTAATGAAAAACTTAAATTGAGTCACTTTTTGTTGAATTTACCTTCGAGAAAATAATAAAATATGCGACGTCCAATTGCGAAGATTAAACTACCAACGTCATTTAAAGGAACATCAAAAAATCTCAAACAAAAACTGACTATGCTCTCCTCGTTCTCTGCACTATTTCTTTTGTTCGCTGCGAAATCGTTGTGTCCCTTTGAAAGTATACGGTGTTTTTTGTTGTTTGCAATTAGACTTTTTTTGCTTCTGGACGCCGCGATAGAAAAAACTAAATTTTATAGTGGAGATTGTTCTTTTTCCTAAATTTTTCCAAAAAATTGAAAAATTTTGATTGCTTTTTTTCTCCGCAAAAATCGATTTGATTCATACATACATTGGCCGCTTTCTAATGCGGCCAATGTAGTCACTAACTTTTAAAAATACATTTTTAGAAAATTCAAACATTTTTAGGACCAAAATATTGCATTTTTTTCAGGTTGAAAAAATTTCTGAAAATTTGGGATTTTAGAGACATGTAGAGTCACTAAGTTTCGAAATTTTTTTTCTGAAAATTTTACAGAAAAAGTCCTTTTATAATGTACAATGTTTTTTTTTCGCAAAAAAAATCTTTGCAGCCCAAACTCGTCGATATCCGACGGCCAACCGTTCGAAATCATTGTTCGTCACTCAAAAGTCGTCGAACAACCCGCCAACAACATTGACGATCCGACTTCATCCTCCTATCATCATCTTCGATTGCCAACTGTCGTCGAGGGAATCGAGACGGGCGACGGCGGCGACGATGAACCGTCGACGTCGAATGCGGTCGCGTCAACCGCCGCCGCCGCGCCATGGAAGAAGGGACATCGACGAGCGTGGAGCATGCCGAATGCGAAGGGAGAGAAAATGACGATGGCTGTTATTCACGACAATCATGAGGTGCGTTGTTGGAAAAGTTTGCTGACAAATAAGACGTTTCGAAACCGCAACAAAAAATTATCCGGCGTCCAAAATCAATAAAAAAGTGTGTCCAATTAAAAAAAAAACAAATATAGACGGCGTTTAAAGGAACATTTGAATTTCTTATAATTTTTTAGTTGTGGAAGAAGCTGGATCTCGTTGTGTTCCTTTAAATAATTACGGTATTTAGTGGCTTTTGAAAATTTTTCTCTTTTTTCTGATTTTAGACAGCTGATAAATCTATGTACCGACATTCCGCGGGATGCGCCAAAAGCCTAATGTAAGAGGGGAAAAAAGTATCGTCATTTTTTGGTCGAAAATTCACAATGAAATTTTCAAAAAATTTAGAGCTAATTCTTTCTGTTTTTTCGTCGTTATTCCCAATAACAGAAATATTTCCAAGATTTTCACAGTGACAAAATTTTTGAGAAATTTTGGTACCCTCTTAGGCCAGATATGGTAATTTCATGCAAAATTGGCTCTTTTGTACAAATTTGGCGAAATTTCACAAAGTAATGTAAAAAACGAAAAATTTGTCGAAGAAACTCGGAAAAAGAAGGTTTCTCGACATTTTTATTGTTTTTTTAACATTATTTTTTTCTTATGAATAAGCCCGTTAAAAAATAGTTTTTTTTTTGAGAAAACGTGAACTTTTATAAAAAATTCTAGCTCCTCGATAATTTCTCATTTTTGGAAAAAAAACCGACAACATGAATGTGGTGAGATTTTCGATAAAAATAGACTCTAGTTGCTACTATTTTAGATTATCTCTGGGAATTTTCTGGATTATCCCAATATTTTCGAGCTTTTTACAGGAAGGCGGAAATCAGCATCGTCGTCGAATCGTCAAATATCGACTTCATCCGAATCGACACGTTCCAACTGCACCGTCAACACTTACATCGAGTCAAGATTCATCGGCAATCGCCATCGATCATCCAATCAAGACACTTCGATTTCGCGACATTACCGGCGTCGATTTCGATGATGACGATGATGAGCTCGAGGTGGAGATCAACGAGGAGGAGGTGATCATTCCGAATGAGAGTGGAGACGGAGCTCGATCGGTTATCAAACGGTTTTGGGAGGCGCGTTGGAAGGCGACCAATTTTGAAACGTTGCCCGATTGGCTTCAGGTATGACGCGGTTTTTTGAAGTGACGTTTTGTTTTCATACATCATAAAAGGGCCCTTTTTGTGGAAAGTTAGTGACCCTACTTGCCGCAGACAAGAATTTTTCGCGCTAAAATTTGAAATTTTCGAAAAAAAATCAGCAAAAAATAAATTACACAACGAAGTTTTATCAGAAAAGGCTATTTTTTCACGAAACAATGAAAAAAAAGCCAGATTATTATCAGCCCGAACTTTTTTCGATTTTCAAAAAGTTTTTGGAACAGGGTTGGGCGGAACCGAACACGGAGATTTCTGGAATTTTCTGATTTTCGGAACTTTTTCCGAATTTATTTCGGAAAATCGTTATCATTTCTAAAAATAAATACCAAAAAATAGGAAAATTCATTTAAATTTTGGCAAACATGTCTGATTTTTGAATTTGACAGGACAACGAATACCTTCGAACCGGTCATCGTCCGCCACTTCCATCATTCAGCAGCTGCTTCAAATCGATATTCGCATTGCACACCGAAACCGGCAACATCTGGACACACATGTACGGATGTGTTGCGTTCATCGGCGTCGGCGTGTGGTTCATGACGCGTCCCGACGCTCAAATGCAACTCATGGAGAAGTTGATCTACTCGTTCTTCTTCATCGGCGCCATCGTCTGCCTCGGCATGTCGTTCCTCTTCCACACTGTCGCGTGTCATTCGGTCGAGATGGCCAAACTGTTCAGCAAACTCGACTACACCGGCATCACGCTGCTGATTGTCGGCTCGTTCGTACCCTGGATCTATTTCTCGTTCTATTGTCGACCGCAACCGATGATCATCTACAATGTGATGATCATCACACTGGGCGCCGCCGCCATGGTCGTCTCGTTGTGGGACAAATTTGCCGAGCCCAAATTTCGACCGGTACGCGCTGCGGTCTTCCTTGCGATGGGCCTGTCGGCGATCGTGCCGGCGATTCATCTCTTCATCTCGGACGGTTTGAGCTTTATGCTCGACGAGGCACAATTGGCGTGGTTGTTGCTGATGGGCGGATTGTATATCGGTGGAGCGGCGTTGTATGCGACACGAGTGCCCGAACGATTCTTCCCCGGAAAATGTGATATATGGGTGAGATTTTAAAGCCGTGACATTTTTCAAGAAAAATGTGTGGGTCACGTCACGAAAACTAAAAAATTACAATTTTCAGTTTTTTTTTTGGTTTTTTGATAGTCTTTCACAGGGACAGAAATGCAGAAATGGTTTCCCAAATTTTTTTGAGAAACTTGGCCAGGTATGCCCCTCGTTTCTGAAATGAAATCAAAATTCCAAGTGTTTTGTCGTGGGTTACTGTATCCGCACACGAACGGTGTTTGCGGCCGCCAATCTTGCAGAGAATGAATTCAAAAACAGTTTTTTTTTCGGAAAAACACTTTCGATTTTTGCCCCGCATTTCTTGATGAATCTTTTTGCAGTTCCAATCGCATCAACTATTCCACACTTGCGTCGTCATTGCCGCATTCGTTCACTATCACGCCATCACGCAAGTCGGAATGCGCAAGCTGATGAACGGCTCGTGCGCCGAACAGCTGTTGACGCGATACGGTCAGGAGACGAATCCGTCGTGGCTGGGCACGTTGCTCGGATTGGACGAGGATCCGAATGTGAAGAGTTGGACGCCGGAAAGTGTTTTTGGAATGTGATTTTTTTTTCTGATTTTCGAATTATTTATACACCAATATTTACATATATTGTTACGAAACGGGTGAGTTTTTTTTGTATTTAAAAAATTTCGATAAAAAAAAATTTTTTTTCATAGAAAAATACTTTGTAAAACATTTTAGAGCAATGCTCGTCAAAACTACAGTAACCCACCATGAACCTGAAAATTGAATTTTTTCACTCAAAACATTCAGCTACAGAACTCTGGAAAACATGTTAAAAAATTAGGGTATAATTTTGTCAAAACTACAGTACCTTCTTCTAAACTACATGCATCTGAAAATAAAAATGTTGAAAAACCGGAAAAACTCGTCAAAAAAAAACGAGATTTTTCGAAAACTACAGTAATCCTCATAAACCTAGGAATTAAATTGTTTTTTCCAGACTTAGTTGTGATACTTTAATTTTCTGCAATTTATTTCGACGACCTGCTTTTCTCATCATCTACGTTTTTTTTTTCATTTTTTTCGCCCGTATTTTTGTCTCATTTTTTGGTGAATAAAATATGACTATTGTTGTTCTCGTCACTTTTGTTGGTCGTGCCCATCCATGTTGCCCGGTTAATCTATCCGGTTTTGTTATTTCACAGCCAAAAAAATGTATATGTGTGTGTTTTTGTGCCGCGCGCAGAAAAAAAAGAAAAATGATTTCTTTTTTTTTGCTGCGTGTTGTCCCCTTTTTTTGTGTTGCTGACTTTTTTCGTAAACATTTTGGCCAACAGCCAATCAGCTTCCACATATTTTTTTCTTCCTTCTGTGCTTGTTCCTTTCTCGACCAGAAGATGTGTGTTTTTTTTCGAGCATTTTGAGGAGCAGAAAAAAAGTGAGAATTGTTTTTGTTGTTTCCATGAACAGATTTTTTTGTTGTTTACTTTTGTGGATGAATGAATGAATGAAAAAATGTGCGAGAGCTCGAATTTCAAAGTCATTAGAGAGAGCTCCTCTATTTTCATTTTTTTGTTTAGCGCACTACCAGAAAAATTGTCGATTTTTTAGAGCTTGGAGGTTTTATTTTTGCCTAAAATTTTCTATTATAGGGTCCTAATCTCGGGCAAAATAAAGGGAGAGGACAACTAACTTTTGAGTTTTTGATAAATTAAGAAATAGATTTTGACCATATTGTCAATCCGGTCAGATCATCCAACGGAAAAAGTGATCTACCACAAAAATGCTATGAAAGAGCATGTCAGAATGAGAGATTCAGACGGTAGATCAATTTCTCGTTGGATGATCTAGCTGGATTGACAATACTTGGGATAATTATGGCACGGTATTTCAAAAGATTAAGGAGGCTGCCAAACGAGAGGAAAATCTGATAATTTTAAAATTAGCGCGTGTGATCTACAAAAATTAAACTTGTGGGTCTGGAATTTCGTGTGCAAATAACACTATTATTAGAATTAATTTCCGGTAACTTTTTATCTCGGAAATTCAAAAATTAGTTGTGGAATATGTTGAGAGTTTTCATGACATTGAAAAAGATAAATCTCGTCGAAAAACAAAATTCGAAATTTCAGACCCGCAATTTTTACTATGCGCTTTGAAAGCACCTTTGATCTTTTTCGTCTGATATCTCTTTTTTTGATAGCAGCCCTGAAATACCGTGATGGACCAGAGCTCAAAGTTAAACCCACTATCAAAAAAAAACGATCAAAGTGAACGAGACAAGAAGGAAAGTAAGAAAACGATATTGTAAAACTAAGAAGAAGAAGAAGACGAAGAATGAATGGATAAATGATTGAACAAAGGGAGACACCTTGGCTGTCGACTCCGCCCCTTTTTACAAGCGGCGTGCGTTGTAAAAAGGGGCGGAGTCGACAATCTATGTGTCTCCCTGCATGCTCATTCATTCATTCATTCATTCTTCACTTTTTTCTCTGTTTTCTAATATTGTTGTCTTTCGTTCGGACTCTTTTTCTTCTTTCTCCCCCTCTCCATTAGTGAAAAGGTATACAAGTATGGTTTTCTTCATTATTTTTTCTCAAAACGTGGAGAGATTTAGGGGTACTAACCCGAAATGTCGTCTGGGCATCTATCTGATGTATGTATAGGGTTGAAAAATTAGATTATTGGAAGAAAACCAATATGGCCTAGAAAACCAAATGGGCGGGCTAAATACAGTATATTTTCGTTGAAGGAACATGATAAAAAATGAAAAATAACATTTTCCCATTTATAAAATGTAATAAATCCACGTTTTTAAAATAATATTTATCATTTTATCATCGTTTTCTAATTTTGTCGTACTGAAAATACCCAATTTTTGAGAATGAGCGAGACGCAGAGAAAAATCATGTTTGTGTGTGATGAAACTCTGCGTCTCGTGCTATCTAGCAAAATCGAGCGCAGAATTTGAATTTTGAAAGTTTTGTTTTGCTATTCCTTTCATGTCTGGGATTCTTCCGATTCTCTCCTGGTTACTGTAGCTTTTTGTTTTCGTCGTTTGAAATCAACAAAAAAAAATTTCAAATACAGTACCAATTTTTAAAGGAACATATTGTCAGTACGAAAAAATTAGAACACGATAATAAATATTATTTTAAAAACGTGAAACGTGGCATGGCTACGTACAGTAGAATTTTCTATGTACACGTGGATTTATTACATTTTATAATGAGAAATTATCATTTTTTATTTTTTCTCCTTTTTTTTCAACGAAAATGTACTGTATTTAGCCCCGCCCATTTGGTTTCCTAGGCCATATTGGTGTTCTTCCAATGGTCTAATTTTTTCAACCCTATAATAACGTTTTTTCATTGCAAAATTTACTTGTAGCTCACCATTTTTTTAAATAAATGGTTAGTTACGCAAATTGTGCAAAAACGTTGTGTTCCTTTAAAAATTGGTACTGTATTTGTGTTTTTTTTTCTTGATTTCAAACGAAACATTTTGAATTTACTAAATTTGAACAAAAATTGAATCTTTCAAGTTTTAATTTGATGACCCTGGAAGTATTTGAAAATTCCATTGCCCATTTTTGAGTGCAGCATGTTTTTTTCTGATTTCTCTGCGTCTTTTTTGAAAAACGTCAAAATCCAGGAAAAAACAAAAATTCAAAAGTGCAAATTTTGTCCGGAAACCCTTTCTCCAACCTTTTTCGCTTCTCATCCCAACTAATTTCCTCTTTTTCTCCCCCTTTTTTGCTCGAGAAAAATCAGATTATATATATTTTTCACACGCTTCAAATTACCTGACATTATTCGCTTTTGTTTTTTTTTTTGCGACGACGACGAGAACAACAACAATAACAATGAGAAGAAAACAATTTTTGCTCCTTTTTTAGTAGTATCCCAGAGGAGAATAAGTGGTTTTTTGGGTGCTACTAGAGAGACCTAGGGAAGAAAAAGTTTTGGGCCTGGGCCCGCATTTTTTGTTGTTTGCGCTGGAATTTTCGTTGATTTGAAATTAGCAAAATTTTCGAGTGTTTTTCTTTTTTTTCCGAATTCTAGAGAGAAAACTCGATTTTTTTTTTGATTTCGAGTTTTGACTTGGAAATTTCGATTTTTCTTGAAATTTGAATAAAAACCGGCCCGGACCGAAAGCTGAAAGTTTGAATTTTTTCAAAAATTAAGTCAAATTTTTTGTCTGAAAGTACTGTAGTTTAGAATGGATGCCCGGAAATTTTTTCTAGAAAAAATTTTGGAAGCCAGAAAAAGTTTGACCGCAAATAAAATGAAGCAAAACTTTTCTAGGCCAAAAATGAAAAAATAGAAAAATTCCCCGATTTTCAAAATTTAGATCCAATTTCTCTGAAACCAAATTTTGAGAATTTTTTTTCAAAAATTTCCTAAAAATTCAGTTTTTTTGCTAACCGCCCGTATTTATCTTCTCAATTTTGAATTTCAAATTTTTTCAAAAATAAATTTCGAACTTTTCTAGGCCAAAAATGAGAAAATAGAAAAATTCCCCGAATTTGAAAATTTAGATCCAATTTCTCTAAAAGTACTGTAATACCTATGTCGTGGCCCAAAATTGACTTTTCAGCCGATTTTTTTTCTAGAAAAAATTTTTCAAAAATAAAATTCGAATTTTTTTTAGAAATTTTCTTCTGCAAAATGTTTTGCTCCCCGGGATTTTTTGCTCATTATTTTTCTGTTCCAAGAAAATCAGTTTTTTTTTTCATTTCCCCCCGTTGTGTTGTGTGTCAGCTCCATGTTATTATTTTTTTTTCTTCTGCTTACAGCGAAAAAAAAACTAATAATAATAAGGAGAGAGAGAAAAGAATGCTTATACATACATGTATATCCGCCTTACTACTTCATGTCTTATTTTCATCATCATCATGTCAAACGAGACAAAAAAAAAGAAGTATTTTTGGACGGCGAAATAGTGTGTGATGGGTGGAGAGTGGCAGAGGCATCTTTTGTCAATTTGATTATTCTTCTTTTTTTCTTGCTTTTCGTCCTCGTTTTTTTTTGCGGGTTTTTTGTATTCAGAACGTTTATGTCTGAGAGAATTTGGTGTTTTTGTGTCTGGGTCTCGTCACGAAAACTGAAAAACTACCATGTTCCTTTGAATTTGGACGGATTTTGGCATTGTTTCAGTTCAAAAATTCGAAAAAATCAAAAATTTGGCTAACCGCCAATTTTTTCTGAATTTTGTAACTTTCTGATCCCAAATTTCTATGAAAAAATAAAGTTTTTTCTTGAACCTGATCTCAAAATTTGGTTAGAAAAACTGAATTTTTTTTTAGTTTCTTGTTTGTTTGCAATCCTCAAAAAAAATGTTTTTTGAACCCAATCTTTTTGCATATTTTTACACAAAAAATTATGCGCAAAGTGCGTTTTTTACACCTCAACTAATTTCCTTTCTCTCTCACTCTCTCTCTCACTCTTCCCATTTTTTTGTCTTTTAAAAGCTTTTTTTCATTGTTGATAGACTGTGTTCCTTTAAACTAGAGTTTTTGAAACGGCCAAAAATTTGCAGAATGTCAACCGAATCATCATCTGCGAATGCGCAATTCGAAGACGACGTAAAAATGACAGATGACGGAAAGATACGTGTGCTCGAAGATCCGGCCGAATATCTCAAACGGAAGCCGAAGAAGAGCATTCTGAAAATGAAACAAGACTCGTCGATGGAAGGAAAAGATGGGCGCGCACATTTTGACGAGATGAACATTTTGGCAACATATCATCCGGCTGATAAGGATTACGGAACTATGAAGGTTGGTGGTTTTTTGACAAAATACATGTTTCTAAAAACCCGGCAAGTGTACGTTTCAAATTATTTATTTCAAAATATATTTACAAACCAGATTTTTTGGAAGATAGGCTCCCAGACATTTCGAAACCACATAAAATTCTGGGGAAAAAATTGAAAAAAGTTGATAAAAAAATAGTTTTTCGTGTATTTTTGGTAAAATTTTTTTCCAGAATTTCATGAGGTTTCGAAATGTCCGGGAGCCTTAAATAATACTGAAAAAAAATTCAAAACAGTGAAAAATTTCCCTGACAAAGAAAAATGATTTTTTCTTTAGTTAGCTGAAAAAATGTCGGCAAAAATTGAAAAGTTGAAAGTTGAATCGAATATTTTCCAAATTTCGCTGACCGCGTCGCGTACACGCGTCGCACTTGACCACATTTCATGTTTTCATAAAGTCCAAAATTGTTCTGGAAACATTCTACGAGGTTGAGAAATTTTGATTTCTCATCAAAATCCGAATTTTTCCTCATTTCGACATGGCTATAAAAGTTATGAGCAAATGAAATTATCAAAAGTTTGAAACGTATATTCACCGGGTTTGATGATCAACTCATACAAAGTGTTGTTGACCGCGTTGCGTGTCCGCGACGCGGTTCTCACTTTACATCGTAGATTCACGGAAATTTCCGCGTAATTTGAAAAATGGAGAATGAAAAGGTCAAACGTTTTTCTTCCCCCGAAATGCGGAAGTTGTACGAAACTTGAAACGTACATTTCACGGGTTATTGATTTTTTTTTTGCAGATTGACGAGCCCAAGACTCCATATCATCATTCGGACGGCGAGAGTGAGGTTGATGAGGTTGGTTTTTTTGTTTTTGCAAACTGCGACATTTCGAAACCGCCAAAAATATTGAAGAATATGTTTTTAATAAATTTGTGTACCGACATCCCACGGGATGCGTCATGCATTAAGACGAACAAACATTTCTTCGCAGTTTCATCAGTCTTCGACGGAACAGTAATTATTTTCCGAAAAAAAATTCCGGAAAAAGAGGTTCCGAATATTTTTTTCGCGAAAAAACCGGAAATTTTGGAACTTTTCAGCCAAACGTCCAAAACCATTAAAAGTTGGACAGTTTTGTGAGAATATAATAGTTCATTTATTTTTTGAAGTTTCGACATGAAAAAAATTCCGAAAATGGTCGAAAATTTCGGTTTCTGTCCGGCCCGAAGTGTCCAAAATGAAACATGTTGTTGCAGGGAAGTCTGGGTGTTCCGTCGAATCGTGCGCGACGTGTCTCGCTGGGAACCGCCGTCGATCCGGAACAAGTTGCTCAGGGACTTCAGCATCCTCACGAATCGGTTCGTTCTTTTTTTAATGTAAAAATGTGTGGTGTTTTTGCAGCATTCTCGACCAATTTCTTCGGCTGAGGATAGTGGAGATGATGAGGAATTGACAGAGGAGCAGAAAGGTAACCCCGGGTTACTGTAGTTTTCGAAAATCCTGATTACTGTAGTTCTTGGAGAAATACTCGTCTCATGACCCAATTTTTTGAAATTTGAAGAAAAACATTTCTATGGGTTACTGTAGTTTCTACAGTTTTGAAATTTGCGTAAAAAAGTTTCGAGAGTACTGTAGTTTTTCAACCAAACATTTTTCCGAGAAAAAAATGAAAAGAAGAGTCGTCCGGTAGTACTGTATTTCTCACAAATTTGAAAAATTTAAGATCTTGAGAAAAAACATTTTCGAGTAGTACTGTACTTTCTCAAAAAGTCCTTGGTTACTGTAGTTCTTGCAGTTTTGAAACTGTAGATGTAACTAAGTTGAGTAGTACTGTACTTTCTCAAAAAGTCCTTGGTTACTGTATTGTTTGTCTTAAAAGTTTCCCATTTTTTTAAAGGTCAAAAAGTTCGAGGACTACTGTACCTACCGTACCCCCACAATTGTTGTTTTCCAGTTCATCGCCGCGAATTTGAAAAGAAACGTCGCGCACACTACAACGAAGGAGCCGCGCTGAAAATGCATCCAAAAGTCGACGACGAAGAAGAAGAGGAGGCTGCTGAAAAAGAAGGCGACGACGAAAAAATGCAGCAATAGGACGGAGTACTGTAGTTTTTTCCATGTATTTTTATTTTTTTTTGTTCGTCCACCACACGGTTCCTTTCACACACACCCAATTTTCAGCTTTTTATCTTATTTTGTCATTTGGAGAAAAAAACAACAACTATGTGCAATTTATTTTGTCGATAAATGAAATTTTGAGTTTTTTGTTGTTTTTTTGAGAAAAATTGATTTTCGAGGTTAATGTTCCACCCTACATTCTAGCCGTTGTTTTTGTCGTTTTTTTTGTCTGTTTCTCTGCGTCTCTTCGTCCAAAAAATGATGACAAACAAAAAGGTGTACTTGTTCGAAATAAAACTGGATAAATTTCACTTTTTTTCAGATATTTCGATGGCGTTGGCTGGAAAAGTTGCGATTGTTACGGGCGCATCGAGAGGAATCGGTGAGTTGAATGTTCCTTTAACGTGGGAGGTGTACTGTAGTTGAACAGAATAGTTAACGTTCCTTTAACGAGTACTGTGCTTGAGAAATTTTTTACCTATTAATCTGTCCCTTTAAAGTTTGAGTATGATGCTAGTTTCCTTTAAATCCGAGCTACAGTAACCAAAAAAAAAGACAAACTTTTCTTCCTGTTCCTTTAAACACGAGAGATACAGTAGTTTTTGACAATTGTTCTTCGAGCTACAGTAATCTGAACAATTTTTGGTCATGTTCCTTTAACATGTTCCTTTGAGAACAAAGAAACTTTTTCGTCAAAAATACAGTTTTCTGTGATGTTCCTTTGAATTATTTTGATACAGTAATCTTAAGAGTTGAAACAGCAATGTTCCTTTGAGTTGTCCTACAGTAATTTAACAAAAAAACCCCCTAAACCCGCGAAAAATACGTTTCAAGGTCGCGGAATTGCTCTACAACTCGGCGAAGCCGGTGCCACCGTCTACATCACCGGTCGCCAACCGGCCGACAGTCTCAACAGTCAAGTGGGTCTCAGCGGACTCGAGGAGACGGCGCGCGAAATAACGTCGCGCGGCGGACGCGGAATCGCCAAGTTTGTCGATCATGCCGACATGAAACAGGTTGAGGAGTTTTTCAAAATTGTCGACAGTGAACAAGACGGCCGGTTGGATATTTTGGTCAACAATGCTTATCAGGGAGTTCAGGTTAGTGGTGCCGCACACAGAAATGGGCGGAGGTTTTAAAATTTTGGCAAATTCAAGAGTTTTTCCGAAAAAAAAAACCGTGCCGCAGACAAAAATGGGCGGAGCTTGTTTTCCTTTTTTAAAGTTTAAAACATTTTCGAAAAAAAACCATGCCGCAGACAAAAATGGGCGGAGCTTCTTTTTATTTTTGAAATAGAAAATATTCCCGAAAAAAACCGTGCCGCAGACAAAAATGGGCGGAGCTTGTTTTCCTTTTTTAAAGTTTAAAACATTTTCGAAAAAAAACCATGCCGCAGACAAAAATGGGCGGAGCTTCTTTTTATTTTTGAAATAGAAAATATTCCCGAAAAAAACCGTGCCGCAGACAAAAATGGGCGGAGCTTGTTTTCCTTTTTTAAAGTTTAAAACATTTTCGAAAAAAAACCATGCCGCAGACAAAAATGGGCGGAGCTTCTTTTTATTTTTGAAATAGAAAATATTCCCGAAAAAAACCGTGCCGCAGACAAAAATGGGCGGAGCTTGTTTTCCTTTTTTAAAGTTTAAAACATTTTCGAAAAAAAACCATGCCGCAGACAAAAATGGGCGGAGCTTGTTTTTTATTTTTGAAATAGAAAATATTCCCGAAAAAAAACCGTGCCGCAGACAAAAATGGGCGGAGCTTGTTTTTTACTTTTGAAAATTAAAAAGTTTATGGGGAAAAAACCCGTGCCGCAGTC
This sequence comes from Caenorhabditis sp. 8 KK-2011, assembly GCA_963572245.1. Lineage (NCBI taxonomy): Eukaryota > Metazoa > Nematoda > Chromadorea > Rhabditida > Rhabditidae > Caenorhabditis > Caenorhabditis sp. 8 KK-2011. Next base: position 2,642,271 of record OY751548.1, read on the forward strand.
AGAAATGAGCGAAGATTTTAAAATTTTGACAAATTGAAGAGTTTTTCCGAAAAAAAACCATGCCGCAGACAAAAATAGGCGGAGCTTGTTTTTGATTTTTCAATTATAAAGTTTTTCCGAAAAAAAAAACATGCCGCACACAGAAATGGGCGGACCTTGTCTCACTTTTTGAATTTGGGGTGTTCCCGAAAAAAAACCGTGCCGCAGACAAAAATGGGCGGAGCTTGTTTTTATTTTTGAAATAGAAAAATATTCCAAGAAAAACCATGCCGCAAACAAAAATGGGCGGAGATTTTAAAATTTTGACAAATTCAAGAGTTTTTCCGAAAAAAAAACCATGCCGCAGAAAAATGGGCGGAGCTTGTTTTTCATTTTTCAATTATAAAGTATTTCCGAGAAAAAAACCATGCCGCACACAGAAATGGGCGGACCTTGTCTCACTTCTGGAATTTGGGGTGTTCCCGAAAAAAAAACCGTGCCGCAGACAAAAATGGGCGGAGCTTGTTTTTATTTTTGAAATAGAAAAATATTCCCGGAAAAAAAACCATGCCCCGCCCATTTTCGAGTGCGGTATGGTTTTTCCAAAAAAATTTGCTAAATTCACAAGTATTTCAATCTCTATAAGCTTCGCCCATTTTTGCAATTTTTTCTCGGTTTTTCGCAAAAACTACAGTACCCCCCTCCAATTTTTGCAGGTAATCTCGGACAACATCGGCAAACCGTTCTACGAAACCGATCCCTACATCTGGGACACTATCAACAATGTCGGACTTCGTAATCACTATTTTTGCTCGGTGTACGGTGCTCGTCTCATGACAACCGGTCCGAATCAGAGTGGAGGTCTGATTGTCAACGTGTCGTCGGGTGGCGGCTTACGGTATTTGTTCAACGTTGCGTACGGTGTCGGAAAACAGGCGTTGGATCGATTGTCGGCTGATATGGCCGTTGAATTGAGAGTGAGGCTTAGACTGAGGCTTAGGCTTAAAGAGTGCCAAATTTTGAACATTTTTTGTCTCAAAATTCTTCTGGGCCGGAAAAAACGGGCCAAGGCCAAGGTGCGCTTCAAAAATGACCCATTGTCAAAAATTCCCGATTTTGTCCCATTCTCACTGGGACATCGGACACATTTGGGACATTTCTGAAGTATATCATGTTTATACTCAAACTGATCAGAAAATTGTGCTGATTATCGTGTTGATCATTATTTTCTCTAAAACTCTCAAAAAACATCATTTCTGCACATGATTTGGATAAAAATTGGCGGAAAGCAATAAATTTGCAATTTTCAAACGCAAAAAATGATATAGCCGTGTTAAGCATAAAATTTGGGTCAGTTTGAGTATAACAATGACCCAGTTTCGAAAAATTCCCGATTTTGTCCGATTCTCACTGGGACATTGGACACATTTTGGGACACTTCAGAAATGGGTCATGTTTATACTCAAACTGACGCAAATTTCACGCTGATCACAACTGTGACACTCAACGTTCGAGACGGCTTAGGCTTAGAGAGTCTAGGAAATTTTGAACATTTTTTCGAAATGTTTTTTTCTGTTGCAGAAGAAAAACGTGTGCTGTGTGTCGATTTGGCCGGGCGCTGTTCGTACCGAATTGGTCACCAAAATGTTTTCGGATGTCACCAAAAAAGCCCAGAATGCCGACATGTTTGCCAACGGTGAAACTGTCGAGTATCCAGGTATTTTGGGCGGTGGTCGGATTCTAGGCCACGTTGGTAGCGAAATTTTTTCGAAAATTAGTCGGGAAAAAGGGAATTTCTCTGGTTTTTTAGACTTCTAGGCCACTTTGTCGGATCCTAGGCCACCAAAGTTGAAAAGGTATTTTGGGTCGGTGGTCGGATTCTAGGCCACGTTTTTTGTGATTTGGGTTTCTAGGCCACGTTGGTAAATACTTTGAGCTAAATTTTTCCGAAAAAGAATTTCTAGGCCATTTTGTCGGATCCTAGGCCACCAAAGGTATTTTGGCTTTTTTTTGTGAGGGTCATTTTTGGGTTTCTAGGCCAATAATTTTCCAATTTCAGTTGTCTTCTCTGCGCTCTCTCTCTCTCTCTCTCTCTCTCTCTCTCTCTCTCTTATTTTCTCTGTTTCTCTAACTCTCTTGGAAAATTTGATTCTAGTCCCCACACTGTCGGATCCTAGGCCACCCCAGTTGTTTTGCGAGTTCCAGGTAAAGCGGTAGTCGCGTTGGCGAGCGACGCGAATCGCCTCCAACAAACCGGCCGCATTCTCATCACCGCCGACGTCGGCTCGCACTACGGTTTCGTCGACATTGACGGCGCGACACCGGCGAATCTGCGATCGTTGAGCTTCATTCTGACGCACGTCGGCTGGCCACGTGCCGCCCGCATCTTCCCCGCGTGGCTCAAATTGCCCGGATGGGCGATTTGGGCCGGCAACAGTCGTCTCTAACCATTTTTTTTGTGTGTAAATAAATATAAATTTGTTTTTTTTTTTGGAAAAAATAGTGAAATTAGGTGGCCACGTCAAACCACATGTCATTTTAGGGCCGAAAAATTTTGACAATCAGCCATTTTATTAATTCACCCGCACAAAATGGACCTTTTTCGGGATCTCGACTGTTTTCACGGCTATATAGATTTGTAAGTGAGCTTGCAGCGCCAACGAAATACTGTATGCCATTCACTCATACTTCTAGTGTGTCCTGCGTGGTGTAGTGGTAGGGTGATTGATTTCAATGAGCGGGGTTTTGGGTTCGAACCTCGCGCGCGTCAACTTTTTTTGTTTTTCAGAAAAGAATGCCAAACTTTGCTAAAGGAGAGCGGTGATTTTCTGCTTCGACACCATTTTCGTGCCAGCAACGATTTCAGCAGTGAGACGTGTATTTGTGTGATAAGTGTTGCGGTGAATGCGTCAAGCGGTTTGGCGGCTGACGCGCCTCTCGCAGCCGTCGTCAACGTTGACAAAGATCGTGTACAAAATGTGGCAATTTGCCAAGCGTCGAACGGCGAGTTTTACACGTCTCATCAACCGGCCGAAATGTTTCCCACCATCCGAGCGTTGATCGACACATATGTTACGACGCGAAAATGTTTGTCGACAACGTTGCCGCCGATTGTGCGCGCCATAACTCGACTCGATTGGCAGATGGGCATGACGGCGATCGAGATGATTCAGCCGGAAGTTGTATTAGGCAAAGGATCATTTGGAACAGTGTCGAAGGCGCGGCTCATGAGAGGAACGCCGATTGAAGTGGCCGTCAAACGTGTCAACGAGGGGATGACGGAAGTTTTGGTAGGTGGATTTGATCTCGGCTTGAAATTTCGCATTTTTTTTTTTGAAAAACAAATGAATGTAACATTTCGTAAAAATAGGTCAGAGTTTTATGAATGTTCAGTGAAACCATGTCACTCAGCGCAAAATTTGGGTCAGTTTGAGTATAAACATGACCCATTTTCAAAAATTCCCGATTTTGTCCCATTCTCACTGGGACATCGGACACATTTTGGGACATTTCTGAAATGGGTCATGTTTATACTCAAACTGATCAGAAAATTGTGCTGATCATCGTTTTGATCATTATTTTCTCTAAAACTCTCAAAAAACACCATTTCTGCACATGATTTGGATAGAAAATTGGCGAAAAGCAATAAATTTGCAATTTTCAAACGATTAGAATACTATCATCGTGTAGAGAATGAAATTTGTGTCAGTTTGAGTATAAACATGACCCATTTTCAAAAATTTCCCATTTTGTCCGATTCTCACTGGGACATTGGACACATTTTGGGACACTTCAGAAATGGGTCGTGTTTATACTCAAACTGACCGAAATTTTGCGCTGATCAACAAAAAACAGTTTTTGCAGCTCTCCGACGTGCTACAAGAGGCGCGTATCATGCGTCAAATCAGCCATACGAACGTGATCAAATTGTACGGCGTCGTCGTCGAAACGTTGCCCGTTCAACTCGTCATCGAGCTCGTCGACGGCGGCGTCTCGTTGTCGCAAATGTTGAAGTCGCGACAAATCGCGATTGGATGTCGACTGTCGCTGGTGTTCGGCGTCATGTACGGTCTCGGGTTTGTGCACGAAAAGGAGTTTATTCATCGCGACGTCGCCGCTCGCAACGTTCTCGTTTCGCACGATTGTCGCGACGTCAAACTCATCGATTTCGGGCTGAGTCGACGTGGACCAATGTATTGTGTGAGTGTCTAGCTATAGGGATTTTTGGGAAAAAAAATTCCCGAGTTTTTGCAGATTACTACCGCTCAAAAAATTCCGACGAAATGGCTATCGCCCGAAGTTTGTTGTCGCGGAATTTTCTCGCACAAATCGGACGTTTGGGCGTTTGGCGTGACGTGTTGGGAGATTTTCAACGACGGCGTCGAACCGTATCCGACGCGCAAAAATGCCGAAGTTCGCGCAATTCTCGCCGACCGCAAACTGCTCGGCGAAAATGTGCTCAATTTGAATCATGCCACTTGTGAGGATAAACCGCCGCCCGGATGTGAGTTCACGATGATCAGCGTGAAATTTGCGTCAGTTTGAGTATAAACATGACGTACTTCTGAAATGTCCCAAAATGTGTCCGATGTCCCAGTGAGAATCGGACAAAAACGGGAATTTTCGAAAATGGGTCATGTTTATACTCAAACTGACGCAAATTTTGCGCTGATCATCATGGTGCCATCTAGAACATCTGTTGCGTTTTCAGTGGACGCAGTTCTTCGCCGCATCTTTCGATACAATCCCGATTCGCGTCCCACAATGGCGCGCATCATTTCGATGGTCGAAAGCGAGGTGCTGACACGTTTGTCGGGCATCGAACTCGACCGATGCACACTTCGTCAACAAATGGGCACGTTCATCTCGTCGAATCGTCACACCGCCCCGTCGATCACACCGCCCAGCAAACGAAGCGATCGGAATCCTGTGCAAAAGAGTTTGCGACGTAAAGGAGGCAGTCAGGAGGGAGGATCTAGTCGGTGAGTTGTGGACGAGAATGATGGCGTCAGTTTGAGTATAAATATGACCGACTTTCAAAGGTGTCCCAACCTCGGTGCGACATGGGACACTTTTCTGGGACATTTCAGAAATGGGTCATGTTTATACTCAAACTGATTAGAATTACATACCGAAAAACATGGCGCTACTCAATTCTTCTGAAAATATGAAAATATCGCAGTTTTGTAAAACTTTGCGCTCAAAACATCACAGAAACTGCAAAAACTCGGAATTTTATGGTTTTTCATTGTCACCAGGATGATCAGCGTCGAATTCTGGTCAATTTGAGTACAAACATGACCCAGTTTCAAAAATTCCCGATTTTGTCCGATTCCCTCTGGGTCATGGGACACATTTTGGGTCATTTCAGAAATGTGCCATGATTAGACTCAAACTGACGCAAATTTTACGCTGACCAACACGGTGTAATTCAGATTTTCGAAAAATATGAAAATATCGCACTTTTATAAAATTTTGTGCTCAAAACAGCACAAAGACTGAAAAATCGCGGCTTTTCATGATTTTTCATTGTCGCCAGGATCATCAGCGTCGAATTCTGGCCAATTGGAGTATAATCATGACCGCATTTCAAAGTGTCCGATTTTGTCCGATTCCCTCTGGGACATGGGACACTTTTCTCGGACATTTTAGAAATGTGCCATGTTTATACTCAAACTGACGCAAATTTTACGCTGATCAACATGGTGCTATTCTTACCACAGGACCGGCCGAAAAAGTGTGTCAGTGAGTGTGTCGAGAAAGAAGGATCGAACACAACGAACTCAGAAGCAACGAAAATCGAAGAGATGAGAGGCGCAAACAAAACAACAAAAAACAATTTGAAAAAGTACCAGTGTTTTACTATTATGTGGCCCAAACAAACAAAAAACAGCGGCTCCAAAAATGATGAGAGTTAGAAAAGTGCGGAATGCATGTCGCAATTGGGCATGGTAACGCCCAAACTGTCGCGTGTCACTGTCGAAACCAATGTCCACGCATCTTGGCCGCATTTTGACAAGATTATCGGATGTGAGCATCGGAGATAGCCGTCCATTGCGCGGCACATGTCGCTCAGATAGGCTTCGGTTGAGGTTGTCTGCAACTAACTTTTTTTTGTCATTTTTTTCTGACTCTACATGATGATCTCAAACGGACCAGAGTCAAGGAATCTGACCCGGTCCGTTTTTGTCAAAATTTTCGCTGAAATTTTCGATATTTTTTGATGCTGAAATTTCAACCGAAAAAAAAATTTTATTTTGGCGCCAAAACATCAACAGTATTCTAATTTTCAAAATGAGGAAATTTTTTGAAACACGAAATTTTTCGAAGTTTTTAATTTTCGCGCGAAACATTTAGAGGTTTTTCCGAGATTGAGAGAGCAAAAATTTTCAGAAAAAAATTCTCAAATTTTAGGCGAGATAGTGAGAGACGCAGAGAAAATTTGAACTTGTTTTTTTCTCAATTTTTGGCGCCATTTTTTTGGTTGAAAATTTGAGATAGTTCATTTTCAAAGTTTTGAAAAAAGTTCAATTTTTGATTTTCCAAGTTTTGGCGCAAAAAATTAGAAGTTTTTTTTGAATTTAAGATTTTTGCGCAGAAAATTTTCAGGCCCAAATTTTTCGATCCATGACTACTGTAGTTTTGAGCGTTTTCAATGTTTTCTGATTTGAAATTTGGGGCGAAAAAAATAGTTTTTTTTTTATTTTGAAGTGAAATTTTCAGGCTCGAGGTTTTCGATCCCAAAACTATACTGTAGTTTTGAGCGCCCCAAATAACCTTTGAATGTTGTGCTTCGGTGATCGCCTGAGTTGCGGCAGTCTTGCATCCGATATACTCGTTGTTCGCCTCGACATCGGCGAAACATGCGGCATGTTTTTGAAATTGTGGCTGACCGCTTCCGCACATGAAACTGTACGACGCATGCACTGCGTCGATTGACAGCGAGTCGCAACGAACATCGCTTGTGCATTTCTGCAAAAAAAAATTGGCGAGATGAGGAATCGAACCCTCGACCCCTCGCGTTATAAACAAACACCTAACCAGTTTATCTGCCATGCCACTTTTCTCAATTGTTCAAATATTCTAAAATAGAAAAACCGGGCGTTCTTAAAATGATTTTCTTGTTGAAAGTTTGGCACCACAAAAATCTACAGTACTCTAATTTCTTTTCTACAGTACTAGTGGTTGGAAATTTTGCAGTTTTCACCTTGAAATCGGTGTAAATTGTGCAAAGTTGGTCGAAAACAGCTCCGCCTTGTAGTGGAAATTGCATTGCGCCCGTCTCTTCTTGTAGTTTTGTTGCGTAGTCGAGCATTGGCTGGAACAAAAAAAAAGAACGTTGACTCGAATTTTTTTTGTCCGGAAATTTTTGGCCCCAAATTTCAAGTTTTTGATGTTTTTTTCTCGATTCAAATTTGGCACCAAAAATTTTTATTCATTTTTTTAATACAAAAAAAATTGAAACTTAAAGATTTTAAAGAAATTCTGATTTTTTTTTCAATTCAAGGGTACTGTAGTTTAAAAAAAAATAAAAATTTGAAAATCTAAAATCTCAAAGTACTGTAGTATCCCTTTAGTGTGCAAATTTTAACAAACTTTTTCTGACTCGAAATTTTTAGGTACTGTAGTTCAACTAACCTGTAAACATCTGTTGACCTTTTTCTCATCACTATATTCACATTTGACCGGACTTTCTTTCGCTGAAGAAACTAGAAATGTTCCGAAAATCAAGGCGATAGTTGTGTGCATTTCTGAAAAACAATATTTGGTTCTCGAGGATTTTTGAAATGAAAACAATTTTAAAGCTATTTTTTCTGGAATCAAAAAAATATCGGATTTTTTCGGGCCAAAATATTTTCCGGTCCGAAATTTCGGATTTTTTTGGCCCGATTTTTCAGAATTTTTCAAGTCGAAAATGTTTTTCAGAATTTTTCCGGGCCAAAAACTTTTTTCGGAATTTTTTCAGGCCAAATTTTCTGATTTTTCGGACCAAAAACCATTTTTTTTTGAAATTTTTCAGGCCAAAAATATTTATCCGGTCTGAAAATGTTTTTCAAATTATTTCGGGCCAAAAATAATTATGGGAATATCGCGGGCCTGAAATATTTTGCAGAATTTTCCGGGCCAAAACATTTTCCAGGCCGACTTTCTTGAATTTTTCGAGCCAAAAATATTCTCAAAACAATTTCGGGCCAACTTTTCGGACTTGAAACCTAAATTTACTAAAACTCAGAATTTCGACTAAGAAAAATCCAACAACAACAAAAAAAACTTTGCCAAATTTATATCATTTTACGAAGCGGCGAAAAAAAGTCAGGAGAATGAAAATGTTGACATAAAGTAATCGAATTTTTGCTTTCCGCATTTCTCTCGTCGGTTGTGGAGAGTCCTCTTATCTTATTTATTCTCGTCTTCCGGCCAACAAGAAAAAGTAGATTCAATTTATTACTTACTTACATATTTTTTGTATCTCAAGGATGCTTGTCAGAAAAATTCTACATCAACAACAAAAAATTTTGACACCTGGAGGAATCGAACCCGTGACCTTATGACGAGCAGTTCAGCGCACTACCAATAGGCTACGCGCGCTTGTGAAATGGAGGAAAAAGTTTTAAAATAAAGTTCTGGAAAAACACTTGAACAGCAATTATCTTCCATTTTCAAAAGTAAATAATTCATGTTTTTATTTTTTTTTTGCTCGCGAAAAAGTGCATTTGTTAGAAATTCTTGATCGTTGAAAAGTACAGTAGCCCTGAAGTTTGAAAAATTTCAGTTTTTTTGGCGCTAAAAATGAAACTTTGAAAATGCGAAAAAATATTTCAAAAAATCAAATTTTGACACCGAAAATTTTAAATTTTCGAAATTTTGTTTTTTTTTGGGGCCACAGTTGATAGTTTCAAAATCCGGTGTTTTTAGCGCGCCAAAATCTGATTTTTAAATTTTCAAAATTTTGCAAAAATTTTGAAGTTCAATTTTTCACGTCTTCACGCCAATACTCAAAAATATGTATTTCCAAGTTTTGGCGCCAAATTTGAAAATTTCAAATGTTTTTTTCAAAATGTCAAAATTTCTGGCTCCAAAATCGAAATTCAAATTTTCAAGTTTTGGCGCCAAACTCAAAATTTTTAATTTCTAATTTTTTTTGGCGCCAAAACGCGGAAATTCAAATTCTGAGAGATTCAGAATCTTAAATCTGTATTTTTGGCCTCGAAACTCACATTTTGATTTTTCAAGGTTTGGCGCCAAATTCAGAATTTTTAATTTCTAAATTTTTGGCACCAAAACTCACATTTTGAATTTTCAAGTTTTGGCGCCAACTTAAGAATTTTGAAAGTTTAAAATATTTTTTCTAATTTTTGAGCCTATTTTTTGGTTAAACTTGGAAAAAAAGAGAAGCACACAAAATAAGCGAAAAATAAACTAGGAAAAAAGTGAATAGAGTTGAATTGAAATGGAAGTTCTGTCTGTTTTTTTTCCATCTCTTCCACATACACAATTTCTATCTAATTAAAGATTCGCTTCTGAATCCGACATGTCCAACAAAAAAAAATTGAAAAAGAGCCAACATTTTTCATCATCTAATAACTCACTAAAAATAAAAATAAAAAGTTTTAGTTGTTTTTCTCCGCTATAATAATAATAATAATAAACTTTTATGAGTTTTCAGTTTTTTTTTCCTTTTTCTAATGAAGAAAAGACGTACCAATTGTTATGGAAAAAAACAATACATTCCGTTGTTTCCACTCAATTTAATCCACTTCTAATGACTTTTTTCTTTTCCCCCCGCACACAAATATCAAGGGAATTGAGAAGCGAACACTCGTGCAGCAGCGTGGCGCAGTGGAAGCGTGCTGGGCCCATAACCCAGAGGTCGGTGGATCGAAACCACTCGCTGCTAATCTTTTTTTTTTGCGCTTTTAATTTATTGCACTGTTGGGTGCCTTTTTGCTAATTATTAGTTGGGTGACCTTGGGTGTGTTTGCGACGACAACGTTTTCGGTCATTTTCAACAAAACACACCATGTTACTCGTCATTTTTGCCGCCTTTCTCACTGTTGGAATAGCTGGAGAGTGGGTTTTTCAAGTTTTTGAGAAAAAAATTTGAGCGAGAAAATTTCAGAAACGTCTATTGCACTTATTATCGAGAAACCAATGAGATCACTTGTGGGTGAGTGGAAATGTGAATTTGAGAAAGCATTTTTGGCGCCAATTTTAGGAAATTCAAACTTCCCGCCAAAATTGGACTATTTTATAAGTTTTGCGCTGAATTTAAATTTTTAACTTTTTTCCGGCCAAAAATTCAGAAATTCAAATTTTCAGCCGTCTGTTTTGGCGGCAATTTTTCAAAATTCGAATTTTAAAGAAAAATTTCGGCTTTTTGACGGCAATTTGAGAAAATTCAAACTTCCCGCCAAAATTAGTTTCAAAAAATTTTAAATTTCAAATTTCGGCGCCAATTTTCCCGCCAAAATGTGAAAATTCAACTTTTTTTCCTCAAGTTTTGGCGCCAATTTTCCAAATTTTAAATTTCACCGAAAAATCGGGGTTTGATTTTTGAAAAATATGAGACTTTTAATTTTGGCGCCAAGAATATTTCAGGTTCGGAAAATTTTTTTGGCCCGAAAAAATCTGAAAATTTGGACCGGAAAATTCAGAAAACTCGGCTCGGAAAACATTTTTGACCCGAAAATTCTGAAAAATTGTTTCGCGCCGAAAAAACTGAAAACATTTCGCCCCAAACTTTTTGCCTCCGGCATCAAAAAATTTTTTCGCAGAACCGTCACATGTCCGACTCACATTCCACCAAATGCGGATCTCGAAAAAGAGGGTCTCGACGTGAAATTGCCACGCGGATGGTATCGAATCGGAACGATGCAAATTCGACACGACACAAGTTGGCTGAACCTGTATCGACGACGAGCCACCGGTCTCGGCTATTGGGACTTCTACACAAATATACCGGAGAGAAATTGTGCCGGGTGAGTTGGGACGATTTTGGTGCCAACAAATTTGAATTTTTCGAGTTTTGCGGCCACAAAAAATATGGGCCAAAAGTTCTGGTATTTTTTCTCAATTTGGTGCTCAAAATATTTATGGAAAATTTTGAATTCTTCAAATTTGGCGCCATAAAAATATACGTCAAAAGTGCAGAATTTTAGGGAGCCAAAACTTTTGCATTTTTTTCTTGAAAATTTCAGAGAAAATATGAATTTTTTTTCTTGACGCCACAAAAAATGGTCAAAAATGCAGAACTTTGAATTTTTTGGCGCGGAAAATATTTTTTTTTGAATTTTTCAAATTTGGCGCCACAAAAAAACGCGTCAAAAGTGCTGTATTTTTGAACTTTTTGGCGCGAAAAGGCATATTTTCAGTAGAGCGCATTTGGCAATTTTCAAAAAAAAATCTGGCTTATTCCAGAACTTTTGGCCTACACGCCGGTGACAACATTTCGGGATCGGTGACGGTAAAGGACAAGAAATGTTTTGATCGTCTAGTTTATCAGGTGAGTCTGAGTTTTCCGAGCCGGCCCGGGCCGGCCCAAGAAAACTCGAAATTTTCTCAAACTTCAGATTGAGAAAAAGTCGACAATCGAAAAGTTCGACGTTCATCAGTGTCGAAAATGCCTTTTTCACAGTTGCTGGTTGGGAAGTCGTGTTTTGCCAAACGCTCGAGAATATATGACCAATTTGAGAAGCTATTAATTATTATGATAATCTTTTTTTTTTGACCGCGAAAAAACTTTAAATTTTTCTAGATTTTTTGAATTTTTTTGGTTTTAAAAAAATTTGAAAATAAAAAAAAAAACAAAAAACTTCTCCACCTTACGACACTCCGCTTTGCCACTGCGCTAAAGAAGAGGCAAAGCGGAGTGTCGTAGGACGCACAAAAAATCAAGTTTTTTTCAAATATAGAATTTTTGAGATTGTCAGAAATTTACAGGCCGGCCCGAAAATTTTGAGTAAGAGAACAAAAATTACAGAAAAAATCCGACTCGCAAAAATTTGGGCCTATTTTATTATTAAAGACATTACTGTTCGGTCCGAAAAGTTTTGAGAAAAATATTCGGGGGTTTTTGAAAATCTGGGAATTTCAGCCAGATCAGGCACTTTTTTGTGGGAGGAGCGAGCTCAAATAGAAGAAATATCATACAGAAACAAGACACTTAGAGAGAAGATTTTTGAAATTTTGAAAACTATTTCAGAAACTCCAGGAAGACAGAAAGCCTGGGCCGAAAATATCGGACCGGGCCTATTTTAATAACAAAAAGTCATGACCCGGCCGAATTTTCGAAAAACAAAATTTTTAAGCGCATTTTTGTGGGAGGACAGAAGATCTTTAGCATTTTGAAAATTTTGCGTCTCAAGCCAACTCAGGAGACTGTATAGCCCGGAAGCTTGGAAGACTGGCCCGAAAATACCACATTTTATTGAATTTCAAAAAAAAACTTCCGAAATTTAAGATGTGTTTTGATCTGTTGAATTTCTGGCAGATCACAAGCGTTGTTGAATGTTTTTTTTTCTCTCGTCTACCGAGACTCTATTTCTGAAACATTGGATGAGAAATATCGTGTCGATCGAAATCTAGTGTACCAGGAAATGTTCAATTTCCCTCCAACACCTTGTGTGACAACTTTTCTGTTTCAGCTCATTTTCACACAATGCCTAGTTACTCATTTTCAGGCGGCGCCGAATCAATTTCGCCGACATTACCATGGAGACCGTGACATTTTTGCACATGATTCAAATAACTATGTATATCAGTTTACCTACCAACTCACATTCAACGTTTCTCTAATTTCTATTTGCCCCTTTTTACAGTAATGTACCTGTTCTCCATCATCAATACTCTTGCCGATTTGGCCATGTTTTGGCTGTTGATGAGTGTGTCGAAGACGGAGGATCGTGCTCATCCGTTGGCCGCATACGTGACGATAACCGCCGCACCGTATTGTGCGCATTTGTATCCGATTATTATGCGAAGTGCCACTTTTGGCATGATGGTTCTTGTTGATGATCCGCATCCTTTGTCCAACATGCAGGCTTATAGTTTGTCAGTGTTTTTTTGGCCTGGAAAAGACACATTTTTGAGAAAGAGAGAGAGAGAGAGAGAGAGACGCAGAGAAACTAGGGCGAAACCTTTCCTTGCAAACACTGGCACCCTTTTTGGTTAGCTAGATATCATCAATAATTTCTCGTATATTGGTGGTTGAATACATTGTGTTAGAGATGAAGAGACGCAGAGAAAACACATCGCGCAGAAACCCGTGAATTGTTTGCAATGTGTGTTTCAAGGTTTTTTCTTCTGCTACCTCTCTATCTCTCTCTTAGGTTTACTAACGAAAGAATTATGTGATTATTGGTCTAGAAAAGGGGCGTAGTTTGGGCCCGAAAATAGAAAAATGACGATTTTCCGGAATTTGACAAATTTGACATAATTTTTTAGCCGTGAAAAATGTTACGGAAAATTTTTCGGAGTTTTCATCAAATCTCGGTCACAAAATTTATACGGTAGTTCAGATATCACAAAACATCGAATTTTTTGCGTAAAAAATCACAGAGGACATTCTGAAAATGAGGATTTCCACATTTTTGGCTGAGTTAACATTTTCAACAAAAAAACATCATTTTTTGTAGAATGATGATTCGCGATCGTTCATTCGAATCGATCATGTTGGCCACCACATTTTTTGTGATTCTCATCGGCGGAGCGTGTTCTATCGAAGGAATCGTTCGATCGTTTCGACAAGACAGACCTCTCTCAGTTTGTCAAGTCAGGTAAGTCTCATGACAATCATACCTGTCACAAGAGGTCTCGTCACGAAAACTGAAAAACTACACTTGCAAAAAAATGTTCGCGCTGCGTTTTCTTTACGAAATGAGAGCCGCGTCGCGGACACGCTTCGCGACCGACGACACATGTTTTAATAAAGACAGATTTTTGCACTTTTTTTTTGTTGTGACACTCACTTTGACAATTTTTAGCATTTACCTCTTGTGACAGACATATATGATCCAATTTTTCCAAAAACCCACCAAAAAATTTTCTGCAGACGCCGCATGGTTCTTCCCCTCTGTCTGGGTCTCTTTCTAACCATGGCCATCTACAACAACGTCATCCCGATTCATCAAAAACACACGTCGCCCGCCGATCAAATTCCCAACATTCCGTTATTCGGCGTATTCGTTGCGGCCACCGCGTTCCTGTTGATCGCACTGATTGTCGGCTCGCTGAAAATGCGAAATGTGACGGGCGAAATTTCCGAACATCGACAACACATGCATCGATGTTTCACCTCGATGCGCACCTTTTTCATGGTTAGCAGCGTTCCGATTTTCTATATTATTTGTGAGTTTTTTTTGGGTATCAAAAAAGTTTTGAGATTTTTCGTGACTTTTTCCCTAAATTTCTCCAAATTTTTTTTTTGAGAAATTTGGACCTGTTTTCCTAACTCTAACTCTAAAATCAATGCTCCAACAGATCAACTGGTTCCACAAGAACACATCCATTTCAAATTCTGGTTTTCGGACATGGAAAACTTTATCCGCTTCATTTTCCTCGGCGCCATTTTAATTTTGGAACCATACGCGAGTCGTCTTCAATTCCGTCAATCATTCTATCGAACCGGCATCACTGAGAACGCGAATCGACAAGAAGAAACTGCGAGAGATACGAAACCGGCACAACAAACCACCAGCACAGTCCAACAACAACAACAACAACAACCACTCCCTCAAGCTGTATGTTTTTACAAGGGCGAGATTTTTTTTGCTGACTAAATCGGACACGCTGGTTAACGTCCTGCTTTTAACTTTTTTCTTCGAGCATTTTGAGCAAAACTTCATAATTTCTGTGGTTTTATCACTATACTAAAAGCTCTACAAACAAAAATAGAAAGTTCACGTTTTGCAAGGGATATTTTTCATAGTTTTGAACTTTTTTGGGTTTTATCTCTTCTCACAGATTCAAAGAAAAAAGTTATTGACACGTTTTATGTTTAGTTCCAAGAAAAAATTCCGAAATTTCAAAAAAAAAATCCCAGAGCATTTTACATTTTTTGGTATATAGTTTTAGAACCTGTGAAATATTAAAAACAGCAAAAAAAAGAAACAAATTGTCTCATTGTGTGGTGTATGCACAGTGTCGATTTACGGGGAGGCTCCGCCCACTTGCAAACCGTCGCACATCTTTTTTGCAGACTGTTCGCAGTTTATTACGTTTTTTGTTTGTTGTTTTCAAAAAAAAAAGAGGAAAAAACAGTGCCTCGGTTTGCAAAAAAAGGGCGGAGTCATATATTTTCGTGAAGCGGGTTAAAAACTCGGCCACGTCCGCAATGACATTTTATTGTACAAAATGTTTTTTTTCGCTGTGATGAAATGATAACTTTTTGCATTTTCGGCGTCCAAAGGCGAAAAAAAGAAGAAAAAAATCGTGTCCAATTGCAAACAACAAAAAGCACCGTACCCTTTCAAAGGGACACAACGATTTCGCAGCGAACAAAAGAAATAGTGCAGAGAACGAGGAGAGCATAGTCAGTTAGACAGTTTTTGTTTGAGATTTTTTGATGTTCCTTTAAATGCCTTTGGTAGTTTTTTCTTCGCAATTGGATGCGATTTTTTTCTTTTTCCAATTTACCAAAATATTTTCGAAAAAAAATTTGGAGCCTCAACTTTGATGCCAAATATTTTTTTCTAGAAAAACATTCGTGATTCTCACGAAAATATGCATATTGTTTTTATCATTATGCTTCTCGTGGGAATTACCGAAATTTTTTTCATGTATGATTTTTAGATGTTCTTTGAACCCAAAATTTTTTTTTCTCTGCGTCTCTCTCTCTCTCTGCCAAATTTCTTCGTTTCTGTTAGGCCGTGATGAGAGTGAAAGTTAGAGCGCATTTGCTTCTTTGTAGAAATTGGAGAATTTTCCAAAAGGTTCTTCAACCGTGTGACGAACAAACGACGGGATAGCAAGGTGCTATAATTTGTGTGTCTGCGTTTCCAACAGAGAAAGTACTCTCTAACTTAATGTTTCTCTGCGTCTCTCTATCGAGAAAAACTCTTATCGAATGAACTTTACCTTTTGATTGTATGGCCGGTAATGGCCCAATTTTGGTGAAATTTCGAAAATATTTTCCTAGTAAAAAATTATTTTTTATTTTTCGTAACTTTAGCAAATGTAAGATTCCAGATTTTTTTTTCAAAAAAAAAATTACCTTCACCAGTTTTTTTTGCAGCCACCCGCCTCAGCTCCACCACCTTCCTACGAAGTTGCCGCCAAGCAAATGAGTTGGTCGACGAATCCAATCTCCGAACTCGATGTCAACTTCAAAAAGACACCTCTAACTCCAATCGAATCGGCTTAACATGTCTCCATTTTGCATATAATTATTCTTCATGAGCTCTGAAAAATTGTGATTTTTTTGTTGCAGAAAAAAATCGAATTTTCCCTGAAATTAGTTTCAAATAAACATGAAGTCTTGTGATTCAACTAAATATAAAAAAAATATCAAAGTCGTAAAATTTAACCAACTTTATACTCAAAAAGAGAGAAAAAGTACAACGATAGAAAATTATTAAAAAAAGAGAAAGAGCAATCCTAAAGAAAAAAAAACGAATTTACCAGTCGTTTGTTACCAGAAACCAAAAGTACAGTACTCCCTGATACTGTAGTTTCCAAAATTTCCAGTAACATCTAAACGCACTAAAAATATATAGCGTCTAAAAAGGAATGACATTTTTTTTGAGAAGAAAAAAACGAACAAATAGATCACAGCTTTGTGCGAGTGAGACAACATTTTAAAGGTACAGGATAGTTTTCACACCGAAATGCCTAGTGACGAGATTTTGTTTGTTTCCAAAAATTGTTTTACCTGTTTTTTTCTGTTAGCTTTTTTTTTGAATTTGGGCGGTGAAAGGAAGAAAGGGTTATTCTACACATATTATTTTACATTTTTCGAGATGATTAGCATGATTGTACAAAGACGAAAGATGAGTTGAGGATACCTGCAAATTAAAGGAACATACATATATTTTTCATTTAAAACTTATTTTGAAATTCAAAAAAATAGAATTTTATAGGTTTTTTGCATCATTTCATCCATTTTCAAGAGATCACAAGACGCAGAGTTTTTCACGTGTAACGAGAAAAAACAGAAATCAATATTTTTAAAAACGTGACCCTATTTTTTTTGAAAATGACGATTTTTCTCTGCCTCTTGACATTTTTCTCGTTTTACAAGAAAACAACTGGAAAATCGTAAAATAAAATTTTTTGATAAAGGAAAAACTTTTAGTTTTTCCCTCCTATTTTTCTGAAAAAAAAACTTCAGAAAAAAGCCTGAAATTATCAAAAATAAAAAAAGTTTTATTTTTTAAAGGTGGATGCGAGGAAATTGCAAGTTTCGTTCATAATATAGTTGGTGTGCTCCTCAAAAATGATGCGGAAAGCAAAAAAACGCAAAAAGTTTGATACGGCGGCAGAAAAAAAGAAAAAACAAGCAAACTAGCGCATCTACCGCAATCGATCATGTGCGCTCCATTGAACCATTAGAAATTCAAATTTTTTTGGAAAAAACGCACACATTTTCACTACACTATATATGACGCGATATTGCACACTGCCTTTCTCAGATACATCGCATTCCACCTTTAAATTTTCGTGGCGTGACCCATATATTATTCTTGAAAAATGTCACGTTGAATTTTCGACCAAAAAAATGTCAGGCTACTTTTTGCCTCTCAGGTCATACCGTTCCAACTGTCAAAAAGTTCCCAACTCACTTATCAGAAATCCAAACTGTGCACTCGAATAGTGTCGCCAACAGCCACAACGACCGCCGAATTACCCGCTTTTCCGGCCCACGAATCCGAATAGACGGCTCGCGGAAAATGAATTTTTGTGAGAATTTCGGGACGTGGCGATTTGATCGCGCACAACATGTCGCCTGACATCAACGACCAACCACGAGTTACACCATCATCGCCAACTGGAGAAAAATTACATGTTTTGAGAAAATTTCAGGAAAACTGGTAAACATTGTAGAACACAAAAAGTTTCGAGGAAAAAAAATTATTGAAAATGTTTCAATGTTTATCAAAATTCTACCTGAAAAAATTTTGTTTTGTGCTCATATTTTGGAAATTTCGAAAAATTACGAGATTTTTTATTTTTACTGAGACAATTTTTTTTCAAAAAAAAATTACCCGCAAAGAAGAATCGTTCTTTCGGATCGACAAAACAAGACAATTTGAAGTGTCGATTACGATGACCTTTGAATGATAAAAGTGGGCGGCTGGCAAAACGAAGATCCCACAAACCAGCCTGCAAAAAAATTAGGATTTTTTATTATAGGGTTGCAAAAATAAGACCATTGGAAGAGAACCAATATGGCCTAGAAAACCAGATGGGCGGGGCTAGATACAGTACATTTTCGTGGAAGGAACATGGGGGAAAATGATAATTTCCCATTATTAAATGTATGAAATCCACGTGTACAGAGAAAATTCTCTTGTACGTTTCACGTTTTTAAAATCTTGTTTTCTATTTTTTTTCGTACCGACAATATTATTCTCAACTTGCAAAAAAGAGAAAAATCAAGAAACGTGATGCAAGAATGGCGCTTCATGAACATCGTCGTCCGCGCTGCGTGTCTGCGAGAGGTCGATTTTCATTTTCCTCTGTATTTTTGAAACGAGAGCCGCGTCGCGGACACGCTTCGCAACCGACGACACAAAGGCAGGAGTGTTTTTTCGAACTTTTTGCCACATGTTTGCAAGTTGATAATACTGTACTTTCAATAAAAAACCAACCTTATTATCAAAACCTTCAGCAATAAAACAGTCCGGATGAGCGGTTTTGAGCATTTTCAAAAACGACGTCGATCGAGTTCCCTTCAAACTTCCCGTAATATGCCCGCGTTTCATTCGAAAATCCGATCGTATGATATCGTCGCCGCGCAATCCCATCACCACAATATTACCGTCGGCCGAGTGCGAGTGTGCGATCACGTTTTTGCGTTTACTCGACAAATTGAAGCCCTTGTCGGCGACGATGTCGTGCATGCGGAAGTGATCCTCCATGCCGAAACTGATGCCCATCATTTTTTCGTTGAAACCCACACTCCAAATTGCGCCAGTGTCACGCCAACGAGCGTTGTAGATTGGCGCGCATGACACCGACAATTTGCTGAAAATGCTGAATTTGTTTTTTTTGGCTCCTGGACGTTTCGAAACCGAATGAAGTCACCATGAACACTTTCGAGAATAGCCAAAAAAGATTTTTTCGCACTTTTAATAAATATGTGTACCGACATCTCACTGGATATGCCATACAGTAAGACAAAAAAACAATTCTTTCTCATTCTCGTTGGAGTTTCATGCGGTTTTTTTTTCTAAATTTTGATGTTTTAGCGAAAAAAAACTTTGAAAAAGACAACTTCCGTGAAACCCGTGAAAAATACGTTTCAAAAATTAAACATCATATTTTATAGCTAATGAGAAACTGTTAGACAATGGCAAAGATACCGCTACCCAAAGTTCAAAAACTCACCTATCCTGATTGCTAATATCCACAACAGGATTGATATGCAAACACGATTGCGATGTAACACCTCCATGACAATTCATCTTATCAGCAGCGGTCACAGTGAGCATACACGTCACATCGGTGTCTAGTTTGGCCAATGCTTGATCGACGATGAAATCTTCGAATTGGAACGCGGCGTATTGTTCGTTGTGTTCAGTTCTTTCCGAGTTGACAGGCTGTACAACAAGACCTGCAAACAATTTGATTGGGAAAAACAATGATAGAGAAGAGTTTTTCAATCTTTCTGTAAAAAAACTAAAAAATATGACAAAAAATGGGCAAAAATATTTTTTCTCCATATTTGTTCGAAAATTTGGAAGAGTAAAGAGAACTTTTTTGGCCCCAAAAGTTGCCAAAAAAAATTCAAAACTATGATTTTTTTGCAATTTTTTCAGCCTCTTTTCTTGTTTATCGAATTTGTTGTTTTTCTCGAATTTTCTAAAAATTCCCTTTTTTTCATTTTTCTCAGAGCTCAAAATTCAGAATCTCCGACTCAGAAATAATTCCCCCTTGTTCTCCCCCCCCCCCCCCCCCCCCCCCCCCCCCCCCCAACAAAATATTTACAAAGATTAAAAAACATTGGCATGATAAGATAGTGAACACATGACCGAACACCCGGGAGGTCACAAAAACAACAAAACGCACCCATAGTATTGAATCCGTTTTGTTGATTACTTTTTTCCATTTTCAGCGTTTCTTCTCTGAAAAAAAAAATCAGGCTTATAAATTAATTTGGAGTCAATTACCTGGCGATCCGATCATTTGTCTCAACTTTGAAGACATAGACTGATGAATATTTGCGATCGGGAGTTTGACTGTAAGGATTTCCAATCGGGAAGCTTCCTAAAATCGAAAAAATAGGGGAAAATGCTAGGAAGAAGAAGAACTGACCAACAATTCGATTACCCTCTGTGTTGACGTCGAGAAATTCACAACCCATCACATTTCCATTTTCATTGATAGGATTCTGGAAGAGCAGAGCTATTTTTTCGAAAAAAAAAAATGTTTTTTTTTTAACTTCGCAGTATTTTCTCGTAAAAATGTACATGTTGGCACACACATTCATTGAAAAACACCAAAAAATAAACTTTTTGAGAAAAAACTGCAAAACGTCTCAATGATTTCATACGGTTTCAAAATGACCTGGAGCCTAATGTTTAGAGGAATTTTAGGGAACATCACAAATTCTCAAAAAAAACTGTCCAACTCACTCAACTCTCCTCATTTTTTCACTTTTTTTTCAGTAAGAATTCGGTATGCCTCTTTGAATGGGTACGGTTTTTTCTTTGCAATTGGACTTTTTTCTGGACGCCGCATTAAAATGTTATTTTTCACGAAATGTTTTTTTTTCGGAAAATCTGATGCGGCGTTTAGAGTTCACGTTCCGAAATTATGAAAATTTCAGAAATTTTAAAGAAAGTCATAGTTTCAAAGTTTGCGTCGTCTCGCTCTAAAATTTTTTTTCCAGAAAAAATCACATTTTTTTCTCTTCTTAGCCCAGGTACTTTTTCAAATATTTTCTCAAGAAATTTGAATTTTCAAAAAAAAAACGAACCCTAATAGTAAATCTAGGTTTATCCGTACAATTCAACAATCTCATCTCATCAATATGTCGTTGAACTCGAGGTAAACGAGATCCGCCAATTTCCAAACCCGACATCAAACTGCTCAACGGTTTAATAACCGGTCGTTGCAAAAACGATCCGGACGTGAATCGCGGTCGACTCGCCGCAAATCGCTCCTCTCTCTGACGATTTCGTCGCTCCTGATCGATTTTCGAAAATCCGCCCCGTATTCCCGAATGTTCGGCGGTCATTTTGAAGTATTTTTTGGTTTTCGGGTAGTACACGTAGCCCTCCATTTTCAACGGACCACCCTCGTAGGCTCCTTCGGCGTTCGGATCCGGTCGTCGAACTCGTCGATTCGATGAAGATGGTGCTCCGTTCCAATCCATATTCTCGTCATTTCGATCAGGTATTATTTCTGGAAACGGAATTTTTTGATGCATAGGACGTGGAATCCCACGGAACACAATTTCAAAACAGAAAAGTATACAGCTATTCAAATTGCACGAAAATTTTCAAGTTTTTTGGTGAAAAAAACACAAAGAAAGTTTTGAAAATCGGGATTTCCCGGTTTATGGCCGAGCTATGTTTTTGTATATTTTTATGAATTTTTGAAAAGTTAAAATTTTTTTCGAAACGGATTTTTTTTGAGTATTTAATTTCGAAAAGCTTTTTCACAATTTTTTCAACTGATAAGAAATTTTTTGGAAAATTACCTGTTATAACAACGTTACAAAAGGTTAAAAATCATACCTGACCTGAGAGAGCACCAAAATTTCTCCAAAATTTTGTCACTTTGAAAATCTTGGAAAAATAGTTTTGTCATTGTGAATAACGACCAAAAAACGGAAAAACAGAGAAAAATTGCTCACAATTTTGAAAAAAAAAACATTTTTTTTCAATTTTCGTGGCGTGACCTTCACATTTTTCTTGAAAATGTCACTGTGAATTTTCGACCGAAAAATGTCACGGTTAAAAATGTATCGTGACATTTATTAGAACAAAATTTACTCTGATTTTTTTGTAAATAATTCTGGGTCTCGTCACGAAAATTGAAAAACTACCTTCTTTAAAATTTGACGGATTTTGGCTCATTTTTCTTGATTTTTATCACAGTGACACTTTTTTTTTCAAAAATTTTAGTACTCTTTTGTAACAGGTACATTTTAAATCCAAAGTTTTTCTTGAAAATTCCAAAACAACACAACAAATGAGAAAAAAACTTGAAAATTTCTATTTTCGACACCAAATTTTAAGCCTGTTCACAATTTATTAAACGACCTCTAAACCCAGTAAATAGCTTACCATTATTATATGGCGGTGGTCTCCATGGTGTATTCATATTATACTGTCTGTCGAACATCGAAGATGGCATCTTATCTAAACCTGAAAATCAGAGACATATTTTTTTCACACATTCAAAGAGAGACAAAAAAATTTCGAACAACAGCAAAAAAAAAGACAAGTCGTGGAGTAAACAACAGGACTGCAACAGGCAGTCATGCGACATATTCAAGACATTTCACTGTCCAACTGTCTGATGTCTCTCGCCTCTCTTTTGTCTATCGACATTTTGCCATTCCGTGAGAATGTGCGTCGTAGTGTTGGCAGAATTTTTGTGTGAAAACTGAAATTTGAAGAGACAAAGTTTCAGATCGGCTTGTTTGAACAGATGCTTTGAGAAATGGAATTTTACAAAAGGTATGAAGTGGAGAAAAATCAATGATAAACAATAATGGGCGTGTCTAATAGAACAATGCCGTTTCTATGACGATGAAAAAAAACTATAGAGTGGAACATTTACGAGATTTCTGAGATTGGAAGTTATCGAAAAAAAGAAACACGAAACTTGGACTTTTTTCAAGTCTTGATTTCAAATTTCGAAAAATAAATCATAAAAACTTACACAGCCTAAAAAAATGAACCAGTGAACAACGAAAATGCTTCGCTTTGTTTTTTCAAAGTTCCAGAAATCAAACAACCACACTTCGCCTGAAAACAAACGATGAGAAAAAAATGAAAAATTTAAAGATAGGTGTACGGTATACAATGAACGCATCGTGTTTGCACAATTTCTATCAATCAACAGTAACAATTTATTAATTTGACAAGTGTATTTATAATTCAAACTATTCACTTCTTCATTGTGAATTGAAACAGCAATCGTATTTTTGTTGTTCATTAATCGATAATAACTTTCTCTTCAACATAAGTTCATACCTATCCAATTCGAAGAATTTCGCTTCAGCCTGAATGAAAACGTTATTGCCAAGCGAAGAGAGATCATTTTAAATACCATCAATGCTTCCAAAGTGAAACGATCATCTGGTAGACGGTGAGTGTTCCGTTTCGTAGATATTGAAGTACTTCTCTAAAAAGAAATCCATCTCTGTCGATATCGATTCTGCATTTGATGTGATTCGGGGATTCTTCCCATTCAACACAGCCGCGAATCTGAATAAAACTTGATATACTGAAATTCTTCCACTAGGAAAAATTTTCCGATTTTGACGAAGACTTCATGGAAATCAATGTGAAAACAGTTTGAAATTTGAAGAAAAAAACATACCAAATAGAGATACGAATCGTCATCACTATCGTCCTCTGAATCAATTAATTCCTCGGGAATCATCCACGAATCAAACAATTCGGAGCCCATAATCGTTTTCACTGAAACGGGAAAAGGGTTTTGTGTACTTCTAAGTTTTCTTCAGAAGTTTTTTTTGGAATTTTCCAGTCTACAAAGCTTTTGTTCCCCCAAAAGAACCAACCTCTCCGCCTACAAAAATGTTGATCCAATTATATACGCTGAAAAGCATCTGAAAGGCAAAATGTACGCAAGAACTGGAAAGTAACGAAAAATCTCGTCAAGTTTGTCATTTGAAAAAGTTTTAGGTCTTCAAAATAATTCGTGATTTCTTTCTCACATCCTCATTTTGAATTCACATTTAATCTGAATCGTATTTCGTGTTTCTCTGAAATTTTGGATAACAATTAATCTCATTTTCTCTGACAAGGGAACTTCGCGAGGTCAATCTTTTGGAATTTTTTCATATTTTGGTAGTTGATAGATATTGGTGAGAAAAGTGTATTCCCAAAATTCTAAGTCTCACAACTCGCTAAAAAAAGAGTTATAGTGATTTAAAGTGTTTTCCCTTTATAAAAACAACAGCGTAGTGGTACAAACAAACACACAAGTGAACATCTTTTTTCACGTCGAAAAAAAAAACGAATGTGTGTGGCAGTAGTGTTCATTTGTAATGGGTTTATGCCTTTCAAGCACCGTAACTTGTTTTCTAGCGAGTTGTGAGACTTAGAAATTTGGGAACACACTTTTCTCACCAATATCTATCACCTACCAAAATATAAAAAAATTCCAAAAGATTGACCTCGCGAAGTTCCCTTGTGAGAACAAACGCTAGCGTTGAAAAAAGAGGAAGAAAAAAATTCGAAAAACTAAAAAAAAAACAAGGTGTACGGTATACAATGCACACAACGTGTTTGCACAATTTCAATCAATCTACAGTAACTATTTATTAATTTATTCATTTCTAAATACAGACTTCACTCCGAATCCGAATAGCACGCGTAATATTGTCGTTTGCCAGTCAATCGCCATAGTTTTCTCTTCAACATCTCTCTATACTTTTCCAATCCAAAAAAATCAGCTTCAGCCTAAGAAGATAGTTTTTGTCGAAAAAAAAATGTTTTTTGAAAATTATACCATCAAAGCCTCCAAAGTGAATTGATCAGCCGGTAGACTGGTGAGTTTCCCGTTTCGAAGATATTGAAGTACTTCTCTGAAAAGAATGCCATCTCTATCGATATCGATTCTGTTTTTTATGTGATTCGGCGATTGTTCCCATTGAAGACCGCGTACCTAGAAAAATTACCGGTTTTCAAACCAGAACTACAGGAACGTTTAGCGCGAGTTTTGTTGTTGTTGAAAACTACAGTACTCCCTGAAAACTCACCTTGATACAAGCATCCATAACCTTCACAACATCTTTGAAGTATGAACCACACGTTTGAGGATGCATCAATGTTTTGAGTTGGACGGGATAAATCTGAAAAATTTAATTTTTTGGCCCGAAAAAAATAGCAAGTTTTCAGATATTACGAGAGACGCAGAGAGTTTTTGCGATTTCGAAATTTTTGAATCTAGATTATTCAGAAATTTAGAGTTTGGGTCGTTTTTGAAATCTTGAAATTCCAAGTTTTGGGCCAGAAAATGTCGAAAAAATTTTCGAGTTTGAAATTTTTTGAAACTTTTTCTCTGCATCTTTTTTTTTCAAGAAAAGTCTATGGGTCACGTCACGAAAATTAAAAAATAAGATTTTCCTTCAAATTTTTGGAATTTTAGTCATTTTTTCGGTTTCTTTTTCAAATCTAGATTTTTCAGAAATCTAGAGTTTGGGTCACTTTTGAATTTCCGAAATTCAATTTTTAAATTGGAAACAGAAATAGTTTGATATTTTCTCTGCGTCTAACTCTCTCAATTTACTCACTTTTTTATTTTGAAAAAATTAAAATTTTAAAAATAAAATTTTCCTCCAAATTTTTGGAATTTCAGCCATTCACAGTGGAAAAAATATTTTGGGTAAAAATTTTCGGCGCAAAAAATCCAACCTGTCCGCCAACAAAAATATTGATCCAAGCATCTTCGGAGTTGAAAGACAATTCGGGAGCCATTTCTGAAATACCAAGAAAAAAATAAACAAACCCAAAAATGTATACACTGCCGGAACAGGCACTTTTTTGTGTTGACAAAAAATGGAGCAAAAGCTGGGCCCGAAAAAGAAGAAAAAAAAAGGAAAAATCTAATTTTTCCCGCCTTTTTTGTTTGTGAAGAGATTCCACTTAAATGTATGAAATAATGAAGATAATTGAATGAAAAAAAGAAGAGGGAGATTTTTTTTTGAAAAGATTTTGGAGCCAAAATCAGAGGAGCACGTGGATTTTTACAAGTTTTTTGGCGCCAAAATCTGACCTTCGAAATTTTTTCGAAATGTCCATTTCGGTTCAAAAATTTTGACAATGAAAATTTTTGATTTTGTGATTTTCGGCGCCAAAAAATTCGAGAATTTGGAAATTTTTCGAAAATGTGAATTTTAAAAATTTGGAGCTGGAACATAATCTGAATTTTTGGCGCGAAAAATAAAATTAGGGGTTTGAAAAAAATTTGACCGTAAAATTCGTAATTTTTTGCGGTATTCAGAGATTTTGAAATTTCTTGAAAAATGTAAAATTTCAAAAATTTTAATGAAAAAACCTTTTGTTCTCTCTAAATCTCTCACTTCTCCATACTATTTGACTAGAAAAACCCAGAAAAAAAGGAGACCACAATTGAAAGAATTTCTTGTTTTTGTTCGGAACCTGAACAAGAAAAAAAGAACACTATAAACAAGTAATTTGTCGAGCAGGACCATGAAATTGGATTTTTATTTTCATGCCGAAAAAAAATATGGAAAAGCAAAGAAATGAAAAACGAAAAAGTCGACACTTGATTCCCATGAGAAATTGGGCCGAAAATCTGAATAAATCTTTCTTTCAAAGTGGGCGGAGTCGACGAAATTGCTCTGAGATTGATGGCGCGGTTTTTCGGGGGGGAATTGGGAGGAATTGAATTTTTTCGAGAATTTTTAGAGGTAAACCAGGAAAGTTGTGGTTTCGAAAAATGTTCTTCTAGATTTTCTGTATCTTTTTTGCCAAAATTTGAAAATTCCTCTCAATTCTGATTGAAGCAAAATATTTGAAAAGTTTCATAAATTCAAAAAATTTTGGCGCTTCTACTTTTTTTCTTAAAAACTTTTTGACGCACAAAATTTTTGAATTCGAATTTTACCGCCAAGTTTTAAACTTGACCCCAGAAACTTGAAGTTTACTGAAAACCAAAAAAATGTTGACCTCGACCCAGAATTTTTGACGCCAAAATTTTAAATATTTTTTTTTGGAATTTTTTCAAAATATTGTGTTTATGAAAAAAAAAGTCACAAAAGCTTTCTAAAGTCATAAATTTTTAATTTCGCCTTTTTCTCGTTGTTTTTCGAATGTAAAATCAATTCTTGTTCGGAAAACAGGAAGAGAACATCGCCCAAACTTAAGGAAAAAACAAATTTTTTCAAATCGCCACCACAAACAAACACATTAATCGACGCACAAGTGCACAGTTTCGGAATTTTATTTTTTTATACGTGACCTCAGACGGCTGACGCGAGAGTGCTCTCAAAACATTTCATTTCACATATTTCCAGAGTTATCAAAAAATTATTCAATCAAGTTTATGTCAGAATTTTGTTCCCAATTAACTCCTCTTCTTTCCGTTGTTAACAACCATGTTCCATTCACCTCGCAGGCATCAAAACTCAAATCCACCCACTCGCCAGTCACATTGAATGATAAGCCACCAAGCGGTGTTATTTTCGGTGCAACTTGTGTCACAAACAATTCTGGCATAGCGATTGAATAACAATCCGAGAAATTGAGCATAGTGCTGAATCGACGAATCGATAATTCGTCGATTATTGTGAAGGGTGTCGATGTGAGTCGACAAAACTCCGATTGATTATTTTTATTGATCGAGTCGACGTATCGATCGACAATGGTTTGAAACTCATCCAAAAGGATTTCATCGTTTCTCGCGAGTTCTTTCTTCTTCAAACAATCCCTTCTACGCTCAGCGAGCAATAACGGTCCACCTTGCAGTTTGACGGAGAAAACAACCTTCCCCGTGGTAGAAAAATAAACTGCAAACCGAAAAACTTCAACTTCCCAATCGTATTCATACTCATTTCGAAACTCGAAATCTTCCTCGTACTCTTGGGCCATCAGATATTTGTTAAAATACTCTCCAGGATAGACTGCAAGACCGACCAGATTGCATAGAACTCGGTAATTTGGAGTGGTAATGTTTTTGAATGTTCTCCGACTTTTCAATTGCAACGCTTTTAAATATTGTTGAGAAAAATAATTGGACATAAATTTAAAGGTTTTTTCTTCATCGAGAAGTGGAGTGAGATACGGTCTTTTTTCAGATTTCAAAATTCTTTCCAATAATATTTTATATTGTCCATCGAACAATTTGATCGTATATTCAATTTCATAATCCTTCGTATTCACAAAGAATTTTATAACTTCATCTTTTCGCGTGGCATTATGAATCACAAGATCATCAATTTCATACAAAATGAATTTTGATTGAGCCATCTTCAATTCTTCAATATATTTTTGTCGAAAAACCATTTCACTCAAAAACTTTAACTCTGATCGAAAATGATTCGCCATAATACTATTTTCCGAACCCACACTTCCATCTAGAACCTATCATCAGTATTTTATCTTGTTCGAAAACATACCTGACATTGAGCTCATAAAACTCTGGAGAGTTTTCTTGGCAATTTCCAGATTTTCATCGCGCAACTCATCAGATTGACATAGAGTTATTGACAGAGTCAACAAGGCTAGTTTCAGAAACATTTTCTGATACTGAAACAAAATTCGAAGCCATCTATGAAATGGTTAATGGCCTACAGACAGTGGGAAAAATGATCAACAACAAAAAAACAAAGAAATTGCTGAATCTAGTGTTTCAAATTTCAGAGGTCTTTCCATCAGAGGCCAAAAGACAAATCTCAAACCCTACACCTGGCTGAACCAAATTTTTTTCCCCGAAAAATTCGTGTAGAATGAGCAGGGATGCCGTTTTGAGCTTTTTCGTGAGCCCGCTGATTTTTTCGAGACACAAAAACCGCGTTTTTGAACATTGTATTAATGTTTCACAAATTTTGGTCTTGGCCCGATTTCTCGAATCTGACACTGGAAAATAAGAAGTCCACGTCTATTTAAAAAAGTTGAACTCAATTTTTTGCCTAATTTTTGACGTGAACTTTTTGAGGACCTGGGAAAAACATAAATATTTCATGAAAACAAAACATTTTTATTTTTGTGCATTTCATTATGTAGAAGAAGTTGGTTTATTTTTCTTGACATTCTTGCAGTAATCGGGTTGACGGCCAGAATTCAGTGATACGTATTCTGGAACGCACAAATCTTCCAAACTCATCCCTTTGTTTTTCGAAAGGTATTCCTTGGTAGCATCAGGCAGATCTTTATCGCGCAACCCGTTGGATTGACATAGAATGATCGATAGAATCAACAAGGCTAGTTTTGGAAACATTGTCTGATACTAAAACAAGAGACAAATCCATCGTTTAAATATTCAATGACCTACAGACAGCCACGTCGCTTTTCTTTGCGAAATGGTGAGAGACGCAGAGAAAAATAGACTCCGAGAGGAGTACTTGTTTCCGAATAAGCGCTCGATCTATGGAATGAACTCTCCTTTTCTCTGTTCAAAGTATTGATGTGTGAATAAATCCGATAGTCATCTTTGCCGACAGTATACGGGTTATGCACACTGCTATCATTTGTGTGTGTGTTGGCCACGCCCACAATGCGTTCATGCGTCTTTCAATCAATGATAGCTCTCTTTTACTCACACTTTGTTTAGCTTTCTGTGTCTCTCTTACCTCTCTCATGCATACTCAAGGAACAGTATTTAAAAACAAGATATTTTTCTAACTTTTATTCGAAGTAATGTTTTGTTACGTAGGAAGAAATGCGTTGTTCGGATCGATAAACATATTATAGTTTACAATATCTTTGCAATAATAGGATCGTCGAAAAACAGAAATCGGCATAATTTTTCGATGACAATACTCATACAGTAGGTTTTCATTGTTTTTCGAAATTTCCTTTTTCTTCAAACAATCCCTTCTACGCTCAGCGAACAATAAGGGTTCACCAATCAGTTTGACAGAGAAAACAACTCTTCCCGTGGTAGAAAAATAGGCTGCAAACCGAAAAACGTCAACTTCCCAATCGTGTTCATACTCATTCCGAAATTCCACACTGTCCTCATAACGTTGAGTCATCAGATATTTCTTGAAATACTCTCCAGGATAGACTGCAAGACCGACCAGATTGCATAGAACTCGGTAATTTGGAGTGGTAATGTTTTTGAATGTTCTCCAACTTTTCAATTGCAACGCTTTTAAATATTGTTGAGAAAAATAATTGGACATAAATTTAAAGGTTTTTTCTTCATCGAGAAGTGGAGTGAGATACGGTCTTTTTTCAGATTTCAAAATTCTTTCCAATAATATTTTATATTGTCCATCGAACAATTTGATCGTGTATTCAATTTCATAATCCTTCGTATTCACAAAGAATTTTATAACTTCATCTTTCCGCGTGGCATTATGAATCACAAGATCATCAATTTCATACAAAATGAATTTTGATTGAGCCATCTTCAATTCTTCAATATATTTTCGCCGAAAAACCATTTCACTCAAAAACTTTAACTCTGATCGAAAATCAATTGCCATAATGCTATTGTTCAAACTCACACTTCTATCTAGAACCTATCATCAGTATTTTATCTTGTTCGAAAGCGTACCTGACATTGAGCTTATAAAACTCTGGAGAGTTTTCTGAGCAATTTCCAGATCTTCATCGAGCAACTTAACGGACTGACATAGAGTTATTGACAGAGTCAACAAGGCTAGTTTCAGAAACATTTTCTGATACTGAAAATGTTTTTCGGAATTGTCTGATGGATTACAGACAGTGTGAAAATTATTATTGTTTTTGAATCAGAATTCTCACATGAAAATCGTAGTTTCTCTTTCTATCATACCTGAAGGATACTAAAATTTAAATTTTTTTTCTTCGCGTGACCCATTTTTTTTTGAAAAATGTCACGGTGTTTTTTCTCCCTTGTGTCACGTCTACCTACCAGAAGATAGCAGGCAAAATATTTTGCAGCGTATAATGGCGTCTTGAAACACGCTGCAGAATTTTCAGGCCAACACAACACATGAAAGGAAAAATAATTCAAGAATACTGTAAGGGCAAGTGTGTGCATTTGCTCGGCCGGTGTTGTGCAAACACATCTTGCGGTTCCCGAATAATTCTCCGAAAGAAACATAGCGCTTCAAAATGTTTATAGTCGATTTAGTATTTCCCCATAATTATCGCCATATTCTAGCCAATATTCTAAGTCTGAGCTCATGCCTGTTCTGCCATTCAACACCTCTTCTCTCAGTTTTCAACAACCATTTGCCATCAATCTTTCGAGCAGTGAAAATCGACTCGGCCCACTCGCCAAAAACATAAATGATCAATTCATTCGGCGAATTTTGATAA
The DNA here is from genome assembly GCA_963572245.1 of Caenorhabditis sp. 8 KK-2011. Classification (NCBI taxonomy): domain Eukaryota; kingdom Metazoa; phylum Nematoda; class Chromadorea; order Rhabditida; family Rhabditidae; genus Caenorhabditis; species Caenorhabditis sp. 8 KK-2011. The sequence goes on from OY751548.1 coordinate 2,673,605, forward strand.
TGTTCAACCTTTTTAACAACAAGTTCCGGTAATTGAAATGGATAAAGTATTGTGAAATTCGATGAACTCGGTGTCATCGATTCGATGATACGACCAGTTTTAACGATGAAAGGATTGCTGACAAATCGGAACAGTTGATTGGCATCGTGGTTGTTCGTAGCGTTAACATATTCATTTATCAACCCCTGCACCAAATCCAAAAGATCTTCCATATTTTTCTCCATTGGTTCCTTCGTCAAACAACGGTTCCTATATTCAGCGAGTAGACGAATATAACCTTTATCCATCTTTGCAATAAATGTTACTCTTCCAACAGTGAATTTTAGTATTTGAACAGTCCAGTCATACTCAATCCCTTGAATTTGTTCGAGTTCTATTCTGTCATTCTCCCCGGGTTTTGTTAATCGTGTCAGGTATTTGTTGAAATAATCATCTCGACTAACAAGCAACTTTCGGTTCTCGCAAACAGAATAAAATGACTTCCATGTGAGGTGATTGAAAATACCTCGATTGTCAACTCGTATCGATTTCACGTAAACATTAACCATGATGTAGGCGAAAGCTTGAAATGATTTTTCCTCATCGACAAGCGGTGATAAATACGCTCTTTTGTCGCATTTAACAATTCTCTCTTTTACTATTTTGTATTGTTCATCGATAAATTTTATCGAGTATTCAATTTTGAAATCCTTTGTATCCACGAAGAACTTGATAATTTCATCTTTCTGTGTAGCATTATAGAACACGAGATCTTTAAACTCGTATAGATATGATGTCACATACGCATTGAACTCCTTCAAATATTGTTTTCGATAAACTCGTTCACTCAAACACACTGTCTCGGAGTAAAACTCGTCTGCGAACGTCGAATCAAATCGCGCACCTGAAAATCAACGAAAAATTCATAGCACGTCAGATTTTTAAAGCAACCCCTGAAACTTTCCTGCGCAAAGCATAAACATTTTGGTGACAAAAACATGAAAACCGGAAAATGAAAAAAAAGATTAGAAAAGTTTCCTGACAAGAAGGAAATGTGCATATTTTTTCGTCGAGGTGTTCACACTTTTCTCTCGCGCTCTCCTCTGTTTTTATTGTCTCTCACAGATGTTGTTTACGACACTCCGCTTTGCCTCTTGTTTAACGCGCTGTTAAACAAATGGCAGAGCGGAGTATTGTGAGGTGGAAATTTCAGTTGAGAAGTGTCATTTTTTTCGATGAAGAAATTTTCTGGAGCTCTCTGCTTTCGAAGGACGTCACAAAAAGCCGTGTCTTCAAAATCGCGATTTTTTTTTTGCAAAGCTGATAAACTTCCCAAGCAAAAAAAGAATCATCACTCACGTGACATTAGAATACTATTGATAGTTCACGGCTCGGCAAAACGAACCCAAAAAAATAAAAAGTGGGGTCGGCTGTAAACGATATATCTCATGGTCTGTTGTTTAGCACAAAACGGGTCCCGCCACGCTCTTTGTCAAAATGGCGGATATTTAAATTTTTTTTTTGTTTTTCAGCTTGTTTCGTGATTTGAAGGTGTTGATGGGTATTAAGTGAAACAATTTAGTGTGAAAAGAGTTAATAAAACATAATTTCGTCATTTTTAACAGTTTCAGTGAGAATTGACTGGGACAATTAGCAATAAAGAACTTGAAAGTTTTGGCTGAAAAGTGCATCACAGAAGTTTAAACTCGGCTGAACACTTATACCATTCGTTTCAGTATAGTCTAAATAGGTTTTGACCAAATTTATAGAAAAAGTTTACAGAAAATAGACGAGAAAATCGACTTTTATCGAAAAATAGCGTGAAAAAAACATGTTTTTCGCCAAAAACAGGGTCACCGAAACTAAAACTAGAGTGGAGACCTATTTTTTCTGAATCTACGTCCTATTTTTGACCTATGCTTGAATTTATAGAAAAAGTTTACAGAAGGTAGTCGAGAAAATTGAGATTTTCTTGAAAAATAGACTAAAAAAACATGTTTTTCGTAAAAAACAGGGTCACCGAAACTAAAACTGGAATCGAGACCTATTTTTTCCGAATCTACGTGCTTTTTTGCATTAGTGACCAAATTTATAGAAAAAGTTTACAGAAGGTACTCGGGAAAACTTGTCTTTTATATGGAAAAATCCGAAAAAAATCGTTTTTTGTTTTAGAAAATTCTCCCGAGTTATTTTTGTGTGATGAGACTTATTTTTTCTGAATCTACATGGTATTAACCGATTGGAAACAAATTTTTAGAAAAAGTTTACACGCCATTAGCGAGAAAAGTCCTTTTTTCTTCACGTCGTTGAAAAAATTAATTTCAAACACACAAAAAAAACCGCGTGGGGCAGAGTGCGAGACGGCGAGAGCGCCCGTCGCACACAACTTCTGAAGAAGGGTTCGCTTTGCCGACCCGTGAGTTTTCTTGGCCACAAACAAATAATCATCAATCAACGCTGTGATCAGCGGCCGATTTTCGCAATTTGTATGTTTTTCCGAAATCAGTTGGTAATATCCATTGTCGCCTATTCTAGCCTCATACTCATTGACAGATAGTCCAGAAATGTCAACTTTTATCGACATGGTTTTGTCAATACGGGTAGTTGTTTCGATTATAGTGACATTTCTTAACGTTGCAACTAACAATGGTTCTTCATTCGAAAGAGTTTCGAAAAGTTGCAAACGATCAAACATCACCGACCCGTTACAGTTATAAATTTGAAAGTTTTCATGTAATAATGTTTTGAGTAACGAATCTGGCTTTGATGATAAACCTATACGGTAAATTGTCAACAACTGTTCAGCAGAATTTTGGCATAATATTTGTGAAACAAAACCAACGAAAAGGACTAGCCCCAACATTTCAGCCAAACATGATCGTTTTTCGAGCTTTTATGCTCTCCAGACTATGCCATTATGGAAATAGTGGGAGACGCAGTGTGGGCGTGGCACAAAATATGAGCGCACTTGTCTATCTCAATTTCAAAAATTGCAAACGACGTTATGAGAGTCATTTCCAGTTGTCAGGCAAGCATTTTTTTATTACCCTGAGTTTTTGTAGAATTTGGAAATTTTTTCTCGTTAAAACGATGTTCTTTGTCTTTTTGTGTTCACTATTGATCGTGGTAAACTGCTATACAATGTTGAATTTTTACGCAACATTTGACGAAACGGGTTGTACTACCTATAACGCATCGACGTGGGATGAGTGCGTTAGTGTTTGTCAGCAAAACTTCTCTTGTTATGTGAGTGATAAATTAACTCGAAAGTAGTAAGAGACGCAGCTCGTGTGTCGGGGGAAAAAATGCACTCATTTTTGTTGAGATTCTGTATTTCTGCATTGGAAACCAGATTTCAAAATTTTAAAAGTTGGGGATAGTTGTTTATAAAGTTTTGTATGACAGACTATTTACGTCAAAAATTTTGTAGTCAAAAAATTGAGGCAAAAAGTTATTTTCAGTATGTGTATGATTCCCCTTCATGCACTTTATGTGGATACGGAGATGTTACTAATATAGTCTATACAAAAGATACAAACACGATTCTCTCAATGAAGGTATTCAACCATTTCGACTGAAAAACTAGTTACTTTTTCTAGAGCAATGCTACTGATTGTGGAACATCCAAACAACTATTAGATGTCCAGCAAATTAATTCCTTAAAAATCGGCCAAACACCTTCGTATAATTGTCCGACCGGTTGGCAAACATTCAACCGACCATATGGCAATTGGTGTATGCTGCTTCACAACGAAACCGAACTTTTCAATCGGTCAACGGGTGATAGCTATTGTGAAACATTGTACAATGCAACAATTTCCGGTTTTCAAACATTGGCCGAAGTTACAGCGATGTTAGGTTAGTTTCTTGGTGATCTGATCGCATATAAAATCTACGAAGAGAAACAAACGAATGTCATTAAAAAAACAAAACACTTCTAAATAGATTTGAATCACCATCTTACGACCCTCCGCTGTGCCCCTTTTTTAGCATATCGATAAAAAGTGGCAAAGTGGAGTGTCGTACACACCTCCTGTGAGAGACAATACAAAAAGAGGAGAGTGTGCCAGAAAAAAGGTTATTTTTCAAAAAAAAAACAAGGAATGAAAAAAGGTAAAGTTTGCTACAGGAGTTGCTTTAATTTCAGACCTTGTCTCATCCTCTTTTGGCAATACTGGTTCTGTCTTCATCGGCGCTTTGAGAAGCTTATCTTGCTTTTCTGACAATAAACTCTGTACACAATTAAGTTCATTTTATTGGACCGATGGGTTGACAAGTGGAACTGACGGATTTTATGGTTGGGCAGATGGTCAACCTTCGAATTACTCTAACAAATGTGCGAATCTCAATGTTTTGGACAATGGTTTAGCTGATATGTCGTGAGTTATTTTTTGTCAAAAATATTTCTATACTCTTGTAATTTTCAGATGTAATAGTCTTCTGTCTTCAGTGATTTGTGGAAAATTGGCAACTGAAGAATGAACCCTACTCGAAAATTACATTTTCCAGACTTACACCTTTCTAAATAAACATTTTTTTGTTCCATAAGAAAACTTCTATTAATCGATGCATGTATGCACTATGGAAACTCTTATTATTAGTCACCTAAGTGATGCGACAATTGTCGCGAACACGAATTTAATGACGATGTGCCGAAAATGCTCTCAGTTTGCTCACTATTAATTTCACATGTTTCTCCTTGTTTTCTGTTCACTATGGATTTTGGTGAACTGCTACACAATGTTGAATTTTTACGCAACGTTTGACGCAACGGGTTGTGCTACCTACAACACATTGACGTGGGATGAGTGTGTCAGCGATTGTCTGCAAAACTCGTCTTGTTATGTGAGTTGAACAGAGATCTCAAAATGTTTTTCTAAAAAAAACTTTGCGGAAATTTTTTTCTTGGTTGTTTTCACTTTTTTAAATTTTACCACCACCGCACAGAAAGTAGGGCGGAGCCTATTTATTTCTTGCAAATACCACGCACACATTGACCCCGCCCCTCAAGTTTAGTTACCTGTCGCAAATCATGCTTCTAAGATTTGTAGAAAAAAATTATAGTATGCATTCCAAGAGCCGACGATCAATTGTGCATTCTGTGGTTATGGCAATGTGAAAGACATTGTTTATTCAAGCACAGCAACCGACGCGATACTTTCGTTAAAGGTACATATTTGGTCATGGAAAAACCTTGCAGACTTAATTTTCAGAGCAACGATACAAGCTGCACATCTGCTCAACAACTCCTAGCCGCGCAACAAATCGACAAGTTAACAATAGTACCAACTTGTCCGAGTGGTTGGACCACTTTTAATCGAACCTATGGCATCTGGTGTATGCAATTTTACAAAGCATCAGCGCAATTCGTAGTGTCAACTGGGAAAAGCTATTGTCAAACATTGTACAATGCAACACTTTCTGGTTTTCAAACATTGGCCGAGGTTACAACGATGTTAGGTTAGTTTCTTGGTGATGAACACAGGAAAATTCCTGAATAGCTGCGGCAGTTTTTGGATGACCGTAACTTTTTTCTGGGGGCCGAAGGAAAAAAGTTAAAAACGACTCGTTCATCAGGAGGGCCGATTCTATATGTGTGCCAAGTATCATCAAAAGTTGACTTGGGGAGAATGTGAACCTCCCTAGTAAGCAAAAAACATTCCACCTCACGACACTCCGCTCTGCCACTTGTTTAACAGCGTGTTAAACAAGGTGCAATGCGGAGTGTCGTACACATCGCCTGTGAGAGACAATGTTAACACGAAAAGAGGAGAGAACGCCAGAAAAAGGTGTGAACACTTTGACGAACAAATGCACCAGATTTTGGTGTTTGAGGGGTGTGGTGTCAAATGCAACTACCGCACATTAATTTTAGAATTTTCCACGTGTAAGGTCACGTGAAAAAAAGGAAAAATAAGTTTCTCAAATTTTTGACAGCGAGGTTTTTTGACGTTTTTCTTGGCTGTTTGATTGGCTCTTGATTATTTCAGATCTCGCCTCATCAACCTATGGGGAAACAGGAAGCCTTTTCATCGGCGCTTCAAGAAGTGCATCGTGCTATTCCACCAATGTGAGCTGTACCCAATTGAGTTCATTTTACTGGACCGATGGTGTGACAACCGGCACCGACGGATTCCAGGGTTGGGGAACTAATCAACCATCAAATTACTCCTACAAATGTGCGAATCTCAACGTGACAGCCAATGGATTAGCTGACATGCCGTGAGATTTGAACTACAACAAAAAAAAAATGAATTTTTCGCATTTTTCAGATGTGACACCGCCTTGATGGCAGTTATTTGTGGCAAATTTGCGACCTAAAAAAGTTGAAAATAAAAATTGTTGAACCCGAGAACATTCCGCAATTCCATAGAACAACAAAACAAAACCAGCAAAACTTAATTACCGCGTCATAACATGATTTTCACTCTTTTTTCTCTTGATTAAAAAAAAACTCTTTTGTTGCCCAAAATCGTTGTCGTGTGAAAATTCGAGTTTCTGGTTTTCACCACCTCCAGAACGGAAATTTGTTGTTTGACTCACGCCTGGCATGCAAATTTATCCACTTTTATTGATCTGCTTAGTTTTTGGAATCGTAGAAAGTGGTGAGTTACTAACACAGGTTTATTGGTAGATTTTTGTTGAAAATATGAGGTGAAAAAATTTCAAAATTCGGAAAAAAATGTTTTCATTCGAAAGTGTCTGGTAAGTTTTCCAGAAAAAAACTATCAAATTTATTGAAGTTACTGTAACTCGGGTTACTGTATTTTCAACAGGTGGCTTCAAAAATTGAATTCTTTAATTTGTTTTCTCCCAAAAATTTTACAGACACGTGAGATAAAAAAGTGACGGGAAAAAAATTGATAAATGTAATTGGGTCTTGTCACGAAAACTTGGAAATATCATGTTCCTTTGAATCTATATGTATTTTTGGTTGGCATGCACAGCACAATTTTCTCAAAAATTCAAAAAAAAACTGTTTTTTTTTTTTTTGAAGTACTGTACTTTTACCCTAATATATGCCGTGCGTCATTTTTGAGAGAGAGAGAGAGACGCAGAGTTTTCTCTTTTTGTTACAGATTCATCATTCGGCCCACCAATCGGTTCAGATGGCGGAACAGCAACTTCGACAAAAATCCAAAAAGCGGCCACCAAGAAGAGCAAAACTACAGTAACAACAACAACTGCCGAACCTAGTACCGTATCAGTTTGGGCGACTACTGTAGACAGTAATGCGACGGGCGTCGAAACGACAACTCAATTCGCCAACTCGCCACTAACCTCATTTTCAATTCTAGCTTGTATCATTTCGCTCAATTTTTATTTGTTAATAATACATTAGATTTTTTTCCCGCCAAATAAAAGAGGGCGGAGCTTAGCTCAACAAGTGCGCGAGCTTCAGAAGACCAAATATGAGCATGATAATCCAATTTATTTCTCTTTTCTCGCTTATCGATTGTTTGCCACTGGGCAATTCGATGAATCCGGAACATCATGCAACAGGTGAGTACAGTGGAGCGCATTTGACACATTAATGTTGTAGCACACAAATCGAATCGGCAACACGCGCTGTATTTATTTTACTCGGTTCAAAACAGGCGGAACCGGAAATTTTGCAATTTCAACTTTTTCAGGAGGAATCTTTTCCGAAAATTCTTCGGTAAATCGGAAAAATGCAATTTTGATTTTTGATTTTCATTTTCAGCGAAAAATTCAACAAAGTTGTCATTTCAAAGTTCCTAAAACGAAATATCAAAAAAAAAAATGATAAATTATTCTATATTCTGACAAAAATGTCTAACTTTTCATGATTTTGGACGTTTTTCTGGAAAGTTCCGAAATTTCCGGTTTCCGAAAAAAAGTATTCGGTAAATGAGTCGGAACTTCTTTTTCCCGTATTTTTTTCGGAAAATAATCTCGGTTCCGAAAGTTTCAAATTCCCGGAACTTCAATTTTCATAATATTCTCCACTCACAAACTAATCTTGAGAATGTTGTTAAGTATGTCATGAGAAACATTAATTTTCCGGGAAAATTTTTTCTACTCTCAACAAATTGCAGCACTTGTGCCAATGATCACCGGCACAAACATTCCCATCGACGACGAGCCAATCGATGCTCCAATCGAAGACGCCGCCGAAATCGCCAAACTTCAAGGGCAACTTCAAAACATCGCCGAGAACCGCGACAATCCGCAAAACCTGCCACTAGTCGGTCAATTCGTCTCAACGAGTACTGTAGCTACAGTAGTCGAATAATTGTTTGAATGAACAAGTTTTGTGTTATTCGACGGGGAAAAATTCAACAAAAATGTACAAATGTTGGTCTTACCAACACTTCAAAGTGAGAATGGCAAAAATTGTGTCAAAATCATAGCCATTCTGAAAACCTCGTGTTTTCGATGTGTCATTCGGTCTGGCCTGGGCCACTTCGGACCAAAACCCATTTCAAAATACTCACCCGATAATATCGATATTCTCGATTCGTTTTTTCGCTTGAAAATCGCAACTTTTTCAATCGATTCGCGTACCGTTCCACGTCATCATCGTCGTCGTCTGCGTTCTCTTCGTCTTCCACTTCATCTTCTTCATCTTCCTCCTCCTCTTCTTCATCACTACCAATAAGCATATCAACATCATCCAAAATTCCTGGAAAAAAGAATTTATCATTGGAGCGCATTTGCTCTCTCTAAATTTATGGAATTTCAGAATTTTTTCTCCTGATAGTTTTCATTGTTAAATAATTTAGCTCTGTTTCTCTGTGTCTCCCTCGAGAGGAAAAATAGCATCGATTCCATTTTTACTCTTGTCTGAAAGGTCGTGGCATACTGTAGAGCGATTTTGGAAGGGTTAACGAGGAGACGCAGAGAAAAATGTCTACGTCTCGTACACTCTCTCTCTCTCTCTTTATCGGAAATGGGGGGAGGGGGGGGGGCACAGACTTCACGGTTTTATTTTTTTGAATGTTTCGCTGTTCGCAGAATTTATGAGAGAAAAAATGTAACACTGAGAGACAATGAAAAAACGAGAGACGCAGACAGGGTCTTGCCACGAAGAGCTGATCTTCAGTGTGCCTTTGAGAAATTTTCGACTTTAGAAAACAAGAAAATTGACTTTTTCAGGTTAAAATTTGGTGATCGACTTGTAAAACAGATTTTTTCTAATTAAAAAAAACTAGCTCCGCCTATTTTTCTATGCGGCATGATTTTTTTTTCCCGAAAAATTGCTGAGTTCACAGATATTTCGAAAAATCTATTAGGTCAACTTTTTTCCTTGTCGAAAAAAAATACGAAGATTCCAAAAATAAATTTTGACGTGTTTCACGTGACACGTGTCTTTTTCCAACGTCATCAATTCAGTATCATTTTTTTGCTCATTTTGCCGTTTTTTCTACTCAACAAAATGTGAAAAGATGAGTTTTCAAATTGAACGATTTTCCATCCGATCAAAATCTCCATCTCTTCACCCCACTCTCCAGTCAGCGAGTCGGCCCCGAGTTTTTCAGCTCTCTTCGGAAAGCAGCCAGAGTACGACCATTGCCAGTAACTTCGGCAAAAGTGCCGATTTCGATGGGTCAGCACTTGCATTTCTATGCGGGCGTACTGGAAAACTGTGACGGGTTACCGGACCGGAAGTTAACACGCAATAATGACTGGCAATGTTGGGGGTGAGAGATTGTTGAGAAAGAATTTCGGGAGAAAAATGGGACTTTTGGAGATGAGACTCTTCCTATTTTTGTTTACAGTGATTTGGTTGCAATGTCGATGTGGTCTACTTTTCTGAGCTTTACAACATTTCGAATATTCATGTGAGTTTCGAGAAAACTGTTTTTCAAAGCGCCGAAAAATCGGCTCCGGGACATCTCGAAACCGCACTAAATGTTTTCTCAAAAAAAAAAAAAAAAAAAAGATTTTTTGTTGTTTTTCAAATATTTAGATGTGTGTCCCGACATCTCGCGGGTTTTGGGAGACGTCTGTTTGCTCTTTACAGCTTATCTTCAAATGTGTCATTTTCTGGTTTTTTTTTGTTTATTTTATCATGCACATACGAAAAAAAATACAAAATAAAGAGAAAACACGTCATCACGTACATTTAAGAAAAAATAAGGTGAAAGTGGGCGGGTTTCACCATTTTGCCATGTTGCCGCACACAGTTTGATGTGAAAGGCATTGTTTTTTCATGATTTATTTTTTTTTCTGCGTGGCAGAGGCGTGGCAATGGGCAGAGCCTTTTGTCTGCAGTGAAGGTGTTTGTATTTTTTTTTTCGTATGTGTCATGTTTTAGATGGAGATATAAACATGCCTCGCCAGAATAGGGGAGTTTAACATAAAAAATTTCGAAAACACCGAGTTTTACACACAAAAATTCAATTTTTTGTTAAAATTTACTATGCAAAATAGCTGACGTGAGTATAAAAACCAGAGATTGACACATTTCAAGATGCTGTAAAGAGAAACATACTGTCTCCCGAAACCCGTGAGATGTCGGCACACACATTTATTGAAAAACAGAAAAAAACCTGTTTTTTCGAGAGAATACTGCAAAATTTTTTGAAAATTTCGTCAACTCACCACCAAAATATCTACGTGGTTCCGAAATTTCAAACAAATCCAAATCCTCAATGTTCCCAATCGGAAAATGACACGTTACACCAACTTGCATATTCCGATGTTTTCCCGATTTCCAATACTTTTCAAATTGCAAACCGACAGTTTGATGGTTTAAAAAATCGTGATGTAGTTCATGAATTTTCTTCGGCTCCAAAAAATGCGTTTCAATCATAAGAAAAGCGGCATAAAGTGCGCGAAAGTCTTCGCCGATTGTCAATGCGAACGATTTGAGCAGAAACATGAAACGATCCGAAATCGAATCTTCGGCGCATAGAAATATATCTTGAATAGTTTTTTGCGAGAGGTAGATGCGATGAGTTGAGTCATTCTGAAAATTGAATTTTTCTTTTTTTTTTCGTCATTTTGAAAACTCACAATTCCTCGTGTTTTTCTCGTCAAACATCGCGATGTTCTATCAGGTCGATTGTATTTCTGAAAAAATTCCAATTTTTGAGGCAGTTTTTTGGTTCGTGAACGTTCACGTTTGAATATTTTTCGAGCTCATGTTATTTTCAAAGTACAAGAATAGTGAAAAACACAGTTTAGCTAAAAAAGAGGCCCAGTTTTTCAGAAAGGGAACCATTATAAGTGAATTAGTGGTGAATTTCGAAGAATTTGAAATTTAAAACTTTTTTGAAACAGTAAAAATTTCGAAAATTTTATTCAGTTGAAAAAAAAACGAAATATGTCGAGAAATGACGAGAAATTACAGTACCTGACCTATGAAAGACGCATCACTTGAATAGGTTTTTTTTTTGTGTTATTTAAACATACTATTTTTCTAACTGAATAACCTCATAAAACAAATTTAATCTGAAAAATTAGGTAATCTTCAATTTTTCATAAGAGGCCACCAAGAGTTTCCAAAAATTCCAATTTGAAAAAAAAAATAATTTTTTACTGTAAATGGGGTCAAAAAATAGAAAATCAAGAAAAAATATGGCAAAATCCGTCTGAATTCGAAAAAGCATGGTAGTTTTTTAGTTTTCGTGACGAGACCCAGACACATTTATCAAAACATTGAATTTTTGTCTAAAAAAATTACGGTATTTTTCTAAATTTTGTGGCCAAAAATTATCGAGGCTCATTTTTTTTCAAAATCTTGTGAAAATCAAGCCCAGTAAAAATTGCATAAAGTAATATTTTTTCAGGTTTCAAAATTACCAAATATTTGCTACAAGCCGGAAAAATGGACGAAAAATCACTGGTTGCATTTTCGACGATTTTCGCGTCCCGGAAATTGATGTTGAACGTCTCAATCGACTCCTCGTCGCAAAATTCGAACCGATGCGGTTCGTCTTGCATTTCTCGTCGACACACACGTTTCTGATGTTTGAGAGGTGAAAGTGTGGCTTCGGGCAACGAGAATGTATCGTGTTGCGACGAGTTTTGACGTGTTGGGAATACTGTAGGAAGGCTGTAAGTCTGCAAAATAGGGAAAATTGAGCTGGAGTACTGTAGCTTTCAAAAACATTTATTTTTTATGTTGAAGGGTACTGTAGTTATACCAGGAGTCAAATTCGCGAAAAAAAACCCACTGATTCAAAAGACATGCATTGTGGAACACACTGTCTGAAACCATGTTGACGTCGATATCTCAAACCATAATTTTCGAATCGATATTGTTTTCTGAAAACTTTTTTGAAAATATTTTCAGAAAGTTTTTTTTCCAAATTTTTCCTACACTATTCCGGAAAGGGTTGAAAAAAGAAGACTAAAATGGCCTAGAAAACCAAATACGCGAGGAAAAATACAGTACATTTTCGTTAAATGACCCGGCGACTCATCGAGAGTATTCGTTTAAATTGAAAGTATTTATCATTTTAAGACATATACGAGCTAAAACACAGTTCAAAAACATAAGAAACAAAAGTTAGACGACAAAAAAGAACAATAAATAAAAATAAAGTTGGATCAAAATTTCAAATTCTAATGAAGCAGTAGAGCGCGTTTGCACGATTAATCCAACTCTATGATTTATTTTCTGTTCTTTGTTGTGCTGTAGTTTTTGCTATACGTTGTTTTAGACTGTTTTTTCACTCACATATGTCTTAAAATGGCGAATACTTTCAAAATAACCGAATACTATAGAAGACTCGCCGGGTCATTTAAAGGAATATGAGAAAAAATAACAATGATAATTTCTACTTTACGTCATCATGTCACGTTTCACGATTTAGAAAAATATGAATTCCATACATTTTATAAGAGGAAAATTCCATTTTTTTTTTCACATGTTCCTTCAACGAAAATATACTGTATTCAGCCCCGCCCATCTGGTTTTCTAGGCCATATTAGTCTTATTTTTTCAACACTGTTTTTCAGAGATTAAGAAAAATGAAACGAACATTCGATGATTGTCACCAAATGGCATTTTGGCACAAATTTCGGGAATGTTGGCAGTTTGTCTCAAAACCAGACTCATATCATGCCCCTGCCAACATTTCACACGCATCTCCAACTGATGAAGATAGGTGTCAATGTTGAAAATGTGATCAACGTCATCAATGCTCTTCGTGTCCAAATCAATCGATAATTTGAGAGCGAACAGAATGTAGGCAAGAATTTTGACTTCGGCACCAACAATGACCTCCTCCTCCATTGGATCGTATCTGAGATTTTCGCGAATTCCGAAGCACAACATGAACTGGTCGTAAGTTGTGTGCGGTTTCGTTGCGACGAGTTCACGCAAATTCGAGCCATGTCGAAGTCTGACTTGACGTTTTGAATCGATGCTCAGATCACATGGAATCAAATTGTGAAGAATCAGAACTCGACGAAATAGATCGGATGGTAAGTTGAGATTGTCAATGAATCGCGCGGCTAGCTAAAAAAATATCTGTGGTTATTGAAAAAATTGAATTTTCTATTTTTCTCTAGTGCGATTTGCAACGTAGAAAAAATGCAAAAAAAAATTGTGCCACGTGACCTTATTTTTTCCAAAAATTTGCAAAATTTTTCGTTGATTTTTGATTTTTTTGCAAAAAAAAATTCCACGTGTCATGGCAGTTCAACAGGTTAGGCATTTGTTATAGAGTGAGAGGTCGCAGGTTCGATTCCTCACCTATGAAATTTTAAAATATTTTTTCTACAAATCGGTCCTTCTTCAAGTTCAGAAAAAAAGTCAAAAATCACCTTTTCAAACTTTGGCTCGGTCAAAAAATTGCGAATATTCAAACTTTGTTGAAACAGAACAAACGTTCGATAAATCTCATACAAAGGCAATTCCAAACCGATCCCCCGATTATCGAGATAGCTTGTTGGTTCGCCCTGATCATCTCGCCGATTCAGTGGTTCGTGTCCTCCTCGTTTCAAAATATCGATTTCTTCGATCGAAATACTGAAACGATCCTCACGAATCCATCGAACGAAATCTGACAGACAAATGTTTTGACATCCGACAGAAAGAGCGGCCGAATAGAGAATTGTGGCGACGAATTCGATGTTGAGTAGAATTTGGGATGACTGTAATTGTTCGAAAAATGACACGGGTACTTTTTCCTCTTTTCTGGTTAGGATGTTCTTGGTTTTTTTTTCGGTAAAATATTTAGGCATTTTCAACAAGAACCTTACCCTTTTCACAGATTCTTTTGATAAATGCGTTGTGATTTTCTTCAAATATCCCGTCACATTTCTAGTCTCATCTAACATTGTACTATCATCATCAACTTCCATTGTTTCATCTCGCATTGTGTCCTCAACATCATCATTATCATCCTCCATTGCCAGCGTTTCGTCCAAATTTCCTTGTGTCAAAAGTTGCCAAGCTGCCGTCGATTTTTCCAGCGTTTTCAATCCTTTACTCTTTCGCTGCTCCACTCTCTTCCGCTTCCGTTCCGCTTCTTCTTTCTCGTAGTTTTTATTTTCGAGAAACGCCACGAATTGATCATCGGGCTTATCGGTCAACTCTTCGTCACAAAATGCAATTTGGCAGTGTTCCAAGTATTTTTGGAAGATTGCCAGACATTTGTTAGAATATTCCGATGGCATGTTCAGATCTTTGATCAGAATTTGTGAACATCGATGAAGAAGTTGAGAAAATGTCGAGAGACGGATTCCGGCACGATAGAGGTATTCCGGAGTATTGTCTAATGGAACACTAAAAACAATTTCTTCAAATATCCGAATTTATAAGCGTTTTTGATACTCTTACTTTTGTGCATTTGAGGATTTTGGTAGAAATTTGGATTTCTCTCTGATTTTTTCTGCTCCGGTGATTCTCCCTTTCACTTTTTCAACTGTCTCGTCATCATCATCTGCATTGATTAAGATCTTATTAGTTGTTGTCGTCTTCTTTATCCGGATTTTAGCCACACCAATATTCATGCGTTCCCCATCTTCTTCTACCAACTCTTCAAAGTTTTCGAGCATCGACCCGCAGGTATCGCAATACATGAATCCATCGGTTAACGTGAATTGTGCTCCTCCACACGCTGCGCAATTTTTATTCGCCATTTTTGTTTTTTTGAAAAATTAATAAAAATACCGTGGCGTGCAATAAAATGCCAAGTACGCAGAGATATGATAATGGTGTTTCACGCCTGTTCACTAAAGAAGAAACTGCGGCATCGCGGAGTGACGTCAGGACTTTGAGAAATTGTTTGTTGCGCAGCGGCCTTCAAGACTTATAGACCACTAGATGAAAAACTAATAACAGGAGGTTGTTCTACGTGCTTAATTCTATTAGAATAAGCTTTTTCACGTATATACACGTTAAAATTGGAAACTGTAAAACACGCGTCGAGACCATTAATACACGAATAAACATGTTTCTATGTTTTTTGCGGTAATTCAAAAAAGTGAGCACTGCGGCTTACTTTTTTAAAAAAGATTTTGAATTGGAATATTAACGAATCGCAATTTTTGTTTTGTGACAAGGTTAATGACTTTTAAAAACGATATTGTTGGTAATTCGAAAACGAAAACTGATTCTGACTTTCTAAAAACATTGATATCCATATATTTGTACTAATGAAGAATAAATTCTTTGTTCTGTGATCTTGAGGAGAAAAAATTGTTCATAATTTGATTTTTATTTGAAAATTATTGCACTTTTCGTGATATGCTCTTTTTGAAAGCATGCAAACATCAAAGACACAGTGTTTTTGTAGCAAACTTGTTGGAAAGAATATATATTATCCGCGGAAGGTCAAAATGAAACTAAGTAAGAAACGATTGCGCATTTGTGAATTGTTGATTTGTATCAGAAAACTAACCAAACGTAGAAATGACGTGAGTTATGAATCTTTTTTTTTCGAAAACCTGAAAATGATTTTTAGAAACGGTTAACACGAAACTTAGCTCTGAAAACAAATCTTTATTATAAAGCAACAAGAACGATTCGCAAACCAATTAGCTCATTTGTCAAAAAGAGGAAGCGAGTTCGATACAGGACATATTCGAGGCTCGCCGATGCCCGAGGTGAGATACTGAAAAACAAGGATATGGGGAATCAAGAACATCAAATATTCTATTTTTTATGCCACATTGTTTCGATTTGGATAAGTTCCTGACTTCTAGAGTTTCCAATGTTTTCATATCAGATTTTTTGAAAACAAAAAAACTCTTTTTAAATTTTGTATATAAAAATATAACATATTTTGACGACTTTGTTTCACTCTACGAAAAAAATACTCACATGTTGAAATATATTCATTGTATCATTTTTCGCTTGTAGTTGTCCACGATCTTCACAGCAACACAACGCATCCAGCTGTCCCAACGAATGAAGTTGAGTATGTTGCTAATGGCGACGACGAAAGATCGATCGAACATGATATTGATACTGTTTTACTTCCAAATGACGAACTGATTGTTGCATGTTCTTCATCTGAACCGCAACCTTTGATTGAAGAAGAAGAAGAGTCTGAAGAATCACAATATTTTAAATGTCAAACTTGTACTAAAAAAATTGCATACAAACAACTCGATTGTTTTCACATTATTTGTCGTACTTGTGAGATGTCGCATTCTGAATGTCAAAACTGTCACAACACAATTATCAGAGTAAGAAAATACTGGAAACACAAAATAAACTTAATTTTTAGTATGGTAACAGAATTTTGGTGAGACCGAAACTGGATGTGAACGGAAATTTGTGGTATGGGAAAGCCGAAAACAAGGCACATGAAAGAATGTTCTATAGGTTGGAACAAAACCCTACATTAAATTATTCTGAAGTTGGTCCGAGAACGAAAAGGTTCGTTCTGACTAATTTTGGAAATTGCCGTCCAGCTCCAAAAGTTCAAGTTGTGTGAAATTTTGTGAAATTTTTACTTAACTTTTCGAAAAATGCCCGAATGCCCATACAATTGAAAAAATTGCACTCCTACAACTAAAAACATAATTCAGGAAAAGAAAAAAGGAACTGATCAATTTTTGTCAAGTGTTGAACAATAGCCAAGATGTAGAACCATCCATCGACATTATATCAGACGCAATAGTTTCACTGGACAAAAAAAAGATGATTCCGATCACTCGACCAGGATGGAAAATAAGTTTAGGTAAATACATGGGTGACATTCTGGTTACTTGATTTTGCTGCCTATGAAAAAGCGTAGCCTAAAAATATTAAAATTATTAACAGAAACCGAAGAATTATTATTCAAAACAATGGATGTTTCAAATTTTATGAGAAGAAGCATTTTAAAAATTCTGAATCAGCGAGGGGAGAATTTTTTGAACCCAACACATCAATATGAGAAGAAGGAAAGAGAATCGAAACTTTCGACAATGAGAATTCGAAGCGGATACGAGACAGTGCAGAAAGAATATATGGAATCAGGAAAATTGAGAACAAAACTTGTCAATATAGGATATGCCGTGGTACGACTAATTTTTTGTTATGTGTTTTATAATAACTTTCAGACAGAAAATGTCATTGAAACAGTTCAAGAATATGTAAAAATAACCGAGAAAATTGTCACACAGATTCCGAAGTTTAAAAATGAACTGTGGGTGAAAGTGGGAATCGACAAGGGAGGAGAGACAACAAAAGTGATGCTTTCAATCATGAACAGAAAACAAGGTGTGGTTAACTCCCCGAACAATTTTTTGTTACTGGCGGTCTACGAAGGTCCTGATAAATATTCACAACTTTTGAAATATTGTGGTCCCATGTTTCGAGATTTGAACAATTTGAAAGAAATTCAGGTATGAAAAAAAATTCAATATTGAAAGGAATATTTTTTTGAGGTCTGTGGACAAAAATGGAAGGTTAGAAAGTTTGTAACTGGCGACTTCATGTCGGTAGCTGCAGTTAGAGGATTAAAAGGTCCAAATTCAAATCATCCGTGTCCAGATGTAAGCTTTTTAATGAGATAAAAACTCAACATTTAACTTTTTAAGTGTTTCATTCCAAAAGAAAAAGTTTATGTTTTCGAAGCATGTGAGGAACGCCGTACGGATGAGAAATGCACAGTTCAACTTTCGCCAGATGTGAAAGAAACTGCAGAAAATTATTCACAGGACAATGAGCCTCTGTTGTCATATGATGAATTCATTCTGGGTGTACCATACTTGCATGCTTTCTGCTCACCTTGTACAGAGTTGTACAAAAAACTGGATTCAATGGTACACGTGGTAAGCACACGATTTGAGAAAAAAATTACCAATTTTTAAAGATTTTAAAATCTCAAATATTAGAAGAAGATATTCCACTTGTAACTTTGATGGAAACGGAGGATAAACAATGGGACCACGTTAAAAACGCGAGTCGTAAGGAATTGGAATTGAGAACAACTGGATATAACAAAGTTTGGAATTACTGCGTCGGTATTCAACAAGGCAATTCATATGTGCCCTCACAGTTTTGCTACGATGGATGCATGTTTAACAAAGTGCACGTGAGCTCAGTGATTACCAGAAAAAATTGGAAAAGGTGTTACAGAAAAACAAAAACAGTACTATTGTGTGTGTTTCTTGCGGTCACGTTGACCACCTTGTGTGCGGGGGCGCAACCACGACGACAAAAAACTACGAGGTAAAGATAAAACTCACTATAATAGCACTTTTTTGTCATCTTAAGTGCTTGCAATGTACTTTCAAAAATCCGTCTCGGTTGTATGAACGGTTGACATTTATGAATTCGAACGTGAAGAAACTGAAAAAAGAATTAGAAGATCAACGTGCAATGAAACAAGCGGCATCGTGTGAGAAGGCATTAGAATTCAAAAAGTTGTGCAACAAAATCGGAATTAAATTGGGCGCATTTCATGGAAGTGAGTAAAATGAGCTTAAAATGTCTCATTCTCAATTTTAGAACTTTTGCCGGGTAACCATGTGCGAAATTTTTTGAGACATCATCAAGTTCTATTTGATTTTGTTCGTGAACTATCAGACGATCAACAATTCAGGTATAGAGAAGTTAAAATGAATGATTAAATTTGTATGAATTTATTCAGAGAGTATCTCAACAAAATGCAAAATCTTATCGCCGGATTAAACAAAATGCATTCTCTCTGCACCTCCACTTATTTGAACGAGGATCAAATCAAAGCGTTTTGCGAACAAGCCAATAAGGTTAAAACTATGTTCATCGAAACTGGCATCAGACGTGGAACATCGAAACTTCACTATATTGTTTATGAGATGCCACGTTTCTTGAAGGAATATGGTACTCTAGGTGTCATGGGGGAACAGGGAGTAGAGAGCATGCATGTGGTGTATGAAAATTGTGGTATTCGATTCAGATGGATGAAGGATAATGGTGAAAGGTTGAAAAAAACAATGATTCGTACAAATCATCGTTGCTTAGTGCTCTTAATTCACAAAAACCATGACCAGGTGCCTGAAATACACACCTGTTCTTGTGCGGAATTAAATTTTTTTGGGGTACTGTACGCACGGGAAGTGTGCATACACTGTCATGTCACTTTGCGGATTTTTTTTTAAATATTCATTTTTTTATTTTATTTTTTCTGTTTTTTTTTCGGATGCGAGAGAACACTTCTCCAACTGGTTTTTTTTGTTTATGATTTTCAAAAGTTATCACAGTTTATACTTAACGTCAGGACTACTACGTTCTAGGTAATTGTCTGGTTCCAAGAGGGTGTTTTCTGTATAATTAGGTTTAGTGATTATTTTCGTCGTCCTATCAGTTTGATTGGTGACAATTTCTTGTTAGTATGTATGTAATTTATATAATAAATAAGCCGTAACACAGCAACCGTTTAATATATTTACAAAACGAACTCTTCATAGACAATTAAGTTTCATTCGTAGCTTCTGTTTCTTCAGTTTCTTCCACATCTTTCAATGAATTCATGTACAGTTGAAATTGTTCAATGACATCTTCTTCGTTTTCTGAATGGTCTTCATTTTCAGATTCATCCGAATCTGTGTGAGTAAGACCACCAAACTCTATTCACGCCTGTTCACTAAAGAAGAAACTGCGGCATCGCGGAGTGACGTCAGGACTTTGAGAAATTGTTTGTTGCGCAGCGGCCTTCAAGACTTATAGACCACTAGATGAAAAACTAATAACAGGAGGTTGTTCTACGTGCTTAATTCTATTAGAATAAGCTTTTTCACGTATATACACGTTAAAATTGGAAACTGTAAAACACGCGTCGAGACCATTAATACACGAATAAACATGTTTCTATGTTTTTTGCGGTAATTCAAAAAAGTGAGCACTGCGGCTTACTTTTTTAAAAAAGATTTTGAATTGGAATATTAACGAATCGCAATTTTTGTTTTGTGACAAGGTTAATGACTTTTAAAAACGATATTGTTGGTAATTCGAAAACGAAAACTGATTCTGACTTTCTAAAAACATTGATATCCATATATTTGTACTAATGAAGAATAAATTCTTTGTTCTGTGATCTTGAGGAGAAAAAATTGTTCATAATTTGATTTTTATTTGAAAATTATTGCACTTTTCGTGATATGCTCTTTTTGAAAGCATGCAAACATCAAAGACACAGTGTTTTTGTAGCAAACTTGTTGGAAAGAATATATATTATCCGCGGAAGGTCAAAATGAAACTAAGTAAGAAACGATTGCGCATTTGTGAATTGTTGATTTGTATCAGAAAACTAACCAAACGTAGAAATGACGTGAGTTATGAATCTTTTTTTTTCGAAAACCTGAAAATGATTTTTAGAAACGGTTAACACGAAACTTAGCTCTGAAAACAAATCTTTATTATAAAGCAACAAGAACGATTCGCAAACCAATTAGCTCATTTGTCAAAAAGAGGAAGCGAGTTCGATACAGGACATATTCGAGGCTCGCCGATGCCCGAGGTGAGATACTGAAAAACAAGGATATGGGGAATCAAGAACATCAAATATTCTATTTTTTATGCCACATTGTTTCGATTTGGATAAGTTCCTGACTTCTAGAGTTTCCAATGTTTTCATATCAGATTTTTTGAAAACAAAAAAACTCTTTTTAAATTTTGTATATAAAAATATAACATATTTTGACGACTTTGTTTCACTCTACGAAAAAAATACTCACATGTTGAAATATATTCATTGTATCATTTTTCGCTTGTAGTTGTCCACGATCTTCACAGCAACACAACGCATCCAGCTGTCCCAACGAATGAAGTTGAGTATGTTGCTAATGGCGACGACGAAAGATCGATCGAACATGATATTGATACTGTTTTACTTCCAAATGACGAACTGATTGTTGCATGTTCTTCATCTGAACCGCAACCTTTGATTGAAGAAGAAGAAGAGTCTGAAGAATCACAATATTTTAAATGTCAAACTTGTACTAAAAAAATTGCATACAAACAACTCGATTGTTTTCACATTATTTGTCGTACTTGTGAGATGTCGCATTCTGAATGTCAAAACTGTCACAACACAATTATCAGAGTAAGAAAATACTGGAAACACAAAATAAACTTAATTTTTAGTATGGTAACAGAATTTTGGTGAGACCGAAACTGGATGTGAACGGAAATTTGTGGTATGGGAAAGCCGAAAACAAGGCACATGAAAGAATGTTCTATAGGTTGGAACAAAACCCTACATTAAATTATTCTGAAGTTGGTCCGAGAACGAAAAGGTTCGTTCTGACTAATTTTGGAAATTGCCGTCCAGCTCCAAAAGTTCAAGTTGTGTGAAATTTTGTGAAATTTTTACTTAACTTTTCGAAAAATGCCCGAATGCCCATACAATTGAAAAAATTGCACTCCTACAACTAAAAACATAATTCAGGAAAAGAAAAAAGGAACTGATCAATTTTTGTCAAGTGTTGAACAATAGCCAAGATGTAGAACCATCCATCGACATTATATCAGACGCAATAGTTTCACTGGACAAAAAAAAGATGATTCCGATCACTCGACCAGGATGGAAAATAAGTTTAGGTAAATACATGGGTGACATTCTGGTTACTTGATTTTGCTGCCTATGAAAAAGCGTAGCCTAAAAATATTAAAATTATTAACAGAAACCGAAGAATTATTATTCAAAACAATGGATGTTTCAAATTTTATGAGAAGAAGCATTTTAAAAATTCTGAATCAGCGAGGGGAGAATTTTTTGAACCCAACACATCAATATGAGAAGAAGGAAAGAGAATCGAAACTTTCGACAATGAGAATTCGAAGCGGATACGAGACAGTGCAGAAAGAATATATGGAATCAGGAAAATTGAGAACAAAACTTGTCAATATAGGATATGCCGTGGTACGACTAATTTTTTGTTATGTGTTTTATAATAACTTTCAGACAGAAAATGTCATTGAAACAGTTCAAGAATATGTAAAAATAACCGAGAAAATTGTCACACAGATTCCGAAGTTTAAAAATGAACTGTGGGTGAAAGTGGGAATCGACAAGGGAGGAGAGACAACAAAAGTGATGCTTTCAATCATGAACAGAAAACAAGGTGTGGTTAACTCCCCGAACAATTTTTTGTTACTGGCGGTCTACGAAGGTCCTGATAAATATTCACAACTTTTGAAATATTGTGGTCCCATGTTTCGAGATTTGAACAATTTGAAAGAAATTCAGGTATGAAAAAAAATTCAATATTGAAAGGAATATTTTTTTGAGGTCTGTGGACAAAAATGGAAGGTTAGAAAGTTTGTAACTGGCGACTTCATGTCGGTAGCTGCAGTTAGAGGATTAAAAGGTCCAAATTCAAATCATCCGTGTCCAGATGTAAGCTTTTTAATGAGATAAAAACTCAACATTTAACTTTTTAAGTGTTTCATTCCAAAAGAAAAAGTTTATGTTTTCGAAGCATGTGAGGAACGCCGTACGGATGAGAAATGCACAGTTCAACTTTCGCCAGATGTGAAAGAAACTGCAGAAAATTATTCACAGGACAATGAGCCTCTGTTGTCATATGATGAATTCATTCTGGGTGTACCATACTTGCATGCTTTCTGCTCACCTTGTACAGAGTTGTACAAAAAACTGGATTCAATGGTACACGTGGTAAGCACACGATTTGAGAAAAAAATTACCAATTTTTAAAGATTTTAAAATCTCAAATATTAGAAGAAGATATTCCACTTGTAACTTTGATGGAAACGGAGGATAAACAATGGGACCACGTTAAAAACGCGAGTCGTAAGGAATTGGAATTGAGAACAACTGGATATAACAAAGTTTGGAATTACTGCGTCGGTATTCAACAAGGCAATTCATATGTGCCCTCACAGTTTTGCTACGATGGATGCATGTTTAACAAAGTGCACGTGAGCTCAGTGATTACCAGAAAAAATTGGAAAAGGTGTTACAGAAAAACAAAAACAGTACTATTGTGTGTGTTTCTTGCGGTCACGTTGACCACCTTGTGTGCGGGGGCGCAACCACGACGACAAAAAACTACGAGGTAAAGATAAAACTCACTATAATAGCACTTTTTTGTCATCTTAAGTGCTTGCAATGTACTTTCAAAAATCCGTCTCGGTTGTATGAACGGTTGACATTTATGAATTCGAACGTGAAGAAACTGAAAAAAGAATTAGAAGATCAACGTGCAATGAAACAAGCGGCATCGTGTGAGAAGGCATTAGAATTCAAAAAGTTGTGCAACAAAATCGGAATTAAATTGGGCGCATTTCATGGAAGTGAGTAAAATGAGCTTAAAATGTCTCATTCTCAATTTTAGAACTTTTGCCGGGTAACCATGTGCGAAATTTTTTGAGACATCATCAAGTTCTATTTGATTTTGTTCGTGAACTATCAGACGATCAACAATTCAGGTATAGAGAAGTTAAAATGAATGATTAAATTTGTATGAATTTATTCAGAGAGTATCTCAACAAAATGCAAAATCTTATCGCCGGATTAAACAAAATGCATTCTCTCTGCACCTCCACTTATTTGAACGAGGATCAAATCAAAGCGTTTTGCGAACAAGCCAATAAGGTTAAAACTATGTTCATCGAAACTGGCATCAGACGTGGAACATCGAAACTTCACTATATTGTTTATGAGATGCCACGTTTCTTGAAGGAATATGGTACTCTAGGTGTCATGGGGGAACAGGGAGTAGAGAGCATGCATGTGGTGTATGAAAATTGTGGTATTCGATTCAGATGGATGAAGGATAATGGTGAAAGGTTGAAAAAAACAATGATTCGTACAAATCATCGTTGCTTAGTGCTCTTAATTCACAAAAACCATGACCAGGTGCCTGAAATAGAGTTTGGTGGTCTTACTCACACAGATTCGGATGAATCTGAAAATGAAGACCATTCAGAAAACGAAGAAGATGTCATTGAACAATTTCAACTGTACATGAATTCATTGAAAGATGTGGAAGAAACTGAAGAAACAGAAGCTACGAATGAAACTTAATTGTCTATGAAGAGTTCGTTTTGTAAATATATTAAACGGTTGCTGTGTTACGGCTTATTTATTATATAAATTACATACATACTAACAAGAAATTGTCACCAATCAAACTGATAGGACGACGAAAATAATCACTAAACCTAATTATACAGAAAACACCCTCTTGGAACCAGACAATTACCTAGAACGTAGTAGTCCTGACGTTAAGTATAAACTGTGATAACTTTTGAAAATCATAAACAAAAAAAACCAGTTGGAGAAGTGTTCTCTCGCATCCGAAAAAAAAACAGAAAAAATAAAATAAAAAAATGAATATTTAAAAAAAAATCCGCAAAGTGACATGACAGTGTATGCACACTTCCCGTGCGTACAGTACCCCAAAAAAATTTAATTCCGCACAAGAACAGGTGTGTGCACAGTTGAGAAATATTTTCGTTTTTTTTTCGGGGTTTTTCAGTTTTTGCCTGATTTCCACACAAATGGGTCCACAAGTATTGTTGAATTTCTATTCAAAAAATTCAGAAAACACGGAAATATCGCGAAATACAATTTGTCTTTCGAAAAGTTTCCTTGTTCAAAAAGAATTTTGTTAAAAATCAAAGTTTTACGACAACTTTGAAAAATGCTGATATTTTCAGAATGTCAACATCAAAAGTGGGTGCGGTAGCAGCTCGCACGTTTCGCGAAAAACTCGGACCTGAAATTTTAGAAGTTTTCGACGCTTCATTCAAAGGTTTCACAGATGTACAGGTAAATCATTTATTCATCATTATTATTATTATTCTTTTTTGTATTTATTATTCAAATGTTTATGTTCTCTTGGTTGCCAAGGGAATCGGAAAGGATCAGCAACACGTGGGTCACCCCAATCTCGATTCAATTGAATATCATGCTCCTTGATTTTGATGCCAACACATTTCGCCAAGAAAAATGCTATTAAAATAGTCAAAATTACGAAAAACACCACGAATACGTAAAATGTTTCCTGAAAACATCACAGTATTTATTTTATTGTTTCAAATTTAAAAAAAAAACCTCATCAAAAAGTTCGTTGAATGATGGAATCGAAGAATTCATCGAGTGTATCATGTCCAAAACCCATTTTGTTTTTCCTGCTTTTCGTTTTCCTTGATAATAATAACTGCCCCATTCGGCCTGTGGTTTATTCATTCTGAAATTCCGGTTTATTTTAGAAAAAATGGCAAAAGCTGAGAAAAATCGATAAAAGGGGCTCCTTGAAAAAGATGTGTGCAAATGCGCGTAGTTGTGTAAACTCGGCGAGCACTCAAACCAGCTGAGAGGAGAGAGAAAAGAAAAATAGACGACGGAGGGAAAATTCATGTTTCTGAAAGTTGTATATTTTTTAGAAGCTTAGGAAAAGTTTGAAACATTTTTAAAGTTTATTTTTTCTCACAGAGTGCCAATTTTTGTGGAAAATTCGAAATTTTTAGGTTCTCGCTGGAACTCATCTTCTCAACAACCATGACGTTGTTGTCGAATCGCCAACCGGTTCCGGAAAAACACTTTCCTTCGTCCTACCACTTCTCCGAATCATTCAATCGGCCAAGCTCGGAAAAGATGAAATTGGCGCGTTGATTCTTTCACCGTCACGAGAATTATGCACACAAATTGTGAATGTCATCAAACCGTTTGCGGAAAAACTCCAACTCACCGTCGAAACTGTGACAGGAGGTCAAAAGATGGAGAAGAATGTGAAAATGTTCAAAAATCGTGGAGTCAACATTTTGGTGGCCACACCGGGACGTCTTTTTCAAATTATTCAACATGAGAAGACTTTGATCTCGAGATGTTTGAAGTCGGTTCAATTGTTGATTATTGACGAGGCTGATCGATTCAACGAGATTCAATTCGAAGATCAGTAAGTTTTTTTTCGCCCAAAAAATATAATAAGGGACCTCTTTTATATTCACGTAAACTCCGTGTTTTCCAGCATGCGCGAAATTTTGTCATGCATTCCAAAACAACGCCGAACTGGACTTTTCTCGGCAACCCAAGTGAAGGAAAACGATGATTTGGTGGTTTTTGGGCTGAGAAACGCTAAGCAAGTCAAAGTTTCGCAAGAGAGAAATTCAGCTGCGCCGTCGACACTCAAAAATTATTTCACCGTCAGTTTTTCCCCCAATCTTTTTTGTTGATTTTTTTAAAATCAAAAGTTCAGGTTTGTGAAGCTGAAGAGAAAACTAGCATTCTGCTCGAATTCGTTCGTCAAAGAACTGATAAAAAGTTCCTGCTCTTCTTTCCGGCGTGCAATTCGGTCAGATATTTCCAAAAGATTTTCGAACGATGTTTGACGAAACGACCATTGTTTGCGGTGCACGGAAAATGTTCGAATTCTCATCGAGCCGCGCAAATCAAGGGGGTTAGTTGCGGTTCAACAAAAAAACTTGATTTTTTTCTGTCAAAAATACCGTTGGTTTTCTTGCCTCATTTTGCACCAGGTCGGAATTGTTTTCCAAGCATGTTGGGAAATTCGAAAATTGGCCAATTTTTGTTGCGGGAAGTCACTAGCTCATGCAAAAAAATAGAGCATTGGAAAAAAAAAACCAATGTGGCCTAGAAAACCAAATGGGCGGGGCTAAATACAGTAGATTTTCGTTCGAATATTGGTGCCGCAGACAAAAATGGGCGGGGCTTTTTTTCACGCTGAAATTTGAAATATTTTTCAAATGAGGAATTTTTCAATAAAAATAGAAATTTTCAGAAAAAAAAAATAAGAAAACATGAAATTTTTTGGTTAAAAGTTAGTGACACCAAAAATGTTTCGAAATTTCTTGTTTTTCAGTTCGCCGATAGTTCAAACGGTGTGATGATTTCGACAGACGTGATGGCTCGCGGTATCGATATTTCGGATATCGATTGGGTCATTCAATACGATCTTCCCAAACACTCGAGCTGGTTTGTTCATCGAGCCGGTCGAACTGCGCGATGTGGACGAGACGGAAACGCGCTCATTTTGATCGCCAGCGAACAATTGCCATATGTCGCGTTTTTGGATAAACATGAAAAGGTTGGTGTTGTTTCTTCTCCAAAAAAAAAACAAAAATTCATTTTTCTAGGTAAAATTGGAAGAGGTCAAAGTGCCAACACACACAACACTGAAAGCTGAAGAATTGCGACAGAAAATGATCAAAATTCAAGTGTCCGATCGTGCCATTTTGGAAGCGGGAACTCGTGCGTTTGTCAGCCATGTCGAATCGTATTCGAAACACGATTGTCACATTATTTGTGCACTTGATGGTGAGATTTTCAAGTTTTTTTCAGGAGAAAAATGATTTTTGCAAAATTTTGAGAGAAAATTTGTATTTTTAACGACACTTTGTTTTTCTGTCAATTTATTCCAATTGGCAATATCTGGCATAACCCGTGGAATGTCGGTACACAAAATTATTGAAAATTCCTATCAAAACATACCTAGCACAAAAGGTAAAAAAAAACTTCGACATATTTTTTCTGATGAATGTGTCTGAATCTTATCACGAAATGTTAAAACATAACATGTTCCTTTAAATTTATAAAAAGTTTTGGCAGCAACGCAAAAAAATTGGCGTCGGAATTGAAATTTTTCAATTTTCTTTTAAAAATACACGTCAAATGTCGATTTTTTGAATATTTATTTTTCATTTCGAAGCCAATTTTTTGAGGAAAAAATATTTTCTGTTTCATCACTAATTTTTTGACATTTTTCGGTACCCTTTTGTGGTGGGTAAGTTTTAAAACTTCCACCGATTTTTTTTACTCTAGAAAAGTTGTATGTTTTTTTAAAACTACAGTAGTCTCGATAAAAACACAATTTTTCCTTTCAGACCTCAACATTGTTGGACTCGCCAACGCGTACGCGCTCCTTCGTTTACCGAAAATGCGCGAGTTGACAAATCGCAAAGATTTGGATCAATTCGAACGAAGTTCGATCGAAACATCTGAGATCAAATATGCCGATCCGAAATTGGAAGCGAATCGAGGAGAAGTGATGAAAGAGAAACACGAGAAAAAAGTGGAAACTTTGGCGGCGAAAGAGAAAAAACGAAAGGAGAAGGAGTTGAGAAAACAGAAACGATTCAATGGTGGAAAACGATCCGGTGGTGGCAAGGGAAAAGATGATGTGGGTTTGTTTTTTTTTGTTGGAACTGAAATTTTACCGAAAAAGAATAGTTAGAAGTATTTTTTCCTGAAAATTTAATCTGAAACTTTTCAGAGTCATTTTTCTGAAAAAAAAAACTGAAATTTTACGAACAAAAAAGTAGTAGATCATTTTTTCCTGAAAATTTGATTTGAAATTTTTTCTGAAGTCATTTTTTCGAAAAAAAATCGATCAAAAAATTTTTTACGACAAAATATTTCGACTTTTGAAAAATGAATAAAAACCTTAAAATTGGAAAACTTTGACCAAAAATCTCCCGATTTTTTCAGTCGTTGAAACGTAAACGATCCGAAGATCAAGATGACACCGATAATGATATTCGACTTCTCAAAAAGATTAAACGAGGAAAATTGAGCAAGAAGGAGATTCAGAATGTTCTCTAGATTTTCCTCTTTTCCCAAAACTTTGATTGTTGTCTGTTTTTGTTTTGTTTCTGTTTCATTTTTTGTTTATTTCAAAAAGAAAAAAAAGAACCTACTCAAATTGTGACTAGATATAAGTTAGTGATATATTAGTATTATTATTAATGTTATTAGGGAATGGTTTGATGGATGATCACCACTGTTGATAATGTGGATTCTGAAGAACCGCCGTTGATTGAGAGGTTGGATCGTCCCAGCCAGAAGTGAACGGATTTGAAGAGGCTGGAAAAATAGAGTTGGCTTCCACGGCCTAGCCATGAGAGACGCAGAGAAAAACAAAAAGGTCACGTTTGTATTATTTTCCCGGAGAATGTTCAAAACTGACATTTTTCTAAAATTTTTCATGCTGTTTCCGGTTTCAAAAAAAAAAAACGTCACTCCGAACTGCAAAAATTCGGATTTCTCTGCGTCTCTTTTGACTGACGTTATGAAAAGCCGTGGATTTTCAAAATGTCTTTTCCACTCATTTTTTGCACAGAGAAAAAACTCTTACCTGGCACAGCTTGATATGAGGTGTCGGTTCCGGCTGGAATATGTGTCGACGGTGTTGTGAACGTCGTCTCTGCGGCTCCATAACTCTGCGCACCACCACTTCCGTTGATGCCCGTCTTGTTGACCAACTCCTTGTTGGCCCACGACTCTTCTTCGTCTTTCGGTTCGGCCCAGTCTTGCAGTTCGCCGGACGCGTACACTGCGTAGAATGTGACGCCGGTAAAATGGATGAGAGAGGCCAAGAGGAATACCTGAAAAATGGAAAAGTGTTCGCACAACACCGTACGAGAAAATGCACAGTATTCTTGATATAATTTTTTTTTGGTGGATGTGGCCTAAACCGAAGAAAAAATATTATTTGAAAACATACTTGGAATAGCCTGGCCAAATGACCACAGGGGGTATAATTTTTGACTGATGGGAGAGAGAGAGAGCATGAAGAAACAAGTATCAAAACGAACACAACAAGAGAGAAAACGAACTATATTAGAAAACTGAGAAAAAGGAGAAGAATGAGAACACAGGAGGGCACATTAACTGTCGACTCTGCCCCCTATTTGTCTCCCCGTTATTTTAACCTACGCCGCGTGCAAAGTAGCTGAACTGTAGACTTTTCTAGGTCACCATATGGCTCATTAGTTTTCACACCTTTTGATGTTATCTATAAATATGACATACCTGTTTTTATGAGAAATCAACAACAACATATGACTACCCAGAGGAAGTCAACAGGAAATATGTGTGAATAGGAAGGGAGGGCTAAATGAGATGAGGGATCAGGAGAAATAGGTCTGAAAAAAAAATTCCACCTTAAAATTTTGTTGGGACGGGGACCTCGTTAGGGGGTATTACTCTGAGCCCCTGTCCACAACTATCCCAATTATGTTTGAAAATGAGAAATTTTGAGAAAAAGTCACGAAAAAATTTCAAAACTTTTGGAGACCCTCTGCGAAAAAATGTGCAATGTTACGTCATTTGTAGTGTAGCAAATTTTGTATTTTCTTTTTTTGTTTTTTGAATTTCTGATGGTTCAATAGAGCGCACATGATAACCATGACAAAAAGGCAAAATTTAGATTTCCACCCACTCTTTTTGCAATTTTTGCGCACAGTTTTTTGCTAAAATTAATATTTTGCATTGTTTTTTTCGTCAAACTGTGTGCGGCGAAACTGCAAAAATAAAACCCGCCCACTTTTTCATTTTTAACTATATTTCAAACAAAAATTCAATCATTTCGCATTTCACCTTTAACAGTACAAAAATAGTGATTTTTGACTCAAACATAATTTTCAGAAAAAATTTGTTTTTTTTTGGTAGTTCAAAAAAATGAAAATAAGTTCATAGGTGAGGACTCTCAAGGACAAAACTTACACTAGTCCAGCCGTGTTTCGAATGCGCCGTGAATTGTTCGGTGACAAATGGGCATGTGAGTCCGGCCAGTGTTCCGATACCATTCGAGAAACCCATCAGAATTGCCGCGTAACGTGGCGCAATGTCGAGATGGTTGACGTTGAAACCTGTTGCAAACAAATCACGGGTTATGCGCAATGTTATAGATTTGTTGAAAGTCAATACTTTTAGAACAAAAAAAATGGATTTTTTCAAATTTCTTTTTGTTGATTTTTAAAATTAAATTTTGCCCCGTTCATTTTCGAAGAAAACATTTTAAAAAAAACCCACCAGAAATGGCGAAACCCGACATTCCAACAGCGGCAATCAATGCCAACATTGCTGACGTGTCAGTGGTCGAATAGGCGACAACCAGCATGAATGCGGCCTCTCCGCCGAAACCGCCACAATTAAAAATCTTGCGAACAGCTGTCGTCGACAAAATCTTGTTCGATCGCAGATAGTCGGCTAATTGACCGCCGAACAACACGACAACGCCCATAACGGCGTGCGGAATTGCGGCGAGAATGCCGGACTGCAAAGACAAACAATGGGGTTCGCACAAAAAATGTTGGCAATTTTTTCAAAAAAATTTATGGAATTTTTTCTCTTAAATTTTGAAAGTTTTGGGGTAGTAGTTTTGAAGCCAAAATTTTATTTTGGAATTTTTTGAAAATTTTTAATTCGAGCCAGAAAATCAAAAATGTTTCAATGTCAAAAATGTTTCAATTTGGCAACTTTCAGAGTATTAGTTTTGGCGCCAAAATTTTCAAATTCGAAATTTCAAGACATTTTTTTATGTCTCGAAATATATTTCGCAAAGCAGTAAAAAGGCCGATTTTTTCTCGAATATTTTTTGCAACAAGAATTGTTTCCAAAGTCGAAATGCTTTAAAAACTTTTTTTTTTAATTTGGCGCCGAAATTTTCAGACCCAAAATTTTTAGACATTTTTTTTGGTCCAAAAGTTTATAAAATTTCAAAAATCCGGTTTCTCGAAATTGTTTCCAACAAAAATAGCGCTCAAAGTCTATAAAATGCTCAAGAAAATTCAATTTCAAAACTTGGCGCCAAATTTTCAAGAAATTTCTCAAAATTTGGCCAGAAAAAACTTTATCTCTTTTTTTTAAACTAAAAATCGTGTAAAAATTCGTTTCCAAAACCACAACTCACATCAGCAATCTTCATACCCAACGCCTCTTTCATATAGGTCAACTGATTTTGAAGAAGCAAATAGAACGTCCAACTTCTCGCAAAATTCGCCACAATAATCGCCCAGACTGGTTTCGACGTGACAATTGCGCGCCACGGAATTGATCGAATCTAAAATATATTTTTTTCTTATTCTTTGAATAGTGAAAATTGTCATGAAAAAAAAAACACCCAGGAACACAGCTGGTGTTTGTAATTTTTTTTCAAACTTACAGTCGGGTGGGTGCTTGAAACATGACCAATGGCGTCTTCGATGAATATTTTCTCTTCTTGGGAAATTGTTGGATGGAAAGCTGGTTTTTCGAACGTGACACAGAACCAGATTATTGCCCAGATTACACCACAAACACCTGCAAAAATTCCAAATAGTTATTGGTATTTCAACGTCTGCGTCTTTTCTACAAGGATTTTTGAAATTTCTGAGATTTCTAGGTCTCGGACTTTTTCAGATACTTGTTGAACTCGGGCCGATTGAGAAGTTTTTGAATTTAGAAATGTTCGGGCCTAAAATTTTTACGAACAGTTTCTGGTCTTAACACGAATTTCAGGTGTCGGCCGAATTTAGAAAATTTCGGGCCATGAGAAATTTTGGATCCGAAAAATTTCAGCGCACAAGTGTCAGAAAACCCCTGTTCTTGGTGGAGAAATTTTTTGACCAGGAATATTCAAAAAAATCTTCAAACGTTCAGCCGGGCTTTTTTAGAGGTCACAGAACTTGCAAAATGTTCAAAAGCGCACGCTGACGATCAGCTCTTCATTGCAAGACCCTGCCTGCGTCTCTCTTTTTCACATTGTCTCTCAGTGTCAGTCTCCTTTTTCACTCAGTCTCTCTCATAAACTCCATGAACAGGGGAACGTAAAGAAAATCATGCCGTGGCAACGCTTTGAAAAATTTGAAAAACCGGATTTCACAAAAGAGCCTACCATATAGATAAAATGGCGCCGCCCACGATACATAGGACACCAAAAACGCGCTCAACGGTAATCCGAGAACCGCTCCAGCATACGATCCGGTGAACGCGGTCGTCGCCAATTTCGATCGTTCCATCGGAGGTGCCCAATATCGCCAAACACCGTGCATCGCCGGATAGCAAACACCTTGCACGAGACCCTGACAAATCTGAATGAACGCGACGAGAAAATCGTTTTTCGACTTGAATCCGTAGGGTAGGATGATGTTGAGAAACGCGCCGACGCCGATGCCAAAACCGAACAGTTTGTTGGGCGGAAATTTGGCGGCCAGAAAACCGGCCGGTATTTGAGTCACCAGATAGCCGTAGAAATATGATGACTCCATCACGCTGACCTCTTCGATTGTCCAGTTGAAATCGTGCATCTGTGCAGAAAAAAAAACATTTGGGGGGTTTATCAATGGAGCGAACATGCTTCTTTTTGAAAATTTGAGCAGGAAAATTGATTTTTTACAATATTGTAATATATTTCTGAACTCCTAAAGGAACATACATGCATTTTTCCCCACGGATCCGTATAGTTTTTGAACATGTGCGTTTTGGCAGCACCGAAATTGCAACGAATACCGAACGATATCATAAAACCCATGTTGGCCAAAATTGCAAGGACCCAACGTTTTCGACACTTTCCGATCCATGATTGTTCCATCACCTGTAAAATTTTGAGATTTGCACCTTGTTTTAGGGCGGACAAACGAGAGAGTTGACGCTGACAAAAGAGGAATGTTCGCTCTATTGAATCATTAAAAATTCCCGGAAATAAAAAGTATTCGTCGTGAGACCTGTTTATTTTGTCTGCAACTCTCACGTTACATTTCTATTTTTTTTTTCTTCCATTTCTGCGTCTACCTCTCTCATTTGTCCCTCCTATAAGGGGACTAAAACAAGGTGTTTGACGCGAAAAATGCGATATATCTGAGAAAGACGGTGTGCAATGTTGCGTCATTTATAGTGTAGTGAAATTCTTCGAAAATGTGTGTACTTTTTTGAATTTATAATGGTTCGATAGAGCGCACATGGTCGTGAAGACGGAAAGGCGGAATTGCTTGTGTTTGTTTTTTTCCTGGCACTGTATCAAATTTTTTGCGTTTTTTTGGTTTTCGCATCATTTTTCAGGGGCACACAAACTATATTATAGACGAAACACTCAATTATCTCGCAGTCCACCTTTAATTCGAAAAATTTAGCCTAATTTAATATCTTACTGAAAATTGGGGCTGAAATTGAGTTTTTTGAATAAAAAATAAAAATAATTAAATTTTGAAGAATTGTTTTTTTTCAATTTCCGCGTATTTAAAAGCATTTCAATCTCGCCGTTACAAAAAAAGAAAACAATTCCCAAAAATTTGTTATCCTACTGTATCTCCCATTTTGTGTGCAATAGTTCGTCGCGGTGTGCGAACAAACAAGTCACCGCGATGTTTGAAATTCTTACTTTTTTCTCATTTTTTAAATTTCCGGCAAAAACAAACCTGCAAAATCTTGTTCGAATGCGCTTGCATTGGATTTGGTGTTGTGGCAGAACTGTCTTCCTGCCTGAAAACGAAAAAATAAGAAATTTGTCCAAATTTTTCAGTCGAAAAATCTTACATTTGTTGAGGAGCCGAATTCGTCGCCGTCATTCTGGAAAAAAAGTGGTTTTTTGCTCAGGTTTTGTTAGTTTTTTTTTTGAAAGCTTTTTTGTGTCACCGGAAATAGTTACTTTGCTAGCGGTTGGCTGACCATTTGTTTGCCTTTGTCCCAAGCATCATTTAACATCTGAAAAAAACTTGAAATATAACAACAAAAAAAACATAGAACAAGAGGAAAATAAGCATAACGAGAAAAAAGACTTTTTTATGATACTACTTCCGAAGGAAGTTTTTTATTATTTATGGTGGGTCATACACAGAAAAAGCTGCAGTCTGTACTCATAACATTGAAATAATTTGCAAGCTTGCTCAACGAACATGTGGTGTAGTGGTAAGCGCGCGCGCCTACAAATCTGGCGGAGGCTGTGGGTTCGATCCCGCTGCTCGTCAAAAGTTTTTTGTTGTTTCCCAACAAACTAATAAAGATGAGAAAAAATGAAGTGAAGAAGAAGAAGAAGTTGATGTCAAAAATAATTCAAGTTGACATGCGCAAGTGAGCACAAGCGAAAAAAAATTGATTAAAAATCGGGCGGGGTTTTTTCTTGACACCTGCATTTTTCAGGAGTTATTTGATTACATGTGTTTTTCTCGCTCGCGCACACCGGATATTCAAGATTGATTAAAAGCACTTTTTACCGTAGCCGCCGTCGAAAAACAACAAAAGATGAGGGGGAAAAAATGAAAAGAAACACGAGTAGTGGAAATGGCGAAAAAAGGGGGGAAATAAAAAAAGGCGACATGGAGTTGACATTAATAGGAAATCGAGGTGTCGAGGAGAAGCGGCGAAAAAAAAACATAAATATATGAAGGGGGGAAGTGGCGAAATATTGAAGATGAAAAGTTCGGGGCCCGGACCGAAGTCAGAAAAGTTTTGGACCAATTTTTCTAGAGAGTTTTTTAAGCCAAGGTCTTTCTTGAAGAGGTTCTGGTCTCGGGACAGTTTCACAAACTTTCGGGTCCGGATCGAATTCAGAAATTTTCGGGTCCGGGCTTTTCCCAAAGAGTTCCTCGTCTCGGGCCAATCTCAGAAAATTTCAGGCCCAGACGGAATTCAAAAATTTCCGAACTCGGATATTTTCCAAATAGTTTCCGGGCCCGGGCCGATTTCAGACAAATTTCGAGCCTGAGATATTTCGAAAATCTCTAGGCTCGATTTTTCGACAAAAAAGAGATGAGCCCGAAAATTTTTCAGCGCCAAAAATTTTCGAAAAATTTTTCATTTTTCATCGCACAAAAAAAAGTTGTATAATTTTTTCCATTAATACTACACACATTTTTCCACTTGGAAAGAAGTTAATTGTCGCAATGAGAAGCTCATTCTTTTTCAACTTTTTCTTCGCATCACACTTTTTCTTCGCATCACATATACCTTTAAAGGATCACAGAAAAGCGAAAACCTCAAATTCGGTGCAAAAAAATGAGAAAAGTGAAAAAACGCGGTTAAACGAATTAAGTATTAAAATATTCGCGAAAATAAATTATCGTTTTCCGTGTCACAGCCGTTTTAGCCACACAAACACATATTATTTGACTTTTCGCGTCACTCTAAGCTCCGCCCACTTTTCGCCTACTTTGAGCAATTACATTTCTAACACAACCCCGCCATTTTTTGTCGACTTGAGTGCCTTGAACAAAAAAAAAACTTTTTTTTTCAAAACATAAAACAACCTGAAGATTTATTCGTGTTTTTTTGTTGGATTACTGTAGTTTTTCAAAAAAAAAAAAAGAAAAGAAAAAAGAAAAAAAAACAAACATGTTTGGTTTTAATCAACTAATGAGGTTTTTTACACATCAGAAGTTTTTTTTTTTTCATGAAGCCAAAAAAAAAAAGAAGAAAAATCAATGATACGGATTAGCATAAAATATATAAATATTCATAATCCTAATCTCATCTCAAAAATTTTCAGAGATTTTGCAACACTTTTAACATCTCTACAAAAACATTGGCAATTTCAACAAGCTTGCGCGTACAAGTGGTTAACGCGTTGAACTGTGCCGCACACTATCCTGGTTCGAGTTTTGGCGCGGGCGAAAATTTTTTTGTGCAAAAATTCCACCAAAAAACGACGAAATCCGACTCTTCATACATGTCGTTTTGACTTTAGTCACCTTTTTCCGTTTTGGTTCAAATTTCAGGCCAATTTTGCACTTTTTTTTGAAAAATCTCGAAAATAAAACAACTTTTTTTTCTGCTGGGATGGGTGAATGAACAAATGGCACCTTTAAGTGCATATAGAAAAAAAGTCGGGAAAAAAACATTTTTCATTTTTTTCTGTTTGAGGGAGCATGAAATTTATTTACTCCGAGAGAACTACAAATCTTATGACTCTCAAGTGAAAAAAAACATTTATCAAAACTACAGTACCCTTTTTCTCAATTTTCAACATTTTGCGCAACTCTCACAAATTCATGAGCATCACCCATCGGTTCAAAATTTTTCGGGATTGTTTGCTGCAAAAAAAACCAGGGAAAAAGTTAGATGTGCAAGTGGGCGTGGCCTCGAGAGTACTGTACCTTTTGTTCAGTTCCTTCCGTGTTCAACGAATAATAACTGGCGACCGATGGAATACGAGTGGCACCGTTGACATGAACACGAACTCCGCCTGCAAAAAAAATGTATGGAGAAAAAACTACAGTAACCCGGTTTTTTTCTTCAAGTTTTCCAAACAGGTTTATAAAA
Source organism: Caenorhabditis sp. 8 KK-2011 (assembly GCA_963572245.1). Taxonomy (NCBI): domain Eukaryota; kingdom Metazoa; phylum Nematoda; class Chromadorea; order Rhabditida; family Rhabditidae; genus Caenorhabditis; species Caenorhabditis sp. 8 KK-2011. Next base: position 2,710,924 of record OY751548.1, read on the forward strand.
TTCTTCAGTAATTTTTGACATCTCTACAGTAACCCTTTTGAGTAGAAAAAAAAACAAAAAAAAATTGCCGCAGTGAGGAATCGAACCCTCGACCTCTCGCGCTATAAACAAAAGTCTAACCAGCTGAACTACCCTGTCACATTTCAATCGCATTGAAATATTCTAGAAAAACGGGGATAAAAACGCGTTTTTGAAAATAACTACAGTAACCTGGTCCTATAAATACACCTACCATTAATAATACTCCACCAACGTGTCAATTTGAACGATTGATACAACGCAGTGCCAACGAGAATGAGCTCAAAGAGCACCAAAAACCACGACTGAAAAATTGTTTTGTTGTCAAAACCCCAAAATATTTATCACTCACATCTCCTTGATACATAATTTCCAAAAAATAAGCCAAAATCTGCCCAAAAAAACGCGGCGAAAAAAAAATGTCACGCAAAAATCAATAAATAAATAACATTTATTTCACTCTACAAAAACCGTAAACTTTTTTTTGCTCTGGATAAAAAGAAGAAAAAGAAATAAATAAATTCGGGTCCAAAAAATCGGATTCACAACAATGACGAAAAAATCAATACGAATCACAGACGGGGAGAAAGAAGCCTAAATATAGAAGATGAATTTTCACATGAAGAAATATATCTGGAAGTGAAAAGAATAGGATAGATAAAGAGGACCAGATTAATTGGGGGAAAAACAATATAATTGATAGTAATAATAATTGGTGGGTTAGATGGCTAATCGGATGATATTGATGAAGCTTGTTGGTCTGAAGAAGACGATGATTGAGCTGTCGCGTTGGTTGGTTCACTGCTAAACGGATCAACGTACGAACCATCTGCAAAAAAAACAAACTATATTTGAAATATTTAGACAAACTGACATTTTTCGACACAAAATTTAAACCTTATTGAGCTATTTTTTTTCTAAAAAAAATTTTGGAGAAAAATTATAGGAAATCTAGCCAGTCGCAAAATCTAGAATTTCGGGTTTTCGAAAAATACTGTAGTTCAACTTACCACCTTATTCTTTCTTTTTTTGTTCATTTCATTTTTAATGTGTACTCTATACTTGATATTTGTATTGTTGATTTGTATTTCACGTGTCAATCACGTATTTTAAAATAAAATAAAAATAAAAATAGTTCATTCAAAAATCACAAGAGTACAGTAGTTTCTAATTTGCTTTGCAAATTATTTGAAATTAAAATTTTTCTGATCCCGCTTTTTTTCTGTGGCTAAAAATGCAGCGGCTGAGAGTACTGTAGTTGGAAAAAACCCACACAGAAAAAGTGTTTGAAAATTTCAATACTGAAAAAAGGTTACTGTAGAGAGCTCGAAAATGACCCCTCGGAAATTTTTTTAAAAATAATATTTTTCCCGGAAAATACAGTAATTTTTTTCTCAAACAAAATTTTATTTCAAAAAAATCCGGTCCAAAATCATAATTTTATCAAGAAAAATTTTTTTGAAAAACCAGAGAATTCCGATTTATGCCTACCGTAGTCTATTTTTAAAAAATTTGTTTTTGACTTTCTTCCCAAGAGTACTGTACTTTTTCTAGAAATGACAAATTGCTCAAATTTGTCGGTGCAAGCTCAAAACACCCACAGTACCCGGACACATTCAAAAACAAAAAAAAACTCACCATCAGCATCATCAACAGCAGCGGGTATGAATCCAAAAGAGGCGGGGAGTGGCATCATATTGGGTGTCATATCGGGCGGAGCCATCATCATTCCGTTCGACGTTCCGCTAGACGGCGCCGCCGACGCAATTCCGGTCGCCTTCAAATATCTCGACGCACCACGCGCACTTCTCAAACTGTTCGTACTGGATTTGGCCGAATCGGTGGGTATTTGTGGGATCGCTGAGGCGGCGGCGGCGGCGGAGAGCATTGTGGACGGCGGCGGCGGTGCGATGACCTCCTCTTCGACACCGGCTCCAATGTATTTTTTGGTGACCGGATCCCATGTTATCGACGGTTTCGAATCGTCGGGCAGGATCATTGCGTTGTTTGAGGGAATCGATTTGATCACTTTTTCACGAATCGATCCGAACCATCCGCGTGATGACGATGATGATTTACGATCTTGTCCAATGTTCGGTGAAGACTTCTACAAGTTAATGATTAATCTTAGGTTTGTCATCGTTAGCCAATGTCTTAGAGACTGTTCTAAACATTTTTGTTACTGGAAAAAAAGTCAGAAATCCCGTGGGATGTCGGTACATACACCAGAAAATTACCCACCAAAAATTATATCGATTTTTCTTGTAAAAAATTTTTTACGTTCATAATAAAAATCTCACCGCTGTTTTTTTTGACAAAAACCTAACAATTTTCCCAACAAAATTTTTCGAGCCAAAAAATGCTAACCTCTTCCTCCTTCTCCTTGTACGAAACCTGAGGTTGCGTTGCTGCTACCGCCGGTTTCGGCTGCGTTGTTGGCACCGCTCTGGAAGGCGCAGGCGGTGTAGGTCTCGCAATTTGCGGAGGCTGCGGTGGCTGCGGCGGCGGCGGAGCAGACATCGGTTCGGCGGCTCCCCACAAATCTTCCAATTCACTCCGCGGACTTTTCGCCTCAACTTTCGGAATGATCGGTTTTTTGGCAGGTATGTCGATGGGCGGTCTGACAACAGGAGGTGGCGGTGATGGTGGTGGCAAAGTCATCGGCGGAGGTGCGGCAGCGACGACAGGAGGTTTTTGAATTTGTGCAGCTGCTGGTGGTGGTGCTGGCGGTGCTGCCGTTGGCGGTGGTGGCGGAGGCAGTGATTCTTGCGCTGACACCGATGATTCGGTCAGTGTCACACAATCATCTTCGGCGAGAATCGTTTCGGTTGTCGACAATACAGGTTCCTCTTGATACACCGTTTCTTGAACATTTTTCGAGATATCAATCGGCGTTTGATGTTCATCGTGCCAATTCTGAGCTTCCGAATGGAGATTCGACACCTCTTCCGTGTTCGTTGCTGTTGTTGGCTGTTCGCCAATCATCATTCTCAAACTCTGAATCCATTCCGTCTCGTTAATCGGCGCCGCTGACACATATTGCAAATTCTCGGCCAAATCACAAACATCCAACAGATATTCTTTTTCGAACATCGCAACATGCGGCCATAGAGATCGAGCCACTTCGGTGCAATATCTGAACGAATCGGTCGCAAAACCACCGTACGACGAGATCTTTTTCGTGTATTCAATTCGACATTTTTGATATTCTTTCGATTTTGAGAGTGGCGTGTCGAGTTGCGGATTCGATAAGCGAAGTGCGTAGTCGAAAATGTCGGTGGCGTGCAAATCTACGAATGAGAAATCGGCAATTTCGGACAGACCGTCGATTTTGTTGATTAGATGTGATCCACTGTGAATTAGACCAATGTGCTTTCTCGACTTTTGCTCGCCATCACTACAAAAAAAATACATTTTCAAAGAGATTTTTTGTTTGTGCCACAAGAGGAAAAAATGGAATTGATGAGTGTTGGATACACAGCCATAAACCATACACACACACACACACACACACACACACACACAAAATATAGCGCTTGGCATCGTGTATGTTGTCGGTCATTCGAAAATCGTCAAAATCAATCAATTTAGAGGGAGAGTGAGACAGAGTAAATGCGCTCTAATGATAATCATTTTTTTTTGAGCAATTTCTCACTCTTATCGATTATCTTCTGCAAAAGGTCTCACGGCATGATTTTTTGTACATTTTTCTGTTTGTGGAATTTAAGAGGCACTGATAATGAGAGACAATGGGAAAAGAAGAGGCGCAGACAACGAAGAGTTGAGTATGCGCCTTTAAATTGTTGGAAAATTACGTAGAAAAATTTTGAAAATCATGCCGTGAAAATTTTTCTGGGTCTCGTTACGAAAACTTGAAAACAAATGTTTTTTCTAAATTCCGACGGATTTTGGCACTTTTTTTTCACGGCGACAAATTTTCTGGCACTCTCTTGTGACGGATAAGTTTTGAAAAATGAGTCAAAAACTTACGCATGTCCCAACGGCAAAAACGGATCATACGCAGCGAGAACACAAACAACCAACAGACAAAAATCGGCAGCGCAGTGTCGTTCGCGTTTCGACAACATCAATCCGAGATGATAAATTGTTTGCATGGCGGTTGGACTCGTCAAATTCGCCAGAATTATGGCGGCGTGTCGTTTCCAGTTGTTGTCGTCGTCGAATGCCGAGTTGGTCTAGAAAAAGGCTTTTGGTGAGACACGCATTTTTAAAGTCGTTTTTTTTCAGCCAAAGAAAAAACTCACCAAAATCGGAGGAGGTTGTCCACTGGCGACCGCAACAAGTGTCGCATACGGATCATCAACCGATCTCAAGTGCAAAAATCTCGATTCAATATCCTCGATTTTTTTGGAATCATTCGGATAGAGTCTTCGAATCAATGTCATCGCATCTGCGTACAATCCGTCCGAAATTGCACTTTCAATCGCTTCCTGAAAAAATCCGGATGTTTTATATTTTGAAAAAAAAAACTCAGGAAATTTTCTTGAATTCATACCTGTCACAAAAAGGTGCCAAAAGTTTTCAAAAAAAAAAGAGCAACTACGAATGTCGGCCAAAAAATAGAAAAAGGTGCCAAAATCCGACAAACACAACCTTTCAGAAAAGAGTAAAAATGGAATCGATGAGAGTTTTCCCCTCGAGGGAGACACAGAGAAACAGAGCAAAATAAAATCACAGTGAAAACTATCAGGTGAGAGCGCCCTATTTTCATAGGAAACGCAGACGAAAACCACACACAAGTATAGCGCATTGCGTATCCCGTGCGAATGTCGGTTACACGGTTGAATGACCTCTTGGAAACATCTCCATGAATTTAGAGAGAACAAAAGCGCTCTAACGATAATAATTTTTGAGCACTCTCTCACTCTCATCGATTCCCTTCCAGAAGGTCGTGCTAAAATTAAAGGAGCGTGTTAGTTTTTCAAAAAATGTGATGGTAATTTTTCATCTCTTGTGACAGGTATGATTGGATTTTTAAAACATTTACAAATCGGTTATCTATTTTATGAGTAGCTCACTAAAATTAGAATTGAACAAATCCATTTTTTTTTTTCATTTTTTAAAGTTAATACCCCCGCAAACTCACATTAACATGTCCGCCCAACAAAAACTTATTGAATCTTTCTCGCGCTTCCAATTTCGATGGCGATATTGGAAACGTGCTTGTCGACGTTTCCGAATTTTCAGCCACACCAGTTTTTTCAGCCAATAGTTCCGATGCGTTTGTCAACAACGTGGCAACATCCGGCCCCGAGATTCGTCCGTGTTGTTGGACCATTATTTCGAGAAGCTGCCAAACGAGTAACGCGTCAACAACCTCACTTTTTTTGATATCTCCATTTTTTTCAACAATTTTCAGCGCATCAATTTGTCGTTGAATATAGAGTCGAACAGAGTGACCGGGAGTTTGTCCAGGTATTAATGGACCTAAAAATCGGAAATTGCATCTCATAGCTCAAAAAATCAAGCGTACCTTTAAAACTTTGCACCAATTCGATAACCTTACTACTATGATCATCATGAATAATCATCGATCTCAAATCTTCCACCGCCACGTTCGCCGTGCTGAACGTCTGTCCAGTTATCGGATCAACCGATCCGGCCGGCCGAATAACAACAAGTTTTCCACCAATTCCAAAACTCGCAAAAGCGTGTCCAGTGTGGAATTTCAACGGTCCATAGTTGAGCACTTCTTCGGGCTGCGAAATCGAAACATGATTGTCTTCGCCAATTTCTCGTTGTTGATTGAAATCCAATTTCGAGGCTTCGGCCGCTTCTTTTTGCGCTTTTTCGTATGCTCGTTTTGATTCTTCTAATTGTTTCAGTCGATGTTGTTCTTGCATAGATTTACAAATCTGGAAAAAATCCATGAATCCGGGGCTATTAACGAGAATCAGCGGACCCAAAAGGAGAAAAAGTATCGTGACAATTTTCGAAAAATATGTCTGGGTCTCGCCACGAAAAGTTATACCTATATTTTCTATCAAATTTTCTGGCACTTCAGCCGTTTTTCTTTCATTTTTATTATGTTTTTGGTCGTCCGCTTTCGGACTTATTCTGACGATGTTTGTAGAACTTAGTTATTAAAAAAAATATTCTGTTTTTTGTCCAATCCTCCCAAAAAAAATTACCATAATTTTAAAATACTGAACTTTTTGGGGGATAACTCTAAAGTTGAAAAACTAAGAAGGTACCAAAAATTTTCAAAAAATATTTCTTCCACCGAATAACCAGCGGAAAAACTAGAAAAATGGTTAAAACTGTCAAATAGTTTTCGTGATGTGACCTATAAATTTTTCTTTGAAATGTACCGGTTCTTATTTCCCTCTTACACTACTTTTTTATGTCAAAAAACAAAACTAACCTTGAAGAGTGCCAAATCATTACTATCACCATCACAAACAAATTTATAAAACTCCTTATTGAACACCTTGTGAAACTCTTCAATATTTCCATACGGTTTTTTATAGACGGCACAATAAAACACATATGCAACTCGCTCAATCGGCGGCAATTCATAGTAACCCGGCGGTGGTGGGATCGTTTTTTTGACATGCGCAATCAGCTCCAAATCCATATGAATTACACCAAAATAGTAGGCTTCACCTCCTTCCATAAAAGGATCTTGTGTGATTGTCGTGTTAACACTACGCGAACCCTGTGCTCTTTGAGCTTGAAGATAGTAGTTTCGCAGTTCTTCTTCCTCATCATCCTCCTCTTCATCATCATCTTCTTCTTCCTCTTCACCATCTTCATCTTTTTTCTCTTCACCTGATGTTGAATAACTTTCATATCCATTTCGAACTCTGTTCATGTCCGAATATTTTTCCGCCGCTGTTGATCTCGGCCTCCTCGGATCCATCATTTTATTCGGGAAAACACCAACACCTCCACGACTTTTCAAATAATCCGAAGCATATGACGGCGGATATCTTCCAGACATACTATAATTTGAGCGAGAATAATTCGCGTGCAAATCATAGCCATTGAACGTCGAATTGTGTCCAACCGATCGACGACCTTTTATCATATTCGGATCGACATGACCACGAGAAATCGTCGACCCGTTCCCATTTTTCATCGATTTTCGAGACGATTGTGGGCGGGGATACATCATTGGCATTTCTTGAATATCATTGTCCAATCGACTACGTCGAGGCCTGCAAAAAAACATCAAATTTTTCTCATACAGCTGATTAAACAATGAATCAATACTTACAAAAAAACATACGAACGTTCTCATTTTTTAAACATTTTTTTTTCTTTTTGAAAATAAAAAACCGTTGCCATGGAGCGTATAGGCAATTAATTTGTTCTAAAATAGTGATATTTTTCTATTTTTTTCTAGTATTTTTTAATTTACGATGAATAAAATTGACTTGAAAACATTCGCTTTTTTCTCAACTTTTGACCAAAAAATTTTTGGAGCTAAACTTTGACTCAAATTTTTTAGGCAAAAAAATTGAATTTTTGAAAGTCCATTTCGCCCCGCCCATTTTTTTTTTAAATTCCTAAATTTCTAAATGTTTCAATTTTAAGAATTGAAGTTAGCTCCGCCCATTTTTTTTTCTGTGGCACGTAAAATTGAAAATTTTCAACTTTTCTCCCGAAATTGGCCTATTTTTGTGGGGGACGTTTCGAAGCCGCAAGATTATATTACAATAAGGGTGTACCGACATTCCACGGGATGCGAAAAACATTGAAACTAACAGACTTTTTCCCTCTTTGGTAGGAATTTTATGCGGTTTCGAAATATTTTCCAGTACTTCTTCAAACCTTTACCCGAAAATCTTGAACTCTTCCCCCTTATTTTCAAAATAAAATTTATTACCTCGATTGTGTTGTTGAAGACGCATCATCCTCTCCTCCATACCTCGATGATGGTGGTGATACCATCTGATATTGATTCGAACCTTTTCCATTGGTTATCGCACCTCCCCAATCACTCATATCCGAATGAATTTCGGCGCCGGTCCCTCTCATTCGATTGTGATCATATCGCATTGATCGAATCTGAACGAAGAAAAATCAAATTTTCAATCAATAAACACATATTTATTACAAGTCAGTTATCAAGTTAACCGTTTGGTTAGTTGGTAACACATAGAAAATCGCGAACAAACACTTTTGGCAAATAACAAAGAAGAACTATCCTTGAATGAGGAAGAACCGTGTCAGGTCAGTGCAAACACGGTGACGGAAAAACGCACAAACGAAAACTGGGAGAGCGCAAAAAAAAAGAACGGAAAAGAAGAGAAATGAATAATAATCGTATTGATTGTCGGAGAAGGGTTTTTTCTTGAGAAACACAAAATTAGGCCACAACTTTTTTGCTTGATTTGAAAATGATAAAGTCATTTGATTCGCAAGTTTTTGTTTATCTCAAATGAATGAAAATTGGGTTTATAAATATGAAAAAATGAAAAAAATAAAACTGGAACGTTCTTCTAGACAAAGACTATTCATTTGTCACTTTCGAACTGGTTATTAATCTGAAAACAACGAAAAAAGTCGATGAAAAAATAAATGAAAAACTCACAATTTCTGTTAAATTCTTCTATATCTTCTAATATTTCTACATTTTCTTCTTGAGAAAAATCCATTTGATAATTCGGCCAATCTTCATCTTCAAAATGTTCAGCTTCATAATTATCGTTGGAATTTGACGTTGCCGTTTCATTAATTGTCTCATTTTTCGAAATATTTATCAGAATGTCATGCACGCTCAGTTTTTTCAAATTCGCATTACTAGATTCTTGTGCTGATTCGAAAAACCTCTTGTTTCGACATTTGAGAGGGTTTGTTTTCACTGAAAAATAGAGGGGAATATCCTATCAAAAATGTCGAAAAAACATCATTTCACTTAGAGTTTTAGGAGCTTGTTTACAAGAAACAATAAAAACAATAAAAAATGCAAAAAGTTCATTTACCTTATGGTTAAAAATGAAAAATTGTTTTCTAGTGAAATTTCCAATTTTTTAGTGTTTATTTTGTATAAGATATTCCTTTTTGAAAAATAACTCACTACATTTTATAGTTTCACGAAGCGGAGTTTCCGGAGTGCAGTAACAAATCCTTTCTGATATATGCAACAGTTCTTTCGTTGTTTTCATTTCCGGCTTTCCATAATTTTCCCATAAATTGCTATTTATCACCGAAACTCCTTGATAGGGACGAAGAAACTCCGGAACATTGTTATGAAAATTTTCTTTTTCATCCTTGTTTTGATAGTTCTGTTTTTTGATACCAAAATTATGGATTGAAAATAATAACAACTTACAATTATTTCTGCTAGACGCTTGTAGAGATGTGGTCTATTTACGGATAGTTTACGATTTTCATAAATAACGATTTTTGGAACTTTTTCAACTGGAAATAATTTTCAATTTGTTTAGCGTTTTTAAGCAAAATATTAACCTCCTCTGTACTTTTTGCCAAACACACGTTCAAAAGTTAATTCCGGTTGTAGAAACATTCTCTGTTCGTTCGCCGTTTGTGTAAATTTATCTGTAAAATATCCAGTAACTCTACCTAAATCAAATATATGAAAATATTTCCAGTTACCTGCTGTAAAATAATTATGTCTTTCGACTTCTCCACAGTTTTCTGGAAAATGATTCTTGTTAAAAATTTAAATTTTGTATTCAACAAACCGTTCGTTGCTCGCTCGTAATAGTATCGTTTTACAACTTTGCGAAATTTTCGAAAAGGTGTGAGAGGCGTTGAACTCTGAAAATCTATACAGCTAAAAAGTTGTGCTATCAAAGTTTACCCATTCGTTGTTGAACATTGTAGACAAAGATCAAAAGAAAAACAAAAAAAAATTGAAAGAAAAAATTCGCTGCACATCAAACACGCGATCTCACGACACTTGTTTTCAGAACTTTCAGACTAACCTTATACCGATTCACCCAGCTGGCAATTTGTTTGTCTTGCATCGATAGGGGATTTCTCCAAATTCAAAAAACAGAAATAAATTTTGAAATGAAATATTGAAGCGCTAATACGTGGCGTGAACTGCCACGCATAAAAAACGGTGTTTGCAGAATTTTTCATTTCTACAGTAATAGACTTCAAAGGAACACAATTTTTTTCTTCAAAAAAATTATTTTCCAGAAAAAATGTTGTCTTCTCGTCTTGCCGTAGTAACTGGTGGAGGGTCAGGAATAGGAAAAGCAATTTGCAAAAAATTGGCTGAACATGGTGCACGTGTCATTGTGGCAGATTTGAGTAGAGAAACGGCTGAAAACACTGCGAAAACTTTGAAAGGTGAAAATCATCTTAGTTTTGCTGTTGATGTTGCCAACGTCAGTTTAATTATAGTTTTCTGAACTTTATTCATTCTTTTTTGAAGGAATCTGAAGTGGAAAATCTTCGCAATTTCATCAACTCGCATTCAATAACTCCGCAAATTCTCGTAAATTGTGCTGGAATTACAAAAGACGCGACTCTTCTCAAAATGTCGTTGCAACAATGGAAAGATGTTATTGATGTTAATCTAACTAGTGTGTTTTTGGTATGTATTTCATTGATCTTGTCCCAAAATATTGATTCAGATGTCAAAAATGATGGCAAGCGAGGCGGTTTCTAATCAAAAGTCACTGTCAATTGTGAATGTTTCGAGTATTGTTGGAAAGGTTTTTTCTAGACTAGAATGTGTGATAATTTGTTTTTTTAAGACTGGAAATTTTGGTCAAACAAATTATGCAGCGACCAAGTCGGGTGTGATTGGTTTCACCAAATCTGCCGCAAAAGAGTTGGCCAAAAAAGTGAGATTTTTCTTGAAAGTTTTACACGAAAAAAGTAAAATGTCTATCATTTTTCGTAAAGTTTTCTTTCAAATATATTTCTTCGGTTCAGACCACGCCCAAAAACTGTGCCTGAATTTTGAGTTTTGCAATTTTCACGACATTTTTGTGAGTAAATAAAAAACGAAAAAATTTCCAGAACATTCGAGTCAACTCGATTCTTCCTGGCTTCATTGCAACACCAATGACTGAAAAAATGCCTGAAAAAGTGAGTTTTTTTTTCATTTTACCGTAAAATTCGAAAACAAATTTTTCTGTCGCCAAACTTGAAAATTATAATTTTGAAATTCGATTTTTAGAATTTTTAGGTTGGTTTTTTTTTTCACTTCCGTTCTCTTTTCTAGTGAGATCCGAGGATGGCTTAGAAACTAGAAACATTTCAAAATTATAAATTCGATCATTTTTAAGAGAACTACAAAAATAAATAAAAAATTTCAATAAAAACGTGACACGAAAAAAACGAAAAATAAAAATTGAGAAGAAAATCCAACATTTACTAACTATGAAGCCTAGGAAAAGGCCTGTTTTTAAGGTTTGTTTCTGTCACAAAATGGGTTAGGGACATTTCGAAACCGCATGAAATTCTAACAAAAAAGAGGAGGGAACGTTTGTCTTGCTGCATGGTGTATCCCGTGGGATGTCGGTACATACATTTATAAAAAAGACCATTTTTTTTCCAAAAGAAACCGTGCGACTTCTTTCGGGAAAAAAAACCATGCCGCATTTTATTTTCAGAAAAAAACTGCCGCATTTTTTCTCAAAAATAAAAAAATCATGCCGCATTTTCATTTCTTCCAATATAAAAACCTATAAATCTCTCATTTTCAAATTATATTTCATCGATTTTGGCCACGCCCACAAAACTGTGCCTGATCTAGAAAAATTTTCATGATAATTTCATGGGGTTTCAAAATGTCCCAAAATGACTAGAACCTCCAGAAAACGAAAAAAAAAACATTCTCAGGTTCTCGAAGCGATAATCTCGCAAATCCCACAAGGCAAAATGGGCAGTGTCGACGACGTGGCCAACTCTGCACTATTTCTGGCATCGGACCAAAGTTGCTACATCACCGGTGCCACACTCGAAGTGACTGGCGGTTTCGCCATGTAACTCTCAGCTCCCTCGCGAAATCTTTTCGCCATCAAAAAAAGTAAGAAAATGTGAGATAAAAAGTGCAAATACATCAAAAAATCTCATTAAACATAATGGTCCTCGCTGTGTGTGTGTGTGTTTTTTTTTGCTGCTGCGCTGTCTCGCGACCGCCCGTATCCCCCAGACCACCCAAGACGTTTTTCTCTTTTTTTTTGCTGTTCTTCGACGCCCTTCGGCATCTAAAAGTGCAAGTTTTTTCCAGATTTATTATAGTTTGAGAAGACGGGCGGTGCTGGGTACAAATGTATAAATTTAGAAGTGACTTTTATCGTGATTAATATTATGCACAAATGTTTTTTTTGTAGCTTAAAAGAGCTATACTAAATGGGCGGAGCTTAGCCTTTTCTTGAGACTGAAAAATGAGGAAATAAAAACGTGTTAACCTTCAAACTAAGGGTACTGTAGGTTTAAAGTCAAGAATTTTCAGCCTACAGTAACCTTTAAAAAACGTGGCTTCATCTCAAAACTACAGTAACCTCGAATTTTTGTTTCGAAAAATATATTTGATTTTGAAAACTACAGTATCCTTGGTAAAATGTTCCAAAAAATCAGAACTACAGTAACCTGAGGGTCCAGCATCTTTGACTTTAGTGGTCAAAACTACAGTACTCCTCGTGTTGTAGAAAATAATTTTTTCGCATATTTTTCTTAATCAGACACAGTTTTGTGGGCGTGGCCAAAATTTAAAAAAAAAATCTGAAAAAGTGCGGCATGGTTTTTTTCCTAAAATTGTCGTACGGTTTTTTTTTTCAAAAAATGAGGCATGGTTTTTTTGGGAAAACATCCTTCAAAATTCAGCAAGTAAAACAAGCTCCGCCCATTTTTGTCTGCGGCATGTTCGGATTTTTCGATATCTCACAATTCCTCTTCCCCATACACATACATACACATATAACCCGCTCATCAATCAAACATTTGTAACCCAACCCTGAGAACCTCGAAAAATTTCGAAATTGCAAACGAAAAAAAAAACCGAACCGAACACACATCTATTCTACGACCTTGGGCTTGCCAATGGCAACCAGTTTTTTTTTCTTGTGTTCGCGTAGAAAAAAGTGCAATCGTTTTTTTTTCGCCGTCTCTCTCATCGATGTGTGTGTGTGTGTGTGTGAGTGTCAAAAGTCAGCGATGATTTTTTTGCCCTGCTTGAGTCAATATTGGTTTAGGTTTGAAGTTCGACCGACGAAAATGGATATGGCCTGAGAATAGGCCGGAAAAAGCCCGAAAAACTAGGAGAAAAAGTATCTAGGGGTACTGTAGTTTCTGAAAGTTCCCTTTTTCTCTTTTGAAATTGAAAAAACCCCTCCGAAACGGTATTCAAAAAACTACACTACCCTTTCCTGAGTTTTCTACACACAAATTTTTCATCCTCGAAAACTACAGTACTTTGTTTTTTGGGTTTTGAAGAATTTTTGAAGTACTGTAGATTTTCAGAGAAAACCCTCAAAAATCACATTTCTGTTTTTTGGTTCTGACAGATTTCATAGAGAAGGTGTACTGTAGTTTTGAAACTACAGTAGTCTCACAACCCTGACCTCACTTTGGATTTTTTCAACAAAACTACAGTAATATGATCTGGCTAGGTTTTCAAAAATCACAAATTTCAAAATACTGTAATTTTTTGGAATTTTTTGAAAGTTATGAGAAAACTACAGTACTTTTCTGAACTTTAAAAAAAATTAAAGTTTTCAAGTCGAAATAGTTTTTTCTATCAATTATAATTTTGAATTTCGAGAACTACAGTACTTTTTTTCAAAATTCAACTTTTTCTGACCAAATTTCAGGTCTGAAAAATCAAAAATTTAAAACTACAGTACTCTTCTACTCCATTTTTTTGTCACGAAAAAATCGAAAATCGGAAAAATACTATTTCTTCTGAAATTTTTGAACAAAACTACAGCACTTTTTTGAATTTTTCAAAAAATGTTGAGTTGCAAAACTACAGTACATTTTTCTGAATTCAAAATGTTTTCCGATAAAAAATCAGGCCTGAAAATTTTTGTTGTTTTCTAGAAATTTTTGAACAAAACTACAGTAATTTTTTGAATTTTTCAAAAAAAAAATAAACAAAATTTTCGCGCAGAGATGATTTTCCTTTTTCCGACCAAAAATCAGGCCTTATCCCATTTTTTCGAAAACTACAGTACCATCCGAGGGGCCAAAAAACCACAATTGAAAACTACTGTACTTTTTTTTAAGTTTTTCCAGAAAATCAAAATTTCAAAAACTACAGTACCTTTTTTCAAAATTCAGAATTTTCTCCGGTTGAAAATCAAGTCTGAAAAATTTGTTTTTTTTTCAAAAACTACAGTAAAATTTTCGGGTCAAAATAAAACTACAGTACTTTTTTTAATTTTCGAAAAGTTCAAATCGTTGTTTCTCAAATTCCAAAATTTCTTGAATTTCAAAAACTACCGTACCTCTCTGAAAATCCTGGGCCAACATTTTTTGTTCAAAAACTACAGTACACTTTTTCTCAGCTTTTCCCTGACCCTTTTTAAAAAAACGTCACCCAGCCCATAAAACGAACAGCTGCGCCATCTGCTGCGCCTTTTCTACAGTACCCTTCGGCACAAATTTCCTTATTACTCAGCAGGTGTCTAAGCCCCGCCCCCTTTTTCGCTTGGCCAAAGCCACGCCCCCTGTTCAAATCGCACACACACCAAAAAGACATGTTTTGTTGAGGGGTCCAAAAAGTTGTGTTGTGTTGTCCTGGGGGTGCCCCTCATCTCTCTTTTCTTCCCCCCTTCTCATCCGTTTTTTGTCTCTCTCTGCCTCTCTGCCACTCTCTCACTCTCTCTCTCGCGGTGTTCCTCTTCTTCGGCGGGCGCCTCTCTCTATCTAGTACGTACACACTTTTCGTCAGTTCCCCTCCCCTTCCAAAAAAAAAAAAAAAGAATTTTTTTTTCTTCTCGCTTTTTGTGTGTATGTGATGAGAATGTGTTTGCAACATTTTTGTCGTGGCCAGAGCAGCATTTTTTGATGGGTCAACGTTTTTTTGAAGTTTTGCTATTTTTGAGCCAAATTTTTTGTTTCACGCTGAAATTTTTGAATTTCCAAATATTTCGCGCCAAATTTTTGAATCTTCATTTTTCCCGCCAAAATTTGAGTTTCAAACCAAAATTTGAAAGTCTATTTTTCCCGCCAATTTTTGGATTTTTTGTTTTCGGTCCAAATTTGGCGTCAAAATTTTGATTCTGTTTTCTGAGTTTTTATTTTTCCCGCCAATTTTTTAAAATTTCAATTTTTACCGCCGAAATTTTCAAATTTGGATTTTTTGGCGCCAAATTTTTGAATTTCGAAATTTTTCTCAAAAAATTTTTCGAATTTCGTTTTTTTTGGCGCAAATTTTTTGAATTTTCATTTTTTGGCGCCAAGTTTTAAATTTCGATTTTCTCGCACCAAATTTTTAACATTTTGCTTCAGTGCCAAAGTTTTTGATATTTCATTTTTCCCGCCAAAAATTTTGAATTTCGAAATTTTGGCGCCAACTTTTTTCAAATTCAAAATTTCAAATAAAAAATTTCCATGCAAAATTGCACACCCAAACAGTTCCATCATTTCAGAAAAAGGGTTCAAAACGTTTCCAAATTTTTGCGCTCTCCTTCTCTGCGTCTCTCTCACTTTCTCCCCGTTTCGACGAGAGCGATAGAAAAAAAACCGAAACCAACGTCCTCCCAAAGGTCGCCGCCGCCGTCGCCGCGACGAACAACGAGACAGTAGGCGAAACGAGGAGACGACGAGAGTGCTAGGCTTCTTCTTCTTCTTCTTCTACCAGTCTCTGGGTGGTACGCCCCGCCTCCTTGTCTCGCTGGCCGGCCGAGGCGCCTCACGGCGGCGGCGCCCCTCACACACACACACACATAGTGAGAGAGTGTGTGGAGACGCAGACAACGAGACGGTCAAGCGAATTGTTGTTTATTGTTGTTGTTGTTCTCGGAGGTTTTTTTGAATTTCGCTGAAAATTGGGTTAATGAACCAATTTTCGAGAAAAGCGGCGCGAAGAAAAAAAATTCAAATTTTTGTTTTAGTGATGGCTCGGACACTGGACCCGGCGTCAAATTCGCCGTTCGCAACCACTTGGACGCAAGACTCGTGGTACAATGTCTACTCGTGGGTCAATTCACAGGTTGGTGGTATACTGTAGGTGTACTGTACTCTTTGAGCCTTTGTTTTGTTGTAAAAAAAAATAATAGAAATCGACGAAATAGCATACAGAAAGAAGAGACGCAGAGAAAAGATCACGAAAATTTTTTTCTTTGACCTATGTTTCTGGACCGGGCCTCGGCTTGAAATCAAAAAAAATTCCGATTTTTTAAAGTTTTACTTTCAAAACAAAATAGTTTTTTCAAAATTGATGAATTTTCGGAAAAATTGGATTTTTTTCTCTTGAAATTTTGACCAAAATTTTTACCGTAAATTATTTTACGTTTTTTGAAATTTTTTTTCCAAATTTTTCATTTAACTTTTTCAAATTTTAAACCGCAAATCGGGCCCAGGCCTGAAATCAAAAAAAAGAAAAAAACAATTCTCGCATTTGAAAAAAGACCAAATAAGTTCTTCAAAATCAAACCTCAAAATTCTGTCAGAACTGATTTTCGAAAATTTCACTTTTTTATCAAGATCGAATACATTTTAGAAAAAACTACAGTAGTCCTTTTTCAAAATTTTTGGATTTTTCCGAATTAAAATTTTATACTTTGAAAACCAAATTTTCAAAATTTCAGCTCAAAAATTTAGAAAAAAAACTAGATTTTTAGATTTTCCTGTTTTCGAAAAATGGAAATTTTGACGCGCAAATTTGAAAACTACAGTACTCCTAAGCGAAATTTTTTCAGACCGGCCGGAAAATTCATACAGTAATCTTTCTCCAAAATGTCATCTCTGTAGTTTTTGAACTTGGTCCCATTTTTTTTGAACTTGGTCCCCCCCAGAACAAAGTTTCAGACCGGCTTGAAAAATTCATCTTCATTTTTTTCCAAAAATTTAGCCCGGCCCGAGAATTTGGGAACTACAGTACTCCCAAGCGAAAAATTTGAAAATTTTATCCCTCAAATTTCAGACCGGCCCGAAAGAACTACAGTACCTCCAAAATTTGAACCTTGAAATTTCCTACAGTAATACCTCCAAAACCTCCAAGAATAGTCGAACACATTCCCACGCTCTCTGAACTTTGTATCTGCGTCTCTCTCTCTCTCTCACTCTCTCATCGAAAAAATATGCATCAAAAATGCAGAATAGTTTTTTTTTGTGTGTGTTCGGGTCGTCTGGGCATCGTGCCAGGTAGTGGACGAGGAGCAGCAGCTGGCGCTTGGCCTTGTGCCAACAAAAAACTTTTCTCTCTCTCTCTCTCGCTCTCTCAGACTCCGCCCACTTTTTTGTGTCTTTTGCGCGCGCACGCGCACACGCGCTCATTCAAGGTGAACACAGGGTGGTACTGAAAAATATTTACAAGTTTTGCTGTTTTTTTTGCTGTTTTGTTGTCTGTCTTCTCTTTCTTGGCTGACACCGATTGGGGAACAGTCGAAAGAAGATGACAAAAAAAAAGAAAATATTTTTTTGTGACAAAAAGGACAAGTAAATAAAAGGAGCTTGGCAGGAGAGTGTGATTGATTTTTTTTGTTGAAAAAGAGATAATTTTGACATTGATTTGGGACGCGAAAAAATGCAGATTTTTCAGACCGGCCTGGATATTTTTGAAAATTTCAAAACAAGAAAAATGTATAACTTTCAAGACCTGAAAGTTTGGGAATTTCAAAGTTTTCGGGAAAAAAAGGAAAAAATTCTGGAATTTTTCGGGAAAAAGCTCTGCCCGCAAAAATTTCTCAGTTCAACATTATCATTTTTAATTTTACTCAAATTTTTTTGGCTCAAAAAAAAATCAAGAAAAATTTTTGAACTCGATTTTTTCTAAAACATTAAAAATTTTGTTGAAAAAGTTTTGGGGCTCAAAAAACTCGGGAATTTTAAAATCGAAAATTTGACGGAGAAAAATTTTAAAGATTTTGGCAGCTCAAAAAATCAACACGAAAATTCCCATCTCAAAAATTTTCTCTAAAAAGTTTGAAGGCTCCAGAAAATTCGGAAATTTTGAAATTTAAAAAAAATCCAAAAAAAAAAGTTTAAAATTGTAAATTTCAAAAAACAACTTTCCAGTTCAAAAATTTTGTCCAAAAAGTTCTAATTTTACTTTTTTTGAAAAAAATCTCAAAATTTTTTTGAGCTCAAAAAATTCGGAAATTTTGAAGACAAATTTCAAAAAAAAAAAACAAATTCAAAAATTTTAGCAGCTCAACAAAATTTCGAGACAAATTTCAAATAAAATTTCGATAAATCTCAACTTTTTAGGCTCAAGAAAATTCAGAAGTCTTAAAATTGAAGTTTCAAAAAAAATTCAAAAAAAAAAAATCTAAAAATTTTTGAGCTCAAAAAATCCGAAAATATTGAAGACAAAACTTTCAAAAAAAGCTAAAAATATCCGGATAAATCTGATATTTTTTCCAAACAAAAGCCAGGCCATACCTGTCACAAGAAGGTACCGAAAATTCTCAAAAATTTTGTCACTGCGAAAAAAAACAAAATTAATATTGTGAATGTAGAAAGAAAAAAATTTAATTCAAAGGGAAAATCAAAAAATTTCACTGTGAAATTAAGTCAAAAATTAAGTGAAATTTTGTCTTGTGACAGGTATGAACCAGACTTTCCCGAAAATTTAAAATCCACAATAATCTGTTGGATTTCAGTCAAACGACTCGGAGACAACGGACAGCAGTGTTCGCTCATCGACCTCCTCCTCACAACCACAAACATCACCGAATTCGGCGGGAGCTCTCGACGATCATCCATTGCTCAGCGATCGACCATCGCCCGTCTTCTTCAACACAACAACTCCATCAGTTCCAACATCAAGTTATCAACAATATATCAATAATAATAATAATAACAATAACAACAATGTACAACAACAACAACAACAACAGAAGAACTATGAGATTGATACATGGAACAATCCGCCCGAATCAGATTATTCGTTGATTCACGAGTTGTTGAAGTTGAACCTGAACAATACGAAACGACCCTCCTCTTCGTCGGCGTTGTTCTCATCGAGTCCGTCGCCGTCAACATCGTCGCCGTGGTCGATGCCGCCCGAACAACCCGATCAACTATTCTCGCAGTTGTACATTCAACAACAACAGCAAAAAGTTGCCGCAACTCTGCCGCAGATTCCGCCGCAACCTTCCCAACAACAGCAGCCTGATCAATGGTCGACGATGGCTGTCATGCGATATAATATGGTTGTACAATTGCAGACGAAATTGGATGAGGTTTCGGAGGAGTATCGACAGTTGGAGGTCAGCCAAAAAAACCATTTTTTGGAAATTTTTTGAGCTTGAAAGTTTTTGGATTTTTTTCTGGGCAGGGTTTTTTTGGTTTTGAAATCTTGGTCAGATTTTTTTTAGAATTTTCCAAAAAAAAAATTCCGAAAGTTTCCAAATTTCAGCATTTTTTTTTTTTTTTTTTGGAAATTTTCAGAGACTTTTTAAAGATTTTTTTTCAGATTTTTGAGCCCAAAATATCTGTATTTTTGATGTACTTTTTATTTTAAATTTTGAAAAATTTTTTGACCTCCGAAATATTCAATTTCTCGAAATTCTGAGCCAAAAATTTTAACTTTCAAAATTTCGGGCCGGTCCGAATTTTTGGACTATCCAAATTGTTTCCCGGAATTTTCGGTTTTTTTTTTGGTTTTGAAAACTAGACTAGAAATTTTTTTGTTAAAGTTTTCAAAAAAAATTTTGAACTTATTCAGCTTTTTTAAAAGTTTTGATATCAAAGTTAACAAATTTCATGAGTCCAGAAATATTTGAAAAAACTGGTTTTTTGAAAATTTCAGGGAATTTTTTTTTGAGATTTTTGAACTCAAAAATTCTGTTTTTTTTTCAAGTTTTGATTTCAAATTTTCAAATTTTTTCGAGCTCCAAAATTTTTCTTCAAATTCTCGAATTTCTGGGCCAAAAATTTTGATTTTCAATTTTTTCGGGTCGGTCTTAATAAACTGAAAAATTAGAATTTTTTGAATTGAAATTTTCAGAGAAATTTTTTTTTCTGATATTTGAACCCAAAAAATCGGTTTTTTGAACTTCAAAATTTCCGGAATTTGAGGCCTCACTTTTTGGGCAAAAAATTTTCAATAAAAAATCTTGAATTTTTTGAGCCCAAAAATCTTTCGACAAAAAAAATTTTTTCTGGACATTTTTTTCTTATTTTGAGGGGGGGTTTTTTTTTTTTGAATTTTTAGCTCAAATATTTTTTTTCGAAATTTTGTTTCAAATTTTCCTGAAAATTCAGCAGAATTTTTAGCGAAAAAGTTTTCTTATACCTAAATTTCAAAGTTGAAAAACTAAGAAAAAACATTTTGTTTGAAATTTTGACTTCAGACCATTTTTTAAAATTGAAATTTTCAAAATTTCCAAATTTTGTTGAGACCTAAAAAATGTCGCAAATTTTCCGCTCAACAACATTTTCTGTTTGTTTCCAGAAAGAGCGTAAACAAACCGAAGCCGAACTGGCTCGTCACAACCTCGGCAAAAAGATCTCCTCATCGAATGGTCTGCCAATTCCGCGACTTCCGACCGCACCGTCGCGCGTCGATCGCCTCATCGTCGACTTTTTCCGCGAACACGCACGCATCAGCACGTTGTTGGCCAAAATGGAACAGTTGCGAAATGTCGTCGCACCGCCAGCGGTTCATCAAACATTGGCCGAATTGTTGGACGCCGTCACACTTTTGCAACACAATCGAAATCATGAGCGAAGCTCGATTTTGCAACAATTGAGAGGCGAAAATGTACAGTATGATGAGGAGAAGGGTACGGTAGTTTAAAATTTTTTTTTCGAAAAAAAAAATTAGACCCGGAAGATTTCAAAATTCACAATTTTTTTGAAAATTTGAAAAAAAAAGGAAAAAATACAATTTAAAAAAAAGCCAAAATTTTGGAATTTTTTTCTATTTTGAATTTTTTGAGCCCAAAAATTTACAGTATGATGAGGATATAGGTACGGTAGTTTTGAAAGAATTTTAATAATTTTTTCAAAAATTTTGAGCCCAAATTTTTCAGATTTTGAATTTTTGAACTAGAAATTCAAAACAATTTTTTGCAAATTTGAAAATTTCAGAATTTTGGAGCCAAATATTTAGAATTTCAAATTTTTGCGAAAAATTCAAACAAATTTTAAAGTTTTTTGTCTAGAAAAATTCAATTCTCAAATTTTGAGCCAACATTTTGGCGCCAAAATTGATTTTTTTTTTGTCAAGTACAGTATGATGAGGAAAAAGGTACGGTAGTTTGAAAAAAAAAATCGAATCTTGAGCGAAAAATTTTTTGGGCCACGAAATTTTTAAAATAAAAAAAACCCAGTTTCAGATTTTGGGCAAAATATTTTGGCGCCAAAAAAATTTTGACGAAAACTTTTTTTCAAGCAAAAAATTCATTTCATAACTTTTGAAATTAACTACAAAAAATGGGTTTAATTATTTTCTTCTCTTACAAATTTGGCGCCAAACCTGAATTTTTCAAACCTCAAATTAAATATTTGGTGAGCCCCGAAGTTTCAAAATGTCAAAAAAAAAACTGTGTATTTTTGAGAGGTTGAGAATGCGAGAAAATTGAGCAAAAAAATTTTGAAAATTAAGAAAATTCGGATTTCAAATTTTGAGCCAAAAATTCAACAAAAAAATTTGGCGCCAAAATCGAATTTTGTTGAATTTGGAATTTTTTACGCCCGAATTGCAGAAAACTAAAAAAAATTCAGAAAATTTCGGCGCCAAGTTTGAATTCTCAAAAATGTGTATTTTTGAGAGGTTGAAAATGTGTGAAAATTTTTTCCACACACAAAAACTTGACCCAAAAGTCTTTTTTTTCTTTTTTTTCTTGAAAAAAAAATTTGCGCCAAGTTTAAAATTTTTGTGAGCCCCGAAAAGTTGCGTTTTTTGAGCCTAGAAAATATTTTTTTTCTCCAGAAGCGGCCGATTTGTGCAACGCGTTGCACCTTGTCCGCCACGCGGCAACACGTGTCCGCGCGGCCAACTGGTGCTCTCTAATCATCACTCTCCAACCACTTGACGCTCATCAAAAGTCGCAATTGGATCGAATCATCGAAAGCGGCTACAACATTGCACCGCCGCCAATCCGTCCAAGACCCATCAACATTTGAAGTTTTTCACCCAAAAAAAAAACGCGCCGCGCGTTTTTTTCCCCACTTTTTTGTTCATACGTTTTTTTTTCTTCCCGCATCATTTTAGCAAACAGGCTTGGGAGGAGCGGAAATTGAGAAAATTTTATGAGAGAAATTTTTGAAATTTTTTTCTGAAAAAAAATTCAACCCAAAAAATTTTTCAGACCAAATTTTTTTTGCGATTTTTTTGTGAAAAAAATATTTCGAAATTATTTTTTCAGATCAGATTTTTTGGGAGTTTTTTTTTGTTGGAAAAATATTCGAATTTTTTTTGAAAAAAATTTCAATCCAAAAATTTTTCAGACCAAATTTTTTCGGGGATTTTTTTGTGAAAAAAAAGGAATTTTTTTTGGAAAATTTTTTTTTGCAAAAATTTTTTCGAAATTATTTTCTGATCAGATTTTTTTGGGAAAAAACTTGTCAGAAAAAAAAATTTGGAAATTGTTTTCAAACTTTTTTTTCTGACAAGTTTTTTCCCAAAAAAAATTCTGATCAGATTTTTGCGGAATTTTTTTCCTAAATTTTTTTGAAAAAAATTTCACCCCAAAAATTTTTCTGACCAGTTTTTTCTGGGATTTTTTTTGTGAAAAAAAAATTTCGGAAAATGTTCTCAAAACTTTTTTCTGACAAGTTTTTTTTTTCCAAAAAAAATTTCTGACCAAATTTTCTGAATATTTTATCCAGAAATTTTTTAGAAACGAGATTTTTTGAAAAAAATTTTCCCGAAAATTTCCAATTTTCGTTCCACCCAAACCTAATGCCCAAAAATAATTTCATCCTTACGCAAGTTTCCCTCCTATCTGTTATTATATTTTTTTTTCTATTACTCATTTTCAAATACCCTTTTCTTCAAACAAACAAAAAACTCAACAAAATCTTCTACAGTACCTCTTTGAAATACCCTGAAACCCCGCCTTCACATCATCCTAATGACGACATCGAAGTATTATTTTGAAACAAAAAGAATCATTTCTAGCTTACTTAGCATTCTTGCGGCCTAGCCGAACCCCTCTTTTTCCATATAGTTTTGTGTAAATATTTGCTTTCCGGGCCGGCCCGGCCCCCCTCTTCCCTTCCCTCCCTAAAGAAATATACTCTATTTAGACCCGAATTTTTCCCACCCAATACTCAAAATGTGTACCCTACTATTAGACACCCTGGTTTAGATGTTCATTTCTTTTTTTTCTTCTTTTTATCATACGGACCATCCATTTTTTTTTACTTTTTTCTTCATTTTTTCAGCTTCATTTTTTGTGTGTTTTAAGCAATGAGAAATAATGAATTGATTGTCGTCCAGAGATTTTTTTCGGTTTTTTGGAAATTCTGCAAAGTCCGAGAGAACTACACAGTTATTTAATTTACCTCAAATCGCGTTGAAATCATGAAAAAAACAGAATTTTTTCAAAAAAAAAATCTAGGAAAATCATCGCTTCGAGACCGACGAAACTTTGCACACATGTTCCTTTAAACATTTTCTGAAAAATGAACAAATGTTTAGCGTGACCCAGAAATTTGATTTTCCACGTTTTTTTTGCCAAAAAAAATCAATCTCATGTCGCCCAAAAAATTTTGAGCAAGTTTGCAAAGTCCGAGAGAACTACACAGTGAAATCCGGAAAAAATGTCTTTTTTCAAAGAAAAGAAAAAAATAATTTCATGAAAACAGCTCATCGCTTCGAAACTCATGAATGTTTGCACACATGTCCCTTTAATTTTTATGGTTTTTTTTCAAATAATTTTTTTCTATTTTCCACACAAAGAACTACACGAAACCTCTCGTTTTAATCTCGAAACCCTAAATTCAAAAAACTATTTTTAAAAAACAAAAAAAATCTTCGAGACCAAGAAACGTTTTCACACCAGAGGTGGGCGGAATTCCGACTTCCGTCTTCCGACTTCCGACTTCCGCCGTTTTTGCCGCTTCCGACTTCCGGCTTCCGACTTCCGCGATAAAAATTTTACTTCCAACTTCCGGCTTCCGACTTCCGCCAAAAATGTTTTACTTCCAACTTCCGTCTTCCGACTTCCGCAATTTTTGGGTTTAAATTCGAATTTTAGCGCATTTTTAAGAGTTTTTAAACGATGCTCCGCACTCACCTTTGTGCGCCCGGTTTAGTAAACTCAAAATTGTGTTTGTTGTTGCGAACATGTTTTCTCGTGTTTTTTTTTCACGTGTTCTTTTTTTCAATGTAATTATTGGTTTCAGGAGATGAGTCTCAAACGGTCAAAATATGACGGCTACTTCATCTTATCTGATAATGGAGCAGAGTGCAAAAATTGTAAGAAGATGGTCATGTTTTCTAGAAATTCCGGAACAAATAATTTGCGGTTCCACCTTCAAAATGAACACGTCGATTTGATGAAAGCGGTAATTCAAATATATTACAACTGTTCTCATAAGTCAGATTACAGATTAAAGAAAATGATGAGAAATCGAAAAAGCAAAAATAAGTTGATAGATCTCGTGGACAAACTTCGAAATTCGATCGAACAAAGGACGGCAAAATATCATTCGAATAATCTTCTCAAAACAGCCACGTTTGTTGATCCACGATTTAAAGATACCTTTTTCTTGAGAAGTCATAAGGTATCGTTTTGTTTCATTTGAATATTGAGCTCAATTTTTGCGTTTTCAGGATTTCATCGTCAAAAGTCTTTCAAAGAAGAAATCTGAAGCAGAGCCTGAACCCGAACCTCCCGTAGATCCATCCGATGTTGTAATCGCGGAAGATCAATCAATTTATGATAAATTCGTGAGAGAGTCACGCGGAAACACTCCTGAGAATGATGAAGTCTCTGACATTGAAAATGTAAGCTTTATTTCGTGTTCAAAAAACTTTGTTTTCTTCAGGAAGTCAACAATTACCTCAAACTCATGCCAACATCCACCACCAATCCTTTTGCATTTTGGAACGGGTCCAAGGACTTCCCGATTCTACGGGAACTGGCTGTTAAATACTTGGCTATTCCTTCAACATCTTCTGAATCTGAACGATGTTTCAACGTTGCTGGGATGATCGTAACACCGAAAAGATCAAAAATGAGCCCGGAAACACTGGAGAATTTGATGTTTTGCTCATTGAATCAAAAAATTTTTGGATTCAACAATGACTGGTGAAGTTGAATAAATTGAAAAATATATTTTTTTTTGTTTAAAATTATTTGATTGTTGTTAATAAATACTGTTTTTTGTTCAATCTTTACCGAAAAAAACTAAATTGCGCCAAAAAGGCAAAAATTTTTTACTTCCGACTTCCATCTTCCGACTTCCGACTTCCGCCGTTTTTGCCGCTTCCGACTTCCGGCTTCCAACTTCCGCGAAAAAAATTTTACTTCCAACTTCCGTCTTCCGACTTCCGCGAAAAAAATTTTACTTCCAACTTCCGTCTTCCGACTTCCGCGAAAAAAATTTTAACGATAACTTCCGTCTTCCGACTTCCGACTTTTCGGAAAACCACTTCCGCCCACCTCTGTTTCACACGTGTTCCTTTGATTTTCCTCAATTTTTATTTATTTTTCTTAAAATGAAAAAATTTATTAGCGTGACCCAGAATTTTGTTTTTCCACGTTTTTTTCGCAACAACAAAAAAAACAATCTCATTTCGCTTTCAAAAGTCTCCTTGACACCATTTGTCACTATGCCAATTTTATCCAGAAAGTCGACAAATTTTTTCTTTAAATTTTGTCTGCGTCTCTCAATTTTGCACACTATTTCAATTTTTATTCAAATTTATCTTTGTAGTAATAATATAGACACTAAACTATGCGAAGAAATGATTGTGTTTCATTTCTTTTTTTCTCTGCGCTCTCTCAATTTGTTCTCATTCTTTTGAAAGCCACGGTGTTCTTTTTTTATGTAGTGAAATTCATTTTTTTTCTTGCTAGACATGGGATTTGGCGATGTTATTCTACCGTATTTATCGATAACTGCTCTTGCTTCAACAGTAGGTACGGTAGAATGTGGAAAAGTGTGCACACACTGAATACCACGCAATTTTGCACAACTTTATTATTTTTCAGCATTTTTCCTTTGCGGCCTTCAAATTTGTCATCGAATTCATCTTCGTGGAAATACTGAAGGCACAAGTGCGGCACCATTTCTAATATCTTCGCTGTCATGCGCATTTTTTATACAATATGGTTTTTTGAAAGAAGATTCGATCATTTTGACGACAAATGCTATTGGTTGTTTTCTTCAGTCGGTTTATTTGATGTATTTTTGGAATATGACAAGAAATAAGGTGAGATTTTCGAAATTTTTAATTGTTTTCTTGAAAAAACGGAAAACTCAATTTTAATGGCAAATTTTGCGGTGTCCAAAATAAAAAAAAACAAACACAGTACCCATTTAAAGGAACACAACGTGTTTCATTGAAAAATTCACTTTTAGCACAACCTGCGTATCTAACTCATCATTTTCTCGTTTTTTTGTTAAAAAATGGCGAGCTACATGAAATTTTTCAACAAAAAAACGTTGTGTTCTTTTAAATGTGTACTGTATCTTTTTTTTCATACTTTTTTTCTCGGTTTTAGACGCCACATTATAAAATAGCTACATTCATGTTATGTTACTCATTGAAAACCGGAAAAAAATACTTCAAAATTGCAAGTACGCTCCACCGTAAATGTTGAAAATTTCGCATTATTTAAAGGTGGACTGCGAGATAATTGAGTGTTTCGTCTATAATATAGTTTGTGTGCCCCTGAAAAATGATGCGAAAACCAAAAAAACGCAAAAAATTTGATACAGTGCCAGGCAAAAAACAAACACAAGCAATTCCGCCTTTCCGTCTTCACGACCATGTGCGCTCTATCGAACCATTATAAATTCAAAAAAGTACACACATTTTCGAAGAATTTCACTACACTATAAATGACGCAACATTGCACACCGTCTTTCTCAGATATATCGCAGTCCACCTTTAAGTTTCTCAATTTTTAGATCTCCAAAAATTTTTAAATTTTTCGTAGAATGTCAAACTAATTTTCGTGTGATATATTTTTATTAAAAATTCACACTTTGCAATTGTAGCGCACAGTTTTTTTTGTTCTCTTCATCAAACTGTGACGCAAAACTGCCAAAACGCCCACTTTCACTTTTTTGGCGCGTTTTTTTCTCCTTTTCTATTAGTTTTTTGATGTGCTTGAAAAAATTGAAAATCCAAAGAAATTGTTGGAACATCTTCCAAAAAATCAATTTTGCCGCGTCGCGGACACGCTCCGCGGCCGACGACACTAATAATTTATCGCCCAATTTTTTCAGCGCAATTTGAACAAAATAATTTTGATGGAAATTTGTCTGGTCGCCATGCTTCTATCATTCGTCCAATATTCCGGCAACGATGTGATGGATTTGATCTCGACAGTCGGAAATATTTGCATAGTTTTGAATATTTTGAGTGTTGGTGCGCCTTTAATGGATATCGGTACGGTAGTGTCGACAAAATCCAGCGAATCTTTGCCGTTTCCACTTTGTTTCGCCAGTTTTGTTGTTTGTCTTCAATGGTTTGGTTATGGCCTGATTATCGATGATGTTGTTATTATTGTAAGTTTAAAGACACCTGGTCACTCAAAAATAAATTTCTCGTGTTTGTCAAAATCTCAATATTGAAGACTTCAACTTTCGATGTGTGAAAGAATCGAAAAAAAACTGTTTTTGAATGTTCAAAAATCAATTCGTTCTCCGGAACTTTGTCGTCCGCAAACACCGTTTGTGTGTATGTGCGGGTACAGTAACCCAAACATTTTTGGTTTTTTGAACCACCTACATCGAAATTTGAAGTTTTCAATATTAAGATTTTTATAAACACGAGAAACTATTTCTGAGTGACAGGGTGTCTTTAAAAATTGTTTTAGAACTAAAAAAAATACGAGGAAAAATTTTGTTTAAAATTTTTTCGCACATCAGACACGCTTTTGTGGGCGTGGCCTAAACCCAAGAAATAAATATAATTTGAAAATGAGAAATAAAAAGAACCGTGACATTGTCCATTAATGTGTCAGGGTCTCGTCACGAAAAACAACCATGTTCCTTTAAATTTAGACGGATTTTGACACAATTTTTCAGCCTAATTCGGGAAAAATTTTTTCTAAAAAAAAAGATAAAAATTTATTCACAAGAAAAGTTTTAAAAACAAAACAAATATATATAACATGACACAAGCTTTAAAAATCCATTTTTTCAGGTTCCAAACTTCATCGCCACAATTATCTCGATTCTGCAATTAAGTCTATTTGTCATCTATCCCTCCACAAACCCCGGTCAACATCGAAAACTATCCTTCATCGAGGAGAACGAAAAAATGATTATTTGAAAGGCGCCTCTTACCAAATGTCTGCGTCTCTTGAACCACAACACGTTGGCCCCGAAATTGTTGGCTCATTTTTTGCGCCATCGGCTCGTCATTTTTCTGCGCGTCGTCACGTTTGTTGCCCATCATAATTCGGCGCAACTGTAAAAAAATTGATTTTTTCTTGCATCAAGAAAAATTGAACTTGTTTAAATGCGCTCTATTGACAATCTCGTAACTAGGCGTGTTTTTGAAAAAAATTAGATATTCTCATCAAAAAAAAAACAGGAAAAAGGGCCAAAATCTGACTGAAAATTTAAAGGAACATGTTCGTCTTCTAGTTTTCGCGCAAAATTCTATGCGCCTTTAAAATGTGCCTAAAGTTTTTTTTTAGACCCACTGTTCAAAAATTCGCAGACACATGTGCGATAGAGCGAGTTTGATACTGTAAAAAAGTGTCGTTAAATCTCGCTCTACTGCACATTTATCAGCCAAGCTGGATTTTTCGAAATACATTTTTTTAATTGCACAAAAATACAGGCCATATTGGTTTTTTTTTTGCTCTAATACGTGGTGTTAGATTCACAATAGAGCGTACTTTCTCCTCCACTTTCTGTACATATTTTCTTTCTCTGACAATAAATTATTACCTTCCGATTTCGTGTTTCTCTTAGCCTTGGTTGTACTTTGAATATTTCTTCTTCTCCTTCCTCAAAATCGCCAGTTTTGCGGCGTTTCGCAGCTTGTTCGGCGACATTTTCATCATCGAACTCGCTACCAAGTTCGAGATTCAGACCCATGTGACTGGATTCGGCTTCAGGCGGTGGCACATCATCAATCTCTAGTGTATTGTGATTTTCTGATTGTTGTTCTTGAAAATAATCTACATGCATCGGTTCTTCTTCTTCTTCTCCTTCTCCGTCTCCCAAATGTTGTTCATCATTTCTGCAAAAACGTTTTTTTCTTCTTTTTCTCTCTCCCTGAACATATCATTTCAATTTCGCCAGTCTCTCTCGTCTGCCTCATTGGCTCAGTGGCAGAGCGTCTGTCTAGTAAACAGAAGGTCGCTGGTTCGATTCCAGCATGAGGCACCGAAACTTTTTGTTTTTTTTTTACCTAATTTCATTTTGACGCCAAGATTCATCAGCCATCACATTGTTGTTGTTGTTGGATGACGTGGATTCGGTGGATGGGATACGGTTAAGATTTATATTTCTGGTTCGATTCGTGCTCACTTCTAGATCATTTTCAACGTCGTTTCTAAAATTTTTTTTTTGGATTTTTAATTTTAACAGAGTTTAATCTTACATTTCAATGGGATTTGAAGAAGTTTGAACTTCGACCATTTCAACGTCTCTGTTGTTTTCATTTTCATTTTCAGTTTCAACCGGAACTTCTTTTTTCTTTTTTTCCCGTTTTTTCGGTCCTCGTTTCTTTTGATTATTTTCCACATTTTCATCAATTGTCAAATCGACTTCTTGCTAGAAAAATATTATATTTTCAGGAAAAAAAGCCGGCCTGAAATTTTCGGGCCGGGCATGTTTAAAAAAACTGTAACATTTTTTTGTGGTATTTTCTAAAAAGTTTCACGGAGAACACACAAAAGTACTGTAGTTCGATAGAGCATATTTGACCGTGGACAAAATAGCACTTTCCTTTAAATCGATAAATTTTGCACAAAAATTTGGAGTGATTTTTTTTTCGGAAAAGCGAGTTCAAAAATTGTAAAACATGTGTGCTCTATCGAACTACAGTACTTTTCTCTCGTTTTCACTTAAACTTTCAGAAAAAATGAGATTGAAGCTCGGTTCAAAAATTACGGGCCGCGACTTTTTTCAATTTTCAAAAATGTTAAATTTTTTCGCCAAAAAATGAGAGAATACTTGTGACAAGAGGTGGAAAGTGATTTTTTAAAAATAAATATGTCTGGGTCTCGTCACGAAAACTGAAAAACTACAATGTTCCTTCAAATTCAGACGAATTTTGGCATTTTTTTTCGGTTTTTTTTAACAGCGACAAAATTTTTTGAAAAAAAAAATGTTCAAAACTCACGAAAAGTCCACCATCCACTTCGAAATCGTCATCATCCGTCGTAGTCGCCAACAACAACTCAATATCAAAACTCGAATGCGCTTCAACAGTGACAATCAGCGGTTTACCAGCCAAATCATAATACATACAAACTTCGGCGCTCAATTGTTCGGCCAAACTGACGACCGCCACAAAATCCTTGAGCGAAAACGACAATTCGACATTGAACGCCACGTGATGTCGTGTCAGTTTATCGATTGAAATCAGAGCGTCGGTTCGGATTTTTTTGCTCGCTCTCGGATTTTCGGTGGTGTTCAGGAAACGACTGGTTAGCGAGGGTGATGATGTTGAAGAGGAATAGTTTTGGATTCGCAAACCTTTTTCGTCGGTTCGAATTGTTACTTCGTGCTCGTTTCGCATTTGATTGAGAAGTGGTAGGAGAACGCTGACAAAGAATATTTGAAGTTTTTTTTTCCGGCTTCGCGACATTTCGAAACCGCATGAAATTCCAAGGAAAAGGTGGAAGAAATCTCTGTTTGTATTACTGTATAGCGTACCCAGTGAGATGTCGGTACACATATTTGTTATAAACGGAAACAAAACATTATGTCTTGGATATTCTTGTATATTTTTTATATTTAGATTATTTTATGCGGTTTCGAAATGTCGCAGTTTCGAAACGTTCCGGAGATTTTTTTTCAACTGTCATAAGAGGGAAGTGACATTTTTCAAGAAACAATGCCACGAAAACTTGAAAATTATGATTTTCAGCATTTTTGCTCATTGTTCATGGTGGCAGCTAAATTTTATTTATTTTAGTACCCTCTTTGTCAAGAAAAAAACGAAAAAGGCTGAAAACTTCAAAAATTTGAGGGAAAATCATGACTTTTGAAATTTTCGTGCCGTGACCTATATTTTTCCTTGAAAAATGTCACGCTACTTTTCTCCCTGTTTGTTTTACAAAGTTTTGACTTCTTTTTTTAAACAATAAAAACCTCTAATCTTCTGGAAATAAGAGAAAGTTCTCAGCATTTAAAACAAAAAAAAACTCACGACGCAAAAACGACAGTTTTGTTGCGAAACTTTGTCTTATCATGAAGCGGTCGTAAAAGGCTTCCCGACGTCTCCAACAAATTCACTTCGATAGTCCGACTAATATCGCAATTCAACAACAATTTGACGTTCATCGTCTTGCCGAGCGGGTCGATTTGAAATTCGCACGACATGAAATTCTTCTCGCCAAAGTTGGCGCCTTTGAAAATGAATTGCGCGGCTTTTGTTGTGATTCGACAAACATTTGTGTTATCCGTATTGATGAGCGACATATCACAATCGTTGAAAAAATCAGGTGCGAAGCGAAATATCGAATACATTGACTTGGAACGGTTGATTGATTTGAAAAGTAGCTGAAATTTCGATTTTTCTTTAATCTCATTATCAATTTTTCTGGCACTTACTCCAGCTTCAGAAACTTCCAAGTACACATCTTCTGCTAACTTTGCAATTGTCTGAATAGCTTTTGATAGAACTGAAACTCTTATTTTTATAAGGATATATTTCTGTTAAAACCTACTTTTCAAATTTGACTGAATGATGAATTGCGCACCTTTTACATCTACAGAATTTCTTTGTGATTGATCAAGTTCTGTTGATGTTACATTCATACATGACCGCTCCGCAGACATTTGTTGCATTTTTGAAGAAAAAAAATCAAATAAAAAATTTTTCCGAGAGAAATTCAAAAATAAATCAAATGTGGCCTAGCTCAGGCAATAGAATTCTCCGGTGATTCACCAATTCGTCTCTAGTGTACCACCAATTCGTCTCCGGTGAAAGCTCCGGAGAAACACTGGAGAAATTTGGTGAACTTTGGTGAATTTTAGGGGAACAGGTGAAACTCCAGAGAAATTCGGTGGGCTTCGGTGAAATAAAGGGGGAAACAGGTGGAGCTCCGGAGAAATTCGGTGGGCTTCGGTGAAATAAAGGGGGAATTGGTGAAGCACCAGAGAATTTCTAGCGTCTTCTGGGAAAGTTTGGTGAAATTTTTGGGAGAATCTG
This sequence comes from Caenorhabditis sp. 8 KK-2011, assembly GCA_963572245.1. NCBI lineage: Eukaryota > Metazoa > Nematoda > Chromadorea > Rhabditida > Rhabditidae > Caenorhabditis > Caenorhabditis sp. 8 KK-2011. The sequence goes on from OY751548.1 coordinate 2,743,538, forward strand.
TAACGCTTCGGGGTACTTTTGGTGAGCTTTCTGGGTATTTCCTTTGGGTAGTAGTTGCTTTTCATATTTCTGTGATATTTCAACTGTGAAGAATTGTAAAATAAACCAAATTTATTATTTTTGGTAGAAAAAATTTTAAAAAAAGAAGAAAAAACATAAATTATATGCTCCGGAAACCAGAAAGAGAATACATAAATTTATTTAGCGGGTCGAACACGTCTCGTTCACCACTCTTCCATTCATCCATACGATTCCTCGCGGTGTTTGTCCTTGGCCACATTCTGTAAAAAACAACTTGAGGTTTAGAGCTTTTACACGTCTTTCAGACTTTACGTTATTAGAAACGTATATGCGCTATAAAAAATGGTTGTGGTACAATGTGCCGTTTCTGGCTGAAAGTTCGTGATTAATGATTCATCACGAACATTCTCCTCTCAGAGAAAACGCGTCGAGCTCGATGCGAGTTCAACGCCGAAAAGAACCTTTCTTGGAGTTCGATTTGAACTCAAAAAAACACAACACGAAAAACTATCTCGATGCGAGCTCGATTTGAACTCAAAAATCTCTGCGCATTTAGCGAGCTCAAATCGAACTCCAGTTGAATTCGCTTTCAACTTTCTGCGAGCTTGACGCGTTTTCTCTGATCTGTCAGTTTGGAAAACACGATGACTTTTTAGATAGGTAAAAATCGTAACTTCTAGCTTACCTCACAAAGTGTTCCTTGGTCGCCAGATTCCCAGGTTTTCTCATTCATCTTTGCTTTTCTCTTCTTTTTTTTCCAATTTTTATCTATTTCCTCGCGATTTGAATGATTGACCATTTTCGAAAGATACGACCAATATTAACAGCTTCTGAAAACAATTCAAATGTCAAACCGAATTATTTCTTAATGAAAACTCGTTTACACTAGCGTTCATTGAACTTCAGGTTGTTTCAAAACAGATTAAAATTCCTTACTTACCTTTCAAAACATCGTGTTTTCGAAACATGCAGAATATTAATAAATATATAAATCCTCCTCTGGTTCCGGGTTTCCTATATTTTCGTTCCATTTTCACCTCTTGGTTTTCATTGGGCATTGGGCATTCATTATTCGACAATTTTTGAGGAAAACAGTCAATACCAACAACTTCTGAAACAAATTCACGTGAATTTCGTTAATAGTATTCATCAATATAAGTTTTTAAGTCAAAACACTGAAAATTTCATTGAGAAACATGAAAAAACAACATTTTTAGGACAAAAATAGGAAAAAAAAAGAAAAAAAACAAGTTTTTTGAAGACGAAACTGAGTTGCCATTTGAGCGCGATTGCGCTTTTTAAAATTTTCTCCAGAGTTTCACCGGAGCTCACCAAACTTCCTCCGGAGGGAATTGGTGATAGAGACAAATTTCACCAAACGTCGCTTCTTTGGTGTTCCACCGGAGAAGTTTGGTGGAGTTTGGTGAAATAACGGTGCACTTCGGTGGAGCACCGGAGAAAAGGGCAAATTGGTGAACCACCGGAGAAAACATTTGCCTGAGAGGAAACCAAATGTATTTCTCGAGGACAATTTTTTCATCACATATTTCCTCAATAAAACAAGTTTATGCATGAAAATAAATTATATAAACACTAGAAAAAGTGAAAAATCCCGTAAAACTTTAACTATTGGTAAATACTACAGTCTAGGCCTGCTGATTACGATTAAGATAGTAGATGGGGATGAAAATGACAACAATCAGGATAACAGTAATGTATTTGAAGTCGAGTTCTCTTTCAAATGGATTGTATTCCTCTTTGGTGTTTGCTGGTGGCACATCAAATTCTTCGAAACTCTCCTCATATTCTTGTTCATGATGGGTTTGATGAGCGTTGTACTGAAAATTTTAATTCTAGACTTGTTTTTTTTTTTGGGAAGTTTGTCAATTCTTACCGCATGTGCATCATCTTCGTCGTCATCTTCATCTTTGTTGATGATTGGTTTTGGAGTTTGTGGCATTTCTTCAACTTTTCCGCTGATGATAGCGATTGCATTGATTTTCGGGTTATCAGCGGCGCCTTTCAAAAATTCAATTTTGAGAGTTCCATAATATTTTTGAACATGATCATTGATATGAATATCATTTCCAGCGATTTTGAATTGAATGTATCTAGAAAATTAAAAATTTTTTGAAGAATTTGGATTTTTCCCGAATTTTTGAAGATTCAAGATGCTCATATCGCTGGGCAACTTTTTAATTAAAAAAATTGGAAATTTTCAGCAAATTTGGGCGTGATTTCAAAATTTGAACTCACACATCATAACCCTGTCCAATACCACCAGCCACATGAAAGATATCCAAGTTCTCCAAAACCTTCACATCATTAACCGAAACATCGAAAACCTTTTCGTTGGGTTTTCTAAAATACACTTCACTGAATTTCAGCAAAATCACGTAATATCCATCTTCTTTTACATCGAAATTGTATTCAAAAGACGATTCGCTCCATCTTTCAGTTTGATAAATGGGCACATCTTTTGGGTGCACATTTATGAATGCGAATTGCATTCCATGATTCGACGCTGAGCCCGCGTTTGAGTAATCACCATCATAAACAATTCCATAGGCTCCAATCTCTTTATCACCTCCTAAAATCAACTATTCATGAAAATTGCTTTTATGTGACTGGGAGAGAATTGCCGGCATTTTATGGGAATTTTTTTTCGGACAAGACGAAGTTTATTTTAGAAAATTCTATATAAAAATGTTTCAGAATAGTGTTTTTTTGAATCTGAATTTTTTCGCACGTTTTTCTAGATCAGACACAGTTTTGTGGATGTGGCTTGAGCCGCAGAAATATAGTTTGAAAATGAGAAATTTAGAGAAAACGTCACGAAAGTTAATTTGACCTACGAAATACAAAAAAAAAATTTATTAATTTAGGAAACTTTTTTTGCAAAAAAAAATAAATTTTTACTCACCACAATTCACCGCCGCAACAACTTGATCTCCCAACTCAAACGTGGTCGATTCTAAAAATCGAAGAAGCGTCAGAAAAAAGACGAATGAAAAGAGGTTGGAAGAGTTTATCGAGGTCTTCATCTGTAAAAAAACACTAAACTGAGAAGGCGAAAAAACATAAAACAAGAGAAGACATAGAAACAACTTGACGACGAATGGAGAAAAAAAGGGTAGAGCTAGGATAATTAGTTTGTGAGAGTGATGTTGATTCGACTCGCACTCGGCTCTAAAATGGGTGAAACATTTTAAAGAAACATGAATATAATTTTCGCTAATAATTGACCCAATTTTTTATGGGAAATTATGTCTGTCATTAATTGACAGAAAATTGTGAGAAAAACATTAGGCTCGGAAAAAAATCAATGAAAAGTGAAATTTTTCAGGAGGACAATGAAAATGTTTAAATTGGCCGCCGAAATTGCTTTGTTGCCATGAAAATGCGTCGAATTATTCATAAAACAAAGAGAATAGCAGGTGGAAATTGATTTTGAAACAAAAATCGTAATGAAAACTGCCACGTGGCAACGTCGATGACCTGGATACGTGGAAGGTCACGTTTCGTGTGGAATTTTTCGAACATTTTCCATTTTCAAAACAAATGTTTAGTAATATTGTTATGAACACCAAAAGAGAAGAAAACGTTTCGTTGCAAATAAATGTATGTATATACACATTTTGTATATTTAACCGTGAGAGAAAACATTGGTGTTGTTCTTGATGTGTTTTGGTTTTGATTCATTAGCAGATGACCTTGCAGAAAAAATCCCCCAAATTTAATTGAATTTATCGTGCACGTGAAATTGACAAAGTGTCATAAAAATTGTTTATCAATTTGGGAAATTGATGCAACAACATTTTGATCTTTGATTCAAGGAAAAAAAAACATTTTGAAGGGGGTCAAAGTTGCTCCAACGCTTAAAGGCACACAACAAGAATCATAAGTTCCATTCGAGATCATCTACAGTAATCCAACGTTTGATGGAAAATTTTGGACTTTTTGTTTCGAAATTTGCGCAATCTGTAGATCTAGAAGAGCATCCAGGTGTAGAGTATGCCACCAGCGATTCATCGTAGTACCACTCTTCAAGCCAGTGTGACGGATTCGATCTCAACCGACGTAGTTGTTGATAAGGTAATTCACAGTTTTGTTACAAAGACAATTTTGGTTTTTTTCAATTACAGAAATGGTGCCAATCATTTCCTCGGTCACTCGCTGATGAGACGAGTTCGGCAAGATTTATGGTGAGAGCCATGTTTGTTGCTTTCTCATGTGCTCTACGGTATCGAAAAATATTCGGAGAAGAGTGCTTCAAAGCCAATTACATCACGGAGAAGCTGAAAATCCGATCGTTGAGCTTCGAAAACCCAGCATCATTAGAAGCTGCTCAACTACTTAGATCTGCTGGCGAGGCTATTAAAGATGGAGCGCTGGAAGAGTGTGCAATGGTTATAACGAAAAGCGCCGGCGATGTTGAAGCTCTGGAAGTTTTCTCATGGAAAATGCATTATGATGAGCACAACAACCCGTCTGCAGAACTACGGTGGGAATTTTGTATTCAGTATTGTTAGAGGATCCGTTTTTAGCATTGACACTTCACCGTTTGGTCAACTAAGCAAAATCGCTTATAATGGGTCAACCTCTGTTCGTGATCAACTCGTGATGCTCGTTCGAAGTTTGCAAGTAATTTGCCAAAAAGTTTTATCGCCGCTTCCAGATGACTTCTCAGTCAATTTCCGTTTATCCTACATGGATCGTAAGTTCATTGTGTGAAATCGTAATTTTTCACAACAACTATTCACAGATATTGATTCAAAATACGATGTTGACGGGTTCGAAAAGTCAACAACATTTTACGAATTGCCAGAAGATTGTCAAACGGCATCTCTCGGCCAACTTCGACCAGGTCATCACGGTTGTGATCTATCGTGTTCCAGTGTGTTTATGAACGACGCCTACGAGACTGAATTGGTTTTGAAAAGGTATTCAGAAAAGATGGCTGAATCACTAGGATATGATGTTCCGAATACAATGTATCAATCGTTTGCTTCGGAGAGCAATGTATCGCAAATGGCAGAGGTTCAAAAAACTCCAGAAAATGTGAAACCAGAGCAAAAAGATGACGACGATCTAGCGGTAAATGATTGCTTTTTTGCAAATGAAACAAAAATCTTTTTCAGGAAAAAGTTGAATCTGTTCGACTGAAAGATTCACCAGTTCAACCTGTGAATAGAAGAGGCAGAAAAAAGCGGGGACAAGCGGTAGATCATTTTCTAAATATTTTCCATAAGCTTTGAATTTACAGGCACCTGTCAATAACGATGACGCCCCACAAGTTGCGAATTTTGCGCGTGTCGCTTCCGTAACAACTGGTACGCCCGAAAAACGTTCAAGAAGAAACTGAAATTGGTTTCGAATCGTGTACCATGAAAATCATGTTAATATTTAGAGTTTTATTTCAGATGTTTTAAAGATAAATTTTTTTGTTACGAATATTCACAAAGTCAAGTTCAAACTGCCTCACAGAAGCACGCGCTGCGTTTTTTAAAATCAAAACTAGTCTCGTCCTACGGTTATAATGCAACAAAAGGAAAACATTTTGCACGAAACACAAAGTTGTAAGAAAAAATGAGGACCGACGAAAAAAAAAGAAAAGAAGAAATCGCGCACCAATCCAACCACAATTTCTTCTCATCAGCAGAGTTCTTCTATATGTTTTTCCTGCTCTTTTTTTTCTCTCAACTCTCCGCTTCGTTCCTCTCCCTCGTTTTTTCTCCTCATTTTTGTTCGCCCGTTTTTTTATGTTGTTGTCCATTCAGCTTTCACCATTCTTTTTCAGACCCATAAATAACTTTTTTGCAGATCGTCGTGTTGTCCGGTGAATGCTCAATCGTTTCTTTGGAGTGAGTTTTTTCTTTGACAAAAACACGTGGTTTGACCTTTTAAAAGTTTGCCAGCTGAAAAATTGCTCCATTGACAATTTCGAAATTTCAACGTTCTCAGCCCGATTTTGTGATTTTGCCAAAAACTTATCACAGTGTTTATTTTTGGGTTTCAACGTTTTGTGGGCGTGGCCTAAACCGAAGAAACATATTTTGAAAATGAGAAAATTAGAGAAAGGTCACGAAAATTATTTTGCCCGTGACAGAAAATTTTCAAAAATGTATTAATTTTTCAGTTCAAAACCTGAATATTTTTAAAAATTTCAAAGTTTTGGCTTGAAATTTGGAAAATAATTGAGTTTTTCCAAGTTTTTAGGGTAAAAAATCTTGATTTTTAATAAAAATATGTTCAGAAATTTCAAAAATTCAATTCCTCAAAAAGTGGTTCGGACCGCCTGTCTCGAAAATTGCAAAATAAAGTTGACATTTTGTTTACCCTCCCCCCAATCTTTGCTCAGATCCTCAACACAAACGCGAAAATGTCTTCTCTTTTCACTTTTTTTTTTGCTGACTTTTGACACGAAAATTTCACGTGATTTTCCACCATGTTTTTCTGTACTATTCTTTAAAATTAAACACCAAAACATGTGATAGTTGGAGATAAAATAGTATAAAAAGAATGGGTTAAAAATAGAGAAACCCTCTCTTTGAAAAATAAAAAAAAACAACAGAATGACAACTACGACTGATGAAACTGGAGTTGTAAGTTTTTTTTATTTCTTGAAAATATTTTTTTTTGCTGATGAGACCACTTTTAAAAGTCGTCATTGATAGATAAGAAAGAAAAAGTCGTCTAATCGGCAATCTTTGAAAATGATTGCGCTATTTTTGGACTGATAAGATTGTGACCTTGAACAGATTGCGTATCTGAAAATTATTCGACTTCTAAAATCTGAAAAATCAGCGAAAATCTAAAATTTTCATGGCAGAGAAAGTTTAAAAAAAAGTGTTACTAAATTGGTGAAATATTTTTTTTTAAAAAACCTGAATTTATAGGTCACGCCACAAAAAAATTTAAAAACCATACTTTAAAATTTTGAAACTTTCCACATTTTTCATGTCGTGTCAAAGATGTTTCCCTTTTTTTCTGTCATTTTGGCACCCTCTCAGGCCAGGTATGCTAACAAAATTTCAGAAAAATTCTCATTTGAAATAAAAAAAACATGTTATAATTATAATAATTTACGTAATAATACGCTAAATATTGGAAAAAAAATGCGCATAACAATTTTTTATCTGAAAAACAGTTCTCACTGCCAGAAAAAACATGAAAATTGGAAAATTTTACATGGAAAATCTAAAAAATCAAAAGTGGACTAGGTTTTTTTTTGACCAAGAAGTTCTAGGTTAAAAAAAAACCCAGTTTACTTTTGATTTTTCTGGTCTTCCATGTAAAATTTTCCAATTTTCATGGTTTTTTTCGCAGTGAACACTAAATTTCAGACAAAAAATTGTTATGAATTTGTCAAAACACATTTTTTGACTTTGAAATTCCGAGAAATCCCGATTTTTCACAGATTACTGTGCTCCAAAAACGCATCAACATGCATGTTTGATTTTTTTTTTCTCTTGCAGTTGTTTAGATTTTCGCGTCGAGACACAGTTGTTGTTGTCGTTCTCCCCTATCTCTCTCTCTCTCTCAAAAAAAAAAAACCAACACAATTTTTTGTTTTTCCCATTTTTTTGGGTTGTTGAAAAAATGTAGTGTATCATCACAACCAAATTAGGTTCCTTTACTTAAGTGGCCAGAATATATTCTAGTTTAAACCGGGTTACTGTAGATTTGCTCCTTGATCTTATCTTGTTAGTAGTAATTTTGTGACCAAAACTTCATTTTTTTGTTTGGGCAGAAAAAAATTGGTCGTAGTCGATAGGCTCCGCCCACTTTTGTTCATCAATAAATATCGAAAACATTGACCGTCTTATCATTTTTTTTTTGTTCTGTTGTTGTGGCAAAAATTGTTATTTTTTTTTGTTTTTCAGCTCGGCTCTATTTATCGATATTTTACAACAACAACAACAATCATGGCACCAAAGAAGGTTACTATTATTGGATCTGGAAATTGGTAAGTTATCTTTTTTTTTTTTGAGGGAAAAAATTGAATTTTGAGCAGAAAATATGGTTTACAATGAAAGTTTCCGATTTTTGATGAAAATCTACAAATATTTAATATTTTAATATGAAAAATTCTAGCCAAAAATTGGTTTACAATGAAAAAATCTCAAAATTAGAGAAATTAACCTTTTTTCTGTTTTCAAAAAAAAATTTCATGGCAAAACTTGACCGAGAGAAAGTGAGTTTTGACACATTTTATAAAAACCAAGTTTCTCAAAAAAAAAACCGAAAAAATATGATTTTTTGATGTAGAAATTTGAGATTTTCAATATTTTAACACAAAGAAATCGATTTTTGAAAAAATAAATTTTTTCCAGTCAAAATCTGACCGTAAGAGATACGTTGTTGATGTGATCTTGCAATTTCTTATCAAACCAAATAACATTTTTTTTTGTGAAAAAAAAATTTATTTTTCCTTGAAAATTTCCATTCAAAAAAAAATTCTCGTCGCTTTAGGCCACGCCCACAAGTGTGCGAGAAAATTGATTTTGGCTAGAAATCAAACAAAAATCAGGTTTTTTCATACCTGCCCAAAAATTTTGTCACCGAAAAATTTTTTATGGCAAAATTGTCGAAATATTGAAAGAAAATAATGATTTTCAAATTTTCGTGACGTGACCAAAAAAAAAATACTTTTTTTTGTTTAAAGTTTTTGAAAAAAAAGACCTGGAATTTTCAAATCAGAAAATTTTCACAAAAAACAAATTTTTCTTGAAAAAAGTATAGTTTTTCGTGTCAAAACCCAATTCTTCCTCAATTTGCAGGGGTTCCGCAATCGCCCGAATCGTCGGAAATACCACCAAAGCCTATCCAGATGTTTTCGATCCAGAAGTTCGTATGTGGGTGTTCGAAGAGGTGGTGAACGGCGAAAAATTGTCGGAAGTCATCAATACTCGACACGAGAACATCAAATATTTGCCTGGAAAAATTTTGCCAGCCAATGTGGTATGTTTGATTGGCAGAAAAAAAATGGAAATTTCGAAAATTCCCATTTTTAGAAAATTCTGAAGTTTAGGAAAATGTGATTTTAAAGAAATGAGAAAACTTGTCAAAAAACTGCAGTATCCTATCAAAAAAATTATTTAAAAAATCTGGAAATTTAAAAAGTTCTCATTTTTTGAAAATTCTGAAACTTGGAAAAACATTTTAAAAATTTCGATTTTTGTGGTCACTAATTTTTTAACAAATAAGTGAATTTTTTTATCCTTTTTTGGAAAAAATTGAAACTTTCAAAAAATTAGGATTTTCTGAAAATGATCAGGACGTTTTTTAAAAATGTAAAAACCCTTTTGTTTTGGGAAATTACAGTATCCTACCTGAAATATAGCGAAAATTCTAAAAATTTTGATAAACTACAGCACTCCCCAAAATTTTAAAAATTTCAAATTTTTGAAACTTTTATCAACAACAAAAATAAAATGGTTTTTTTGGCAAAAATTCCTGTAATGATCCTTCAACTTCAGTTTTTTGGCGCGTTTTCAAAAAATGAACAAAACTACAGTACCCCGATCAACATATACATATAAAAATCTTTGAAAAATGAAAACTACAGTATCCTACCGGAAAAAAAAACAAAATATCCAAGATTTTGATGAACTACAGTACTCCCTATGATCCTTTAATGTCGTATTTTGACACTTGTCCAAAAAATGACCAAAACTACAGTACCCTCCCCTGTCAACATCATTTTTTGTTTTGCAGGTAGCTGTGACAGATTTGGTCGAATCGTGCAAAGGTTCGCACATTCTCGTCTTCGTCGTCCCCCATCAATTTGTGAAAGGAATTTGCGAGAAGTTGATTGGACAAATTCCAAGTGATGCGCAAGCCATCTCATTGATCAAGGTTGGTTCGCAAAAATTTTGAAATTTCTAGCAAAAAACTTGAATTTTTCAGGGAGTTTCGACTGAAAAGAAGGGAGGACTCAAGCTGATTTCGGAGGAAATTAAGGAGATCCTTAAAATTGAAGTTAGCGTACTGATGGGTGCCAATTTGGCACCAGAAGTCGCCAATGACAACTTCTGTGAGGCTACTATTGGTGAGTTTTTGTAAAATTTGAAATTTTTGGGAAAAATGGTTTTTCCCCCAAAAAATTTTTTGACAAAAAGGTGAAATTCGAAATTTCAGAGGTTCTCAGAGAAAAAAAATGTAAAATTTTTCAAAATATTTTCATCGAAAAATTCACATTTTCTTGACTTTTATGAAAAAATTGAGTTTTCGGGAAAAATAATTTTTTTTTTCTCAAGTAATTTTTGAAATTTTACAGAGAAAAATTGTTCAAATTTTTTTGAAAGTTGAAAAATCAGATTTTTTTTCTATTTTTCTTTAAAAATTAAATTTTTGAAAATAAATATTTCGACGAAAAAAGGCTAATTTCGAAATTCGGAAAATTTTCAGAAAAACATAAAATTCAAATTACAGTATTCTGAATACATAAAATTTTTCAATTTCCAAAAATATACTTAGCTCCGCCCATTTTTGTCTGCGGCATGCATAGTGACTAATTTTTAAATTTTTCTTCGAAATTTCGGCGAGTTCTGGTCACTATGATTGGAAAATATTTTGGTAAAAATTAAGAAAAATGAAAATTTCGAAAAACAAAACCCGCTCCAAATTTTCAGGATGCAAACGGAAGACAACCGACGGGCCACTTCTCAAAAAACTCTTCCACACTGATCATTTCCGCATCAATGTTGTCGAAGACGCGCACACCGTCGAACTATGCGGAGCTCTCAAAAATGTTGTCGCATGTGCCGCCGGTTTCACTGATGGACTCGGATATGGTGATAATACGAAAGCCGCTGTTATCAGATTGGGATTGATGGAGACCACCAAGGTATTTTGAAAAATTTCTAACAAAAATGAGATTTTAAAATCGGCCCGTTGACTGTGAAAAATTTGGTTTTCTAGGCCATTTTTTTGTTGATATTTTCAAAAATCTGATTGGAGTATTTCAGAAAAAATTAATTTTTCTATATTTTTAAAATCGGGACTGTTGACTGGTAAAAATTAAAGAAAATTTGGTTTTCTAGGCCATTTTTTTGAAATATAACTTTAGTTTTTGAATTTTCAAAAATCTCATTCAAATATTTCAGAAAAAAATTAAAATCAGATTTTTGAAAACTTAGTCCAAATTTAGACCAACATTTTCATTTCGAAAAAAATGAAAATTTTTGAAAACTATAATTTTCCCTAAATTTTTGACACTTTCAGCCATTTTTTGTCTGAAGAAATTTAAACACAAAAAATTATCCACGTTTTCTCGAAAAATGTTCAAATTTTTCTCAAAAATACCAAAAAACACTACCTTTTTCAGTTTGTCGAGCACTACTACCCCGGATCCAACTTGCAAACGTTTTTCGAGTCGTGCGGAATCGCCGATCTCATCACAACATGCTACGGTGGCAGAAATCGAAAGGTGGGACAATCAGAAAAAGAAAATGTGGATTTTCGGGTAATTCCATTCCAACCCCCCGGATTTTCTAACCCAAGAATACAAAAAAACATACATTTTGAACGTGTTTTTTTGTAGGTGTGCGAAGCGTTCGTCAAAACCGGCAAACCGTTGGCCGAAGTCGAAAAGGAGCTTCTCAACGGTCAATCGGCTCAAGGTCCACTAACCGCCGAAGAGGTCTTCTTGATGATGCAAAAAACCGGACTCGAGTCCAAATTTCCCCTCTTCACCGCCGTTCACAAAATCTGCAAAGGTGAAATGAAACCGGAAGCGCTTGTCGAATGTCTCCGCAATCATCCAGAACATTTGTAGATTTTTCTCGCTCCCCCCGCTCCCAAAAAAAGTTTATCTAATTGCTATTAAAGTGCCTATTGTACTGTATACTCTATTGTGAATACGAGTGATTTTTCAAAATGAAAAGACCTACTTTTTTCTCAGCTTTTCTTCTTGAGATAATGTTAGACGTTTTTATCACAGAATATCGAGAATATATTTACATTTCTTGTCGAGGTGCAAATAGAGAAAACAAAACGAAAATTGATTGGGCTGGGTCAATATTTAATACCTAATAAAGTTATGGGATGAGACGAACAGAGTTATTTTTTAAAGGCTCTATCTAAAAATTCAATAATCGAATCGTAAATCATAAACGTGATTCCGACGTCCAAACAGACACGTGAAAGGCGGGGTACTGTACCTTTGTAGAATCTGAAAATCGGAATTTTACGACGGGCCCGAAAATCTAGGGCCGGAGCTTTTTCAGGCAATCGAAAAAGTTTTTCGACGACAAAACTCAGAATTATCTTTTTTTAAACAATATTTTTCGCAATTTTTTTGTCGCCACAGAAAAATGTGAAAATTTCAGGAAAAATGTTCGAATTGACCCGCAGACAAAAATGGGCGGGGCTTATTTCACGCTAAAATTTGAAATCTTTTCGAAATGAGAAATTTCTCAATAAAAATCGAAATTTTTTTTAGGAAAAAAACTGAAAAAACGTGAACTTTTTTGGTTCAAAAGTTAGTGACCCCAAAATATGTTCGAATTTTCTGAAAATTCCGCAATCCGAAGGTCGATGGGAAGATTTTTTTTGAAAATATTTTTCCAACACAAAAACTTACGCAAAGAATCCTTCCTTGCGCCAAATCTGAAGCGCACAGTCAATAGTGTTTTTGTATTTTTTCGCTTCAAGACCTTGCATTCGAGTTTTGACAACATCGATTGGTGTATTTCCTGAAACGATGAAAAAATGGAGGATTACTGTATATCATCAGGAGGGCGCATACCGTAAACCGACGCAGCTCCCGCAACAACTCCCATTAGTCCGACGATTGGTTTGGAAATTGTTTGAGTGTTATCACCACCACGATACCAGTCCTGCAAAAATTATTGGAGTTTTTATTAGGGTACTGTAGTTTAGAAGTTTGATGTTTTGGAGCGAGAAAAATTAAAAAAAAATATTTCAAAAATTACCAGAATTGGCCAGTATTTGGAGTAGCTCAAAACTGACATATTTTTTTGAAGAAAATTTTGGAAAAAGGTTTTTTTCGTTGTTTTTTGTTAACTTTTCGATATTTCGTGACTCTTATCATGGGGTTATTCAGTGGGAAAAAAATATGATGAAAAAACACAAAAAATTTAGTTTTTTGTGTTATTTTATAATTTTTTAAAACATTTTTAAACATATTTTTTTTTCAACTGAAAATTAGGCCATACAATTTTTTCTGAAAAATGCCATTGTGAATTTTAGCCAAAAACTATCAATTTTTTTCAAACTACAGTACTCAAAAACATTTTCAGGCCGGTCCGGAAATTTTGAGCGTTTTCCAAAAAACTACAGTATTTCAAATATTTTAAAAATGTGCATTTCTGTCACAAGAGGTGAACATGTTCCTTCAAAGTTTATCGGATAATTTTTGTCTTTTCTGTCAGGATTTTTTAGGAGAAAAAAATTTTATTTTTCAAAGTACGTGGACATCTTTTCAAAATTGTTTTCGTTCTTTTTTTCCAGCAAAAATGTCACTGTAAAAATTCGACCAAAAAATATTACGGTACTTTTTCAACGTTCCCAAAATTTCACAAAAAAAATGTTTCAACTGTGAATGAAAGAAGAATGGCTGAAAATTTCAAAAATTTGATGAAAAACATACCTGGCCTAAGAGGAGAAAAAGTACCGTGACATTTCCTAGGAAAAAAATTCTCAAATTCTAAAGGATTTTTTTGGTACACTGTTAGGTCAGGTGTGAGTGTAAGGACAAAACAACAAAAAAAAACAAAAATCAAAACGAGGGAGAGACGAAAAGAGCAAAAAGCTAAAGAATGAATAAATTAATGAACACCGCGCGGTATAGAGAAAGAGATAGAGAGAGAGACCGTCGCCCCGCCCCTTTTTCGCACCTACACAGCGTGCAAAAAGTGGGCGGAGTTCACAATCTATATACCTTCCTGTGCTCATTCATTCTTTCCTTCTTCACCTCTTTCTGAGTTTTCTAATATTGTTCTCTTCTTTCTTGTCTAGCTCCCTTTTCATGATTTTCATCCATTTTCATTGTTTTTTTGCCGTCATTTACATAGTGACAAATTTTTTTGGGAAATTTTGGTACCCTCTTAGGCCAGGTATGAAGAAAAATCAAAAAAAAATTTTTTTGAATTTTTCAGCCATTTTTCTTTCATTCACAATTGAAACATTTTTTTGTTGAGAAATTTTGGTAACGTTGAAAAAGTACTGGAATAGTTTTTTTGGTCGAATTTTTTCGTGAAAATTCCAGTAAATTTTTGACAAAATATTTTACGCGACTTTTTTCTATCTGGTTGTGAGAAAAAAGCGAAAAAAAAGGAGTTTTTCTCTAATTTTTCTAACTTTCAAAAAATGTCACTGTGAGAAAACTTCTGAAGTTTTTTGGTATGCTGGTGTCAGGACGTTTTTGTCTCAAATTTCAAAACAAACCTTCAACGTCTCCATGACAAAGAATCGAATGGCCTGATTGGATCCCTGTTTGGCCATCGTCGCCGTCACTCCTTTGTACAATCCGCCGATTCCGTCATTTTTCACAATCGACTGCACACCGTGGAAGAATCCCTTGTATTTGGGCTGCGCCAACGTCTGATCGTGAATGAATTTGACTTTGACCGTTTCCATTGGTGTGACGGCAAATATGGCCTCCGAAACGCCGGCGCCCAATCCGCACATCAGTCGCATCACCGGCGTCAGATTGCCGCGTTCGTCGCACGCTTTCGATTTGAGAAATTCGAATGTTCCGAAACGGAATGATGATTTTGGAATCGAACCGTAGAGAAGCACCGAAAGACCGCGATAGAGGCCGAAGAAACCGTGACCTTTTACTGTTTGTTTCACACAATCAACTGGGCCCTGAAATGCAATTAAAGTTTATTGAGATAGGGCCAAAGTATAGGCTCCTGGACTGCGACATTTCGAAACCGCGACACTTCGAAACCGCGAAATTTCAAAACCGCGACACTTCGAAATCGCGACACTTCGAAGTCGCGAAATTTCGAAATCGCGACACTTTGAAATCGCGAAATTTTAAAATCGCGACACTTCGAAAACGCGACATTTCGAAATCGCGACACTTCGAAGTCGCGAAATTTTAGAACTACGACACTTCGAAACCGCGACACTTGGAAAACGCAAAATTTTAAAACCGCGACACTTCGAAACCGCGATATTTCGAAATCGCGACACTTCGAAATCGCGAAACTTCGAAGTCGCGACATTTCGAAATCGCGACATTTTGAAGTCGCGAAATTTTAAAACTACGACATTTCGAAACCGCGACACTTCGAAACCGCGAAATTTTAAAACCGCGACACTTCGAAGTCGCGACATTTCGAAACCGCGACAATTAGAAACCGCGACAGTTCGAAAACGCGACATTTCGAAATCAGACTTTTTGAAACCGCATGAAATTCCTAAGAAAATGAAGAAGAATCGTTTGTTTGTCTTACTGTATGGCGCATCCCGTGAGATGTCGGTACACACATTTATTGGAAACGCCACGCGAGAAAGCCTTTTTTGCGGTTTCGAAATGTCGCGATTTACTTACTAATTTTTGAGAAAAAAATTAGAAAATTCGGAAATTTTCAGATTCTAAATTCATAAAAGTTTCCGATTTTTAGAAATTTACCCATTTTTCAATGTCCCACGGTTTTTTTTTTCTATTTGCAATTTTACCACACAGTTTTTTTACGAGAAAACTGTGTGCCGCAAAACTGCAAAACTTTAACCCGCCCACTTTTCCTCTTTTTTTTACAATTCGTAGATTTGTTTTTTTCTTCCCGGTGTGATATGATTTTACTAAACAAGAGGCTACAAAAATCGGAGTGTCGTTTAACCCCTCACCTTATATTTCGGCACTTTAGCTCGTTCATCAAGTTGGAGTTGTGTCTTGACATATTCTGTCGGGAAAGTGATACAAATCTCAATGGCTCCAGTGGCTCCGCCGATGACAATTCCTCGAACTGTGTTTTGTGATGGGCCATATTGTTGCCAAAGTGATAACGGTCTAAAATATGCGACTTCCAAAACCAAGAAAAAAAACAGTACCCATTTTAAATGACCCGGCGACTCTTCTAGAGTATTCGGTTATTTTGAAAGTATTCGCCATTTTAAGACATATGTGAGTGAAGAAACAGTCTAAAACAACGTATAGCAAAAACTACAGCACAACAAAGAACAGAAAATAAATCATAGAGTTGGATTAATCGCGCAAACGTGCTCTACTGCTTCATTAGAATTTAAAATTTTGATCCAACTTCATTTTTATTTATTGTTCTTTTTTGTCGTCTAACTTTTGTTTCTTATATTTTTGAACTGTGTTTTAACGCATATATGTCTTAAAATGATTAATACTTTCAATTTAAACCAATACTCTCGATGAGTCGCCGGGTCATTTAAGGAACGCAACGTTATTTTCATTGAAAAGTTTACTTGTAGCACTACCTAACTAACCATTTTCTCAACAAAAAAATGATGAGTTAGATACGCAGGTTGTGCTACAAGTAAACTTTTCAATGAAAAAACGTTGTGTTCTTTTAAATGGGCACGGTTTTTCATTTTTTTGATTTTGAACAACGCATAAGAAATAAAAAACTCACTTATCTCCAGGAATCGGTTTAACACCAGAACTCGAGCTCATTTTTATTGCCTGGGAAAAAAACCAATTTTTTTTGTTCAAAGATTTTTCACACGCAAGAAAAAAGAAAGAACGACGAAAAAGAATAGGAAGAATTGAATTGGGAATTGGATTTGCGCCAAAAAAAACTTTTCTTCTTTTTTTGGTCAAAAAATCAAATTTTTTCTTAAAAAAAACTTTCCATCACACCACTTCATCAATGTGTCAAAAATAGGAGAAAAAATCGAATTTTTTTCCCCGATTAATTTTTAGATAACACAATGGGGGAAAACATGAACTAGGAAAAGGAGAAAAAAAAACTCCCGAGAAGAAGAGAAAAATTGGTTTTTTTCGTTGTTGTGAAAAACCGGAAATTTTAAATTCCCACGTGAACTGGAAGCGTTGCGGTCAAGCGTTGCGTGTTTTTGGAGAAATTTGGGCATTTTCAATTATGGACGTTATTCAGTTGATAGAAAAATGATAAACTCCTGGAAAATCAAGTTTTTTTTTTTGTGAAAATGAAAATTCCAAATTTCACATGATAATAACTTTATCAAAATCACAGAACATTTCACTTTTTTCGAACTATGATGCATGATCAAACAAAAATTCGAAAAAATCGCCAAAAAAAGAGAAAACTGTGTTTTTTTTCTGTCAAATAACAAAAAATGGCCAGAAAAAAAGTTTTGATAACAAAACAACACAGCAATGACCTTTTTTGGCCGATTTAATCGATTTTTCGAGGACATTTGGACACAAAACATATCGCAAATCTCCTAGTTTTTCGAAAATAGAAAGTGATAATCAAATAAACAACTTTTGTCTAAATATATAGATTTTTTTTCAAAAAAATAGAAAAAATGAGAGACGAACAAATAAACATTGAACTTTGGGCGGTCTTTTATTACTGAACAAGATTTCTGATGTATCAGTTTTCCTTATTTTTAATAAAAGCCTATTCTAATTAGAGTTTCCTTCGAAAATCTCAATTTTCTTCAAAAAAACGGCAAAAACAAGAATCTTCCAATAAAAATGTAGAATGGTGTGACTCTTCTGATAAGCCTGGAGCAAATACAATTGCCGATAGAAAGTGAAATTTTTCAATATAACATATTGAAGAAAAAGAAAAGATTGGCCTAATAAAACATTCTTCTCTTTTTTGAACATACATAGCGACGGATGAGAAAAAAACGACTCACATGGTTGTTGTTTACGCAGTTCTTCTCTTTTCATGCCAAAAAACACTCGGAAATCGAGCCCATATCGGGTTTATTTTACACTTTCAACGCGAGAAAAAAAAATCAAAAACCAACAAAAAAATTCGCGTCAGTGGCCTAGTTTTGGTTTCCTCGTCCACCGCGTGTACTTCTCTCGGAGAACACAAACTCCTCATTTTTTGACATGTTTTTATTACACAAATTTTCAATTTTACACGAATTGTGTTCGGGATGAAACTATCCTATTAAAATAAGGACAGATAAGGCAAATAAATCACCGTAAGAACAAAAAGAAGACAAAAAACAAGAGAAAACGAGAAAAAGTAAAAGAAAAAAAGTAGATTTCTAACCGATACGAGATTTGAATATTACAAAACTAGGGGAGAGAAAAGATGAAATTTGAAAGATTTTCTTCGAGACTCGAATTCCATGTTTAGTCCTTCTTTGACTTTCCTGCTGGTTCAACTGAAAAAATTAAAATTCCCAAATGCACCGCCCATTCTTTCCAAAAACGCACACAAGGTAAGTAGTACCAAAGGTAAATCAGTAAGAATCAAAACAAAACACACGGTTATTATTATTTCAATAAAATTCATATGAAGAGAAGTAAAAAAAAACATATCACGTAAAAAAACGACAAAAATGAATAAATTAAATTAATGGAGAAAATTTTGGGTCTCGACAAGTTTTAGGACCGTAGAAAAGAGGAAAGTGTGGGGATCAGGGCGATAAATACCGCACAGAAAAAGGGGCGGAGCAAAAACGCCCAGAAAAATGAGCATTTTTCCAACGACGACGACGACAAGAGAAGAAAAAAAACACGCAAACACACGCAGACAAATAATCCGAAAATACCAAGTTACATAAAGGGTAGAAGAACATCGCACACTTATTAATATTATTCAAATAACAACAAGAAGGGGTGAGATTGAGATTCAAAAACACACTTTCCGGTACGAGTTTTTTGATTAGAAGAGCAATTTAAAGACAAAACAAAGTGAAGAAATTGGGTAGGGCAAGTCGGTCTACAATTCATTTTTGCCGCCACCACCAACAACATTGTTGTTGTTGTTGACGTCATATGAATGCGGATCGACTTGTGGCCCGATTAGCGCGTGATTTATCAAATCCGCATACGGTCCCAACATCCATGCAAAATAGGCGATGGTTATTCCAATCCACGCGGTTAGCGATATCACGTTTCGCACTTTTTGTGCCGTCGTCTCTGGCTTACCGTCGATGTAGTTGCGGGCGATGAATTTCAGAATTTCGTCCAACAATAAAACTGGCAATGAGATCTTCAACACGGCAATCCATTCGACCACGTTCAATGGGGTGATCTGCAACAGGAGCACTTTTTTGTTGTTGAAATTTTTAAAAACAAACCTGGAAGATAGTGGCCATGATGTCAACGTAGAGAATGACGAAATGAAGTGACATGGAGAGAGTGATGGCGGCCATCAACCAAATGTTCTTCCATGGTGGCATCACCAACAACGATTGATTTTCCGACAACGAGTTGACAGCGTTCAACATCTCGATGGTGACCAAAACCGACAAAGCCATCGCGTTTGGATGGTTGTCTTCGAAGACGGCGCAGTCCAAGTCGGCAAAGTTGTCCGGCTCGATTTCGCAACGCATCCAGTGGGTCAATTGATAGTAGGTGATTTGTGGTCCCTCCTCGTACAACAAGAACCACCACATCGATGCTCCGACAGTGGCAACTCCGACGTATGCTGAAATGACAAACAAGAATAGAGATGTTTTTCGGAATTTGAATAGAGAACATGCATCAGATTGGGCGCATATTGTTGCGGATTTTTTTTTCAAAAATATCGGAAAATTTTCAATTTTCGATGAGGATACTAACTTTCCCTAGTGGTTAATACGCCTTTTTATTATGTATAATAGAGAAAAAACTCACTTCCGACAGCCAAATATCTGAAGAACAACCATCCGGAAATCAATCCATCGTTGGCCGAACGTGGTGATCTGTCCATGATATCCAAATCAGGTGGGTTGAATCCGAGAGCGGTGGCTGGAAGACCGTCAGTGACCAAGTTGACCCACAAAAGTTGAACTGGAATCAATGCTTCTGGAATACCGAGAGCGGCGACCATGAAGATCGAGACGACCTGAAAACGTGACAATTGTTTGTGCTAACAGCTTTTTTTTTCGGAAAATACTGAAATTCTTATCACTTGGCAAAACCCGCGAAATGTCGGCGTCGAAATTGAAAATTTGTCAAAAAATACACGTGATTTTTGAAATTTTATTCTCCATTTCGACGCCAACACGTTTATTGAATATTTTCCAGAATTTTCAGCGGAATTCCAACTTTTTTTTGAATTTGGTTGAAAAGTCAGGCCAAAGCACAGCTTATGAACTAAAACAATTTTCCAACAGCAAATAAAAAGCCAAAACAAACCTCTCCGACGTTGGACGAAATCAAATATCTGATGAACTGTTTCATGTTGTTGTAAATGGCACGTCCTTCTTCAACAGCCGACACAATTGATGCAAAGTTATCATCAGCCAAGACCATTTCGGAGGCAGATTTGGCGACAGCAGTTCCCGATCCCATAGCAATACCGATTTCGGCCTTTTTCAAAGCTGGCGCATCGTTGACACCATCTCCAGTCATAGCGGTAATCTCACCGTGCGATTGCAAAATGTCGACAATTTTCGATTTGTGCGACGGTTCGACACGCGCAAACAATTTGGCTCGTCGGCAGGCTTCCGATTGTTGCTCTGGTGGCAAATCGTCGAATTCTCTTCCGGTGTAGGCTTTGCCGGTGGTGTCCTCGTTCTCGCCGAACAATCCGATTCGTCTGCCGATGGCTTCGGCCGTGTTCTTGTTGTCTCCGGTGATCATGATGACACGAATACCGGCGTGGTTGCAGTCCTTGATCGAGGCCATAACTTCGGTTCTTGGTGGATCCAACATACCGACGACACCGACAAATGTGATGTCTTTTTCGTATTGCGCGAATTTGGTCGAGTCTTCGAGATTCATGTTGTTGACGGCGATTGGCGAGTCGATGGTTCCCAAGGCGAGACAACGAAGTGTGTCACGTCCGGTTCCGTATTGAACGCATTGATCGACAATCTTTTGGGTCATGGCTGGTGTGAGTGGGACTTTTTGTCCGTTGACACGAACGTGTGTGCATCGTCCCAACACTCCTTCTGGCGCTCCTTTCACAAACATCTTGGCACCGGATCCGCCGGCGGCCGGGAAACAATACGCAGACATCGATTTACGATCACGCGAGAATTCCAAAGTGAATTCTTTCTTCCATTTTTGTTGAATGACACGATTGGCGACACCGCCCAATTCTTTTGGTCCGAGTCCGTTCTTCGATGTTCCGTAGACGTTCAATTTTTCGGCGAGAACGACCAACGCGGTTTCGGTGGCCTCTCCGACTTTCTCGTAGATCTTCTTGCTCTCGTTGTAATCGACGGCCGAATCGTTGCACATGGCACAAATGGTGGCCAACTCGGTCAACGCATCATAGTCTCCGTTGGCTGGGATGATCTAGAAAGAGGAAATTGTCAGAATACGCACACGTATCTTCGAAAAAAACTCACTTCACGTCCGTTTTGTTGAATCTTTCCGACTGGTTCGTAGGTCGATCCACCAATGGTGAATTCAGTGAAGTTGATGTTGTCTCCAGCGGCTGATTCGGCGATGAACATTTTCGAGACGGACATTTGGTTGGTGGTCAAGGTTCCGGTCTGAAAATTGTCGATGTTTCAAATGTTGACTAATTGGGACACGCTACTTTTAGTTTTTTTTTTGCATTTTCAAAAATTTCAGCGTGTTATCACTACCAAAATCATTTTTTTCAAGGTAAATTTTTCATAATTTTTAGAGAAAGTTATTATCGTTTTTGACAAGGAGGTTCGGTTTGTTAAATTTGTTGACTATTTTTTGAATAGAAAAGCCCAAAAAATCAGATTTTCACCTCTGTGAGGCTAAATTTTTCGGCTCAAAGTTCTAAAGATATCCATTTTTGAGCTGAAAATCACAAAACTTCAGACCCAATATTTCTGAGACGAAAAAAACCGCAAAATTTCGTGCAAAAAATCACCTTATCAGAGCAAATAACCGAGGTACATCCCAAAGTTTCGACCGATGGCAAAGATCTGACGATGGCGTTCTTCTTGGCCATACGACGAGTTCCGAGTGCCAAACAGGTGGTGATAACGGCCGGAAGTCCTTCTGGAATGGCGGCGACGGCGAGAGCGACAGCGATTTTGAAGTAGTAGATGGCTCCTTTGACCCATGATCCTCCGTGAGCTGGATCGTTGAAATGTCCAATGTTGATAGCCCAGACAGCGACACAAATGATCGAGATGACCTTTGACAATTGCTCTCCGAATTCGTCCAATTTTTGTTGAAGTGGTGTTTTGTCGGATTCAGTTTCGGCCATTTCGGTACGGATTTTACCGATTTCGGTGTTCAAACCGGTTCCGAAAACGATTCCTCTCGCCTTTCCGGACGCCACATTCGTTCCCGAGAACAGACAATTCTTCTTGTCTTGGTTGACGGCACGTGGATCTGGAACCGATTCGGTGTGTTTGATGACGGAAACCGATTCTCCGGTCAAGATTGATTGATCGATTCGGATGGTGGTCGAGTAGATTTTGATGAGACGAAGATCGGCCGGGATTTTGTCACCAACAGACACTTCGACCAAATCTCCCGGAACCAATTCTTTGGCGCGGATCATTTGAATTCCGTGATGTCCGGCGCGGACAACTTTGGCCATTTCCGGTTCGTATTCTTTGAGCGCTTCGATGGCAGATTCAGCATTTCGTTCCTACAAAAAAAAATGATAAAAATCACGTGAATTTCATGCTCGTCGTCAATCAGTTTACGTAATCAATCCGAGCACGAAAAGAACAAAAATATTACACTAATTTTTTTTTCTGCTCATCTCTTTTTTTTCTCTCTCGCTCCAATCGCTTACCTGCCAAACTCCGACGGTGGCGTTGGCGATAAGGATCAACAAGATAACAAACGGTTCGACGAAAGCGGTAACGGCTTCGGTTTGGTCTTCGTGCTCTTCGAACAAGGCCAAAACGAACGAGATGATGGCGGCGAGGAGGAGAATTTTGACGAGCAAATCGTCGAATTGCTCCAAAATCAACTCCCATAATGTTTTGCCTTCTTCGGCGGGCATTTCTGAAAATAACATTTGCGTTGGACTTTTTTCCTCATAAATATTCCCCCCTCCAGCCATTTCCAGAAACAGTTTTGTCACATTTTTTTTGATTAAACCTATATGAAATTAGTGGTACTTTGGGAACTTTTCCCATTTTCTGAGAATTTTACTCTTCTGGCCGGTATTTTTGAGTTTTTTTTCACAAACATTTCATTTTCAAACATTTTTTTTGTCATAAGTTGGAATTTTGTACCGTGACATAAAATTCAGAAGTTTTTTCACAGTGAAACGTTCTGGAAAGTTAGAAAAATTAGATATTTTTATCATAAATATCGTATTTTCAGAGGAAAAATTCATATTTTCCGTTTTTTTTTCACAGTGACAAAAAATTTCTGAAAATTTTGTCACACTCTTACGCCAGGTATGTTTTTTGTTCAAAGCCGAATCCAAAAATTCACCTTTTTTGTTAAATTCCCAATTTTTTTAGAAATTCATGCCTTTTCCAGTCCAATAAATCTCAGCCAAAGAACCATTCTTCTCTTCTCTCCCCACAAAAATTCAACAGACTAACAATTTCCATATTATTTGTTATCAAAAAGATAACATAACACATTACATTTGTGTTCTGTCGTTCTATACAACTAAAAATTGTCCTTTTCTCCGCCTCCCCCCTTCTTTTTCTCATTTTGCCCGCCTCTCAATATTATTTTCCAAATCGATAAAAAAATCATTTCGAATCGGAATCGGCCGTCCTTCTTCTCATCATCTTCTTCTTTTTCTCAAAAATCTTCTTGCGAGTCCCGCAAAAAAGACGGGCGGCTCAGAGTAAAAAAAAAACACACACACACACGGGAATTGATACTCAGATTTCATCTCTTATTGCAAACACACAGGAAGAAGATGAAGATGAACAAATGGCAAATGAGTGTCGAAGATGAATGATACAACTTTTGTTGTTTTTTTTTTGCTTGCGTTTTTTACAAACGGGAGAAAAAAAAACGCAGGGAACATCAATAAAACAGCAATTTATTGTTGTTGGAAAGAAGTGTGCGCCAAGAGGTACGGTATATTTCAAGGTGTTCAAAATTTTCGGGTAAACTGTGAAAAACCGGTGACGTTTCGAAACCGCATGCAATTTTATCGAAAAGAAGGAAATAAACTGTTTGCCTCATTGTATGGCGTATCCAGTGACATGTCGGTACACACATTTGCTGAGAGGGGGAAGAACAACTAATTTCTTGGATATTCTGAGATAATTTCAAATGTCCCGGAGCCACAAAATCGAGAAATATTCTAATTTTTAAAACGTGCATGAACAGGGATTTTGAATATACCCTGGCTCAAAACATAGGAATCTTTTTTTTCAAAAAGTCGTCTGAGCTCTGTGGAATTCCACGTTTTGGTCGAAAGATTTTTGCGTCGTGCTCTGTCAAAAACTAGAAGATTTTTTTTCTAATTACCAACACGAATTTCTTTGCAAAACAAACCACCAATTTTTTGGCCCATTTTTTTGAGCTTCTTTTTTTATATCTTTTTGGCCTACCAAAAATCGAGAAAACTCTTCTTTCTCTCAAGTTTATCATGAATTTAACCTATTTTTCGTGGGCGTTTGGACATCTGGAGTTTATGGGAAAAGGACTATTTCGACGATTTATTGGTCATGAAACAAATGACATACTTTGATTTGAAAATCTTTTCTCTTTTTGGAAATTTTAGGCACCCAGAAAATGAATAAAACTCACCATTCTCTCCATACTTCTTTCTCAATGATTCGATTTGCGATTCAGTCAATCCATCGGCGCCGGTGCTAAAAAATTTGCACACCTCATCGGCTTCTTTGGCGTGCGCGTCCTCCATGGTGATCTCTACCCAAGTGACACAAGTTTGGAGGGTTTCTGCAACAAAACCTATCAACGTTTTGGAAATTCGAAACGAAAAACGGAGACAAGAAAATTGTGACGCGTGTGAGAGAAGTGAAAAAAATCTACAAAAGTGAGGAAGAAGAAGAAGAAGAAGCAGTAGAAGAAGAGCAAAGAGAAGATATCTTTCATCTTCTTCTTTCTTCTATATATATTGTGTAAAGTAGAAAAGCGGAGAAAATAAAAACATCTCTTTACAATATGAGGGATAATGGCAAAACTAGAGCCCCTTTCGTTTTTTTTTGCTTGTGCTCGTTCGAGAGATGACTTTTGCTTGTTGTGTGTTTTTGTGACAAGAAAGATAAAAAACAACAATATAACTCTTGTCAAAAGACAGGAAATAAGTACAGCAAGAATCTGAGCAGAAAATATGCAACGTCTTGCAGGTGGAATTTCGGATAATTATAAAAAACAGATGGTCGGCCCTACTGGACTGTTCAGGACTTTCAGAAAAAACTTTACATTCAAAATATATTTTCTGATTTTTCACACAAAAACTCTTGCAAAAAAGTCTGTATAACTTCCGTGTTCTGAAATTTTGGATCCATAACTTTTCGAGTTTTTACAATGATTAAAGGTGAACCAGACTTACAATTTTTTGAATAATTTTTTATCTTTACCTTGACTAAAAATAAAACGAACATTTTGAAAAATGATTTTAATCTTTTAAAAACTAGATTTATCAAAAGATAAAATCTTGATTCAAAAAAAAAAACACGTCAATTTCTGGAATTTTCACTTGTACAAAATTTGTGCAAAGACGAGGAAATAACCCAACAATAAGGATTCCCACCAGCCAAACAAAAAATGAACAAAACAAAACGCGTCCATCCATCGAACACGCACACAAATAATATAAAGCGCTATTATTGTCCATAGAGCGCAAATGATCGTGCTCTTGAAAATCAGACAAAAACAACCCATTTTTCAGGTGTAGTATATTGCTTTGTTTTTTTTTGGACAATCTGTGAAGCTCAAACAGAGACAACTGGTGGTATCATTTGATCAGATACGATTATAACATGCGGATTTTTTTTGCCGTGTCTTGTCTTTTCACCTGTCTCTCTAAACAAATAAACAGCTTAACTTAATTGTCCAAGTTTTTAGGCTCGCCGTTTTTTTTTAACAAATCTGATAAAATTTCTTCGTTTTCTTCTCATTTTCCCATCGAAAGATGATGGGGGGAATAAACATAAAACATTAAAAAATTTTCAAGAGGATTCACAAACATACCTCGTCATGTTTATGATATATTTCAAATCCTATACCGGGGGCCAGCAGAGAAAACCGTCAAAATTTTTGGGTCAAACAAGAAAAGATGACGTGTAATAGAAGCGACGAGAAAAAAAAAACCAAGAAGAAGAAGGGGGGAAACGAAACGAAGCGGGGCAGACAATAAGAGTAGTACCGAAATAGGCAGCAGCGTTGTGTGTGTAGTTGTGCGACGTGTTCGGTGCAATGACACCGTCACGCACTAATGCACTTTTTGATGGGATTCGAAAATTTGCAATTTTTTTGCGAACCATTTGGATTGAAAAAAAATGTGATTTTTTTTCTGACAAAAATACGATGGTTGTAACTTGAAGATTTGAAATTTTTCGGTTAAACCGAAGATATTTCAAACCTGAAAACCGAAGAAATCCACGTTTCAAAAAATGATTATTTTTCGACGTGGATTTTTCTTGTTTTCAGCTTTAGAAAACGTTCAAAACTGCGAGTTTCGAGAAATAGCATCTTTGTTCTAAGCCGTTTCATTGGAAAATCAATGCCAAATGGTTTTCATAGTTACCTGGGATACCAAAAAAAACTGCACTATTACATGTCTTTTCATGACGACGAAAAAAACTAATAAAACAGCCAAAAATACATATGACCTAAAACAAATGACCCAAACTCAAACAAAAAAAAAATTTGGCGGGCGGAAAAGTGGAAAAATATTCTACTTGATAAGAGAAACAGAATGATATATTGACATAAAAACGCAATATTTTACATCAATCCGAGATCCTCGAAAATATTTTCTGTTGGGGTAGGAAAAAAAACATATATTTAGTAATTGGTAACAGAAAAAGCAAACAAATCACTTGACCCGCGACACGAGAAAAACAATCAAAATGTGATAAATTGTGAGTAGTTGGTTATAAGGGAGACAGGGAAAAAAAGATGATTGTGTTTCGAAATAAAAATGAACCGCGGAATTTTTCGAAATTTCATTGAAAAAAAGGTGATCTAGAGTACTAAGTCAACCGTGCTCTACTTTTGGGAACAAATCATACTTGGTCAAAGATGGGAAAACATTTTTTTTTTGCCATACCTCAGCCAAAAACGTGAAAATCCTTATTTTCAGAATGTGTCTCGTGATTTTTCTTACAAAATATTATGAAGTTTTGTGCTGTTTGAAATACTGTATTATAGGGTTGAGAAAATTAGACCATTGGAAGAAAACCAATATGGCCTAGGAAACCAAATGGGCGGGGCTAAATACAGTACATTTTCGTTGAAAAAACATGAGAAAAAATAAAAAAAATGATAATTTCCCATTATAAAATGTAATAAATCCACGTGTACATAGAAAATTCTACTGTACGTAGCCATGCCACGTTTCACGTTTTTAAAATAATATTTATTGTCGTGTTCTAATTTTTTCGTACTGACAATAAAACGTTTGTGTTTTGAAATTGTGCTCCGTGAAATTCTACGTTATCGCAGAGGTATGGGTCTCGCCACGAAAAAATTACCTTTTTGAATACTCAGGAAGTGAAGAGCGGCGTTTGAGCGGACCGCTCAACGAAAAATTTGAGCGGCATCGCAACGAGCGCGCGGCGACCTCGCTCAAATTGTTGAGCGCGCCGCTCAACCTTATTCTCCGAGATTTATAGCGACAACAACATTTTCCGCATTTTGCACAGATTGTTTGAGTTATTTCGACACCCTCTTGGACAAGGTGTGAAACAATTGAGCGTTTTCAGAAGAATATTCCATCATTCAAGTGGAAATTATTTCTCAAACTCGCCTGCACGTTGATATTTCAATTTTTTTGAGATTGAGCTAAAAAGTTCTGTTTTTTGCAAAACTTTAGACGCTTTTCAGTGTGTACTTTTTTTATAGTTTTGTGGATACGGCCAACACCAAAGAATTATAATTTGAAATGAGAAATACAGAGAAAATGTCACGTGATTTACATGATGTGAATTTTCAAGTTTTTTGAATTTTAAAATTTCTAGAACTATATCGTCTTCTTTAACACTTGCCTGGAA
This sequence comes from Caenorhabditis sp. 8 KK-2011, assembly GCA_963572245.1. NCBI lineage: Eukaryota > Metazoa > Nematoda > Chromadorea > Rhabditida > Rhabditidae > Caenorhabditis > Caenorhabditis sp. 8 KK-2011. Next base: position 2,771,720 of record OY751548.1, read on the forward strand.
CGATTTCGACACAAAAAGACGGTTAGAAAACTATTGGGATGTTCTAGAAATTTTCAGGAAAGTTGAAGTTAGCTACGTAAATAATGACGGCAAGTTCAAAAGTTTTCGAATTAATCGTCACTTTTCAATGACGACAAATGAATGAAGCCCAACATTGAAAAAATGACACCGAAATCTTACTCTCGATCACAAAATCATCGAACAAATAAAAGGTCTTCACTTATAATATAAAAATAGAATCGACTCGTATTTGATTTGACAACGATATCTGTATTTATCTTTTTCATTTTACCAAAGATTATTCGCGAGCACAGGAAAAAAGTGGGCGTGGTTTTGATAAATCTGAAAAAGAGCAAAAAAAAAGAAAGGACGACATCTGTCGCGATTAGACGGGAAAAAGTCAAAAACAAAGTTGAGAATGATCAAGGAAACGGTGTTTTTTTTCATTTTGTTAAATTGGGGAGAATTGAGTCGAAGCCATTTTGTTTTTGGTTTCGAACAACTTTTTGACAGATTATTGTGTTTTGAAAATATGAAATGACAAACAAGAACATACAAATTTTGAATAAATTATACAAAACTCGACAAACGACCATCTGCCACCCACAAAAACACGAAAAACCCCAAAAAAAAAGTGGAAAAAGAAAAGAAAAAATAATGAGACGTGTACTACAGTAATTAAAGGCTCATTACTGCACACAAAGTCTCTTGCAGCGATCTTTATAACATTGCGAGTCTAATAGTGCACTGAAACTTATCACTTTTTCCCTACTCCCCACCTGCGTAATCAAATTATTACCATTTGATAAGAAACCCAATTATCGATTGACGTTTTTTCTACAAATTCAAATATTTGATTAAATTCGCGCAACGCTTGCGCATTTGACAGCTCCCACGAGCTATCTTTTGACGGGTTTTCATATATTTACTGTCTAATATTTGTAGGAGGATACTTTCGAGAAATATGCACTCGAGAAACAAACAAGAAATGGTCAAATTATCAATAGAGCGCAGATCAATCTCAGTTTAACACTATTTATTTTTTTCTCCCATTTTTTTCTGGATGAGCAGTTGTGTGTGAAAAAAAGAAGAAAATAAAAGATGAGAACAATTTATCACAGCACATAGGTCGACCAAAGAATAACACATTTTCAAGCAGAAAAAAATTGTATCAAAAATAAATCAATTTTCGGTGTAGTTCTCCCGGACAAGATGTTTCCACTTTTTACAGCAAAAAACTTCTACGTCATCAGGTCTTTTTATCAACTATTATTATATTTTTATGTGTTTTTTGTTGCCATTCTGCTGAATTTCGACACAAAAAGACGGTTAGAAAACTATTGGGATGTTCTAGAAATTTTCAGGAAAGTTGAAGTTAGCTACGTAAATAATGACGGCAAGTTCAAAAGTTTTCGAATTAATCGTCACTTTTCAATGACGACAAATGAATGAAGCCCAACATTGAAAAAATGACACCGAAATCTTACTCTCGATCACAAAATCATCGAACAAATAAAAGGTCTTCACTTATAATATAAAAATAGAATCGACTCGTATTTGATTTGACAACGATATCTGTATTTATCTTTTTCATTTTACCAAAGATTATTCGCGAGCACAGGAAAAAAGTGGGCGTGGTTTTGATAAATCTGAAAAAGAGCAAAAAAAAAGAAAGGACGACATCTGTCGCGATTAGACGGGAAAAAGTCAAAAACAAAGTTGAGAATGATCAAGGAAACGGTGTTTTTTTTCATTTTGTTAAATTGGGGAGAATTGAGTCGAAGCCATTTTGTTTTTGGTTTCGAACAACTTTTTGACAGATTATTGTGTTTTGAAAATATGAAATGACAAACAAGAACATACAAATTTTGAATAAATTATACAAAACTCGACAAACGACCATCTGCCACCCACAAAAACACGAAAAACCCCAAAAAAAAAGTGGAAAAAGAAAAGAAAAAATAATGAGACGTGTACTACAGTAATTAAAGGCTCATTACTGCACACAAAGTCTCTTGCAGCGATCTTTATAACATTGCGAGTCTAATAGTGCACTGAAACTTATCACTTTTTCCCTACTCCCCACCTGCGTAATCAAATTATTACCATTTGATAAGAAACCCAATTATCGATTGACGTTTTTTCTACAAATTCAAATATTTGATTAAATTCGCGCAACGCTTGCGCATTTGACAGCTCCCACGAGCTATCTTTTGACGGGTTTTCATATATTTACTGTCTAATATTTGTAGGAGGATACTTTCGAGAAATATGCACTCGAGAAACAAACAAGAAATGGTCAAATTATCAATAGAGCGCAGATCAATCTCAGTTTAACACTATTTATTTTTTTCTCCCATTTTTTTCTGGATGAGCAGTTGTGTGTGAAAAAAAGAAGAAAATAAAAGATGAGAACAATTTATCACAGCACATAGGTCGACCAAAGAATAACACATTTTCAAGCAGAAAAAAATTGTATCAAAAATAAATCAATTTTCGGTGTAGTTCTCCCGGACAAGATGTTTCCACTTTTTACAGCAAAAAACTTCTACGTCATCAGGTCTTTTTATCAACTATTATTATATTTTTATGTGTTTTTTGTTGCCATTCTGCTGATAAAAGTTCAAAGGTAAAAATTCCTAGAAGACAAGACAACTGCTTTGACGTAAGTACAAGACGAGACGAGACGAGAAACTTGAGATGGAACAAAAAGTGAAGAAAAGCAAAGCTTCAAACTGTTGTTGTTGTGTAAAAAAGAAGAAAAAAATACTGATCAACATCGGGGATCGAACCAAAAAGCTTCCATTCGAGTTCCTAAATTCAATCACAGGAAATCCCAAAGACAATTTCAAATGAATCCATATTCTCAAAAATCAAAAAAAATGGATACTTTTCGGACTCATAACGAATCCATTATTCACTTTTGTATTTTATGGATCCATCTCAAATTGTCTGTGTCCGCACCAGATCTATGATAGATCTGTGACAGGGCGGCTAAGGAACGTCTGTTACAGATCTGAAAGGGTTTAAACTCAGGATCTGAGAAAAACATTGTTTAGAAAGTTTTTTTTGGATTTTTTTCAGAAATTTTTGAGCCGGCCCGGAAAAAGTATTTTTCGGATTTTCACGGGACTATCCGCTAAAATAATTTTTGTTTTTTTATCTTGCATTGACAAAAGTACTCCGAAAAGGAACAAAAGTGAGGAAAACAAATGTTGTTATGTGAAAAATAAAAAAAATTCACCACCGCCGGGGATCGAACCAAAACGCACTCACCTCCAAGCTCAACACACAACCACTGCACCAGGCTTTGATTTTTTGGATCAAACAGAGATATCTAATATCAGATGAATCAGATTTTTCAAATCACACCAAAAAAAGAACAATGAGCAGAAAAACAGTAAAAATATCGATTGATTTGTTGAAATTTGTATCTAACAGCGATATGGTGCTGGTTGTTGTTGTTGGATAACAAAAATCACGCATTTTCGACGATCTATTCCACATTGCTTCGTAATCTTTCGTCCGATTGTCGTTGCAAGAACGCGGAGGCTGAAAATATTTATTTAGTTGGGTTACTGTAGTTTCTCATAATTCCATGTTTTTTGTATGTTTCCAGATGATTGAAACTTTAAAAAATGGGTTTTACAAAAAAATTTTCTAAGAAAAATGTAAAAATCTGGCATTTATCAAATTTTTCCGTTCTGAAAATTTGATTTTTGAGGAACTTTTTGAAATTTGAGCCGCCCCGAAAACGTATCATCAGCGAATTTTTGTGGGTCGGCCAGAAAAAACATACGAGCCTAGTTTTTTTTCAATTAAAAATTTCACAATTTTTTCAAAAATCACAAGAACACGGCCTACCAGCCATGAAAAAATTTGTCAATCAAACGAGACCCAGAGAAAAATACAACATTTTCAATTCAAAATGTCACGTTTGTATTATTTTCACGTTTTTTCTTTTTTTTTAACACGGAAAATATCTCAAAACTGACATTTTTCGGGAAATGAACTAAATATGAAGGTCACGTTAGTAATTTCAAAATAAATTCCGGTTTAACGTGACCCCGAACTGCAAAAATCTGATTTCTCTGAGTCTCTTTCGTAGGACGTCATGAAAAGCCGTGTGAGAGAGGTATAGGCTTGAAAGTTTTTGATTTTTTTTTCAAACCAAAATTTTTTCCAAAACTTCTGGTAAATTTTTTCCAAATATTGAAAATCTCGATAATTTTCAAAACCTCTAATTTCGACCCAAAAACTTTTAAAAGTATTTTCTTCGGATTTTTTTTGGCCGGTCAGAAAACAAATAATTTTCAGACATTCTCGATCCGGCCCGAAAAAAGTTTTTCTCGTTTTTCATTTTCCGGTACTTTTCGATGAAAGAAAATTTTGAAAATTTTTTTTTCAATGAAAAATATTGTAATTTTTTCCTTAAAAAACAAGAAAAAAACAAACCGTCATTTCCTGACACGAAACATCACAAATATGACATAATCGAATTGTACACCCCACATTGATAAATTTCATATCCTTCTGTCTCACCGCCATCCATCCAGTTGCCATCGCTTTATTAAAAGACATATAGGTTGGTGTGGCCATGATCGCCCCTTCTACAGTACACCCGTCTTTTCTGACAATGTACACTGGATTACGAGCAGAGCCTATCCAACAATTCTCAATTCTCATCGCATATTTTGCTGGAAAATTGTTTAGAAAGTTGTTTTTTTTTCGGATTTTCTCAGGCTCAGAAATTTTCGGGCCGGCCCGAAACTCACTGGTATAACATTGCCAGTTATAGCAAACCCGTGTTGACCATGTCAGTTTGTCGTTGATTCCCAATTTTGGACCACTACACCGATCACTGAAAAATGGGTAAAAAATTCAAGTTATAGGGGATTACTGTAGTTTTACTGAAATTCCGATTTTTGAAAATAATCAACAAAAAATTTGGAATTAAAGGTTTAGAAATTATCAAGATTTTCAACATTTGGAAAAAATTTTGGTTTGAAACAAAAATCAAAAACTTTCAAGCCTATACCTCTCTCACACGGCTTTTTATAACGACCTTCAAAAGAGACGCAGAGAAATCAGATTTTTGCAGTTCGGGGTCACGTTAAACCGGAAAATTTTTTTTCTTTGAAATCACTGACGTGACCTTCATTTTTAGTTCATTTCCCGAAAAAATGTCAGTTTTGAGATATTTTCCTTGTTAAAAAAAAAAAGAAAAAACGTGAAAATAATACAAACGTGACAATTTGAATTGAAAATTTCGTATTTTTCTCTGGGTCTCTTCAGATTGGCAAATTTCTTCATGACTGGTAGGCCGTGTTCTTGGGATTATTGAAAGATTTGTGAAATTTGACCTTGTTTTTTTTTTGGAAAAATTTCCTTACATCGAAAAGTATCGGAAATTTTTCGGGCCGGATCGAGATGGTCTGAAAATTAGTTTTTTCTGAGCGGCCCGAAACAATTTGAAGAAAATACGTTTTGGGCCGGCTCAAATATTAAAAAGTTTCTCAAAAATCAAATTTGCCAGATTTTTACATTTTTCCTCGAATTTTTTGTACAACCCATTTTTTAAAGTTTCAATTATCTGGAAACATACAAAAAACATGGAATTATGAGAAACTACAGTAACCCAACTATATATTTTCAGCCTCAAAACATATTTTTTGTCAAAAATCAGCAAAAAAAAAATATTTTGCTCACGCATCGAGGCCACTTCTGTATAGACTGAAAGAGCATCTCGGATGTCCGGTTGATGTGATTATCGATTCATTATCATATACTATTTTTGGCAGTTGGACATTCACTCCCAATTCCAAATTCATCAACTCACTGTACTCGCAATTTGTCTGAAACAAGGTTGTTTTCAAAAAAAAAAAAAAATGCTGGTTGTTATTTAAGAACTAATTTTTTAATTTCCCTAATACCGTATTTCCTGTAATATAAGGGCACCTCTAGTAGAAGGGCACTCGGAGGGAAGGGTTGAAAAATAGAGTGGCATGCCCTTATATTACAGGAAATACGGTAATTTGAAATCTGAATTTTTTGCCAAAAACCCCCAAAAACATCCAAACCTTCAAAAAAATCGTTAAAAATCCAACAAAAATCGACAAAAATCCTCTGCTCATTTCTTTTAAAAAACTACCAAATGCATCGAAAAAAAATGGGGGCTCCCTGAAAAAAAGAACACAACTCATTAAACAATTCAAAAAAAAAGACCCCCCATGGACGTTAAACAAGACAAGACCAAAATTCGAAAAATAAAGTCAAAAAAAGGAAGAAAAAAATGTTTCGGGCGGATATTTTTTGAATAATGACGAGTGTCGGACATCGACACTCCCAAGGGAACTTTGGCTGTAGAAAAAAAAAGAGAAAACAGCAACAACACACACGCCAAGAATATTATTCACAGAAAATTTCAAATATAAAACTATGAAAAAAGGTTGGAAAAAATATTCCAGAAGTTTTTGAAACAATTTCAAAAACTTTCAAGCCTATACCTCTCTCACACGGCTTTTTATGACGTCCTTCAAAAGAGACGCAGAGAAATCAGATTTTTGCAGTTCGGGGTCACGTTATGCGGCGTCCAAAAGAGAAGAAAAAACTACCAAAGGCATTTAAAGGAGCATCAAAAAAGCTCAAACAAAAACTGTCTAACTGACTACGCTCTCCTCGTTCTCTGCACTGTTTATTTTGTTCGCTGCGAAATCGTTGTGTCCCTTTGAAAGGATACGGTGCTTTTTCTTGTTTGCAACTGACAAGTTTTTCAGCTTTTTAAAAAAAGTGTTCTGAATTTAAAAAATGACGTTTGGCTCGAACACAACTTCAACAATATCAAATTCGACGAAAACTGCCTGTTGTTTAACGGCGGAGTGTCGTTGTTACAGCCAATTTTTGGTTTCCGATAAAACTATCAGAAAATTGAACTCACTTCTAACTTCCAAATTTGAAAATAACTATCTGATATTAGAAATCTCTGTTTGACAAAACTATCAAAGTGTGGTGCAGTGGTTGCGTGTTGAGCTTGGAATTGAGTGCGTTTTGGTTCGATTCCGGCCGAGGAGACTTTTTTTTTTCACAACAACTTTTTCTTCACTATTTGTTCCGTTGCGGATTGTTCTTGTTGAGGTGTTTGTTATCCACCCGATATGTCTAAAATGGCGATAAATCGATGTCGAGTTTGGATTTTCAACATAAAATAGTGTGAAATTAATGAATAATCAAATGCGATCATCTTCCTTATTGGACTCTGTCTCTCTGTCACTCTCCACGTTTTCTATACTCTTCCACTGTTTGTTGTGAATAAGGGGGATTGGCGAGAAATGGGTCAACTTATCCACAGTTTGAGAAAAACAACCCGAATGTTGTCCAAGGACCGAAAAAATATTCTAATTTCAGATTTTCTCGGGCCGGTCCAAAATTATCGGTTTGTCAGACACTGTCGGGCGGCCCGAAAATATATTCTTTATCAGACATTTTCGCCACGAAAAAAGTTTATTATTCACAGAAAATTTCAAAAATTCGTTACTTTTCAGAAATAAAATTATGAAAGGAGTAGAAAAAAAAAGTATGCGCAGTTAAAGCACCTGTATGAGTCGAAAAATGTCAATAAATATATAAATTATTATTTTTTGCTTTTTTTTTGAACAAATAATATTTGGTAAGGCTGGATATTTACACCGTTTCAAGATCCGATTGCTTCCTGCAACAAAAAAAAGGGTTTTTGGGGAGAAAACTTTTTAATTTTGAAATACCTTATGTTTTCCCCAAGCATGGAAACATTTTCTAAATCGTTGACTTTCTCGTCCACGTAGTACTAACATCAATTTGCGAGGTCGATCTGTTTGTTTCATTTTTTGATGCGCTTGGAATACCTGCAAGTTTTTGTGGTCAAAACTGTTGGGGGAAAACCATGCCGCGCAGACCGAAATGGGCGGAGCTTATTTTATTTCAACAATTTTTTAAAAAAGGGACTTTTTCATTTTCAAAAATTGAAAAGTTATGATTTTTCGGTTTAAAACCATGTCGCACACAAAAATGGGCGGGCTTATTTTATTTTTGAAATTCAAAAAAACTATGCATTAGATAAAGAACGGGCGGAGCTTAATTTATTTTTAAAATTAGAAAAATTGGGGAATTTTTCGAAAAATAAACCATACCGCAGACAAAAATGGGCGGAGCTTATTTAATTGTAAAACTCAAAAAACCATACCGCAGACAAAAATGGGCGGGGCTTAACTTATTTTCAAAATTCAAAAAACCTATGCCCCAAGCTGAAATAGGCGGAGCTTATTTTATCTCCAAAATGTGAAAAATGTCAAGCCTTTTTTGAAAAAAAAACCATGCCGCAGAAAAAAAGGCGGTTTTTGCAGTTTTGCGGCACACAGTTTGTCAACAAAGAAAGAAAACTGTGCGCTACAATTGCAAACAAAATAGGCGACGCCTAATGTCTTCACAGTTTCAACAATCAAAAAAAAAAGAATAAGAAAAAAAAACACCTACAGTAGCCGCTTTATAGGCCAATTTGGCCTCAATTTCCGATGATCTGGCACCGATCCAAAGGAATATCGCATCACCATTGTCAAGTATCATAATATCATCATCATCCAAATCATCCTGACAAAAATCGACAGTTTTTTCCGATACTGTAAAGTATCCCTTCTCATTGGTACATCGGAAGAGACGAGTGTGTTTGACGAACGAAGAATCCATTTCATATCTGCAAACAACAACAACAAACTGTTTTTGTCCGAGAGAACTACACAACAAAAACCACCAAAAATTCTCTTTTGCCGGGTTCAAAATCGAAAAAATAAAAGCAGTACTCATTTAAAGGAACACAATGTTTTTCAACGAAAAAACGTTGTGTTCCTTTAAATAAGATTTTGGTTTCAAAAATATTTTACAGTTCAAAATACGTTTCAACACTCATACATTTATAATGTTGAGATTTCAGTGAAGCCTGCGGGGGTGAGATTATAGCCCGACTTTTGAACGTCTGATTATAAGTGGGTGCTAAAACTCTGGAAATATTCAAGGCCCGTTTCCGGCCGGCCCAAGAGAGCCTAAATCTCTCCCCTGGCCCGAAAATCAAGGGGCAGGTCGGGCTTTTTTTGTTGGTTTTTCGGCCAGTGAAAAAAACCCGGCCCGAAAGGGCCTAAATCTCATCCCTGGCCATTTTAAACACTCACTTTTTCTTTCCACCCATAACCGCCCAAAATTCGTCATTCTCATTTCCTTCGTCAACATCAATCACTTCAAAACTATCATCATCGTCGCGAATGACCAAATCCGATGCGATTTGTCGCGCCACTTCTCTCTCCCACATTTCGGCGTCTTTGCCGTACCAAACATAGACAACACCGGCAAGACTGCCCGATTCGGACGGCTCTTTGTAGGGTATGCGAAGAATGTGGCAGAACGCCGAACAAAGCTGATTCGATCTGCAGAGCAAAACCAGAATTTTCAATTTTTTCAAAAAAAAAAACTCACTGGCAATCAATTTGAATTGTCCGATTACAAACACTCGATCCGTTCGCTCTCATCTGATACAGTTCCGGCCATTTTCCGCCCAAATTCCGCGTCAATCCGCGACGTCCGCGCTTTATCAGAAATTTTCGTTTGAAATGCGACAGGAATTTGTGATTTTCTTGTTGTTGATACATTCGAACAACCTGCAAATATTTTTCGAGGTAAAAAATTTGAATTCAAAAACCTCAGAAACTACTGTAACCCAGAAATGGACCTAAAAATAAAAATTCTCATGTTCAAATTTCCAAGTGAGAAAAAATAGACTTTTCCGGTCCATCTTTCGAAAAATCCAAAATTACAGTAACCCAAAACTTTCTATTCTGAAGTGGTAAATTCTAGACAATTATCCGGAAGGAAAATGTCAAAAGTACAGTATTATCAACGTGGAAAAAATGTCCCACTTTTGCCACTTTTTGCGATTTCGGTCCGGAAATTTTCTACAATGTACCATCTCAGACACCGTCTAAAACGGGTTACTGTAATTTTCGATTTTTCGAAAGCTGGACAGGAAAAATCAATTTTTTCTGACCTGGAAAATTACAGATAAATACTTTCAATTTCAGAAACTTTCATTTTTTGGGTCCATTTTTGGGCTTCAAAAGCTTCAAGATTTTAAGGTTTAAGTGGAATTTTTTTTCTTTCTGCAAATCCCGCCTACCTCCAATTTATCCTTAAAAATCTCCTCAAAAGTGGGTTGCATTTGAAATGTGAAATTCAACCATCCCATATTCGACGCATCTCTTCCCTGCCAAAAATACACAACACATTTGAAGTCCATCGCCGGTTTCTCTCCATTATCATCAGCATCATCATCTTCAGCTTCATCATCCATCTCATCCTCTTCGTCCGGCAAAACAGCATAGCGACACAAAAACACATAACAATCCATTGTGTAGAAAATGCCAAATTCGCGCGGTGGCAATTTGACAAATTTTCGATTTTCGAGCACAAAACTCTCCATCAATTCGAGATCATAGTTGCAGTCTTCCATGAGTTCTTCCGATTCTTCCAACGACATTGAGGGTTGTCTTTCGAGGAAAAGTGCGCCGAGATCCGTTTTCATCATGTTGTCACGTTTGACAATTGTCTGCAAATCAAATACATTATTTCGGCCACTTTTTGACAAAAATTGCATTTTTTAAAGATTTTTTTCTGAAATTTCCGCTTTATTGAGAAATTTCTCAATTCACGAATATTTCAAATTGCCAAGCCCGCCTATTTTTTTGATTAATAATTCCTGAAATTTTTAGGGTACTAAATTTCCAAAAAAAGTAATTCGCCGTTTTATGATGTATGGCAAATGTTGTTTTTGCCCCAAAATTTGTCAGCAATAAACTACCTTTAGATCCGGAACTCGTTGAACCGATTCACTAGTCCGTGTGAAGTCCACAGGCACAATTTCGTCCCATCCGGCAAACTTCGAACGGAACATCATCGTCTCTTCGCCCTGTGAAAAAACACAGTTTTTTTGTCTGGAGATTTTCAATATATTTTTCAGGGTGCTCAATTCTATAAAATCAACATTTTTCATATGAAAACTTCGAAATGACACATTGACTTTTTCCGCGTCAAACCTTCTCTACAGGTTTCCAAGTTCAGCTTACCTCAGTCTCTCTATACAATTGTGCATAGTCGGGTCGTTCAATCATCTGATACAACTCGACAACCATCTTTTGCCCGGCCATCTTCAACAATCGATTCGCCTTTTTGCCAGTCCACAAGAAGATGTCCGAATTCGCATCCAACACATAGACACACTTCGAATTCAACATATCCTGTTTGGCAATACCTTTGGGCAGTTCAACTTGTGGCAGCTCCAAGAATCCCATTCCAATGTTGACACGATACAGTTTACGTCGTTCGGGCACAAATGTTTCGGGAACGTGTTCGACGATTGGTGTTTCGGGTTTCTCGGCCGTGCCGGTCAACGCCTTCCAAAATTCTTCGGGGCAGCGGATTTGACGACACGTCTCAATTTCCGATTTTCCTTTTCGATCTCGTTTGTTGAGACGTTCGGCAAAGAGGCGGGCCTTGTTCGACACGGTTATCTGCAATTTTTTTGTTGCATTTTTCGGACCAAATCTGACATTTTTAGCCTTTTTGGTCTAAAACTAGCAAAAAACTGAAGATGTATCGACTTTATCGAAAAATAGCGAAAATTTCAGTCCGATTTTTTGTGGCTTGATATTTTCCAGGTTTGATAGGAATGAAAAATATAAATTTTGCCTCTGAACATATGTAAAAATGTGTTATTTTTCTAAAACACCCTTTCACTACAAAATATCACAAAAACACTTCTGAATTTTGTTCCCGGCTTTTTTATAGAAGGGCAAAATAAATGTTTTGCTATTTCGTTTACGTACTTCGGAAAGCATGAGAAAATTTCGAAAAAAAAGTTTGACCACTGAGCGGATCGAACGCCCAACCTTTCGATCTGGAGTCGAACGCGCTACCATTGCGCCAAGCAGTCATGCGAAGAACCGCTCGTTCATTTCATCTTTCCTCCTTCTTTTTCTTCTCGCTGTTAACGACAAGAGAAAAGAGAGCGCAGACAGCAAAACTCACTCGCGACTTGTAGCCACTCCAAATCCACATAACATCGCCGGCGTCCAGAAGGAAACAGAATCGCGGGTCGAGCGATTCGACACTCAACGGAACCGGCTCCATTTCGACGGCCGTTCCGTTGACACTGGCCCGATAGAGACGAGTGACATGGGCCACTTTTTCGGTGGTGTAGAAGCCCGATGTTGTTCGACCGCCTTCGACGTACACAATTTCTTCGCCGAAATTTTCGAGAAACTCTTCCGACTCGTCGTTCATCTCTTCTCGTTGGGTACTGTAGAAAATGAGAAAAAATTTACAAAATTTATATTTTTTCTTCTAACCCGTTTTGAAAAAGCGCGGTTTCATCGTTTCATCGTTAATTTCATAATCGGGCCAGGCCCAATAAGCAATGGACCGAAAACAAACTGAGGACGGTGATTTTGGGATCTCTTGGACCGGCCGAAAAACAAAAAAAACCTCCCGGTCCGTATTTTCGGGCCGGGCTCTCGAAAAAAACAAAGATAATACCCATTTAAAGGAACACAAGGTTTTTTGCTTGAAAAAATTACTTGTAGCACACACAGCCTGTGTATCTAACCGAATGAAAAATACGATTTTTTTTTCGAATTCGGACTAAATTTCTCTTTGTTTTTTCGTGTTTTGCTTGGTTCCCGAGACATTTCGAAACCGCATGAAATTCCAAAAAAAAGGTGAAGAAACGTTTGTTTGACTTGCTGTATGGCGTATCCAGTTGGATGTCGGTACACACATTTGTTGAAAAGGCAGAGAAAATTTGGATTTTTCGATATTTTTATGCTAATTTCATGCGGTTTTGAAATGTCTCTCAGCCGTTTTTACGTCGCCTTTCCACAAAAACAACGCCCAAATGAATACTCACCGACACGACGCGTTGAGATGATTGCGAAGACCAACAGCGTGAACAGCCGCGCACATTCCTTTATCGAGTGACGCGTGCTCGCCGAGCCAATAGTAGATCTCGTGATTCAGATGACCGTCGACCTAGAAAATATCTTACTGTAATATTGATGCCAGGGGGTTACTAAATTTTGGAATTTTTTTTCAGAATATTGGAGAATTTTCAGGGGTCACTAACTTTCGAATAAAAAATTGCATGTTTTCAGATTTTTTTTCTGAAAATTTTAATTTTTTTTGAGAAATTCCTCATTTGACAAATATTTCAAATTTTAGCGCCCATTTTTGTCTGGTAACAAACTCTCGAATATTTTTTCTGAAATTTTTCGCAAGGTCACCAACTTTCCAGAAAGATAATTTTTTTTTTTGCGCCCTTTCATAATGTATGACTGTCACCGTATCTCAATAACACCAAAAAAACCACTCACAAAAACGGCCTTCAAAATCAAATAGGCGTCAGCCTCGTAGAAATATCCGTGAAACGCCGAATCCATCAGCGACGGGTAGAAGTTCTCAATTTCCCAGACCCACAGGCCATCTTCGTTGCCAACTTCGTCGCCGAATATTTCGCTGTAGTCGATTTTGTTGCGCTGCTTTTCCATTTTCGATTTCCAGTGAACCGCGCTTTTCAGCTCAATCTGTTTTGCTTCTTCCTCTTCTTGTCGAGCTGTCAATTCGGCGCCAACTCCGGCTATTTTTGACATACCCTAAAAAACAAAATTTCCGAGGTTTTTTGGGTGAAAGATACCCTCATACCTGACCTAAGAGGGTACCAAAATTTCTCGAAAATTTTGTCACTGTGAATTTTCGACCCACAAAAACGGAAAAACAGAAAAATAGCTCAAAATTTGTGAGAAAAACATAATTTTTAATTTTTCGTGACGTGAGTACCACATTTTTCTTGAAAATGTCACTGTGAATTTTTTACCAGAAAAATGACACGGTACTTTTTCACCTCTTAGGCCAGGTATGATTACCCTGTCACTCAGAAATGGTTTTTTCAGGTTCACCAAAATCTCCTATTGAAAACTTCAAATTTCGATGTAAGTGGTTTTGTCGTGGGTTACTGTACCCGCATACACACACAAACAGTGTTTGCGGCCGCCAATCTTTCTGAGAACGACAACAATTTTTTCTTTTTTTTTTCGACCTCAAAAATTCTTTTTTTTTTTATTTTTGAATTTCACACATTGAAAGTTGAAGTCTTCGATATTGAGATTTTGATAAACACGAGAAATTTATTTCTGACTGAGTGACCAGGTGTCTTTAAAATATCGATTAAAAATTTGGGGACAAATTTGATAAAAACAAATGATTGGTAGTTTGTCTGATTTCATTTAAAAAAAATCCCCTTTCTCTGAAAAATTTTTTCCAATTTTTCAACGACAAAAAACCTCCCATATTTCATAACTTTTCCTTATCACTGGCCATGTTTCCAGGTTTTCGAGATTTTTTTCTGAGAAAATTTTCTCTGTACCCTGTGACAAAGACCCTGGCAAACCAACCTGTATGACTTTGTCGGCTCCCTGCTGATCGGCCTGTTGCTTGCGTCGCCGGATAAACTCTTTGCGTCGAGCCAACGCGTCCTGTCTCGCACCGCCCGAATGAACCGATGACACCGACGACGACGGGCTCGCAATTTGCCCGGCGATTTTTCGCTGCAAAATTCAAACATTTTTCATCAATTCTTCAAAGTTCCCAAAGTCCTGGGTTTGGTGCAAAATAATGTTGTCGGAACCTCTTTTTTAAAAATGTTTTCGGAACTAAATTTCGGTTGCAAAAGATTCGAGACCCATTTTTTCACTGTATTTTTTCTATTTTTCTCTTCATCAAACTGTGTGCCGCAGAATTGCAAATACCAAAGCCCGCCCATTTTTACCTTTTTTTCCAGATTAGGCGGAATCGGAAAAATTCCGACTTTGATTTTCGAAATTCAATTTTTTTTTTTGAAAAAAATTTCCGATTTAGCCATACCTGGCCCAAGTGGGGAAAAAGTACCGTGTCATTTTTTTCGCAGAAGTTTTCACAGTGACATTTTTGAATTTTATTGTCTTTTATTCAATTTTTAGCCATTTTTCCTGCTTTCGTGGCGATTTACAGTGTCAAAAATGTTTTTTTTTCGTTTTGTACACGGTGTCAAAAATTTTTGAGATTTTTGGTACCCTCTTGGGACAGGTATGGATTTAGCCAATTTTGAAATTTTCAAAAGTTAAAAAAAAAATTTGGAATTATGAACGAAAAAAAAATATTTTCTAGTTTAAAAAAAACTTGCGACAAATATTTTTGTCAAAATTTGAAAAAAAAAGTGAATGTCAAAATTCGCTGATAACACTTTTTTTTTGTTTGTTTTTTTTGTTTGAAAGAAAATTATCAAAGATTGTTTTTTCGAGAAAGTTAGTGAAAAAATCTCAAATTTGTCACTAAAAACAACTCACCAACGTACACAACATGATACAATTTTATAGGGAAAAAGACCAGCAAAAAAATCCGCAAATATTTTTTCAGTGCAACCAGCAAAAAAAAAACATGGAAGACATATAGATGGAAATTGACGGAAATGTGTTCTTTTTTTCGGACACAAAAAAATGTGGGGCGCAACAAAAAAAGCAACTTTTTGCAACAAAAAATTTTGAGTACATTTGGTCGTTCACTTTTTTTTTCAAAGAAAAAATGATGAATTTTTGCAAAAAAGTTCACGAAAAAAAAAATCAGATCACATAAAAAATGAGTCACTGATTGGAGAAGAAGAAAAAAAACGAAATGAAACGAATAAAATTTTCTTGCAAACACGATTGCATCACATTTTTTCATCAAAACTGTTTTTTTGTGTCATTTTTTGTATAGATCAAAAACGAGTTCGAAAGATCAAAACTCGAAGAAAAAAACAAACCAACCTGATGTTCCAGTGAGAAATCGATATTGTAGAAGGCCAACTTTTTGCGAGCATCATTCGGTTTCGGCGGCATGACGAGGTTTTCATTGCTGAAAGAAAAATTATATTCAAAAAAAAACACCTTTTTTTTGAATCAGAACCAGAATTGGGGGGCATAGCTCGACCAAAACCGTGGAAATTTTTATTTTCAAAATGTCACCTGTGTTTTTTACCACAAAAAAATACGTTAAGAAAGTACCAAAATTTCTTAACAAAATTTGAAAAAATCAGGAAAATAATTTTTATCGGAAAATTAGGGGAAAAGTGCCAGGATACTTAAGACATCTAAACTTAAAGGGGGGGGGGGGGGTAGCACGAATGAGCAAGTTGTGTTTAAAATAAAGAGCACCTAAAATATAGTATAATGCTCGAGGGAATTTTGGAGAAAAAGTCTAGTACTCGAGAAATTAATGATTCCAATTTTTTTTCAACGTATAGCTATACGTGCTATTATTCCAAATTTTCAAGTTTGCACGTATAGCTATACGTAGTCAGAAAATTTGGAATATTTTTCCTGGGCTTTTCGGTAAAAATTCCCTTGGGGGTTTTACTATTTTGAGGGTACTGATCATTTTTAAAACAACTTCATTATTCGTAAAACTCCCCCTTTAAGACACCCTGTCACTCAGAAATGGTGTTTTCAAGTCCATAAAAATCTCAACATTGAAAGCCTCATATTTGTGGTTTAAAAAACCAAAAATTTTTGAAAGAAAAAACAAAAAAATTTTTTTGCCTTGGGTTACTGTACTCGCACACACACACAAACGGTGTTTGCGGCCGCCAATCTTCCAGAGAACGAGTTCAAAAACAGTTTTTTTTCTTTTTTTTTTCGACATCACAAAATACTTTTTCGATTTTTGAATTTCACGAAAGTTGAAGTCTTCAATATTGAGATTTTGATAAACACGAGACATTAATTTCTGAGTGATCAGGTGTCTTTAAAGGAACATGGTAGTTTTTCAGTTTTCGTGACGAGATTCAGAAACATTTATGAAAAAAAAATGTCATGGTACTTTTATACTTTTTGTTTACTATGATTTTTCTTCCAAATTTTCGACATTTTCAGCCATTTTTTTTTTTGACAAATCTTTTTCGAGAAATTTTGGTATTCTCATAAACCAAGATCTTTTCAAACTAGAAAAAAAATGCTTACTCATGTAAATCGAGTTGCTTCAAATCAGGCAACAAGTGTATCCCATCAGGCAGTGTAATCAATCGATTATGATCCAATTTGAGTCTTTGCAATTTGACACATCTCGAAATGCCCTCCGGCACAAGTTCCAACTTGTTATACGATAAATGAAGAACAGTCAGTTGGAGAAGTTTACCAATTCCAGATGGTATTCCTGGAAGAAATATATTTGTTTCGGGGGAGGCGAAAAAAGGTCAAAAAGTTACCCTCAAAAGTTAATTGATTGCCGGACGCGTACAATTTCGACAATCGCTCCAATTTCACAATACAATCCGGTAAATTTGTTAATTGGTTATCGCTAATGTTCAGCGTTTCAAGCAAGTCCCATTCACCTTCTGTCATGTTTAATTTGGTTATCTGAAAAAAAGGCGTAGAAATTGTGTTTTTTTTTCTAGTTTTATGGGGAAAAATGACGATTTCGACCGGGAATTCAAACTTTTCAAGTTTTTGAACTTCGCGGTATGTTTTTTTAAACTTTTTTTTCAAAATAATTCTGACCGATTTCTGGATAAGATTCGAGACCTGATTCCCAAACTTTTTCAGAACTTTCGGAAAAAATAACTTTTCTAAACTTGTGCAAAAAAAAATCATCAAAATTTTACCATTCTAGCTTGAAGCGTAGATAAAACTGGATCAAATTTTCCCGCTTCCTCTTTAAAAAATGTTCTTACTAACCTTATTTCCGCTCAAATTCAATTTTCTCAAATTTCTCAACTTGAACAACGCCTCTGGTACTGCTGGCAAATCATTTAACGAGAAATCGACATCTCGCAAATTGTTCAAATCGTCCAACGATGGCGGAATATTGTCCAATGTTCGATTTGTGTTACTCATGTGTAGAACACTCAAACTTGTCATGCTGGAAAAAAAACCATTTGGGGTGAAAGTAACGTGACATTTCTTAGTTTTTTTTGGCTTGGTATTCAGTTGTTTCGTTCCCTGTTTTCAATAATACCTGTTCAACACTACTCACCTTGGCAATTGTTTCAATTGAAAATGAGGTAATGGGTTGTTAGACAGTTTGAGTGATTGGAGCATAGTGAGTCGGCGAATTTGTGGTGGCAACATTTCGAGTTTGTTATTCGACAAGTCCAAAAAGAGGAGATCGATGAGATTTGCACATACCTGCAACAACAATACACAATATTTTTGTTTAAAAAAATGATTTTAAAAGTTTATGCTTGAAACGAGGCAAAAAACTCGTCAATATGGAGTTTTCGGATGAAATTAAGTGGTCTGATAGATTTTCACACACTGAAAAAGATCATGTTGTCAGATTTTGCGGAACTCTTTTCATGACGGAGATATCGAGAGCTTTAGTTTTTTTTTCAAAAAATACAAATAACCTCAAAACATGGTAAAGTAGAGAAAAATTGTATGAAGTTTGGATAATAAATTATTCAGAACAACATCCGACGAATATTGTTTTGAGAATACTTCTAGTTTTCGAGTTTACGAATTTTGAAGTCGATAATCTGACTTCACAGGAGTTCCGCAAGTTCGGACAACGGCATCTTTTTCAGCGTCAAAAACTCTACAAGACCACTAACTTTTATGCGAAAAGCTCCAAATTGGTCTATGTTTTTCGAAGCGAGAAGAAAAACTCACATTATTTGGAATTGTTTCAATGTTGTTGAAGCTCAAATTGAGCACAATTGCACCTTTCGAATACTCTAAATTTGGCGGAACTTCACGTAATTGATTCCTCGATAAATCGATAATTGTCAAATCTTTCATTCGAAATATATCAGTTGGAATTCCGGCAGTTTTAAGCTGAAAACGAAAAGAAGAGAAATTGGTGTTCTCGATAATCCGGATTAGAAAATTGGGGATTGGGAGAGCGAGAGAGAATTTGCGTAATTTTCGGCAAACCCGTGAAACATACGTTTCAAAATTCATGTTATTTTTTCATTCTGAAATGCATAATATTTCCCGAAAATGACATAAATCATTTGAAATTTTGACATTTTCTCTCTTTCTTTCTATGGAGAAAAAAACTCACATTGTTATCTCGAACAATAACCGATCTCAACCTTGGCAAATCTGACAATTCTCCGTGAACCGATGTCAGTTGATTATGAGCCATTTGTAAATGCTCCAAATTCTCGCATCTCGACAACTCATCGGGCACTTGTTCGAGTTTTGATTTGTTCAATTTCAGCCATGTCATTTGTGTCATTTGTTCGACATCGTGAGGAAAACGAGTACCCTGGAAAATTATTGAGTTTTTTTTTCATTTTTTATGGGTTTATTCACAAGAAAAAAAATGTTTTTAAAAACTGAAATTCACCAAATGTCGAAAAATGTCGAGAGATCCCTCTTTTTTCGAGGTTTCTCGACATTTTCGACATACTTTTAAACAAATGAGGTGAATGATTGTTTTTTTTTCTTGTAAATGAGCCCATTATGAAACGTGAAACTTATTCAGTCAAAAGTGAGTGAGACGCAGAGAATTCTAATTAATTTTTACTGATAATTTCCAAGTTTTGGGCACGTGATAAACTCTGCGTCTCATACGCTCTCAAAAGACTTTTATTGGCTTTGCTAAAATTCAAACTGTCGAATTTTCCAGCCAAACATTCATTTTTTTGCCTCAATTTTCTCCAGAAAAAAACTCACCGAAAAATCATTTCTCGAAAAGTCGATACCTTTAACAAATTGCAATACACCCGTCGACATTTTATCGCATTTCACAATTCTTGTTTATCTGCAATTAAAAACGATAAATGACCAAATCAAAAATAACAAAAAATGAGACGAGAAAAAGAAAGAAACGTGACAATTTGGAGTTCTAGGCCATTGATTTCACACGAAAAAAAAAATCGTTGAAAAATCATTTTTCAAAAAAAAAAAACAAATTCTGAATAATTTTGAAAAATGGTAATGGTACGGGGTGCGGAATACGAGATGAACTTTTTGCAACAGGATCGACAAATGCAAAACGAGACATCTCTCGCCGGAATGTCAGACAGTGTGCGATTTGAGGAGATTGAACGGGAGTGTAACACAAGCTCGACGAGAGACTATGACCAATGAGGAGGGTTTAGAAAGATGAGGCGACCGGATGAGAACAAGAAAGAAAAGAAGAGGAACAGTACATATGTGTGTGTGTGCACTTGTGTGACGAATGAGGAGAAATGACACTTTTCATTCGGATATCGCTGATTTTATCGCTTTATGCTAATTTTCTCTACCGGAAAAGAGGTCAAAGTGTGGAGTATTTTCCCAGCCCCGTGTGCGATTATAGTGACCCCGCCAAAAAACCGTCAAAATTTTGGAAAAAATCGAAAATTAGTCAAAAATATGTGGAGCTTTTTTTACCTCTAAATTTTTGTCAAATGTCAAATTCTCTTGATGAACAGGACATTTCCGGGCCGGACCAGAAATTTCGAATGGGCTGAAAAGTTGAAATAAAATCACGGACTGGAATTTCCGGGCCTGGCTTCACATTTTTTTTCCGGAATTATGAACCTCAACTTTGTTAGAAACAAATCGGGCACCAAAATTACTCCAAAAGTTTTTTCACTGTGAATAGCGACCAAAAAAAAACGAATAAACCGAGAAAAATGACAAAAAATTGAAGAAAAAATAATCAAAACGAACATGTCAAGAAAGGAAGACAACTTTATCAGAAAACTGAGAAAAAGGTGAAAAATGAATGGATGTACACAGGAAGGCACACCGATTGTAGACTCCGCCTCTTTTTGCACCCGGAGTGGGTGAGAAAAATGGGCGGGGTCGACGGTCTCTCTCTTGTTATACCGCGCAGTGTCCATTCATTCATTGTTCTTCACCTTTTGCTCAGTTCTCTAATAAAGTTATCTTCCTTCCTTGACTAGTTCGTTTTGGTTGTTTTTTATTCTTGTTTCGTCGTTGCACTTATCAATAATACGGTTTGACTAAAAATTTTTTGGGATATTTTGTATAAGGGACTGCCAAAACGTGGAATTCCAAGAAAAAGGAAAAAAAAAGTTCCCAGTTTTTTTTTCATACTTTCTAATAGTTTCGTTCTAACAAAATTTCGAAAAACAGGTTTTTTGTTTTTTGTCATTTTTAATTTCTTCGGTTCAGGCCACATCCACAAAACAGATAAAAAATAGCACGCTTTCAACTTTTTGGTATTTGTTCGACCAAATTCATTTTCTTTTGTACAATTCTGATTCCAGTCTCTATTTCTTTCCAATATGAATAACCTCATTTGATTTACAAACAATCAATGAAGAGGGGAGAAATGTGTAATAAAAAAACGAGCAATGGAAAATCTTGGTGGAGAGAGAAGAGAAAGAGAAACAACAAAAAAAAATACTATAAAGCTGAGCTGAGAACCGGATTTTGGACGGTACCTTTTATTGTATTTGAACTAGCGCAATGACTGTTATAAATGAAGATGGTACTGAAAAACCAAAAGATGAAGAATGTTCGGCGGTGGATCATAAAGATAAAGTGAGTGATTTTTTTTTATTTCGAGGTTAGAGGTGGAAAAATAATTTTTGTGAAAAAAATCCAGAATATGTCTAAAAAGTACAGTAATTTTCTATTGACACTAGTTTTCTTTTGAATAATTTTCCATTTTTTTGGATTTTGCAAAATTTTTTTCTTCTTTTCAAAATGAGTTTCAGAGAAAAAGGCATTTTGCAAAGTTTTTTTTTTCTCTGGGCGTGACCTGAACCGGAGAAATATAATTTGAACTTTAAATATAATTGAAACTTTGAAAAACTGAAAAAAATTCGAAACCGCTTCTAAAATTTCGAAACTCACCATCGTTGTTGCAGTTCAACCCCGATGCATACCTCGAAAGTTTCTACAAAACCGCCTCCGAAGACACGGCAATGCAAATTGTGCTCTTCTTCCTTCCCGGCATTCTCTATCGTCTTCCACAGAAGATTCATTCGGTTCTCGATTTGGGCGCCGGTCCAACTGTCTATCTTCCGATTGCTCTGAGATCTCGAGCTGACAACATTTATACATCTGATTATGCGCCAGCTAACAGAGATACGTTGGTGAATTGGATTGAAAAGAAGTTAGTCTCACGATGAAATTGTTTAAAACTATTTCTAACAACTCCCGAAGGCCCTGAAATTAGGTCAAAAATTAATTTGAAAATGAGAAATTTAGAGAAAAGGTCACGAAAATAATATTTGC
This sequence comes from Caenorhabditis sp. 8 KK-2011, assembly GCA_963572245.1. NCBI lineage: Eukaryota > Metazoa > Nematoda > Chromadorea > Rhabditida > Rhabditidae > Caenorhabditis > Caenorhabditis sp. 8 KK-2011. The sequence continues at coordinate 2,794,000 of OY751548.1, forward strand.
CTGCCACTTTGGATGTTTAAAATTTTGGCTATTATAGAGCCCTATAAAGGTTTTAAAAAATTGGCGTCGAAAAAGAAAAATTCTTCAAAATATATTCCAAACCTACACGAAAAATGCCGATTTTTTAAAAACTTTATTTTCTATTTCGACGCCAATTTTTTTACGGGCCGAGTGGGGTTTTTCCTTTTTTTGATCCATCAAAATAACCACTAGTCAGACTTTCGGATGTCAGTTTGTCGGAAAATAATTCCGGTTCTCTGATTAAAAAATCAGGAGGTTGTCCTTGTTACTTTCGAGCTTTTTTTCCAAATTTTGAAAATTTTTGGTTGGGTCACTAACTTTCCCGAGTGGGTAATGCGCCAATTAATTATGTATGTTTTAGATCAACCTTCGATTGGGCCAATGTTTGTAGATGGATTGCAAATATTGAGGCATCAATGGAAACTCCAGATCAAATGCAAAACAATACACGAAACTTGATGCGCGCTGTTTTGGACGTAACTATTTTTGCCTGAAAATGGAAACTTCTCGATATTTTCAGGTAAACGTTCATTCCTCACCGGTGATTCAAAACATTCACTGGAAATTGAACAATTCGATCGATATTCCACAAAAATTCCAAGTTGTTTCCACAGTTTTCTGTCTCGAATATTCTTGCGAAAAATTGGACGACTACAATCAGGCGGTTCGAAATGCATGTTCACTCATTGAAGACGGTGGATTCTTAGTGAGTATTCTTTTTTCACATTAATTTTAAAATTACCTTGTTTTCAGATCCAAGGTGGTGTTCTCGACGCAACCACGTACAACTTTGGCGGTAAAACATTCCGCTGTCATCAACTGAAACAGCAGCACATTTTGGATTCTTTGAAGGCCAATGGGATGTCGATATCGTCCGAGCAGGGATACAAATTCATCACACATGACGATATTTTTCTACTGGTTTCCAAGAAAATTTGAAATTTTTGTGAGATAAAAATCGGTTTTTGAGGAACCTTTTTTCAAGCCTGAACTTTCAATTTTTGTATTAAATTTATTCAAATTTTCAATAAAAGTTATGATATAATTTTTCGAAAAAAAAACAACCTTACCTTACTTTTCAAATTTTACATGATACATTGAACACGTTGGATATTACATGAACTCTGAATAGTCTACTCGCTTCAGATTTCTACCATTTCTCCTTTCGGACGGCACCTCAATTTCTTTCGAAACAACTTTTTTCGGTGCACATTTTTTCGATTTCGTCTTTCTTTCACTTTTTCTCCTCTCAGTCGACAAGCGAGTTTCCATCGTACTTATAACACTTGATTTTCGGGAAACTTGAGATCTCAGAGATATAGTACTCGCAACTGTTTTCGTAGATTGGTTTCTCGAGCACGTCCGTTTAGTCAAACTCGAGGCAGAGTTCTGAAATTTATGACTTTTTCAGTGGATTTTTGTATTTCATTATTTACACCTACAGTATAACTCAGTGAACATATTTGATAGAAATGATATATTTTTGAACTCTGACCATATAGAAAAATTTTAGAACACCGAAATAACTGATTTTAAACTTATCGATCGATAATCAGATCTGAGTATACAAAAAAGGTACACGTCATGACTGCAGTGTCACGCGTTTTGTATTATGAGGTTTTTAAAATTGATTAAAGTGAAAAGTATAAATTATATTGGTACGTGAGGTCACTTCGAATTATGTTTTTGCCCAACTATTAAACCGAATGAATGGAAAACTCAATGAATGGGTCCTTATTTTCCGTTTTATCTTTTTTGAACCTACTTGGTGTCATCGATTTTTCATCTTAAGTAAACGTAGAAAAATCTTGTTATTATATAATAAGCAAAAAATTACCATAGCTGGCACTGATCCAAATAACTTTCGTCCATTGTTAGAGCCTTTCCTGAGAAACAAAAACTCTTCTTCATCCAATCTTGCATTGAACGCGATTCTTCCTTCTTCAAGTTTTTGTTGAATCTCTTCATCAAGTTCAAATGGATCCGTATCCATGGCAGCTCGCTTTTTTGCATTTTCAACATGCTGACCCAAATCTGCCAAAGTGAGTTCTATTTCTACTTCTGGAAATTTTCGATATGATTATTTTCAGGAAAAGTTATTCCAACCTCTTTCACTGATAGGCATTTTCTTGAATGCTTTCATCGAGTCAGTTATAATCTTCATTGGTTTCGTGAATCCTGTAAATGTTGAATCTCATCCATCGTTCTTTTGTTTTTAAACTCACTCGTATTTGATTTTCTAAACTTCCATGGCTGACGGTTTGATGGCGGTAATGCGAACGATTGCAATCTTTTCCTATCTTCCTCAGTGATTGGTATTACCATCATGTCTTTCATTTTGGCACCTGACAGCGTAGGGGCTTGTTTTTGAAGTGAAAAAAAAATGCGAAAATAAAAAACATTATTTTCCGTGAGTAGTACTGTACACACAAATGTTGATATCGTTGCAAGACCATTACCGTTTTTCTAAAGGGACACGTCAATTTTTTTAGGTTCTTTAAATGAGAGAAAAAGAAGAAGAAAAGAAAGTAAAAATAGAAATGAAAAGTGAGAGCTTCAGAGAAAATTAACAGCTCTCACTTGGATTTTTTCCTTTTGTCAATGACACGAAAAAAATCCTCATTTCTCTAATTTTTCTATTATAGGGTTGAAAAAATTAGACCATTGGAAGAAAACCAATATGGCCTAGGAAACCAAATGGGCGGGGCTAAATACAGTACATTTTCGTTGAAAAAACATGAGAAAAAATAAAAAATGATAATTTCCCATTATAAAATATGATAAATCCACGTGTACATAGAAAATTCTACTGTACGTAGCCATGCCACGTTTCACGTTTTTAAAATAATATTTATTATCGTGTTCTAATTTTTTCGTACTGACAATACATTGTTTTTCGTTGATTTAGGCTCCGCCCACAAGAGTATTTTTCAATCAATTTTGGTTCTGTAAAACGTCTCTTAATCTGAAATATTCATTTTTATACAAGTGAGAAATTTTTTTCAAAGAGTGAAATCAATTTGACATTTTGACAACGTTCTTTGGTAATATTCCAGCGGGCAGAGTTTTGAAAGCTTCTAATTTTCCTCTATAATAATATTCGTCAACATCTTCGACTATAAGTAAATTATCTCCTCTCGTCACATACAAGTGTTTCGGATCAGTCGAATGATAATCGGCAATCGCTAACGCTTTTTTTGGTGAAAACGCTTCCGATATTTCGGCAATTCCTTTACTTGGACTCTTCTTCGGCGAACCTGAAAATAGAAGATCAATTTTATTGAGAAAAAAAGTGACAAACAATTCAAAAAAATTCTCTCTGAGTTTCCCAGTTTTAAATAGTATTTTCTCGGTTCAGGCCATATCCACAAAACTGTGCCTGATCTAGAAAAATGTGTAGTAAGGTTGTTATTTTTAGAGACGAAATTTTGTAATTTTTTTTTCTTACAGTGACAAAAATTTTTAACGAGTCTCGGAATCGGAAATTTCAAATTTTTGTATCAAAATTCTATTCGAGCTTCTTTTTTTGCTTTATAACTTGAAAAATTACCATAAGGTGGTCCCAAAAACGTTTTCGGTACCAATCCCCGTTGACCATTCAACTCTCCCATAATCCATTGTGCATCGATATCTTCAACAATTGTCAACGTGTCGCCCTCTTTGAATTGTAAATCAGAAGCAACCCCCGAAAAATAATCATAGTTTGCCTTGACAGTTCCCAGATTATTTGAAGATGTGTAGGAGGGCGTTGACAATTTCAGCGGCACGCGATAAAGTTGATCACAACTGACAAAGTTGGCCGGAAATATTCCCGTCATACCGTTCGCCTCGCCTTCCAGCCATTCGTCATTTATTTTCGATGTTACAACGAACGATTGATTCGCAGAAAACTGCAAAAAAAAGTAATAACAAACTTTTTTTTAAGGAAAAATGGATACAACGTTTATTTCTTGAAAATTCACTTGTGGCACAACCTACAAGTGAATTTGTGAAAAAAACGTTATGTTCCTTTAAATGGGTACTGTGACTGTTTTTTTTTTGAGTTTGGGCGCTATTTTTCTCGATTTTGGACCCTGCATAAATCTGAGAAAATTAGAAACAATTTTTATTTAATTTCTCACCCGAAAAATTAATAAAACGTGACACTCTATTTCTATACAAAATTATGACTCATTCGGTTTTTTCCTATTCATTTTCCAAAATTTATAAAATGATTTAAAAAACTCACAACAAGATCGCCGGGTTGACCGGAATTATAATCATAAAGAGCAGTCGCATAAATCGCTCCCGGAATAGAATTCTGAACCGGTGCGGCCAACGGAATAACGATTTGAATATATGACGACGGAACGATTCCGGATTGAAAAGTTCGCGAATTTTCGCCATAAAACCATTGATCGTCCACCTTTTTTCGCAGCACAATCGTGTCGCCGACATTGAATGACAGTTCGTCGGATTGGAGAGCAGTGTAGGAGTATTGAGCGATTCCGTGTGGATCGGTTACCGGTTTGTTGTACATTGATGAAGAGCTAGAGGTGGATGATGTTGCGTGCGAATAGGATGACGTAGATGAATGGGCATGACTAGGTAATGGTGGTGGAATGCTACTCGTAGTGTCTGCAAAATTAATACCACGTTTTGGAAATTTTCGACTTTACAATTTTTTGAGTTATACAAGTAGAATACTACTTGTCATACCTGGCCCAAGTGGGGGAATAAATACCGTGACAAAATTTCACAAAATTTTTCGCCAAATTTTTCGGTGAAATTTTTAGATATTTATTTTCTATCTCGACTCCAATTATTTTTACATTTTAGATACGTTCAGAAAAGAGTAAAAATATTTTTGAAAAACTCACTATTCTGATATTTTGGTGAAACTGAAGCCGACGTTGACGACGATCCTCCACTTCCTCCCAAATGCAAATTCTCCAACTGAGATCGAATCGCCGAATGTGATCCTGACAGTTTTCCCGGCGTCGCCGCTGCTGTTCGCGCACTCGCCGCGACAGCAGTTCCGCGATGTGGTGGCGGTGGCGGCGGCGGAGCGTCGTTTGTCGAAGTCGCGCGACGATTCACATCGGCAACGGCAAACGCCGCCGAGAATTTGTTGCCGGCGCTCGGATCTTTGACCGCGTTCAACACTGCTCCGCGAGCCTTCTCGTCTTGTGCCACGTTTTTTGCCGCCTGTCGGACGAGCGGATTTTTGGCGGCAGCGAATGCCGCATTTCGAATTTCGGGTTTTTTGGCCGCTTCGAATAATGCCTTAGCTGCCGAAACAGAAAATCCGGTGCTAGTATCTGAAAAATGAGCATTTTGCCTACAAAACCGTTTCAAGCCCTCCACGAAAAACAACATACCTCTAGACATGTGCGTCTTATAAGAAATGTTTCAGATGACTCAACATAAACAAATGATGCGTTTTTTTTTCAGCAACCCCTAGTTTTTTTCTTCTCCCTATCGATCATACATCGAGACGCAGAGAAAAAAAGAGTATGGAAAGAGAAAAAAGACACGAAAAAGGTCGTGTGCTTGGAGTGTATCTTGTGGTTTATAAACGTGTGGCTTATGAATTGTGAAATTTTATTTTCGAAAAACTTGGGAAAAAATCTCAAAAATAGAAAAATTGGCATAGGTTTCTTTCTTTCAAAAAAATAAATAAATAAAATAATAAATATTTTTGTGCGAAATAGCGTGGAAGTGTTTGCACATTTCCAAATCTACTACCGTATTTTTCTTTTCTTGCAAGCTTGAAACTATGAATTTCAAGCTGAAACACAGCGAAAAAAAAACTAAAAACCGCCCAAAATCTCAAATTTTTCAAAAACAAAATTCATTTCAAAATAACCCACCAATATTCTCTTGATTAATTTGAATTTTTGGTTTCGGCGGAACGGGCGGTGGACGTTGGATCATTTGTATCTCATTGACTGAAAGTTTCTCTCTCGCGAACTTTTTTTCTGTTTGCTCAATTTTATTTGTTTTCTCTCTCTATATATGTGTGCAAACTACAAAAAAAACTACGCCGTTTATTAGGAACCATTTCAATATGTACAACAATGTATTTTGTTACAGTATGGCGAGAGGACAAGAAAAAAAAAGAAGAAAAACAGACAAAAAATGAGCAAAACTACAATTTCAGATCGTTTGACGAACCTAAGACAACTAGAGCATTACTTTCAAATTATCATCATTTTTTTTGGTTTGTCTGTTTGTTTACTGATGTCACAGAGCATTGCCGATATACACATTTACCCATTTACAAATTGCAATCTATTTCGAAACACGATCACTTCATTCGATGTCTGAAAAAAAAGTTTTGTTTATATTGGTTGATCCATAATTTCGATTATTACAAAAAGTTATGTGAAATTTTTCATGGGGCTCAAACTTGGCCTTTTTATTTGTCACTGCGAAAAATTTGGGAAATAATTTCTGGCATTGTGAATAACGGTGCAACGTGACCTGGTTTTTTTTTCCAAAAATTTTTCAACGTTTTCTATTGAAAAAAAAACGTGAAAAATAAATCGAAATGAAAAATGTTGCAAATTTTTTGAAAAAAAAAGTTTTTTATCAGGTTCCGGGGTCTAGCTCTGAACCAGGCTTGATTGAAATCGGAATTTCTGTCTTTCCGACATTTTTCGGGAAATTTTTCCTGAGCCTGATGATCTGAACATTTCAAATTTTTCCCGAAAATCACCCACAATTTCTCAAGTTCGCAAAATATTCGGTGCGTTCAGCGGTATATTTTCGTCATCTTGATTCTCTTGAGCTCTTCGACTTTTCCAGACGACAAACACAAAATAGAGGCTGAGAAGGCATAGAAGTGCCATTGCCGATTTGTCGACAACGTGTGGAAAGAAGAAGAAGAATGTTGAGACGGCGACGAGTTGACCTGCAAACATATTTTGATTATTTTTATTCAAGAAGATTGGAAAATTGTTTGATTCAAGGCTCGGCCAGAACGTGGAACTCCACGGAGCAAGAATTTAGAAAAAAAACTATACAGTAATTCAGACAACACAAAACTTTTCACGAATTTTTGTGTGAAAAATCACAGAGGGCATTTTGAGGATGAAAATGTCGACGTTTTTGAAAATTGTAATTCATGTAAATGGCGCAGCGGGCTTCCGGCCGGCCCAAGAGAGCCCAAATCCCACGCCTGGATTTACCGAACAATTTCAAGTCAAGTTTCAAAAATAAATTATGAAAAAGTTTCAAAATTTTTTTCGGAAAACGTTCCCTAGGAAAAAAGTAACAGTATTTAGCTCCGCCTATTTGGCTTTTTAGGTCATATTGGTTTTTTTCTAATTGTCATATTTTTTCCACTCTACACATATAACCAGCAAAAAAAGAACCAACCTCCAAACACCCAAAACAATCTAGTCGGAAATCGAACAGGAAGCCCAGTTCTCGGATTCACCGGTCCCACAAAATCCTCATCAAGTATGAAATTGTGAATGTATTGATAGGCGAGCCAGAGAAGACTCGGCTGCATCGCATGCCTTCCTCCTCGATTCCAGTTCATTCGAAGTCGAAAAATGTCGAAGCCGAGTGCGGTTATGATGGGGATGATCGAGTAGAGCAGCAGATTGATGAGTCGCAACATTTGGACCGTCGTCGTCTCGTTGTCCTCGTTGTCTTGGTCGTCGGCGCCGGCCGCTGCAGCCGCGTCTCTGGCCCGTTGTTGGCTCGCAATCGCCAGTTCGTGTCTTTCTCGTCGTCTGGGTGGTGGATAGATTGATGTGGCCGAATTGATTGGACGATGTGTTGGTTCAGATTCTCCACCTTCTTCTGATGTTGTCTGAAATTTACAAATTTTTGAAAACATCTAAATAATATTTATTTTGTTTGTTTCTGAACCAAAATATTTTCTTTGAGAATTCGCCGAGTACATTTTTTTTGAAGGTGGACTGCGATATATCTGACAAAAATTTCTATGTAAAAAAAATAATTTTTTTAAAAATTTCTACGTCTCGGAATTTTTCAAAACGTCTTTATTTTTCGTGAAACGAGTTATGATTTAGACAGAAAAAAATGCCCCATTTTTAGTCAAATTTTTGATTTCACTGATTATTGAATTTTTCGAAGTCCAAAACTTCAACCTACAAAAAAAGTGTGTAATTTTAAGATGTTTTTTATCGAGAAAAAATGTTTGAAATCAAAACAAAATCCCGATTTTTGCCAAAAAATGCACAAAATTAAAAAATTCAGTTAAAAATTAGAGAAAACGGTCGGCACGGTTATTCAAAATAAAAATACTCGAATTTCAATGAAAACACACTGTTTCGCTAGAGCGCAGGATTGTTTTTTTTTGTTTTTCGATAAAAGTTATATTGTCCTTTTAGATAAAAATTGTCGTGTCAAAAAGAGTTTAGATAAGACAACATTTTTCTCTCTTTCTCGAAAAAAAAAACAACTAACCGGTCTTGATAACGGTATGGTGCTGACATGACAATGCAAAACACTTTTCGACTGTAATCCATACGATTTCAAAGTTCGATCGTCGCGCAACAATTGTCCTTGATAGATCAATCTGATCACTTTTTTGTTGTTCACATCCTCATTTTCATGAAATTCGGCTCGTTTATATTGTCCGATTGTTCGATTGAGTGATGTGAACGTGTCTCGTTCGGTGTCATCCATGAATTTCAATCGTATCAGAACCTGTTCTCCTCCTTCTTCCTCATCTCTCTCACTCTCCTCATTTTGCACACTATTTCCTTCGTGTCCCGCTTCAGCTCTTGTCGCATATGATGTGCTGGGTTGTTGATCGTCGTGTGGATAGAGATTACTGTAGTCTGTTGGAACGTGATCTTCGTCGACATGTTCTTCGGGAATGAACTCTCTAGCGGCACTCGGTTGAGTTACATTGCTCGTACCGTTTACAACTCTTTGATGAACCGCCGGAAGATGATCCTAAAATTGAGTTTTTTTCATTTTTTCAATGATCAATTTCGAAGTTGTTTTTCGCACAAACCTGTTGAATTCACGAGAGGATATCAGAGACAAAAACAATTTCTAGACAGGCTAAATATAAACCCAAAAAACAATTACCGTGGGAATGTTCGGTGGATGTTCAGTGGTGATATTTCGGAGATGATCGAAAAACACTTGAGATCGCAAATGTCTATCGGTTCTGGAAAAAAATGTGACATTTTTCATGAAAAATAAATTGGTCACGCCATGAAAATTTAAAAAAAAGTTTTTTTTAAAAACATTTTTAGTCATTTTTGTTTTTTGCCGTCATTCACAGTGACTAAAATATTTTGTTTTATTTTGGTGTCTTGTGGATCCAGGATATGAGTAGGTTGAAATTAAAAAAAGAAAATTTTTGAATTTTTTAATAAAATACCGGAGTCGGTTAACTTTTTTTTGAAGAATTTTTTTTCGAATTTTAAACCTGGCAAAAGATTGCACTAAAATTAAACATTTTCACTGTGAAAAGAAACAGAACAATTTTTTTCACTGAGAATGACGACAAATAATCAGAAAAAAAAAATAACAAAGTACGTCCAAGTTTAATCTTGGTTCGTTTTGTGAATTTTTTAAACACAACTTCTTCTTACGAAAAATGCAAATTTATGATTTCTAACGTTTGAAAATGAGTCGAAGTTCAATAAAAGAATTTTTCGATTTGTATTGAATTTTACCAAGTCAAAAACTAACCCTCTAGCTAGAATCGCAATCGCCGCCGCTGCCGCATACTGACTATCTCTGGCCGCATCTGGTCTATGACCCTCTGTTCTACGTGGCATTTCAATATCCCAAAACGTGATTCGATTCGGATCCGGTGAGCTGAAACTCGCGAAATTCGTGAAAATCAATACTCCTCCTCACAAACCTCGTGAAAACTTGTGAATCTATAACAGTATTTGGTGATTGGATCACAATATTCGTATCAGATACAGCGACTCGTGTCTCATTTTCGACTCGAGGAGCTCGTGCTCTCATTCGAGACACTAATCTATTCCAACTTATTGTTGGTATATATTCTTGGCCCAAGTGAAGTACCTGAGCGGTTTTTTCTATTTTTTTTTTCAAAACTAGAATAACAATTACCTGTACAATTCTCCTCGTAGACCACGTGTGCATTTCCACCAGAAATAAGTAATAGTAAAGTGGTCTTCTTACAGAAATTCGAAGTGAGATATAAGAGCATAGAAATATCACTATAACAGCCAACAACATTGTACCCTGAAAAACTTTCAGATTTCCAGATTTTTTCAGAAAAATGAATAGATGTTAATTTTACCTCTATTTCCATGGTTTCTGATATGTAACTGATAACTGTGTCGAACATCTTCATAACTAATCTGAAAAACAAAACGATTTATGCGAAAAACCAGAGACAAACGTGTTTTTTTCAGGTTTTCAATCAATAGGGAAATGTGAAAACATTACATGTGACGGGAAAGCGCACACATAGAAATTGCAAGGGTGTTCAAATGTTTTTCTTTTCTCTCATTTTTCACTGTTGACGTACTTGTTCGGGTTGATAAAACGTTTTTTTTCTTCTTCTTCATTAGGTCAACTAAGATTACAGTTAAGTATGATATGAAACGTTTTCGTGTTTTTTTCCGTCATAAGACTGTCAAGAAAATCACAAAAATGTTCACTTTATCATATTGGGCAGAAACATCAGGTTATTCGAAAAAGGGAAGATGCAATTGACGAAAAATAAGTTCGACTTGATGAAAAAATTAAAATTTTCGCAATTCTGAACGAACACACATGATTTAGACTTTATAAAAGTCTGGAAAATTGAAAAAAATGTGGAAAAAACGTTTGGAAAAAAATTTGTTTCCGTGAGAAGTACACAAACATTGCAATCGTTGTAGGACCACTACAGTCTGTCTAAAGGAACACACCCTAATAAGTTCATCGTGTCGAGATATTTCTGATTTTCTTTTTTTTTAATTCTTTTTTTTTCAGATTTTTGATTTTTCGCTTTTCGATCGATCTCGAGAGATCTCAATTTTCACCCATACCGTCGTTAATTACCATTGCTCTAGTCAATCTGACTGAAGTACACAGACTACACACAAGACTTGTTTATAGCGTACCCGCCTAACCGGTACAAAGTACATTGTTTTCTTTCGCGTCTCTCTCTCTCATTCATTATATCAAGGATGACCACACCGCGTGTTGTTTAGAGCGTTCACCCAGTTTATCTCGCATTGATTAGATTTTTCTTGTTTTTGAAACTATAACTTTCTGTTTACCAATTTTCGATTGATAAAAAAGAAAAAATGGCTGGTTGCTTGAGAACAGAAAAACAAAACAAAAAGTGTAATGTTGACAACTAGTGTTTTTTCTCATTATTTGTATACTTTTTTATTTTCGATTCATCCTCAATTTACCTTTTTTCATCAATTTTTTGAGGTTCAGCTATAGCAAAAAGAGTCATTTTTCTATTGTTGATTTTTCAAATAATGCATTCAATAAAATAATTTTGGAATAAAGTTGAACGTGACCTCTAAATTTATCAGATTAGTTTACCTCCGGGTGATGGTATTTTCGATTCTATTGACTTATCAATCTGTTGTCTCGATGTAAGTGGCAATTTTCAGTCCAAGAATTGGTGTTATTATCATCATACATAAATGCGAAACGTGTTTCTCACTATCTCTTCTTCTGATAATCATTTGTACCTTGAACCGTGTCCTTTTACCTCTCTCTTCTCCTCCAACAAACAACTCATTTTCTCAGAATAATGCTTCGCGCAGTCAGTTCATCATCAGTTAGCGCAGCGCGTTGCGCTTCAACCGCAGCCAAGCGTAATCTACCCAACATTGTACTCGTCGATGCGGTTCGAACACCATTCGTCGTGTCGGGAACTGTTTTCAAAGACCTGATGGCTGTTGATTTGCAGAAGGAAGCCATCAAGGCCCTCGTTGAACGCACAAAATTACCGTATGAACAATTAGATCATATTATTTGTGGTACTGTGATTCAAGAATGTAAAACAAGCAACATTGCTCGCGAAGCCGCTTTGATGGCCGGAGTTCCAGATAAGGTGAGTTACTACTCGTTTACACTTGGTAAAGAGCTTGAGGAAGTTAGATTGAAGTTTTTGAAAGAATTCTATTTCCCGGTTTTTTGCGCTTTTTTTGTTGAAAAACTTTTTCACAAGCCAAAAAATACGTGAAAAAAATCGGCACGTATTTTCAAGAAAAAATCAAACGATAAAAGAGTGTCGAGGCCTTGCGAAAGAGGCCTTGCTTTTTTTCCTCGAAAAATTATTCAAATTCATACCTCGGCCGAAAAGTGAAATTTCACGGAGGAAAGTTTCGAAACGAAAAAGTCTTACAGTAATTGAGAAACATTTTCAATTTTTTTTGTGTAAAATATTACAGAACAATTTAGTCAATTTGTTCAAATTCAAAGCGTCATTGGAAGAAGCATGCAAAAAAATTATTTTCAGATCCCAGCACATACAGTCACTTTGGCTTGCATTTCTTCAAATGTCGCGTTGACTACTGGTATGGGAATGTTGGCAACTGGAAACGCGAATGCTATCATTGCTGGAGGTGTCGAACTTTTGTCAGATGTACCAATCAGATACAACAGAAAGGTATTCAAAATTTCCTTTTTAGCTTCTGGAAAAACCCCAGAATTTTTAGGCTCGCAAAGCTATGTTGGGTATGAACAAGGCGAAAGACGTTCCATCGAAGCTAAAAATCGGCGGAGACATTGTCAAAAACCTTCTCTCACCCGAACTACCTGCCGTCGCCGAATTCTCGACTGGTGAAACCATGGGACACAGCGGTGATCGACTCGCCGCCGCGTTCAACGTGTCGCGTCGCGAGCAAGACGAGTTCGCGATTCGATCGCACACGTTGGCCGAAAAGGCGGCCAAATCGGGAAAATTCACCGACATCACACCGGTCTTCTTGGACGGAAAGAAGCCGAAGACGATCAGCGAGGACAACGGAATTCGTGTGTCGACCATTGAAAAGTTGTCGACTTTGAAGCCGGCATTCGTCAAACCACACGGAACTGTCACCGCTGCCAACGCCTCGTATTTGACCGATGGAGCTTCAGCTGCACTCATCATGACAGAAGAATATGCTCTTGCCAATGGATACAAACCAAAAGCATATTTGAGAGATTATTTGTATGTTGCACAGGTGAGCCAAAAAAAAATCCGAAAAAAATTTGCTACAGTAATCTACACTTTGAATTTCGAGAAAATGAAAGTCTATTTTTGTGAAAAAAAAAAACTTTTAAAATTGTGGAAAAAACAGTAATTTGAAAGTCATCTCCAGAAATTTCAAAAAAATTTATGAAAAAACTTAGTTCAAAAGTATTCCAGGATCCAAAAGACCAACTTTTGTTATCGCCCGCCTACGTCATCCCAAAATTGTTGGAAAAAGCCGGCCTCCAATTGAAAGACGTTGACGTCTTCGAAATTCACGAAGCCTTCGCCGGACAAGTGTTGGCCAATTTGAACGCCATGGACAGCGACTACTTCTGCAAGGAACAAATGAAACGATCCGGAAAGTTTGGACGTGTGCCAATGGACAAGTTGAACTTGTGGGGAGGATCTCTCTCAATTGGACATCCGTTCGGCGCGACTGGAGTCCGATTGGCCGCACACTCTGCGCATAGACTGAAGGAGGAGAAGGGACAATACGCTGTGATTGCCGCGTGCGCTGCTGGTGGTCATGGAGTTGGAATGTTGATTGAAGCATACGGAAAGTAATAAATATCTCACAGTTTTTAGCGCGCGTTTTCTTTTTCATTACTTGTGCAAATTTTTCTGCTCAATTGAATATGTTTTAATTTATTTTGAATTGAAAAATGTAATTGCATTGAATTTCATGTGTATATTTAGAAGTGCCTCCCACAATTTTTTATTTGTGTATTTTTATACTGGTCGAAAAATGAATATGAAACATTGAACTCAACTTTCTCGCTAAAATGTGTTTTGTTTTCACATTGAAAGTATTGACATAACTAGATGAGCAGCTAGCCTTGTAAGCGTTAAAATTTTGATTTTCTCTGGTTTCGTTTTTCATTCAGCAAATTTTGAGTTTTGCAACAAAAACAAAAAGAAAAATATGGCCTAGGATACCAACACGCGTGGCCTAGAAAATCGCTGAGTATCGACTCGATTTGTGTGGCCTTGGGATACGCAGTCGTATTTCTCGTGAATTTCAGATGTTTTCGCGCACAAGGATATTACTGAATAACAGTTGGAAGTTCTTGCCAAATCGCGAAAGGATAGTCTACAAGAATAGAAAAGAAGCGTTTTTCGATTATGCAAAAGTTTCCGGTGCCAATATATTATGGCAATTAGGTTTGGCAGCGCTAATATTGTGAGTGGGGGTTTTTTTTCTTCGATTTGCAAATGTTCTTATGGTTTTCAGAGAGTTTGGCTTCCCAACACCTGATATTGTTTACGATATTAAACGGTTAATATCACCAGATTTTGATTTGTTCTGTAAAACCAACGATTTAGTAGACTTCCAATTAGATTTTGAAAATAAATTGAGAGCTGTGAAAAAAGAGGAAATTCGAAGTTATGAGCAAAGTATCAATGCAAAATCTCCTGAAGCCAAGTTCGGAGGAATTATTTAAAGATTTTTGTTGTTATTGTAGGTATCAGTTAGTTGTTTAGAAATAAATTTGTTTTTTTTTTCAATTTAAGCTTCTGGAAATTTTTTTGGTCACGCCCATATTAATATCTCAAACGTTCGATTTCATTTAATTAATTAAAAATAAATTCAGGGTTGATTTCTAAATGCATGCATCAAGCTCAAAAGTACAACAAAAGGGAAAAAATGGATTAACTGCACCCAATCCAATGGTACCAATCAAACCATTGCAATCTGCATTACCTGAAAAAACAACAGTTCAACGTCCAAAGTATGCTCAGAACATTGTGAGTTTTGAAAATGTTTTTTGCTTCAATATAGAATAGATCTCTTCAGAAAGCTGAGAGTGGTAAGAAAGAGAAAAGTATCGAAGTTCGTCTCGATAATCTGTTGCTCGAAGATGGAGTTTCATCCACAAGTGAGATCGAAAAAACTGTGTCTTCAAAAAATGAAACAAGTTCGGAGAACAAGAAAAAGCCCTGGCAAAATCGAGGAAGAACCAACAACAACAACAATCGTCGGTTCGTTCCACGACGAGTCGAAGCACAGAAGTTCATGGAAATACCGGAAACTCTAAACTATATGGAATGTGTTGTGACCGCTACGAAATACTTGCCGTTCAGCGGTCCTCAACATTTTCTGTCGGCCTTGTATCCGGTGAAAATGTTGGTCGATGGGCACAGTTATAATTCGGTCGAACATTATTATCAGGCGTGTAAGGTGTTCACATTGTTAGGAAAAGATGCCGCGCAAACGCTGAGTACCGCAACGACGCCGATACAAGTGAAACAGGAAGTGAAGAAGATTTTGAATGGAAATGTTAAGAAACAGATGGTAGGTTTTTTTTCGTATGTGAGTTTTCACAAAAACTAACAGTTCTTTCCTCAAAATTTTTTCCAGTGTGAAAAGTTTTTTCTACCTTTCATTTACGCCAGACACACCTGAGAGTTCACAGTGAAATTTTTCTTTTAAAAAATCTTTATTTTTCTTCAAAATTCAAGGATTTTTACCTATTTTTTGTCGTCATTCACAGTGCCAAATTTATTTTTGAGAAATCTTGGTATCCTAGGCCACCAGATGTGATATTCTCTGAAAAATCGATTCTGACGCCATTTCTTGTGTAAACAGTATTTTCTGTTTTTGAACAAAAACGATACCTATCACAAGAGGTAGAAAAGTACCGTGACAAAGTTTAAAAAATGTTTTGACTAAATTGCATATAAAATTTTTTAAACAAATCTATTTTCCTTCAAAGCTAGAAGTATTTTGGCTCATTTTTCCTTTTTTTCTCTACATTCACAGTGACAAAATCTTTGATAATTTTTGGTACCTTCTTGTGACAGGTATGACAAAAAATTTACTTCAGATCGAAAAATGGAAGCTTTCGGACAGTTTCACAGTTTTGGAACATGCGATTTACCAAAAGTTCAAACAAAACGACGAGCTTCGACAAATGTTATTGGGAACTGACGAAAGGTTGTTGGTTCAAGCCTATAAAGGGTAATTTAACCATTATTCAAATCAATTTATATGGTTTTTTCTGTTACAGTGACAACTTTTTCGCTGCCGATGCTACTGCAAAAATGACAAATGAATGGATTTCAGCGAATGATGGGATGGTTCTCAAAGTTCCGACCGAATTCACGTCAACAACTTTTGAATACTTTCCCAAGGTTGTAAATGGAAAGAATATTTTGGGATTTTTGAATATGAAGGTGTGTTGATATGGGAATTTTGGTGAAAAACATGAAAACTTTCAGGTTCGTACAAAGTTGCGTTTAGAAGAAACGCTCAACGAGGAATAATACATTGATTGCATCTCATTTTTTTTGTTAACTCTGTAATCTATCACCTTTCCAGTCCCATTTCCCCTGTACATAATTTGAATTATTATTGTTTGGGCGGAATTTTGAAAGTTGTATGATTGGTTTTAGTTTGTCAGTTTATTTATTTTCAAAATCAGAAGATTATTTTTAAAAGCCTAACTTCCTGATGTTTGAAACGTTTACTCGTTTTGCAATACTTTTCCCATTTTTGTCCGAGATTTTTTTATTCATAAGCTCAATTGTTCAGATACAATGGCACCGGACGCGATAAGCAGAGCCAAGTGAGAATTTTTTGAAATTTTCTGATTTCCAAAAACGTTTTTTTCAGACGTCGCCCGAACAACGAAAGATCTGCAATTTCGGAAGTCAAACATTTTCTCTGCTATTTATGTGGTGATTTTTCACCCAACATTCTGGAATATCAAAAGCACATTTTGAATCATCAGTTGTTCTCGTATAGCTATCAGATTTGGAATCATAAGGTAGGTGTTTGAAAAGTTTAGCAGATTATCAACACCATAGTTTGACGTAGAAATTTTTTAGCTTCATAATTTTCTCTGTGTTTTTCACACGAAAATTTTTTTTGAAGTTGTGCCCCGTGGAATTTCACGTCTTGTCCGAAGTTTCCAAAGAATTTATCACTTGAAATGAAGACCAAAAAAAAATAGGAAAAAGCTAAAAACTCGAAGGTAAACCATACTTTGCAAGTTTCGTTTCTTCCTTATCCATTTTTGGAATATTTTCCCTATATTTTCTGAAAAATTCGTCTGAAAATGAGACATTTTTTCCTTCGAGCCTGTAAGAAAAATACAACCCAAAAAGATTCGAATCAATAAAAAATACTTTGCAAAAAAGATGAGATTTTGAATTGATAAAAACGTGAACTTTCGTTTTTTGTCTGGAGATTTTAGTTGTGATAAAACCACTGAAATTATGAAAAAACTGCTCAAAGAAAAGAGTTAAATCTCAAACTGCTCAAAGAAAAAAGTTAAAAGCAGGGCGTTGATCAGCGTGTCCGATTTAGTCGGCTAAAAAATCTCGTCAAAAGTTGAAATGGGGGATAAGTTGAACCTCCCTTGTCAGTTTTCTAATATAGTTTCTTTCTTACCTGTCTTGTTCCTTTTTGATTCTTGTGTCTTCCGAAAAGAAAAAAAATAATTATAAGAAAAAAGAACCCCTCTATAAACCTCATTTTTTCAGCAAGATAAAAATCGAAGACGTTCACGAGGTCTCGAAAAAAAGGAAGACAGCACAGATTCGCAAAGTTCTTCAAACACTTCTTCCGACAATACTCAACGTAAGAAAAAGTGATCACAACATCAATTACAAAGCTCGTTTTAAAATGTATATACATAAATTATTTTTACCTGAATCGAAATTTTCCTCTTTCTACTTTTTGCCGCTTTTGTTTTAATTTATAGCTTTTGAGAAAGAGAGAAATTTCAGACCGAAAATATTATTTCGATTTTGATTTCGGTAGATCAAAAATAATTTACTTCTGAAAAGTTTTAGAGCAGAATTGAAGAAAAATTTTTATTTTTCAGAAACAGGTGAACCCAGCGGAATTAATAATGAGCATGAAGTACCAAAATCTGTGAAACGAAGAAAAACAACAAGTAAAGAGGAAAAACATCAAGTTGTTGATGAAAGTGATGCTAAAAAGAACGATGTTAAGCCAAATTGTAAGTTTTTAAAGTTTAGGGAAAATTTCAGATAAAATTTGAAGAAAATAGAAATCACCGTGACTTTCCTGCGGGGATTCCCGTTGCTCAAAAACGGAATGTTTATTAGCGTAAATTTTCTGAAAAATGTTGTCTCCAAAATTTGTTGAGAAATGTTTTCAAATTCTCAAAACTTTTCAGCCGACCGAGTCCGATCAGGTTTCAAAGCAAACTCTAAAAGATCGTGTGACAAATGCCAGTACAAGTGTGACAAGTTCAGCGCTTTGATTCAACATGGTTAGTTTATCCCTTTTCCTCTCGAGAAAAATGTTCATTTTTTGCAGAAGTCGAAGTTCATGAAGCAACATTTCATCGTGTGACCATGTATCTTTTCAAAGACGACTCTATATTTCTCAGAAAAACGAGTCCGCCTGGAAAATCGTGTCCACGATGTAAATTGAAACTTATCAATGATTCGCAGTGAGTTTATAAAGTTTTGATTTGTGTTTCGGAATAATTTGCAACTTTTAGGTATTATCTGCATTTGCTGGATTTACACGTTCCTGATATTGCAAAACAACTCAAAGAAAAGTGAGTTTGAAGTTATTTTCACAGGCGCCGCATCAAAAAAATTTTAAAATTGGAAAAATTACAAAAATTATGTACGTGGCCTATTTAAAATGTTTGGTTTTTGTCAGTTTTCAAAATTGAGACATTTCTCGTTCAATCAATTCTTCGAAAATGTGAAAGGTAATTTACTATGGGTTAAAGACCAAGCATTGGATCTTACTGTAACAGTAAGTTGCGACCAGGCTTCGGCGGAACCAGAAAATAGAGGTTCTGATCATAATTGTGTTTTTCCGATTTTCGGAAAAAGTTCAACTAGAAACAATTCAAAAAATCGTGAGAATTCCGGTCTCGGTTCCGCCCAAGTCTGATTGCTGTAAAAAAAAATTTTGGCTGAATCCACAATATTTCAAAAATAGAACAACTAGTTTTTTTTCCAGACACGGCGGCGATGTCAACAACCAAGATACAGAAATATGTTTGAAACGACCAGATAAAACAGAAATCGTGTATGTTTATAACTACCAATATCCTTGATTCTTGTTGTCTCTCTTTAATTTTGTTGTTTTGTTATGCTCCCTAAAAGGTTTTTTGTAAAAACTCCAATTTTTTCTGAACTTCAAAAGTTTGATTACTTTTGCTATATTTATTCAATCAAAAAATTGGGAGAAAATTATTTAAATAATTTCAGATTTTGTCGCTTCGTAGAATCTCGAATTTTTTGTACAGGAGTATGACGACAAAACGGTTTGGAACAGAGGATATTGGGATCAACAAATTGGATGCGAATCTGAAAGAAAATCCGAAAAATGTGAAAAATAGTGATTGGAGAAAAGTATTGCCGGATGAGGTTTTTCAAGTTGCAAGGGAATCAGGTAATTTTTTTATTTTGAAAAAAGAAAACCAGAATAATTTTGAATTTTTTCTGGAGAACAAGGATGCAATACTGATTACCGATGTCCCTTTGAACCATACCTGTCACAAGAAGGTACCAAAATTTTGTCAAGGTGAAAATTTTGAAAAAATGACGATTTCTGTCAAGGTGAATCGTTACCTAAAAACGTTACCTGTAAAAATTTGACAAAATGGTAATGTGAAAAAGGCTGAAATTTTTGTCAAGTCTCTTTTTCCCCTCTTATGGCTGGTATGCTTTGAACCTCCTATTTTTTTCAATTCTGAACGCCGCACAATACCTACTTTTTTTCAGGAACCGAGAGACCTGGAACTGGCGGATTCGACAATTATTTCGAAAAAGGTCGATATGTTTGCCTTTGCTGTGGAACTGAACTCTTCAAGTGAGCCTTTTAATCAAAGTCTCCATCATTTTTTCTTGTTGCAGTTCTGACGCAAAGTTTTGGGCTGGATGTGGTTGGCCGGCATTTTCCGAGTCGGTTGGAAAAGATGCGAATATCACCAGGATTGTTGACAAGTCACATGGAATGGTGAGAACTGAAGTCAGGTGTAAAACGGTAAGTTTTTTGTGGTTGGAGAACGAAAAATTGGAGTTCTAATGCGGCATCCAAAAGTGAAAAAAAACTACCAAAGGCATTTAAAGGAACATCCAAAAATCTCAAAAAAAAACTGTCTAACTGACTACGCTCTCCTCGTTCTCTCCACTATTTCTTTTGTTCGCTGCGAAATCGTTGTGTCCTTTTGGAAGGATACGGTGCTTTTTGTTGCAATTGAACACATTTTCTAAACTTTTTATTTTTTTTGCTTTTGAACGCCGAATAAGATCAACTTAGTTGTCACAAGAAGTTACCGAAATTTCTTCAAAAATTTTGTGACAAAGTCCGACTAATTTTGAAGGAACAGTAGTTTTCGTGACGAGAACCAGGCACGTTTGTCAAAAAATGTCCCTTCTTACCTTTTGTGACAGCTATAGAGATCAAGTGATTTCTAAAAACACCAAATTTTCCAGTGTGACGCTCATCTTGGCCATGTTTTCAACGATGGTCCCAGAGAAACCACCGGCGAGAGGTATTGTATCAACAGTGTATGTATGGCGTTTGAAAAATCGTCACAATAAAATTATCAAGGACGTAGATGAGATGTGTTATGAATATCAATTGATTTTGCAGGGAAAATTACAGGAAACAAACAAGCGAAGTCACAAGAATTGTGAGGTGAGTTTTTGTTGACATTTTTGAATTGAAAAGGGAAAGATGGAAATTTTTTTTTTCATCATTTTGAAACGTATTTCTCACTCTGGTTTACTCAAAACGAGCTGGGTCTGCTCACTAAAAATGACTTTGAGACGTTTCGAAATCGCGAAATTTCGAAACCGCATGAAATTATCATAAAAATAGCTGAATATTCAAAAAAATTGGGTTCCTCGCGCTGTTAATAATTTTGTGTACCGACATCCCACTGGATGTACCATACAGTAAGACGAACAAATGTTTCTTCGCCCGTTTTATTGGGATTTCAGGCGGTTTCGAAATATCCTGGAGCCCCAAAAACAGCCCGACAAAAGTTGGCGTGTTCAAAATTCTACCAAAATTTTCAAAATTAGGTCATTCAATGAAAGTGACAATGATAACAGCAGCAACAACAACCACAATAATAATGTTGTTTTCAATTTTTGAATAATTTAAATTCCGATCATGCCCGCCGGGATTTCGGAAAAGTATCACCTCTTCTCCTTTTTCTCCTTTTTTGTGGTGGTATTCTTTCAATTGTCGGCCTTGACATGCTTCAGTTGTTTGATCGACAAAAAAGGCGACAAGATAAATGTTGATTTTGTGTTTTGAAAAATTTTTTTTGTCGGTGGATTAGGTTTTGAAATCCTTTTTTTTTGTCAATTTGAAAGGCAATTTTCTTTTTCGAAGTTGAACAATTCTGATGTTGGATCTAAACATTTTCAAATTCAAAGTTTTCCCCCGAAACGGCTCGGAAGTAATTTGAATAGGTTTCGAGTACCGGGCCTAAGAACCCAAGACCGGAAAACTCAAAAAAGTTGGTCAAAAATCAGTGAGGCTTGAATGAAGCACACCATAACATTTTAGTTTTCTCTGTGCGGCTTAGATTACTGTACAATTTTTCAATTTTCGAAAGTTTGAAGATGTCTAAAAAGTTCTCATTCAAACTTGTTTTCATTTTTGATGACAAAAATAATTTCCACCGTTTTTTTTTTGAGAATTTTCGGTACCCTCTTACGAAATTTCTCACAAAAATTGGTGAATTTTTTTTGTCACCGAAAATGACGACTAGAAACTTTAAATGAAAACTTTTAAAACATTTTCAAGTTTTCGAGAAGTGAAGAGTTTTTTTTAATTCAATTTTTATGATGTGCCTCATTCCTCACTGATTGTTGAAAAACTTTTTTCAATATTCTCCGGTTACGTGATTTCTTACAAAATCACCATAACAATTTTCTCGCCGAAAAAAAAAGTGGGCAAAACAATAAATTATCCATTGATGTAATTGATCCACTTTTGTAACCCAAAAGTATCATCAAATTTGTGTGTCGGTTAACCCCAATTTAGCCAAATGAATACCCCCAATTTATTCGGAATAAAAAGGTAAAAGTAAAACTTTTCCTGTTTTTTGTTGTTGTTGTTGTTGTTTCGAGGATCAAATTAGGCGGGGGAATTTCAAAACCGTTTTCCTCGTCTTTTGTTGTTTCATGAGAGAAATGAAAAGAGAGATGACATGTTTTATTGAAATGTTCACAAGATCGTTTTGTTTTTATGATGATGAAGGATTTGTAGTATTTAGTGAGAAGAGTTGTAAATTGGTTTTTTCTTCCCGTTTTTTGTCCGCCTTGTGAAATGTTTGAACACTTATTCTGCAAACCTTTTTCTGATCTTACACTAGCACGTTGGAACGTATTTTTCACTGGTTAGACTAAATTATCCGTCAAAATTTTTTTTGGAGTCAGAGTACTGTTAATGTGAAACTACGGTAGCCCATACAAATTGAGAGAGAATTGTGAAAATGTTAACATTTAGAACTACAGTAATTACGACCGGGCTAGGCTTTTTTGATTTTCAGTCGATCAAAAAAAGCCTGGCCAGGCTCGGCCCGACTTTTGAACGTTTTTACAAAAAAAAAAGTCGTGGAAACCATTTCTACACTCTTGGTTTTCTGGGAAAAGAAACTATGATTTGTATTTGTAAGTACTGAAACAAAGGATATGTTTGAGGCCCTTCAATCCAAGAGTCCAAATCTCACTCCTTGCTTATATGCGATGTGCAACGTAGAAAAAAGTGCCAAAAATTTGCAAAAAAAAAACTGTGCAACGTGACCTCATTATTTCCAAAAACTTTGCAAAATTTTCTATTGAGTGAAAAATAAAACGAAATGAAAAAAGATCAAAAATTAAAGAAAAATTATGCAAATTTTTTGGAAAAAAATGAGGTCACGTTGCACAGTTTTGCGAGTTCGCATATTGCGACTTTTTGTGACTTTTTGCCTGGTGTTTTCAACAACAAAAACTATCGTGTCCGTCTTGTATAAGAAAAAGGAAGAAAGTCACATTTTTGTTTCCATATCGAGACTCACATTACTGTAGCCTCTCGCCTTATTCGCATCTCAAAAGCAAAAACTTGAACGCCGCTGACCACAAAACCATCGATGTTGTTTTTTTTTCGTGTCTCGAAACAGGACATGATTAGTATTAGTATAAAAGTCGATTTTGGGAAAGTAGAAGATGACCGGGCAGCAGCAAGCGGTGAGGAGGAGGAGGCGCGGAAAACCAGACGCAAAATTCGTGGAGGCAAAAGGATTGCATGCAAGCGACAAGCGAGACATGTCCTTTCTTCCCTCATTTTTCACTTTTTTTTGACGCGCATCACACAGTTTTGCTAGAACTTTTTGGTGATGCTAAATAAAAGTTTGTGGAATTTTTGAGCCTAGTTCTTGATGCAGCGTGGGAAAATTGTGAGTTAGATACGCAGATTGTGCTAAATTTTTCAATGAAAATTCGTCGTGTTCCTTTAAATGGGTACTGTGTTTGTTTTTTCGAATTTGAACACAATTTTTCTCTTCGTTTTTTCTTGATTTTGCGCTGTTTTCCGCCTTGAAACAAAATCCAGTGAAAAATACGTTTCAGAAGTTGAATATACAAATTTTGAATTCAGATTTTTTGTTATAACTCCTCCATAACTTACGTCCTAATCATACCCAGAATTTAATAAATTTTCGATACAAATCTTGTTTTCAAAAAAATTCAAGTTTGACCGGACCGGAATTTTTTTTTTTTGACAAACTTTTGACTTTCCGGGCTCACCCAGGAAAAAAAGTTAAAAATTCGAAAACTTTGAGTTTCACTGAGCGTTTTTGGTATACTTCGGCCAAAAATGGGAAAATCTTCATTTTCAGAATTTCCTCTGGGATTTTTCACATTAAAAAATATTGAGAAATTTTGTGCTGTCTGAATTACTGTATAAATGTTGTGTTTTTTTTGCGGCACACTTCGGCCGAAACGTGGATTTCCGATTTCAAAACACACCATTTATACAGACAGCACAAGATTTTTTCAGTAAAATATCACAAAAAAATTTTGAAAAAATTGGATTTCTGCGTTTTTAGCCCAAGTATGGTCAAAGTGGAATTACACGTTTTCGCCGAGGTTTTTCCAGTCAAGTGAATTGAAAATTTTGATGTTCCTTCAAGTTTTCATGTAGTTTGGAAATTGAAGAAATATGTGTTTTCACTTCAATTTAAGTGGAAATTGAATTCCAAAAAGATCTCAAAACCAAATAGTTTTGTTTTTTTTCTCCTCAAAATGTTCTAATTTTCGCCTTTTTCCAATTAAACAAATCTATCCGCCTTCCCCCCTTTTTTCTTCACTTGAAGATCAATTTCTTCGATTTCTGAAATTGCGTCTTCCCACAGTTAGATAGTTAAATATATACACTTTTTATTACTGAATTATAATATGAATAATTACTGTACTAGACAGGTTTTCATTGGAACATGAATGATTGATTGATTCGAAAAATGTGGGTGGAGTTTGGAGAGAAGCTGAAAATGAGTCATTTTTACAGTTTTTGATTAGATTGAGGAAGGTTACACACCCTTTTAATGGGATTTTGTTTTCTGCTGGGAGTACTGTAGCGTTTTTGACTTGAAATTTTCTTTCACAAATGGTTTTTGACCACAGTAGATTTTTCATTTCGGATTATTGTGTTTTTTTTTTCTTCAATTTTTGACGCAAAAATTCTCCTGAAATTTTTTTGTTGAAATTTAAACATTCAAGTACCCAAAATTTTGAGATTCGCAAAAAATACAAACATAGAAGTGAAAATTAGCATTTTCTTGTTATTAAGCAAAATAGAAAAATTGAATTTCTTCTTTATCTCATTTCTGAAACGTACCTGTCACTGGTTTGAAAAAAGTCAATTTCTAAACATACATCAGATGGGGACCAGACCTGTGGGAAGGGGGTCCTAATCTCGGGCAAAATAAATGGAGCGGACAACTAATTTTTCATAAATTGAAAAATTAAAAAATTGACTTTGGCCATACTTGGAATAATTATGGACCAGAGCTCAAAGTTAAACCCTCTATCAAAAAAAAAAAAGAAAAAAAAACGATCAAAGTGAGCGAGACAAGAAGGAAAGAATACTATATTGTAAAAGTAACAAGAAAAAGACGAAGAATGAATGATTGAGCACAGGGAGGCACATTGGCTGTCGACTCCGCCCCTTTTGGCATGCGGCGTGGGTTGTAAAAAGGGGCGGAGTCGACAATCTATGTGCCTTCCTGTATGCTCAATCATTCATTCATTCTTCACTTTTCTCTCAGTTTTCTAATATAGCTGTTTTTTGTTCTGACTCTTTTTTCTTCCTGCTCTCCCTCTCCCATTAGTCAAAAGTTATACAAGTATGGTTTTCTTCATTACTTTTCTCTTCCTACTTTTTTTATCGAAACCTAAAGGGATTAAGGGGTACTAACTCAAAATGATGTCTGGGCATCTATCTGATGTATGTTTCTAAATCCAGAAATTAATATTTTTTTGAAGATTTTCGGAAATCGATGAACCTTGTAATTTATCTTTCCGTAGCATCTAACATTATTACGATTTGATTTCCTTTTTATTTTTTCCGCCGAAAAATGTTTGATTTTCAAATACTTTTTTGTTTCAAAATGTATGTTATGATTGTGATTATTATTGTTATTATCATCAAGTTTTCGAGAAGGAGGATTCACTGATAAAAGGGGGTAGAAAAAGAAGATGTTGATGATGAAAAAGAGGTCAATCTTGTCTCTTTTCTTTGTGGTGTCATCCGGTATTTTCGGAAATTTCAAGGTCAACCTCTATATATTGTTATTTGGGTTATCTTTTGGTTATCTGTTCGATTTTAGTACCTGTAGGCGCATTTGTGATGGGTGTTCGTACTACTGTACTTTTCGATGACATTGTTGTTTTTATGTTTTGCACTTTTTTTTTGAGAAAAACGGGAATGAGAGTACTGTAGTTTTTTGTTTAAAAATTCAAAAAAAAATTTTCTCTGAAAATTTGATAAAATTTTGGTAAAACTCAAAAATGTGACTTCAAAAATTCACTTTTTTTTCGAAAAATCCCAGTTGTCTGGTCTGAAATCTCCAGGACTTTGGCACGTTAATTTTTCAAAAAAGAAAAAAATTATAGAATTTTTGAAAATTTGTTTTGTTATCTTAAAAATTCAAAAACTTTTTTTTTTGAAAATTTGTGATGTGACTCTTAGAGACACCTCGACACTCTGAAATGGATTTCTAGAGTTCTCAAATTTTCCATGTTTGAGATTCAAAGTGGCAAAACAATTTTTCAAGGTGTACTGTACCCACACATACAGACGGTGTTTGCACAAGATTTTTGTCATGAATTCAAAAATAGAGAAATCCATTTCCGAGTGACAATTTTTTTCGAAATCTCTATTTGTAATTGTCTCCTTGTTAGCTTTGAAATGCTGAATTAGAAACTGATAAATTCAGTCCTAGGCCCAGAATTTTCAAGAAAATGTTCTCCTTTCCAAATTTTTCTCCAATTTCAGAAATGCATCATCTAACATGGATGCTACTTCTCTTCATGTCCATCGGACTTGTCTCATCACAATGTCCATCGAACACGTTCAAATGTGCCGATGGTAGTTGCATTCCGTCAGATTGGAAAGGCGATGGCGAGAAGGATTGTGAAGATGGAAGTGATGAGGATCCAACCAATTCATCTGATTCGACAACCAACTTCGATGAAGAGATCAGCACTACGAGTATGAAGAGTACTGTTGTTAGTGGGTCTAGTGGTGAGTGCATTTTTGGAATGAGACTCTCATCGAGAACTCTGTGAAAAATGGGTCACTTCAGCCGCTTTTTGATGCGGGGTTCACTATGCGGCTATCCAGAACTATTTCTCCGCTTTTCTCCACGTGGAGAAAAGCGGAGAAATTATAGGTGGAGAAATTAAAATAAAAACAGTCCCATACGATAAAAGGTGTACTAAATATTTTGTATATTTAGCAACATCTGAAATATACCAACAAATTTCGAGAAAAAATTTTGCCAATTTGAGCAGATATGAATTTCTCCACCAGTTTCTGGATAGGTTTTCTCCGCTTTTCTCCACGTGGAGAAAAGATCTGAATAGTCCCATAACTTTTAAAAATTATTTTTCAAAAATTTAAACAAAAAATTCATTTTTTGAGGTTTTTCGATTTTTTTTTAGAAATTCCTAATTTCACAAATTTTTCAAATTTTAGCGTGAAAAAAGTCCCGCCCGTTTTTTGTCGCCGGCAAGTAGGGTCTCCAACTTTCGAACATTTTTTCCTGAAATTTTTACAAGCCATGAATCGAAAGAGACGCAGAGAAAAACAAGAAATTTTCAGTTCGAAAGGTCAAGTTTTTTTTTTGTTGAACAAGGAAACATCTCAAAACTGACATTTTCCGGGAAATTAACTAACTTTGGGAGAAAAATTTCCGAAGGGTTCTGACCAAGCCTGACCCGAACTGCAAAAATATGATTTCTCTGCGTCTCTTATGACAAAATGTCGCCTTTTAGAAAACTCACAGTATATTTATTTCAACGAACATACCGAATTTTGCTAACTATGTAGTCTTATTTTGCACCGAGAAAAAAATGGAACTCTAAAATTTTTTTGACTTTTAAATTTCTCTTGTTTTTTTTCCAGACGAAGATTGCGATTGGGCTCAACAACAACGTGTTGACAATTGTAGCGAGCCAATCATTCGATTCCTCCATGATATCGATCGATTAAATCTCAAAAATATGTCATTCTTGACATCGCCTGATATGTAGGTGTTTTTTTCTGGTTTTTTTTAAATGACCCGGCGACTCATCGAGAGTATTCGTTTAAATTGAAAGTATTCATCATTTTAAGACATATACGAGTTAAAACACAGTTCAAAAACATAAGAAACAAAAGTTAGACGACAAAAAAGAACAATAAATAAAAATAAAGTTGGATCAAAATTTCAAATTCTAATGAAGCAGTAGCGTTTGCGCGATTAATCCAACTCTATGATTTATTTTCTGTTCTTTGTTGTGCTGTAGTTTTCGCTATACGTTGTTTTAGACTGTTTTTTCACTCACATATGTCTTAAAATGGCGAATACTTTCAAAATAACCGAATACTATAGAAGAGTCGCCGGGTCATTTAAAGCTAACATTTTTACAGTCAATCTCAAGTTGAAAGTGGATGCGCTTTAATGCAAGCCTATCACGAGTGCACATCGGGAGTTGATCAGAAATGTAGACCCGATGAAGGAGTTCACTCGTGGGCTGAAGTTGAGATGTTCATGTGTCAACTTGTTCTCCCATCGATTCGCGAACATCTTGAATGTTTCAAAAGTTCGGCTGATTCGAGATGTGATGCTAGGTGATTAGATAAGACGTTGAAACGTATTTCGAACGGGGAAAATATTTTTTGCAGCAAAACTTCGGACTCGTCGACTTTGTGCAGTCTTGTCACATCGATTCAAGCATCAACGTCATGTTTGGAAACGATCCGCCCGGAAACGTGTTCGTCTGACGCCATTGAAATGTTGAGCCCGATTCGTGAAGAAACTCAACAAATTATCTCGTCGATTCGATGTGTTGTGAGTAGTTGAAAATTTACCATTTGCGATTTTTGCGACAAAAAACGGGAGATTTTGAGAAAAAGAAAAATGTCGCACACTATGCGACGAATATGCCACACGTCTGTCGCAACTTGTGCGGAAGAATGTCGTCAGAAAATTTAATATCTGAAATTTTAGAATTTATTTTTTCCACAATTTGAAACTTCTCAATCTCCGGCAAAAACAAGATGAATATTTTTGACAAAATTTTGAATTTTGTTTTTTGTCAATTTCAAATAATCATTAAATTTTTTCCTTCTCTTCTCGAAATTTTTTCGAAAAGTAAAAAATTTTTCGCATATTTTTCCAAATCTTTCACAAATTTTTTTTCCCAAATGAGAAAATCAGAGCAAAAATCTCAACCTTTTTGAAATCTGGAAATTATGTTGTCCTTCTCGTGTCCAAAAGTTTTCCGAATTATTTTTTTCCAAAAAATGAGATATATTTTCTGACAAATTTTTGTTTCGAAAGTTCATACCTATTCAAAATCTCAAAAATACTGTTACATTATGATAATGTGAAAAAGCAATAAAAAACACAAACAGTTTATTCACATAATGTCGAAAAATGTCGAGAAATCTCCATTTTTTCGACATACTTCTACACAAAAATGAGGTGATCAACATTATTTTTCTCTTGTGAAGAAGCCTATGACCCCTGAAAAAGTGAAAATCCAACTGTAATCTTGCAGACATCCGAACCAACAACTGTAATGATCATTGACGAAACCACCGAATCATCATCATCATCACAAACATCCGAATCGATCGAAGAATCGACTGAAGACAGCGACGACAATCTGACAACCCAATCAACATCACCTCGAACAGATCACGAAGACGATGCCAACAAGCCAGCACTGACAATCAATCTGGCCGACGCTGTCAATTCACTCTACTACATCTACGACATTTGTTCGGCCAACTATGCGGCGGATCCGTTCGCAAAAGTCGCCGACAAAATATGCGCGAAACAAGACGAAATTGCCAAATGGTCGGATTGTTATCAGAAGACGTTGGAGAAGCAAAAGTGTGCGATTCGCAACGCGACGACGACTTGCGACGCGTTGACAAGTTATAACAACAATTTAGATTGTGCGATTGTGACGATGAATGATGAGTGTGAGGTGGATGCGCAGAATTTGGTTGTTGAATTGCAGGAAGAGGTGAGGGATAGTTCTATTATAACCGTTAAAAAAGTTGGCGTCAAAATAGAACATTTTTTCGTCATTTTTTGCGTTCACAGCGCGAAATTTATGCGGCAAAAAACATTTTTCTGAAAAATTTGGAATTTGAAATGCCAGAAGTTTTTGTTTTTTGAACTTGGGCACACTTTTTTTAATCTTTTTGATTTTGGACGCCAACCTGTTGTTTAATGTTTAAAATACAGTAACCCGAAAATGGTTTGCTTTTCCATAGTAGTAATAATATGCTAAACCTAATCCTGTTTTTATTTCGTTGTGTTATTCTCCCAAACTTTCTCCCACATAATTTGTTACACATAATAGCCAATTCAATATGCAGCCAAAAAAAGTGACAATTAAATGTGAGGCAGTTTTGGATTTCCTATGATGATCGGGAGGGGCAAAATATGTTTGACCCGAAGACAAAAATTTGTAGAAAATGTGACAATTTTTGGCCCAAAGTTCGAATTTTTCAAAACCGAGAA
Organism: Caenorhabditis sp. 8 KK-2011; assembly: GCA_963572245.1. NCBI lineage: Eukaryota > Metazoa > Nematoda > Chromadorea > Rhabditida > Rhabditidae > Caenorhabditis > Caenorhabditis sp. 8 KK-2011. Next base: position 2,824,408 of record OY751548.1, read on the forward strand.
TGGTCGAAATTTCGGGAGAAATTCAGAAAATTGGAAACAAAAATGACACAGACTACTGCAGAAATCGAAAGAATTTTTGCCGAGCAAAAAATTTGTTTAAAAAAATCTGAGGATCGGATTTCAAAAGACAAGTGCAAAAATGGCTCAAATTTTTTTTCTCAATTTAAAAAAATTTGATTTCAATCATACTTTGGTTAAAACGTGGGTTTCCACGGAGCAAAATTTGAAAACACATTAATTATACAGTAATTCAGAGACACAAAACTTTTCACGATTTTTTTCGAAATTGAAAGTTCCCAAATTTTTAACAGGCGGATGAATGACTAAGCAACTACGCTGAAACACCCTTACCATATACAAATTTGATGAAACGTACATTTCGCAGGTTGTCCGAAATTGGTACTCAAAAAAATTGAGAGCTTTTCTGAATTTCAAACTTTGAGAAAATGTTGGTATAGGTACTGTAGTTATTCTGACCGCAAAGAAAACATGTAATCTTTTGAAAAGTTGAGTTTTTCTTCGATAACTACAGTAATATTTTTCAGGTCAATGACTTGATAATCGCTTCAAAATGTTTCGAAGAGCCAAAAACAACAACATCTGCTCCAAAACCGGGCGAATTCCGGCTCGAAACAACACTTCCAAAATGTAGCGAAGAGCAAGAAAATGGAGCACTCGGATGTCTTGTCGAACTCGTCGAAATCAACAAAAAAATGACACAATTTGCCAATCTCAACTTTTTGCTCGAAATCGCCAGTCCCAACTCGACAGTCGTCGCCGGTATCTGCGATTTGTTCGCGCGCTACGAGCAATGTCTCGACGCGACAGTGTTCAAAACGCGCGGCGAGCGTTGTTCGTTCGCGTCGCCGCTCAACTCGCTGGCTCGCATCGGACTCGCGCCCATCTGCTCGCTGGACAGTCGACCAATGTTGGCCAAACATCGCGAATGTTTCGAGATTCTCCAATCGCAAACGATGGACGAGACGGCGAATTGTCAGAGTGGACTTGCGTCGTTGTCGTCGGCGGTTTCGATGATGTTGCAAGGTGTGCATGGTGAGGCGTTGTTGTGCAAATCGTTCTACACGATTCGCGGCACTTTTGAATGCGGAGAAAAGGCGGTCAAAGACAAGTGTGATCCGCAAGCGTTGCGCGATTTGTTGGCGTTGAAGGAGAAGGTGAGCGCGTCCTTTTTTTGGAAAATTTTAAATTCTCTAGTCATTCTGAGATTACTGTAGTTTCAAATTTCTTTAAAATAACAGAAACTTCGCATATACTTCTGAACTTTTAAAAACTACAATAGTCCTTCATAGAAATATCAAATTTCTTTTGACCTCAAGTTTTTCAGAAAAAAATTACGAAAATCACTCATCTGAAAAGTTGAAAACTACAGTAATCACAAAACTTTGAACAGTTTAAATTTTTCAAGGTTACTGTACTTTGAAATTTGAATTTTCGTAATTTAAGCAAGTTAATATTAAAAATAACCACCTGACTGACAATTCTCTAAACTACAGTAACCCAGGAAAATCAAAATTTTCGTAAAAATTTCCACTGAGTTTCATAAAAACTTTGAAAACTACAGTAATCACAAAACTTTGAACAGTTTAAATTTTTCAAGGTTACTGTACTTTGAAATTTGAATTTTCGTAATTTAAGCAAGTTAATATTAAAAATAACCACCTGACTGACAATTCTCTAAACTACAGTAACCCAGGAAAATCAAAATTTTCGTAAAAATTTCCACTGAGTTTCATAAAAACTTTGAAAACTACAGTAACCACAAAAAATTATTTCGAAATTTCGGAATTTTTTTGCAAAGTTTTGGAAACTACAGTAACCCAAAACATTTTGAATTTGAAATTTTTTTCCGGAAATTAAATTTTTTTGAAAAAAACCCTGCAAAACTACAGTAACCCTGGAAAAACATTAGAGAAATAAAAATTCTGGGATTTTTTTTGGTAAACATTGAAAAGTACAGTAACCCAAATGTTTTGGAATTTCTAATTTTGTCAGAAATTTTTTTCTACAAAACTACAGTAACCCAGGAAATTTATGAGAAAAATAAATGTTTTGGAATTTTTCTAGTAAACATTGAAAAGTACGGTAACCCAAAAGTTTTGGAATTTCAAATTTTGCCAAAAATTACACTTTTTGAAAAAAAACTGCAGAACTTTTTTTCAAAAATTGAAAACTACAGTACCCACATACATATTTTTCCAGGTAACCTCACTTGGATTAGAAGAAGGATGTCCAGCGATCGAACCATCGAACCTCGACGAGATCATTTCTCGACCGGTGGCTCGTCCAACTCCAGTCACCCTACCACCATCATCAGCCCCATCGGCTCGACCACTTCCACTTCCAACCACCACCGCCCCACCAGCTCCAACCGCATCGAAATGCTCCACCGACGATCAGAAACGATTCGAGGAGTGCGTCAAACCGTTGACCGCCTTCCAACCGCATCCGCTCTCCGTGATCGCCGTGCCGCGCGACATTGATCGCGCGTGCGAAGCGTTCCACACGTTCAAAGCCTGCTCGGCCACCTCACAATGTCATCCACTCTGGGCCAAGGGAATGTCGGCAATGTTCGAGTTCGCGTGCGACGAGGCGGCCGCCCAATTCAAACAGTCGCGAAAGTGTATTCGCGAAGCGTCGCAACACGACGAGGTTCGCTCGTGTGTCGCCGAGTTTTCGCGCGGCGCACCGACGGCCGCGTGCATCTCGTCGAACAAGCTGAGCCAGTGTGCTGTTCCGCATGTTCGCGCGAAATGTGGCGACGACGCGGCGGAATGGGTGTCGAGCTATATTATTCGATTTGCCAACGCGATTGATGCGAGATGTCGTGTTGGTCGACAACTGCCGGTTGGAAAGGTGAGTTTTTGGGTTACTGTAGTTTTTTTTGGAAAAAATACAGTACCCTTGGATTACTGTAGGTCTAGAATTTAGGAAGTTTTGGTTTTTTTTTTCTTGTTGAAAATTTCATGTACCTTTAAAAAACTACAGTATCCCAGAGTACTGTTTTTTTCCAAGAAAAAAACGTAAAAAATTCTGGAAGTACAGTACGCATAATTTTTCAAGTTTGAAAAAAGTTATTCTAGGAAAAAAATTCAGATTTTTTGAATATTCTGAAATCACAAAAAATTTAGATTTTCACAAGTTTTCTTTGCTCCGCCCATTTTTGGCTGCGGCATGGTTTTTTCTTTCTGAAAATTTTGATTTTTTTTTCAAATTTTCAAATAATTTTCTCCTACACATGAGCAGTAACTGGCCCAAAACATGTATGGACAGTTGATGAAACGTACATTTGGCAGGTTGTCGGAATTGGTTGCTCACCGGAAGAAGAGTCGATCATCGATCATTGCGCTGCTCCACTCAACGACATTGGCGCTCGCGTCGAAGAACTGTTCGCCGGCGGCATGCAATCGCTCATCAAAAACATCAACGCTCTCGCGCCAGTCTTCGCCGGCGGTTGCAACCTGACAGCCGAGTTCCGTCAATGCGCACACTTCTTGCTCGAAGGCAAAACGTCGTGCGTCGTCTCGTCGTGTATGATCGAGGCGGGTCGCGACGTGTGCGCGTTGCCCGATCCGACGAAAGCCATCGACGACAACCTGTCGTGCCTGTTCGGTCAGGCGCAAGAGCCGAAATTTGCGCAATGCATCCGAACAACCATCTCGACACTCAAAACGTTCAACTTGTCAACGTTGCGAAATGTGCTACCGAAATTCATCGATTGCACAAAAGATATTGTGATGGACAAGTGTGGCGAGAGCCCAATTCGAATTCTTCGCGCAATGAGCACACCGGATGTCTGTCCAGTTCATGCCAAGATCAATCCCGTCAATTTTGTCGCCGTCACCCCGACCACAACAACAACTCTTGACACGATTCTGTCAACCACTACCACTGAAGTTTCGACAACAATTGGAGTTGTTGATGAAAAAGTTGAAGAGGAAAAAGAAGAAGATGGAAAATGCGGAGAGACTGATCTCGTTGAACATTTGCAATGTGAAACACATTTGGATCAATTCGCCTTTAGACCCATTTCGATTATTGGGTGAGTTTTTGAAATTTGGAGTTTTCAAATGTTTTTTTGAATATTAATATCTATGCATCTTTGAAATTGACAACCGAACTTTCACTTTTCTCAAAATCAAAGTTAACATGTTCCTTTAACTCTACGGTACTGTAGTGAAGTTGACAAAAACATCAAATTCCCGGAATATATTTTGTTTTTCAAAATTTCACATTTTCCTATTTACTGTGTTAAAACTAATCAGGAATAATAATATGAGCCGGCCCATCATAGACGTAAATAAAAGTTAGCTTGAAAATAAATTTTGAAAAAATTTTGAGAAGAAATTATAGGGTATTTTTGAGGCCCGTTAACGACAGGGAATTTTTTCTGGCCTTCAAGTTCAGAGCCCGGCCGGTCCTGAAAAGCTCAAATCTCACCCTGGAAAAAATGTATGCTCCTTTAAATTTTGAGTACTGTAGACCGAAATGTTTGAAATTGAACTTCAATAATGCGGTGTACAAAATGGAGCAAAAAATCGCGTCCAAAATCGAAAAAAAAACAAACACAGTACCCATTTAAAGGGGGAGTTTGACGAATAATAAAGTTGTTTTAAAAATGATCAGTACCCTCAAAATAGTAAAACCCCCAAGGGAATTTTTACCGAAAAGCCTAAGAAAAATATTCCAAATTTTCTGAACTTGAAAATTTGGAATAATAGCACGTATAGCTAGCTATACGTTGAAAAAAATTTGGAATCATTAATTTCTCGAGTACTAGACTTTTCCTCCAAAATTCCCTCGAGCATTATACTATATTTTAGGTGCTCTTTCTTTTAAACACAACTTGCTCATTCGTGCTACCCCCCCCCCCCTTTAAGGAACACAGACATTTTTTCATTGAAAAAGTTAATTTGTAGCACAACCCGCGTAGCTATCTTTTTTTGTGGAAATATAAACTGTATGCCCCTTATAATTAAACTGTATGTTTTTGCAGTGATGGCACAAAATGGGACAAATTCTGCGCGATGGTCAATGCGACATATCTTCCATGTGTTGACAAGTTGAAGTGTAAATTCGAGCCAGCCTCAAATGCGCAAGTCACACTTATCGATTCGATTTGTAACAGGTAAACTGGAACTCGACCCCCTTTTGAAAATCACAACAACTCTCCGAATTTTGCAGACAAATAACCCTTCGCGATCAGAAACAATTTGCGAGATGTTTGTCGGATTATACAAAAACCGACGAGGGAACCGCGTGCCTTTCCAACACAATGGGACACATTGATCAATTGGACAAATCGGCGCCCGCAATGATGTGTCAGGGGTTAGTTTTTTTCGAAAAATTACCATTTTTGTGGGAAAATTTGAAAGTTTATTAGAGGAAAACAACTGGAAATTAGAGATAGAGAGGCGCAGAGAAAAGCGTTTTTCAAAATGTCAAATTTTTTGTTTTGAAATTTATCAGAGGGAAAATAGACACATCATAGTTTCAAAAAATATTTTGATCTTATTGACACGTAGAAACGTATCTTTCACTGGCTTAAATGAATTATCCGTGAAAAAATGTTTTTTTGGAGTCAGAGTACTGTACATTTTGAGAAAAAAGTAATACAGTAGAAGGGTTTAGTTCAAAAAATTTGAAACTACAGTAGCCCAGACGAACTATACCTGATCCAAGAGGGGCAACGTAGCGTGACATTTTTCAAGAAATTTAAACGCAAAAATTTTTCTCGAAATTTTCTTAAAGTTTTGGTAACCTATTAGGCTAGGTTTCTTTTCAAAATGTCAAAATTTCCTTTCAAAACTACAGTACTACCCAAAAAAAGTAGTTTTTCGGTAGTTCTTGTTTTGGAGCCAAAAATGAGAACTACAGTAACCCGTGTGACAATTGACAGATTTTTTTTTTTCGAAAATCTTGGAGCTCAATTTGACTACAGTAATCCTGGTTTTGAACTAATTATCGGGATGGAACTACAGTAATCCAACTCTGCAAAAATTAGTCTTACTAAATACAAGAAGGAAAAAATTGGATCCGTTTTTTTTCAAAATTATCAATAGAGCACATTTGCAGAATCAATCGTCTCATGCAATGTTCTTCTCAATCAATCGAGCAAAAATGCGGATTCGACGCACTTTTGCACGTTTTCAGCCTTCACAATCAATGGGCCAATTTGTTCAACGCCACGTGTGTTCTTGAATCACCTGAACCAGCCAAACCGGTTACTGTAAGTTTTGAAAAACGCGAAAAATTTTCCCCCCAACACAAAAAAAATGTTCAGAGCCTGGACACAAATGAAGTTGAACCATCGCGAGACACGAAACCCGAAACGGTTCAAATCGATGAAACGACACCGAAGACTACTGTAGTTGGCGAGTCGAATGATGTGACAGAAGCGGATACAGTACCATCGACAACTACAGTAATCTCAGCATCATCATCATCATCATCGAAAATGGTGTTGTTCTCGATGTTTGCCGCATTTTTGCTCATTTTCTAATTGTCTCAAAGAGAGGATTTTAAACTTACTTCACATACAGGTCGACCCAAATTATTATTACTTTTCCTTGTATTTTTTTTTGTTTTTTGCCGCCAACGAAAAAAACACGTGTATTTTATTGAATGAAGAGAAATTTCTATTGAGTTTTTGAGAAGAATTTGAAAAATGTTTTCATCGAACATTTTTGAATATTTTGATTTTTTTGGGCAGAAAAAAATTTTCGAGAGAAAGAGACGCAGAGAAAATCTAATTTAATTTCACGTGAGAAACTCTGCGTCTTGTAATCTCTCGGAAATTGTCATTTCTGAGAAAAATTACCATATAAAATAGTGAGTGAATGTAATGGGGATTGTACAAAAACTCAAAGAACCCGTTCTGCAAAAGTGCGTCACGGTGTTTGCAAACAAAAATTGCAATGAAAAAAACACAGTTCGATAGAGCGCACATGCCTCGTTTGTGTTTTTTCTATGGCTTCATGAAGTGCACTAAATGTTTTGCGTTTTTTTCTTTGAAAATCGTTTTTCACTGAAGTTTTCGATTTTTCTCAACAAAATCTTTTTTTAAGGGTCGAAAATGTTGAAAACCTTTGTCGAAGAGTGCGGAGACAATAGTCAATATGGTCAAGAACGGAATAGCTAAAATAGGTAAGCGACGTTTTTTTTATTTCTCAAAAAGTCAAAACTTTCTCAACGTTTTTTTGCTCGGTCAGAAGAGTCATAAAAGCACGCATAGATCAGTTTCGGTTGGTCTACTACAATATAGTGTGTGCTTCACAGTTTTTGCACTGTAATCTAATCTGAATGACAAATTTTAACACTACAATGTGCTTAGTTTGACCAAGTGATTGTTGGTCTATCGAAAAATTAGTGAGGGAGAATCAAAGAGATTTTGAATTTTTCTGAAAGGCCTGGAAGTTCAAGGGTTTATCAGGCCGGGTCAAAAAAAAATTACCAAAACCAACACAGTTTTTTTTTCGAAAAAAAAATTGGAAGCAAAAATATTTTCCACGCGAAACGTGGCAAACTCTGCGTCTCGTACTCTCTTACCAATTGTGGTTTTTTACACATCACGGAGAAGAATTATCAACATCCAAAAGAGCGGAGAAAATTTTTATTAGGAAAATATATTTTGTAATGTGAAAATTTGGCTTTGGGACATTTCGAAATAGCATGAAATTTTGAAAAAAAAATCCCAGTTTTTCTCAAAAAAAATTTTTTTGCCTGTTTTTTTTTCAATAAATGCGTGTGCCGACATTTCGCGGGTTCCATGGGTATAAATAGTGATGTCGCACAAACATTTACTAAAATTTGGCAAAAAAATTTTTTTTTGTCTGAAAAAAACTGCGTCCGGTTTCGAAATGTCCCGGAGCCGAAAATTTTTGTGGTCAGGTACGTAATAGGTCAATTTTTGACACCAACATGCATTTTTTCTCCATTTTACTTAGCCTCGGCTATCTGGTTTTCTAGCCATTTTGAATTGTCTAATTTTTTTGTTCCACCCGCCCAAATCATCATTCGAAATGACGTATGTTTCTCTGATCTTTTGCTTGTCGATGCACACGAACGAGATAGTTTTTAAACCAGCTCGCCACCTGTAGATAGTATCATTTTCTTATCGAAGAAATGTTTGGACAACATGTAGAATACGACCCCACCGTATTTCATGACCCCCCAGCGAATTACACGACCCCATAAATGTATTTCGAGACCCCATTTCCATTGGGTGGGGTCTTGAAATACATGGGTGGTCTTGATGTAAAGTGGGGTCATGAAATACTTGGTGGGGTCATAAAATACATTGATGGGGTCGTGAAGTAACTGGCTTACAAGGGTGTGGGGTCGTCTTCTACATGACCCGGACAAGATGTAGAACACGACCCCACGTGAAGTATTTCAACACCCCACAATAGAAGTGTATTTAATGACCCCTACAAATGTAGAACACGACCCCAACAATGTAGAAGACGACCCCAAAAGTGTAGAACACGACCCCAAAAGTGTAGAACACGACCCCAACAATGTAGAACACGACCCCAAAAGTGTAGAACACGACCCCAACAATTTTGGGGTCTTTAAATACATGATATGGGGTCGTGTAATACATTTCTATCGCGGGGTCTTCTAATACGTTTTGTGGGGTCGTGTTGTACGTTTTGCCCGAAATGTTTATTTTCCTCCTGCTCCTCGTCTCATTTGTCATCGCGACACCGTGCCCAACTGGTTACTCATCACTTTCCACTGGGAAATGTGTCAGCTATACGGCAGGGTTGGTGACGAATTTCTCGGCGGCCGAAGCGAATTGTGAAGCTGTGGGCGGCAAATTGACATCGATCACCAATGCCATTGACAATTCGGCAATTCTGCGATTGACAACAGGGTCGATTTGGCTGGGAATGAGATGTGACAATGCGACACGTTGTTCGTGGATCGGTTCAACTGCTGTCAACTATAATAACTTTGCCATTGGTCAACCATCAATTGATATTGGTAGTTGTGTCATAATGGCGAGCAACGGCAAATGGTCGAGCTCCAATTGTGATGGATTGAAATTGGGATATGTTTGCGAAGCGGTTCCAAAGTGTACCGGAACCACTTATATTACCAGCGATCAAGATACGCTGACTTCTCCAAAATATCCGGCAACATATATTGGAACAACTGGATCGCCGTGCGGTTATGTGATCAAAACTAGTCCTCTGACCCAAGCTGCCATTCAGTTTCCGATTTTGGAACTTGACATGGTATGTTATTGACTCGGTGAAAGATTTCATAGTTTTTCGGCAAACTGCGGCACGGTTTTTTTTGTCCGAAACGTGCCGGGCACAAGTCAGTTTCCACTTGAGTAGCTATGTTTTTTGTCAGAACTCGACAATTTCCGTCTACACCTCCGAACTCGCCACCGTGCCAATGTTAACATTAACTTCGCAAAACACGGGCAATGACACCTGGTACTACTCGACGACCAATATCCTCAAAGTGGTTTTCGACAAATGTGCTGGCAGCACGTGTGACACGACAACGATTCATCGTTGGGTGTCGCATTTCAGCGCGTCGAATCTCGTTCTCACCACACCCAAAACCATCATTGACGGGTGTAATGCGGGAGTGTTGTTGTCGCCCGGTTTCATTACATCGCCAAACTATCCCGGGTTGTATCCGAATAACTTGGATTGCCGTTATGAAATGAGAGCGCCTGATGGGTTTATGTAAGTGTCTACCCTAGATGATTTGTCACTATATCTCGTTGGTTAAGGGTCTACATTCTGTTCAATTCGGTGAACACGGAACAGACTGACTACATTGTGATTAGCGATGGGTCTTCGAACGAAATTGGCAGATTGAGTGGCACATATGAGGACAACATTGAGGGTTTCTTGACTCCGAATAATAGTATGATTGTCACTTTTAAAACCGGTTCAGATGGACAGAGATCGGGATTTAAGGCCACTTATATGTTCTTCAAAAAGTGATATGATAAACTGTTCATTTTTTTCGTTGTGAGATTAGACCAGGGGCAAGATTTGGGCTTTTTCGATGCTGAATGGGAAAAAATCCCAAAGTTTGACCTTAGCATTAGACTTCAAGAATCACTTTTTGAGAGTGCACGAGACGCAGAGAAAAAATCGTCCCCGGCTGAAAATTTGCGCGAGATTTGCGACAAGTTTCAAGCGTTTTTTCAAACTATCTTCGAGAGACAGAGAAATTTAGAAAAATTTTTAGAAATTTGTGAACTTTTTGGTTTTTAAAATTCTGGATTTTTCTTATTATGAATTGAAATTTTGACAAATGTTTTTCAGAAACGTTTTCTTAATATGAAGTTTTTCAGAAAATCTGAAAAATTTTCTAGTTTTCCAAAAAAAAGCCAACGTCCTCGGAAAATTACCCGCAGACGACCCGCAAACGCTGCGGGCTAAAATGTGAAGAATTGAGTGCTGAGAAAGGAAAAGAGAAATTGAGAGATATACCCGCAAAATTTGCGGCCTGTTTGCGGGTAATTTTCATGATCGCCGACGTTTGCGGGCCGTATGCGGGTAATTTTGATGTTCGCAGACGTATGCGGGTAATTTTGATGGCCGCAGACGTTTGCCGGCACAAAAAATGCGACCATGTTCAAAATGCGCCAATGAACCCTTCTATGGCTCATTTTCAAGTTTAAACTTTTTAAATTAATTTCGAATTTTTGTTTGTTGTGATTTACTCGTTATTGAAATAACGTTCTGAAGAACGCAATTGGTTTCAGGTCTACGGTACGCAACATGTGTAAACATCGTGACAGAGAATGCGCAAAAACTGCTTTTTCATAGAAAAAGTCGCTAAAACTCGAAAAGTGAGATGTTTCTGACATGGGTTTTCACCAGAAGAAAACTTGGTATTTCTAATTTCGTGCTTCTCTTCGTATAAAAGTGAGCAGTTCGTCTCAACCTGTTGTCGACTTTTCAGAAAAAAAAAGGTTTCCGTGCATTTTCAAGCCACGGTGATTGAACAGTTGTGTACCGTAAACTTTTTTCGATATCTTTTCTCATAGATTTTGAGCCGGTGTGGTTGACTCAAACCGTTGAAGGTTTGGTACGCGTTTTCAAATGGTTAGTTTTTCTTATTTTTTTTTTCACAATCAAAATTTAACTTTTAGGATTACTCAAGCATTCTTCTCGTATCTTCGGAAGATGAAGAAGAAGAAGAGGCAGAAGAAGAAGTTCATAACAATATAAGTTACATCGGCCACGGAGGTTAGTGATTACACGTCGAAATGTCGAGATTCACTCAATTCATCTTACAGATTATGGGATTTTACTGTCCGATGACTCTTGTTCGTCATCGGAATCCGAAGGTGTTGGCATTGAAAATATTGATGAATCAGATGTGGACGTGTAATGGAGTAGTGATAGCCTCCCATACTATCACCCATTATCGTCCCATTGTCCCACATAAGTACCATTACATTACATGTTCAACTATTTATTGAATAGCAATATAAATGAGCGACCGATGTTGGTGGCCGCTCAACCAAGAATGACTATGAAACACACACAAGAGACAGCTGACCTTATGGCAGATGGTATTTAATAGATTAATGTGTCTGTGTCTCTTGTGAGGGCACGACATCCCCCTTCTAATACAAGTCAGCGTCCTCGCGACTGATCACTGATATATACCAGAAAGGCGATGCATATTCTTGATAACAAAACTATACAATCATACATACATACAATACAATCTGATATTATCAAGCAATAACCAAACAATAATCAAACATGGATTCTTGGGGAACCTATGGGGAAATAATGGGACCTGTCTAGATTGTTAACTTATTCACTTGCACTCTAATTCACTATCTACCATTACAAAGAAATGGCTAGAGTACTATGGAGCATACTTAAACTATTAACCTTACTTACAACCAGTGTACGGTGATGCTCTTGTTGGCTTGGTTACTTCCAACAGGTTATTTCTACGTCGAATAACTTAGACAAAAGTGGAATAAAGTTACAATTTTAATAAACTACTGTCTGGATGGTGGCTTAATGTGGCGGGGATACTAACAATCACTTATTATTGGAAATTTATTTAATTTCGACGTTTTTCTCATTTCTCAATTCAATTGCGTGGGAACCTTGTCAACCACGTTCTAAGTCTACTAACCCTTCCCTGCCTCCTAAAGACTCATTGATATTGGAAAGTAATTATAGGCTACAATTATCAATCACCTAATAATACATGAAAACGTTCTTACAATAATTTCTTCGGCATGCTTCTGGCGCCTCGCGAAGTTGTTCTCTCTCTCCAATTTGAACCAAATATGAAATTGTTGCCAACCAAATGAACAAGGAATGAAGATGACCAGTCGTCACCCTTTTTTTTTCCAGACGAAAAATAATAACTAGACGGCTCGTTGTCGTAGAGTGTGTGTAGCGGTATTGTAGCACTGACGACCACGGGATAGTTCGCGGAAAATGTTGGAGAATATTGATCTTCGGGGGAGGACTCCAAGCATATCCTTCAAAGGGTGGAACCTCCATGTAATGGAGTAGTGATAGCCTCCCATACTATCACCCATTATCGTCCCATTGTCCCACATAAGTACCATTACATTACATGTTCAACTATTTATTGAATAGCAATATAAATGAGCGACCGATGTTGGTGGCCGCTCAACCAAGAATGACTATGAAACACACACAAGAGACAGCTGACCTTATGGCAGATGGTATTTAATAGATTAATGTGTCTGTGTCTCTTGTGAGGGCACGACAGACGAGGAATGGAATAGTTTTTTTCCTGCCAGCAATGATGATGATATAGATTTGGTTATGGATACAGATGTTCCTCTCAGCGATGAAGAAAAAAAAAAAAGTGCGTTTTCTGAAATTTGTGTAATGCGAAATGCATAAAATTATCAAAAAAAACCTCAGTCATTCCAAAACAATCGCAACCTTTCCTATTACTTTTTGATTATCTTTTCATTTGGATTTTTTCAATGAAAAATATTGCACGTTTTTTCTGCGTTGTACATCGAACAAAGCGTGCTTTGTCGAAAATGGCAGCGCATTACTGTCTTTTTGATATAAAGTTAGTAATATGTTCAATAATATAGGCTATTAAATAGAACCCTCACCATAAAAAATTTCCAGATTATTATAAAAGCTTAATTGGTCTTTTAATCGTCAAACATGGAATGTCAAAAAAACAGATTGTTGAAACGATGAGAGTAATGAATATTGTTTACAATGCTCATTCCCCAGTTTCGGTGAGTTAGTCGAAAACATATCTCTTCAACATGTAAAGCTTTCAGGCCGAAAGTGCTTGGGATCACGTACACACCACGGGATCACAATATTTCGTGTCGAAATCTTTTTTTTGTGGCGAATGTAGATCTTCATTGACCGGCAAGAAAAAACAATGCTCTAAGGATGGTTGCAGTAGGAAATCGTGCGTAGAATCACAGTGATGTTTAAAAAATCATTTTGATAATTTCAGAAAAGTAGTGAAAAATGGTGCTGGCGTCTCAGAAATTTGCGTTGTACGCTACTCATTGACAAAGCAAATAAAAAATTTGTTAGTGAATGAAATTGAGGAAATTGCAACGTTTCACGAAAAAATTCATAAAAATCAGGTAGGCGTTTTTTTTTAAATTCCAAGAAGGTGTAGAAGAAATCGCCCGATCGCATCAATTGTTATATTTGATTCAAATCAGGCTTGGGCGGAACCAAAAATTTCCCGAGTTTCGGACCATTTTCGCTATTTTTTTCAGACAGAAATTTTTTTCGGAACTTTTTGGACGAGACTTATTTGAAATAATACCTGGCGTTGGAGAGAATTTCGTACCGTGACAAAAAACCAAACGTTTTCACCGTGACATTTTGCACGAGAGATGAGATTTTTCACCAAAAGGGGACATATTATATAATAAACAACGTATTTTCAGAGGCAAAACTTTAATTTTCGCATTTTTCTCACAGTGATAAAATATTTAGAAACTCTCGTACTTTTTTACGCCAGGTATGCTTATTCCGAATTTTATTAAAGTAATTTTTGACGGAACTTTTTCCCAAAATTTCTCGGCAAATCGGAAAAAACCGATTTTCACTTCCAGCGAAAAAACTCCACAAAGTTATGATTTCACAGTTACTAAAACGAAATACAAAAAAAGGTGATTTTTTCTATATTCTCACAAAAATGTCTACTTTGTTATGGTTTCAGACGTTTTGCTGAAAAAATCCGAAATTTCCGGTTTTCCGAAAAATAATGTTGGAAAAAAAGTCAGAACTTCTTTTTTTTCGGAAAATAATTTCGCTTCCGGAAGTTCCAAAGGGTCGGGCCCAACAGGCCTGAATTCAAATCGTTTCTTTCATTCAGGTTCGCCCTATCTTGAACAATGACTTCCGCGAAACTGATACTTATCGATCCAAAATCGAAACTATGGAGCAATTTCAGAAGAGAACAATGACGCTGATTTGCACAGGATTTTTTGATGGAGCGCGTCCCAAAAAGATTTCCAAGTTTTTGTTATTCTTGAATTAAAAAAAGTTTTTTTTTTCAGAAGAGAATTTACACCTCTCCTATTTCGATTAGAGTCCCTTCACAAAGAGATACGAAACCTCGATGAGAATTATTTGCTATCATCGCTTCATTGTTCGCAGAGTGGAGTTGGAGAGAAGGATGTCGAAGAATTCACTTCGTTGTAAGTGAAAAAACTACGCGTCTGATCAGTCTTAGTAGGAAATTAATTTTTAGACGTATTCAGACTCGTTTTTAAGTTTTTATCCAATTCAGCAGTGACTAAATTGTGGTTTTTTCGCACAGTGACAATTTTTTATATTTTTCCTCTTGTGACCGGGTCAGTTTGATTATTAAAAACAAAAAACGAATAACCCGGGCCGAAATCATAATTTCATTAAGTTTATCATTTTTTTAAGCTCTTGCGTTTTGGAAATTGGAACTTTTTCGGACATTTTTGCGGCGTAAGAAAATTCGGAAAAATGCGGGAAACCTGGCAATGTTGTGGTTCCTGTCCACACCAACCCTGATTCTGATAAACAGCTACTCGCAAGAAATCCTGTGACTATCTAGTTATATCTATCAAAAATTTTCAGATTTCTCGAGGAAAGTGAAAAACTACGCCGATATGGTTTATTAATGAACATTCGAGGCGAAGATTGGAAAATACATGTTGTTTTTCAAGGATTTATGTCGGACATGAAAGTAGGCAACATAAACCCCAACAAACTTTTCTTTTGTGTTTTGTAGGGTGCTCGAGTTGTATCTGGTCTGCCGAATTGGCAAATCGTACAAGGATGCGGCGTGTGTACGACAACTGGTGAAAGATTTAATATGACAGTTTCATTCAACAATCCCAACGATGCACCTCTCCGTGATTTGTTATCATGTTTGAGAGACATGGCTGCCAAGAGGAACGGATTTACACGCGAAGGTGAGCGAACAATTTTTCTCTCCCATCTAGAATCTGTGATAAAATAAAATGTCCCTATTCATGATAATAATGGACCTATTCATGACAATTAAAAGAAAGGAAAAATTGAATAAAAAAATAAAAATGATGATTTATGCGAATTTTGGGTAGATGAAACCAAGAAAATCTCTGCGTCTTGGAAAATGCCTTGAATTTTTCGATTTTTTCGGTTTGATCTACCCAAAATTCGCATAAATCATCATTTTTCGTGACTTTTTTGAGAAAGAAATATAATTTTTTCCTCGGCGCGCATTGGCATTTTTATTTTTTATTCAATTTTTTCCTTTTTTTAAATGTCATGAATAGGTTCATAAATAAATTTAAAATTAAATCTAACAATGTGCGACATTCTCAAAAAGTTCTTTCTCGAAAAAAAAATTGCTGAAAATGTTTATGGGGTTATTCAGTTGAAAAAAAGTATGTTAAAATAACAAAAAATAACACAAAAAACACATATTTCGACATCACTTGAATAAGTTTTTTGTGTTATTTTATGTTATTTTAACATACTTTTTTTCAACTGAATAACCCCATTAGTTGTTCTCTGAATAACCCCATTAGTTGTTCATTTTGTTTGCCTTGTAACAACTAAACACATTTTTTATTTCAGAATATTGCTTGTTCGCAAAGTTATTTGTTTGTTGTCTACTCTTTATCGACCTCTTTCATATTCGGAAAGAGGGAGTGTTGAAAAAAGCAATTAAAGGTACCGTTTCATCATTTGCCTTTTCAAATTTTTAAATCCTTTCTAGAGCTCATTTCTTCAAGTTGGATGTGGTCAAAAATGAAACGAAAACAAAAAGACCTGTTGGAAAACTCTCTGAAAAACACAAAAAGTGTCACAGGTCGTACAGACATTTTGCCGCTGTCCTCTCAGTCGATTGCTACCGGTTCTCAAATTCAACAGGTAAGCAATGCAAAAAAAGCGTCCGAAAGAGTACGGAAAGCATTAGATTTTTAAATTGGCAATAAAAATCCTGTCACAAATTTCAGATGGCTATTGTATCTTTACCACTCGCAGCTTTCACTGACATTTTCACTGACTGCACTTATGGATATTATCTTGTGTCAATAGTAGCTATTATTTGGAACGAACGAGACGAGTCAAAATACAGTTTCATCCAAGAACTGTACGAATTGACATATCGATTGTATGCTATGAAAGAGCCGACGAGGATTACACTAAAAGCTCACGTGAGTTTTCGAACTTTGTTTTTCTCTTCACGCAATATTTCCAGACGTTTTTAAAGCACCAAATTCCGCATTTGCGGTCTTATGGACGTGGTTTTGATATGGAATATTGTGAAAAACTTCATAGTAAATTTCAAAACTCAATTAACTACAAGGCAACAAATATTACAACGATGTTTGGTAACCGGTAAGCGTTAGATTTATATTATGAAAAAACAGAACTCAAACTGATGCGCCTAAGTTAAGACTTTCAATTTCTTCTCTCACAGTGGTTTTGAGCGGGTGTGCCATCTGAACAGGTTTTTTGTGTAATTTTATGCCATTTATCTTAGTTTTTCCCAACTAAATAACTGCATTATAAAAATTAAGATGGTTTTTTTGCCAGATTTTTGGCGCGTGGATTGCTCAAATCACATGTCATTCAAGGATGCTCAGTCTACACGTCTGGTCATGAAGCAGTTGTGAATGAACTTGTAGGAAAAAAGTAAGTTGAAAAGAAATACGTTCACATTTTCCTATTTTCTAGGCTAAAGATATACGCTACATCAATAGTCAATCGCATACCGGAAGATAAGGTTCTCTCAGAACATATTAATTTTCTCGAAAACTTGGTGGATATCAAACAAATACAACAATTTGGGTGAGTTTTTTTTGTGGTTTTTTATTCGAAGCTGAAAAAACAAGCAATTTCTCAGCATTTTTCAATGTTTTTGTTATTTTTCGATTATAAATTACTTGTTTTACAGTTCTCGTGCCATTTTTGCTAGAAATGCTGCCCTACCCATCCACGTTTCGTCAGACACCTACTGGGCAACAGAATCGACATCACAAGCGGTTTTTAGAATGGACACAGGCAACGGAATTTATTTTATGAAAGCTCTATTATTCTTCCAACTTTACGACGAAATCTTTGTCATGTGCGAGCAATATATCACTGATCCGATGATCAACTTTTTGAGTTCAAAGCTACCACTTATTGCCGCAACACAAGAAAAACCCGTTGTGGAAGTCTGCGAACAAATGCTGGTGAAATTCAGAGAACTTGCTCTACCGTTCGAGAAAATACAATCGAAGGAGATCAGATTGCACAAGTTGAAAAATGTTATTAACAATGCTACAATTGTTCCATTCAACGATGACGATTATGTTTGTGATGTATGTTAACTTGATCGTTTTTACTTAAAATTTATTGTCGAAATTGTGATAATTATTTTGATTTTTCGATTCTTTAAGACAGTTAGATTTTTTGTTCGTATACTCTTAATCTGAGGTGTTCGAAAGACACGCTTAATTATTTCAAAAGTTTATGTCCTAAACGAAATTAGTTTTTATCAGGAGATGGCAACATTCAATCCGGAGCAAGGTAATTGTCATAATATAGCAATTTCAATTACAGTAACTTTAGGAAACACGTGTCCTCCCACCTTTTCACCGCCGCTTTTGAATGAACAAAATCAAGAAAAAACATACACCCAAATGCAGCCGCCACAGTCTCAACAACAACAACAATTTCAACAACAACAACAATTTCAACAACAACAACAATTTCAACAACAACAACAATTTCAACAACAACAACAATTTCAACAACAACAACCCATGGTTGAACAAAACTTCGAAAAAACGTATATCAACATGCAGCCGCCGCAGACTCAACAACAAGCAACTCAACATCATCAACAACATCCGAACCAAGAACAACAACATGTTCAAAATTATCATTACCAGCAACACCTGAACCAACAAAAACCTGTATCACATTTTCCACAACAATCATCTTTCCAACAACAACAACAACTATCGGCTCCAAATACTGTTAATCAAAATCGAGTAGCTAGTATGCCTCTCTATGCCAGTCCACATTTTCCAACCATCGGTGAGTTTTCTTAATGTCCAGAAAAATAAAACTGGTAAAACAATAAATAAAATTAAGATGAGAAAACGTGAAAATTTTAATTAAAAGGGAATCAAAAAATTGGAATATTTTCCGGCAGAATATTAGTAAATTTCCCGTCTTTTCAAACTAAAATGTTTTGAAATAACTTGATCATTATAATGTTCCTATAAAAATTGTCAGTAAAAAACTTTTTTGCTAAGTTTTCAGATATCAAAGATGAAACACATATGTATGTGAATGAACAAAGTAAAGTTTCAGAAACTATGCAAAAATGCATTATCAACGACAAATTGGACGTAATAAAATTTGGCCGACTTTGTTTCCCCGCAGCTCAACAGAATCACGCAAGATTCACCATGTTGCTTGACGTAAGGTTTTATACAAAAAATAAAATTCATTATTTCGCTGGTTTCAGAAGTTCGTCAGAGATTGTTCAAAAAATATAACTGGTGTATATTTGAGCGAAGAAGCATACGATTATCAAAACGGCGCCTATCAAAATTTCTCCAATTCAGTTTTGGTGAGTTCTCAAAACGTTCATTGTGGGTTTATTCACAAAAAATATTGAGAAACAAACAATTAAAAAAAACACGGTTATTTCGACATTTAGTGAATGCGTGTCTTGCTTTTAATATTGTTTTTTAAATGTTTTCTTGTGTATGAGCCCAAAGAAGCTGCGGCCCGAGACTGCGGCCCGAAAATGACGGGCCGGGCTTTTTTGTTTTTTTTTCATGGAAGGGCGGACCAAGAGAGCCCAACCATCACCCTGGACCCATTTCAAGTACGAGTGTTTAGCACATGATCAACGCCAACACTTCTCATATCTTGGACAAGAAAATTGTTGCAGTCAAAGATTTCGGATTCCAGCTGGCCGGCTCCACCGGATCTGTCAGAACATTTTTTGCTGTTCCTCCGTCATTGGGTGTTCCATTTATCGTGAGTATTTATTCTAGTGAGAAAATGAGAAATTCTGAACGGTCGGTTTTTTGCCGGATCAAAAAATTTTAATAAAGTACCAAAATTTCAATTTAATTTCCCCCCTAGTGGAAACTCCAATTTCGACACTTTCATCAAGAAATTCTAATTAAAGTTTTTAATTATTCGAAAAAAATTTAAGGGAAAAATCCAATTAAAAATTCGTATTCACAAAACCGATGAAATAAACGTTTTCAGAGCGGTTTCTCAATTCATATATCGAAGTTAGCTCCACCCGGTGGCAAATTGTCTTCCAGAGGAATTATGGGTTCTTATCTATTTAATTATTTAACGAAGGCAAGTTGTAAATATCGTGAGGCGAATAGTATGGCTACCGAAAAAATTAATTACCAGGTGCCAATTTTTCCTCATAAACACACCGATATAGATTAAGCCCTACTACTTTTTTCAGATCACTAATCCTCCTGGCGCAATCATTGGTTACTACTTCAACTATTCAGACGATTCGAACTCAGAAAACTTGGACGACCCTTCAAATGTCCAAACGCCAAAGCGTCGCAAACCGAGTCGAAGCATCGCAAACAAAGATGTTCCCTCGACTTCGAATGATGCTGAAACTTCTGAAACAGCCGAATCGGGACATGGAATACTTCTTCCAAAACCAATTGTTGACAACTGTAGGGGTGAGCTGCTCAAAGTATTTTTCACTATTTTAGTCGGCTGTTCCAGACGTGATACGACAATATTTCGATATTGACTACAAATGCATAAGGGAAGGATTAGTATGTTCGATGAGCGATCTCGAAAAAGATCCATTTGTTATAGCAATGGGAGACAATTGGCAAACTCGATTGGGGAAGCTGACAAAGCTCAGAGAACAGCACACAATTTTCGAGACCAAATTTTTCCCGAAAAAACTGGCGGAAGTCATGTAAGTTGTTTCCTTTTGTGAACTATTAATATTAACCATATTCAAAACCTATTGTAAACAGTTGATTGAAAATTTTGTAAGCTCTAAAAATCAGCATTATCTGCGAGGTTAAATGCACCAAGAGTTTTACCGAAAAGTCTAGGGAAAAACATGACATTGATTGACCAATGATCTGCGACGTTCAACGTCGAAATATATAAAAGATAACAAGTTTTTTGTCGTTTACAATATAGTTGGTGTGCTAAACCAAGCAAATTTGTTTTTTGTCGTGGTTATAATTTGAGCACTTTTGAAGAATTATGAGGTTATTCAGTTAAAAAATAAATGTTGAATGACATAAAATTACAGAAAACCTGTTCGGATAGAATCGAAAATTACACATTTCCACTGTAAATAATTTTCCCTAATTTTCTTCAGCTCATCTCACTAATTTGAGAAAAAATTCATATTTATTGTCATTTCAGGTATGAAATCAATGGATGCGCATTCGACTCGGCGACTGGAAAATTTATCAGAAGAAAGGTTAGTTTTTGACGATAATAAATAAAACAAACATAGTTAACATAATTTCAGAGAAACGGAAAAAATCAGCAACGTCCTACAACACCGTCTTCTGGTTAAGGTAATTCTTTGAAAACGGTTTTAATTTTTCAAATACTTCATGATCTCCATTTAATTAATACACTGTTCTACATCAAAGCTCACTTCCTCAAAAAATCAAAAAATATTAAATTTTCAAAAAAGGTATATGTAGTATGATTTTTAATGCGATTATACGCAATAATAGTATGAACCATAAGAAATAATATTCAGATGTTTCGAAAACACATGCGTATTTTTTGCACATATTTACAGACTCCTTTTGACCATTGTTCAAACCTCTCATTCTCTAATCTGGAGACTTTGGGTTTCACGAAGAAGTTATCAAATTGACTTTCGAGTTGGTTCTCTGATTTTAGATTGGAAAAGTTTGAGAATAATCCTGTTTTTTTTTCAAGCTTTTCGGATAAAAAATTAAAGGATTGGCTGAGAAAGGTAAATTTGAGACAATTCTCGTGAATCCCGAAGTTTCCAGTTCAGTGTATGGGGGTTTTGAACAATTTTCAAGGGTTATTTTGTACATAGGTGGAAAAAATAATCATGATTGTTCGAAATATCGGAAATGTCCTATGGTTCATACTACTATTGTGTATAAACTCGTATTCAAAACCATATACATTACCCCTCGGAAAGTTACCCGCAGACGTTTGCGGACATCACCCGCAATTTTGCGGGCGTGCCCGCAGTTTTGCGGGTGGTTGAGCAGCAAATCTTGCGGGTCGTTTGCGGGTGCAGGCGCAGCGTTTGCGGGTCGTTTGCGGGCGGAGCCGCAGCGTTTGCGGGTCGTTTGCGGGTGAAGCCGCAGCGTTTGCGGGTCGTTTGCGGGTGCAGCCGCAGCGTTTGCGGGTCGTTTGCGGGCGGAGCCGCAGCGTTTGCGGGTCGTTTGCGGGCGGAGCCGCAGCGTTTGCGGCTCGTTTGCGGGCGGAGCCGCAGCGTTTGCGGCTCGTTTGCGGCGTTCTACAATATCACGAACAAAAGTTTATTTTTTGAAGAAAAATCTCAACATTGTAACAATCAAAACAAATGGAACACAAAGAGCTTAACAAAATATACACGGATCTACATGTTCAAACCTCACATTCTCGAAACATCGAAAAATATCGAATTTTCAGAAAAGGTATATGGGGTAATGTATATGGTTTTGAATACGAGTTTATACACAATAGTAGTATGAACCATAGGACATTTCCGATATTTCGAACAATCATGATTATTTTTTCCACCTATGTACAAAATAACCCTTGAAAATTGTTCAAAACCCCCATACACTGAACTGGAAACTTCGGGATTCACGAGAATTGTCTCAAATTTACCTTTCTCACAAGGGAACTACATATAGGTGTTAACGGACTTTGAGATGGGATATATGTGACCCGATAGAGTTTTTCATGCTGAACATCATCCCGTAGCTAACTTTTGCAAAGCTCCAGTTAGAAAGTTGAAAATCACATTTTTGTGATAAATTTGAAATTTTTAGTTTCCCCCTAACTTTTTCAAAATTATACATTTACAAAAATAAACTAATGGATCTGATGTGAACTTTAATTCTCTACACGATGGTCATTTTGAAATTCCGAAAAATGATGAAAAGGTGGGTTTTTCTGAAAAAAACATGAAAAAACAGAAAACAACCTTCAAAATTTAGTCATTTTCACGTTTTTCAATGCAATTTTTTTTATTTTTCACGTTTTTTTGATCTACCTTTTTTATAAAAAGTTCCGGGCTCATTTTTTCAGCGTTACAACTACAATTTCGAGGTTTTTAAGTGCTCCTATCGTTCCTGGCATACCAGAAAACCCTCTAGTAGTCTCTCATCACTAAAATAATTCAAATTGAACAAGATATTTCAATTTTTGAGCTCAAACTTTGAGCTCGATTTTTAGCTCTCTACCTGGAGCTTTGCAAAAGTTAGCTACGGGATGATGATCAGCATGAAAAACTCCATCGGGTGACACATGTCTCTTCTTAAAGTCCGTTAACACCTACTTGTAGTTCCCTTGTCAGCCAATCCTTTAATTTTTTATCCGAAAAGCTTGAAAAAAAAACAGGATTATTCTCAAACTTTTCCAATCTAAAATCAGAGAACCAACTCGAAAGTCAATTTGATAACTTCTTCGTGAAACCCAAAGTCTCCAGATTAGAGAATGAGAGGTTTGAACAATGGTCAAAAGGAGTCTGTAAATATGTGCAAAAAATACGCATGTGTTTTCGAAACATCTGAATATTATTTCTTATGGTTCATACTATTATTGCGTATAATCGCATTAAAAATCATACTACATATACCTTTTTTGAAAATTTAATATTTTTTGATTTTTTGAGGAAGTGAGCTTTGATGTAGAACAGTGTATTAATTAAATGGAGATCATGAAGTATTTGAAAAATTAAAACCGTTTTCAAAGAATTACCTTAACCAGAAGACGGTGTTGTAGGACGTTGCTGATTTTTTCCGTTTCTCTGAAATTATGTTAACTATGTTTGTTTTATTTATTATCGTCAAAAACTAACCTTTCTTCTGATAAATTTTCCAGTCGCCGAGTCGAATGCGCATCCATTGATTTCATACCTGAAATGACAATAAATATGAATTTTTTCTCAAATTAGTGAGATGAGCTGAAGAAAATTAGGGAAAATTATTTACAGTGGAAATGTGTAATTTTCGATTCTATCCGAACAGGTTTTCTGTAATTTTATGTCATTCAACATTTATTTTTTAACTGAATAACCTCATAATTCTTCAAAAGTGCTCAAATTTTAACCACGACAAAAAACAAATTTGCTTGGTTTAGCACACCAACTATATTGTAAACGACAAAAAACTTGTTATCTTTTATATATTTCGACGTTGAACGTCGCAGATCATTGGTCAATCAATGTCATGTTTTTCCCTAGACTTTTCGGTAAAACTCTTGGTGCATTTAACCTCGCAGATAATGCTGATTTTTAGAGCTTACAAAATTTTCAATCAACTGTTTACAATAGGTTTTGAATATGGTTAATATTAATGGTTCACAAAAGGAAACAACTTACATGACTTCCGCCAGTTTTTTCGGGAAAAATTTGGTCTCGAAAATTGTGTGCTGTTCTCTGAGCTTTGTCAGCTTCCCCAATCGAGTTTGCCAATTGTCTCCCATTGCTATAACAAATGGATCTTTTTCGAGATCGCTCATCGAACATACTAATCCTTCCCTTATGCATTTGTAGTCAATATCGAAATATTGTCGCATCACGTCTGGAACACTAACCTCCGTGGCCGATGTAACTTATATTGTTATGAACTTCTTCTTCTGCCTCTTCTTCTTCTTCATCTTCCGAAGATACGAGAAGAATGCTTGAGTAATCCTAAAAGTTAAATTTTGATTGTGAAAAAAAAAATAAGAAAAACTAACCATTTGAAAACGCGTACCAAACCTTCAACGATTTGAGTCAACCACACCGGCTCAAAATCTATGAGAAAAGATATCGAAAAAAGTTTACGGTACACAACTGTTCAATCACCGTGGCTTGAAAATGCACGGAAACCTTTTTTTTTCTGAAAAGTCGACAACAGGTTGAGACGAACTGCTCACTTTTATACGAAGAGAAGCACGAAATTAGAAATACCAAGTTTTCTTCTGGTGAAAACCCATGTCAGAAACATCTCACTTTTCGAGTTTTAGCGACTTTTTCTATGAAAAAGCAGTTTTTGCGCATTCTCTGTCACGATGTTTACACATGTTGCGTACCGTAGACCTGAAACCAATTGCGTTCTTCAGAACGTTATTTCAATAACGAGTAAATCACAACAAACAAAAATTCGAAATTAATTTAAAAAGTTTAAACTTGAAAATGAGCCATAGAAGGGTTCATTGGCGCATTTTGAACATGGTCGCATTTTTTGTGCCGGCAAACGTCTGCGGCCATCAAAATTACCCGCATACGGCCCGCAAACGTCGGCGATCATGAAAATTACCCGCAAACAGGCCGCAAATTTTGCGGGTATATCTCTCAATTTCTCTTTTCCTTTCTCAGCACTCAATTCTTCACATTTTAGCCCGCAGCGTTTGCGGGTCGTCTGCGGGTAATTTTCCGAGTAGTTCACGTCTGAAATACGTTATATTTTTTGAATTTTTTTCACATTGTTAAGTTACGAAAAACTTGACCCCTAACTGCCAAAAAAAAAATCTTTCTCTGCGTCTCTTTTGACATTTTGAGCCGATTGGGCACTTCATTTAAAGGTCTGAAAAAACTCCAAAAAATCATACATTGTCCGCGATATTAAGAAATCGACTTTCGAAAAGTCTGGGATTTTTCGAAGGTCTGAAAAACAAAAAAGCCCGGTCCGGGCCGGCAGTGTTTTTCTATCAAATCAAAATTTTGAAAAATCGCTTATCTTTCTAAATTTTTGAAAAGAAAACTTGGAATTTTTTTAGATTCAAAAAATGTTTTTTTTTTGAGAAAAAAATGTTGACTGAAAACATTACACATTTGAGTTTGAAGAGCGGTTTCCGAAAAAAAACCCGCCGGCTTTTTTTTGAAAAATTGTTTTCTAAAATTTTTTCATCAAAAACCGGAAATTTAAAAATACAATATTTGAATTCTAACTCTTTGAGCCCCGATTGTTTTTGCTGAAAATTTTTTGCTCAAATTTGTTCAAAAAAATTTCCCCCTATCCAAAAAAGTACTACTTCAGCAACAAAAAAATTATCGATTTTCATTTTTTCCAGCAAAAAACAACGTGTCAGTGAGCGAAGAAACATTGTTCATGTTAGTCCCTTTTTTTCCACCCTCAACTAACTCATCCATCCATCCACTTTTCTCCGTTTTCTCCCTCTTTTTCTATAGCACCCTCTCGTTCTCTCACCCTTTCGTCGTTCTGAAAGGAAAAGAGTGAGAGACGCAGAGAAAGAGACATGCAATTGTCTCGGGCGTTTTTTGTTTTGTTTATAGAAAAAAAAAATATGTTAAAATTGGTGGAGATTTTGAAGTTTTTGGGTGGGAAATGGGAAAAAAATTTGGAACAGAACTTATGAAAATTTTTAATTTTACAAGAAAAGTCAAAACTTCCCAGGCAAATTTATATTTCAAAAAACATAGTTTATATTTTTTTGAAAATTGCAAAAAAAAATTTTGAAACAGTAGAAATTTGAAAAAAAAAATCATTTTTTTTGTTGAAAATTTAGCAAAAAAACATTTAAGTCCCAAAAAAATCCCGGAATAAATACGTTTCAAAAATGTTTTATAACCATTTCCAAATAGTTCGAATTCAATCTGAATCTCTGTTCAACATGTAAAAAATTTATACAATTTTTATCACAATTCTGGAATTTCGAAAATTCAGATGGTAAATCTACAGTACTCAGGGTGGAAAATTTTCGAAAACTCCAAAATTTTGGAAAAAGTTCACATTTTAGCGAAAAATAATCGATGCAAATGTCAGTTTCAAAACTTTGACTAAATTATTTGACAAGAAAAAATAAAAAATTGAAATTTTTTACACTTCGGTCTGAAACTAGAATCTCTCCTAGAACTTTTAACCAAAAATTTTCGAATTTTTTTTTCTCAGAAAATCAAAAAAACTCAATAAATTTTGAGGCCCACATAAATTTGAGAAAACTACAGTACCTCAGGCCCGAAAATTCCCAACATTTTGAATGAAAAACTCGATTTTCGTTTTTTTTTTGAAACTCCAAATTTTTGTCCAAAAAAAACTAAAAAATTTGAAATATTTTTCCCATAAAATTTAAATTTTTCTGATTCCGCAAAAAATGTAAATTTGAAATTTTGAGAAAAAAATTTCAACAAAACTTTGCTTTTTCAATATTTTGATCTTTATTTTCAGCGATAATCCAGTTTTTTCTTTCTGGCCCGTCCATCAAAAAAGAATTGGCGTTTTTCCAAAGTGGGCGGAGCCTATATTTCAAAGTCATGCGACCTATTTGTGTTTTCCTATCCCCATCGCTCTCTTTGGTTGTCTGGTTCAAACAAAAAAAGTCGACAAAAATTAATGGAAATTGGACAGTAATTAGGAATAAGAAGAAGAAAAATTATAGTCTATCAATAGAGCACATTTGCACTTTGACATTTTTCTTGCAAAAAAAAAACAGACATTTTCTCTTCTTATCTTATCAACGAAAAAAAAAACCGCGAGAAAGTTTTTGAGAACTCTTATTTTTCCACGAATTCTAGAATTTTCAGATTGACCACCCATGTCGAAAAATGAGGAGAAATGATGTCATTTTATCTGCGTCTCTCACTATTTCGTATATGTTTTTTGGGAAAGAGAAGCATGGCGAAAAAGTCGATGAAACGTTTATGGATTTTTTTCTGCGGAGAAAAATCGCCGAAAAAATGCATATTTGACAAAAATCGTCGAAAAGCTGATTTTTGTGTGAAATTGATCAGAATTTGAAAAATTCAATTTTTTTGTCAACTTGAAAAAATTTTTAGAATTTTGGAACAACAAAAATTGGAAAATTTCGAATTTTTTACATGTTTCAGCTCAAAAACTACCCCATTCTGAGGTGTTGTAAAATTGAAAAATTTTTGAACTAAAAGGGGGGGGGGGGGGTAGCACGAATGAGCAAGTTGTGTTTAAAAGAAAGAGCACCTAAAATATATTATAAAATTGAAAATAAATGGCAAAAATTAAATAAAATTTGAGAGCCGCGAAGAATATTCGCTGACAAAATTATGTTTTCAGACGCGTCGCGTGTCTTTTTTTCTCTGCCGTCTCTTATAAAACTGCACGCAACGCGGCGCAGCGCATCTGAAAACATAATTTTCTCGGTGAAAATTGTTGCCGTCTCTCGTTTTCCGATTAACTCTTTGCCATCTATTTTCAATTTGATAATAGTATAATGCTCGAGGGAATTTTGGAGAAAAAGTCTAATACTCGAGAAAATAATGATTCCAAATTTTTTTCAACGTATAGCTATACGTGCTATTATTCCAAATTTTCAAGTTTGCACGTGGTCAGAAAATTTGGAATATTTTTCCTAGGCTTTTCGGTAAAAATTCCCTTGGGGGTTTTACTATTTTGAGGGTACTGATCATTTTTAAAACAACTTCATTATTCGTCAAACCCCTCCTTTAAGAAAATTTTCTGCGGGAAACTTTTTTAATCTGAATCAGAAAATTACAGCAAAATATTTTTCTGTAAATTTTTCTTTCGAAAAATTTCGAAACTTCCGAACTCAAAAACGACGCAGTGAATTGTTCAATTTTTTCGGAAAAAAATTTCAACCAATGTAAAATTTTCCAAAACTCCAAAATCTACTTCATTTTTGCATAAAAGTACAAATCTCAAAAAATCCGGAAAAATTTCTTCACCAAAAACTTTGAGAATTTGTCATGACAGGTAAAATACAAATCTCTGCGTTTCTCATTTTCAAATTATATTTCTTCAGTCTACGCCACATCTACAGAAATGTGCTAAAACATTAAAAATTATTTTCAGATCAAAAACTTTACTAAACAAGTTGCAGACTGGAAACGCGACGCTTGACCGCGACGCAGCAAAAAATTCGAAAACCTTTTTTTTTGTTTTCTTACTTTACAAACAAATTTTGTTCTATTTATAACTCAGAAAAGTCAACGCGCGGTAGCGCGCGAGTACGCTGCGAGCGAGCGTTACTCGCGCTGCCACCACGCACTGATCACGCTGCGACCACGCGCCAATCGCGCAGCGCCCACGCACTCTCTACCTGTTCGCGCTGCGAGCACGCACCAATCGCGCTGCCAGCGCGCATTTACACAAAATTAGCGCCCGCTCGCAGCGTACTCGCGCGCCACTACGCGCTACTCGCGCGCTAACCACGCATTCGAGTCTCTGCGCGCGCCGCTATCGCGCGTTGACTTTTCTGAGAATGTTCATTAGAA
The DNA here is from genome assembly GCA_963572245.1 of Caenorhabditis sp. 8 KK-2011. Classification (NCBI taxonomy): domain Eukaryota; kingdom Metazoa; phylum Nematoda; class Chromadorea; order Rhabditida; family Rhabditidae; genus Caenorhabditis; species Caenorhabditis sp. 8 KK-2011. The sequence continues at coordinate 2,853,310 of OY751548.1, forward strand.
AAAAGTTTTGATCACGTACTTTTCCCCTGTGAGTTTTTTTTTTCTATTTTTGATAATATTTTTGGTGTTCACATTTTTATCAAAAAAACTATAGCCATAGTTTTTCATAAAAAGACAAAAAAGAAGTGTTTCTGATGTTATTGCAATTTCTGAAAATTTGAGTAAATAAAAGATTATTTGTGTGTATTTGTTTTTTATCAATAAAAATTGGTTGAAAAAACCCAACTGGAAGAGTGTATTTTTTTGAAATATTCGTTTCGACGAGCATGGCCGAAGAAATATTCTTACACGGTCAGCCATCAGATGCTCCTCCTGCTCGTTGTTGGTGTTGAAATTCGTTCTGGATTACGAATTTGGTTTCTGTGGACGAATGTACGCAGAAAATGAAGCGACACGGCAGCCATGAATCGATACAAGTGAAATAGTGAGGATGTTTGAGCAGAAATTGAGGGTTTCAAAATTTTTACGTGAGTTTTTAAAAATCTTATCTTTATCTTCATCAAAATCTGCTCTAATTGAAGATGTAAAAAAATCATGGAAAAATCGAGATGCCGATGAATATAAACGTGAGAAACGTGTGTGAGCGCTCTCTCATTTCTGAAGGCGGATCGCATGAGGTGGCGAGAGTTGTGCGACGCGGCTGTGCGTAGTATAAAAGGGAGAGCGGTCAGTTATTTCTTTCTAGTTTGCATTGCTGTCTCTCAGCAGGCCGGTGAGCATTTTGGTAGAGACAACCAGACGAGTACGTAACAGAGAGACGCAGACACATTCATATAACAAGCGATAATAAAAAGAGAGGGATTCCATTGTGTGTCGTACTCAAAAGTCGTCTTGAAACGTGAACTGTTGAACGCTGTCGACGAAAGTGTACAGTGTTTGGTGTCGTTCGAATCGTCGTGACGTGATTATTCGATCTAACTGATAATATTTACGATATGTCAAGCGAGGCGAGATCGGAAACCGACTCGGAAGGTGGCGACGGAGGCCACGATCGTAGATCCAAACGCAACATGCGACGTCGGAAGCGTGGCGGAAATCGGCGATACAAACCATACGGAATCGTCGACGATGAGGATTTTCAAGAGTGCGAAGGAAAAACGAAGAAAAAATCGAAACGGGAAAGGTGAGTGGAGCTATTTTTAGGAGGAAAATTCTCATAGGATCAGAAAAATAACACATTCAAATCTTTTTCACGCTCACTGCTTTAGTCGTTAAAACTCCGCCCAGTTGTTTCGAAACAATTTTTTGACACCTTTTTTGCGGGAGGTCGACAAAGGACAAATAGGGTCAACATTTTGGAGAAATACGGACAAACCTGGCCCAAAAAAGTGTTAATTTTTGTCTTCTGATTTTTCACACAAAAATGTTTGAAAAAGTATAATTTTTGGGTTTTCAAATTGTGCTCAGTGGAATTCCACGCTTTGGTTCGTTATATTTCAGGAAGTTGATCTTCGAACATTAAATTTTATGTGTCTATGAAAAAAATCACTTGGTTAAATATATAATTTCGAGTAAGCTAAACATTTTACCAACTTTCGAATAAAAAGGCCACGTTGAAAATTTGATAATAATTAAATAACGTGTTTTATAACACAAAAATAACGAAAAACGCCCAAAATTTTTTGAAAATCTCAAGTTTTTTATCTTCAGGCTTGGAATGGCTCCATCGAACACCACGCAATTCCTTCTCGACGATCGTGAAGCACGCGCCGAAGCTGAACATGAGGTAAGTCGGCTGTGGCCAATTAAAACTTTATGATTTCCTAATCCATCTCATATTTACACCCTTTTGGCGGACAGCCAATTTGATTTTCGAATGGTTATATATGCGTCGTTCTTTTCTCTGCGCCTCTTCTCCTACAAGTCTATTTTGTGCGCTTTTTTCTCCCTCCATAACACATGATTGTTTGTGTTGTTTCTTCTTTCTTTTTTCTCCTTCTGCCTGTGTGTGTGTGTGTGCGTCGACGACGCGTTTTCCTGTTAGTGGGTGAGAGAGTAATATATATTTCGAATTTTTGGAAATTATAACAAACAAAGGTGAAGAGGTGGAAACAATTTGGTACACGACTCGATTTTTGTGGCCTAAAATCCGGAATGAAAAACTAGGCCATATATATTTTTTTTGATTTTCGAAACGAGAATTTTATATTTAGAAACAAAGGTGTGTAAACAAGTGAAAGAGATTTTTCATCCTCATTGAGGAAGTTTCTGCATCATATGGTTGTTGAAAACAATTGATCTCTTACTTCTCTGCGTCTCTCGTTATTTTCAATAGACGAGAGAGAAGGTGATAAATAGTGGTGATTAGTGGCAATAAAAGTAAATATGGTTTTTTGTTCGTCTCTAGTACTATTTATTATTCATATTGAAACAAAATTTGTTTTTTTTTGCAGTCTGAACAAAAATACGAAGCAGCCGAGCGTCGTCGTATTCGATCGATCAGTTGTGGAAGTGGTGATGGAGCAGCAAATTGTTCATCATATTTGCCAGGAAGCGATGCGGGCAGTAGTTCTGAACAAGAAAGTGATGCCGATCGAGAATTTGATCAAAAATATCTAGAAGCAAAACGCGATCGTATTGAGAAAATGTCGAAATCGGAGGTGAGACAAGATTCGGTCGATCAAAATAGATGTACTTTTCATTGAGAAGATAGAGTAGTTTTTTAGTTAGATAGATGAGCGTTTTCTCTTGATTGACACAAACTGTGATATTATAGACAAGAAAGGTGAAATGAATTGAAATGGAGAAGTTTGATGGACTCTCGAGACACATCCCTTATCAATTTCGACGAATGTTGGTTAGATTATCATGTTATTAGAGGAAAAAAGTGTCATTAATTGAGTGGTGTTAGTGACACTTTTGTATTCATATTTGTTATTTTCTACAACCAATGACACTGCCTTAGGTGTAAATTTGCCAATCGAAGTTGATGCATTTTCGCGGATCAGTTTTGTGTGAAAAAATCGCAAAAATCCCCCCGATTGGCAAGCAACATGAATGAGGCGTAGAATAGTTGCAGTTCTTTTTTTTTCCTAACAACTTAATCTCAAAAGTTTTGAGTTTTCCAATCATTAATTATTTTCTTTCAGTTGGAACAAGAATTGTTGGAACGTAGTCGGGATCAGGAAACGTTGGCCGATAAATGTGGAAAATTCCGCACAGAGAATCGGCAACTTAAGGAATTACTAACAGCCAATGGGATACCGTACAAAAAAGTGTCGGCAGAAGAAGAGTATCCCACGTCAACCACGGCTCCCGATCAATCATGTTCGCCGCAAATATATTCGTACTCGCCGCAATATGAATCGAAATCGCCAACAATTGCTGCGAGTTAGCCCGTTTAGTCGAAAGAAACAAAAGTCAGAAGAAAAAAGAAAAAGTGAAAATCACCCCCATTTTACAATAGATCTCTTGTTCAATGTTGCCTTCCTCTCGCGTTTATCATGTTTTTGTTGTATTTTAAGGTTGTCGGGTGGTACTCCGGAGAATATGTCAAAGACAGGAAACTTTTTTTTTGAGTGTGAGGCTGGTACCTCTTTTTTTGTCGTCCCCCTCATACCCTTCCCTCCCCCTTTAATTCACTCATTTTCTTTATTAACCATGAAAACGGGTGATGTTCTTATATTTTTCTGAATTTTTCAAAAATGAGTCACAAACGCACCTCCCCCCAATTCGCGAAACTATTTGTTTTGTACATTTGATGTGTTGAATAGAAAATGAACAAAAAATTATAATAAAAATTTTGAAACATTAAAAATTCTGTTTTATTTTTAAAATATATATGTTCAAGACGGATGAGCTATCTTTTGATTTTCTCAAGTTGTGCCAGATTGAAATTGAAAATTGTTGAATGTAAAGATGCCAAAGATTTGAGAGTAAGAAAATTTCGAAAAACAAGGCCTGTTTTGTTTTTGATAAAATCGTCAAGTTGTTGTGGAACACAGTTGCCATTCTATAATTGTTATGGGAATTTTTATCGATTTTTGTTAGACGAAAAAAAAACTCACATAACCATTGAAAATGAATTGATTATCGAAGAATTCAAAATCCTTGAAAAAGTGTTTGAACAGCCCGAAAATTGAGGCAGAAAAACGAGATAAAATCAAATTTATAGTTCTGGACTCTATCCATGTGAAATGTATTATGTTGATATTCTGAAATATCGATTTTTCAAAAAGTTTCAAATATTTCCATTTCTTACTTTCTCTCTTATTATGTCGATGAGCGTTAGGATGTCTTGCATTGACCTCAATTTATCCAAAGCTACAGTAATCTCGGAATCTGTGTCGAAATTCCAGAAATTTTCAGATTTTTTTGAGAAAGTTGAGCAGTTTTGAAAAATGTCGAGATAGTTCTGAAAATTGTTTTTTCTCCAAATTTCAGACAGGCCCGGGAAAAATTCTGACAAATAGTTTTTTTCGGGCCGGTCTGACTTTTTGACATTGGTAAAAATGGAACCAGAAAAATCTTCAAAACTTTTCAGACCGGCCCGAAAATTTTGTTCTAACTTACGAATTTTTGAGAATTTTCCAAGCAGTGAAGAATTGTCGGATCGATAAATAAAGAATGACGATTTTCAATATTTCTGGGCGAAGTTTCGAAATTGCCAAACTCGAAGAAAACATCGGATTCGGAAGAAATGACATTCTGAATTTTTTTTTGGAAAAAATAATTATATAAATTCTCACGTTAGATTGGAGATAATTCAAAATTGTTTCATCGAAATTTTGAATTTTCGAAATTCGATCAACCAAATTATTCCCGAACATTGCTTTCCATGGAGAAGAGCTGTGAGGTTCCAGATTTTTCGATCTGAAATTTTTGAAAATTTGAAAAATTCTATGATTCACTGACCTTTTCGAAATTTTCAATGAGAAAAAATCAATTTCGTCCAAAAATTCGTTGACAATCTCTTGATTTTCAATTTCTTCCTTGTCAGTTTTATCGGTCCCAAATGTTTCTAAATTTCTAGAAATTGCTGAAATCTGGAGATTTGTGAAAAACTCCTCGGCATTTAAAAGTTGTTGATCGTCACAGAGATAATTTGAAGATGATGGATTGTAATTGAGGAAAATTGCGTATTTCTGAAGAAAAGAAAATATTGAAGAAAGAGAAATTTATTGAAAACCTCTGAATTTCCAGGTTTACTACACATTGGTTTGTAGAAAACACATTCATCGAAAAACTGCGAAACTTGTTTGATCAAAGTTTGCGTTTCGGTTTCAAAAATTGTGAAAATTTTGACGACCAATGTTCCACCTGGTTTTAGAAGAATTCGCGCCACGTTGATTTCTTTTTCGATCAATTCAAAAACAAGCATTTCCTGATCACCGGGGTTGTTTTGAACATAAAAACTTCCATCGGCGGTGACTAGATTGAATTGATGGTTGAGGTTGAGGTTGTGAAGATGGTCAGATGAAAGTTTGAAAATGTCACCATCTCCATCTTCGCCTCTAATCCATTGATTGTAATGGTTGAAAATGAAGGTGTCGTCGAGAAGTTTTTCGCTACTTTTTGTGTTTTCAAAGTAGGGATCCAGTCTGCAAATTTTTTCTGTTTTTTTTTTTGGTATAATTTTGGTGATTTTTTCTCTTTTTTTTTCTCATTTTCAAATTATGTTCCGTCAGTTCAGACGACGTCGTTAAGATTTGCGTTCACACGAGCCGAGTCCTGTATTTTTTCTAATTTTTTTTTTGAGCAGTTTGCAAGGTTTATAAAGTTCAAAACTCAGGGATGAGATTGTAGCCCTAGGGACCTGCCTGACCGGCTAAAAACAAGAAGGAGCCCGGACCCGCCCGTGATTTTCGGGCTGGGTCCTTGGGCTACAATCTCACTCCTGGATTTTGTACTTTATCAACTTTGGAAAATGTTCAGAAGCTTTCCTTTTGTTACCCCTTTTATGTGAGAAATTTGAAATTAAAAGACTCGACCCGTGTGAACATAACAGTCCAACTCTTACCGCTGTCGTCTGAAGTGACGAAACATAATTTGAAAGTGAGAGATTTAGAGAAAAGGTAATTTGAAAGTGAGAGATTTTGAGAAACGTTTTCTATTTGAAAATTTTATGAAATTTTGGAGATTGGAAAATCTAGCTAGTCATTCAGGTTTACACTGTGGTTTTCACAACAAAAACATTTTAAAATTTTTTTGTAAAAGTATTTCAAAATCTCACGTGTTTGCATTCCATTCCCATTTCAAATTCGGTTGAAAACTTTTCAAATACAAATCCAGCGCAGCGATAAAATGACCGGGTCCTTCGCACAAGTGGAAACTTCTGAAAATTTTTTAAAATCATAGTTCCTCCAAAAAATAAACCTCAACGCTTTCGATGTTGATGGTAAAACGTGTTGAAATCGGCAGAGAATCTCGAAAAATTTTGAAAATGCTTGGCTACTTTGAAATTGACGATTGTTGAACTTTTTTGCAACTTGTCGAAGTGGATGCATTCTTTTTGTATGGTCTCGCCAAGAATTTTCATGATTTTGCTTGAAGATTTTGTTGATTTCACTCTTCTTTGAATTCAGCTTGTTTTTCAGACTATTAAACTTGGATTCAATATGATTTTCTAGAATAGCATTTTCTTGTTGGTTGAAATAAAACTGAAATTTGGGAAATTTTAAATAATATTTCATTAAAAATTCACCGTTCTTGCTGCAAATTTCTCTTCCATTCCCGATTTTGTGTTAAAATTTACTGAATTTTTTTTTGAAAATGAAAAAATATTCATTATTTTTAGAGCGCGTTTGCTTGACTTGTCAAACGCGCTCCATTGTTGGATGATAAATTCAAGGAATTTTTTATTTCCTCCGAACCGCGAAGTTCCAGCTTTTCCCCTTCTCAAAAATGAAAGTATTTTTCGATTTCAGAATGCTTGGACGATTTTGCCAGAATCTCAACAAATCGTTGCTTGCTCCATGTCATGCGGTTTGCACAGCTCAAGTGGCAGGTAATTCCATTTTTCGATGATAAACACCGTTTTTCTCATTTTCAGGTGTTCACCATCACAAGGAGGCTGATGATATGAAAAGATTCACCGGACAGGCTCGATCAAATAAAGCCAAGGCCAATAGAAACACCCATGTTAATGAAAAAATGTTCCGGAGGGTAAGTAGAGAAATATTTTGGTAGGAAGAGATTTTTTATCATTGGCTGGTATTTTCGAAATGTCGAATTTTAACGAAATTTCAAAAAACTATATTCCCAAAATATCCCTAATAGAAAAATCAAAGAATCAAGAGAATTTTCTTCTCGTTTTCTATTTGGGAACTTTTTTTTTGGAAAAGTTGCAGACTTCTATTTCATTTTCTTATAGATGCGTGGACGCAAAACAATAATAATTGATCTTCCGGAAGATTCAGCAAGAGATCGAGAAGACGAGTTAACCCCAGCCGAAATGCGAGTAGAAATGTTGAAACGACGAGTAAATCCATATAAAGACGCACAGCCTAGAGTTTGGAATGAAGGACAAATCACGTTTCAAAGTATCTGTAAGTTGTATCCTTCCTATTTCTTCATCTTCATCAAAAATCTTCTGTAGACGGTATCGCTGAACCCTATGTTCCACCCGAAAATCCGGCATCATTTACCGATTTCAATAATAAATTCGACGAGGTCAAAAAACGTGTTCAACACAAGTTTTACAATTGGCAAATGGGAACGAATCGGATCAAGAAAAAGCAGGGATTCGAAAAGTTTGATATCAAAACGTTCACTGAAAAGGCCGAGGATATCTATGTTCAGGCGCATAAAGCTTTGGAGCAGAGAGACAAGAAAATGATGCACAAATATATTACGGAATATGCGTTTGCGGTGAGAAAGATTTTTTTATTTGAAGGAGGGAAACTCGAAAAACTTTTACGGGACATTTCGAATATAAAGTTATCATGAAATATCCAAGTATATCCAAGAACTAAAGTTTCTCGCTCTAATGATAACACACGCGATGCAAAGGCCGCGACGCACAAATGTGAGTGGACGAAAGTTTTTGTTTTCCTCTCTTTGTTCGACGGGGCGCGTTTTATCGATTAGTAAACTACACAAGTTGTAAACATATGGCATCAACCATAACCTTCCAAAAAATGAGAGCATGTCGCACATTTATTTGTAGAGTGATTGGTACCTATCGATGACAAAACTATTTGTTGTTATTGATTGATTATCTACATGAAAAAAGGTGCGACGTTCTCTCTTTTTAGGTTGTTATTGACGCCATATGTTTACAACTTGTGTAGTTTGCTAATCGATAAACATACATCAGGTGGAGGCCAGATCTCTGGGAGGGGGGTGCTAACCTCGGACAAAATAAAAGGAGGGGACAACTAACTTTTGAATTTTTGACAAATTGAAAAATTGATTTTGGCAGGTAATGTATTGTTTTCTTCATAATCATTCTCTGGAAAGTGGGTGGGGGTACTAACCTAGAGGGATTTAGGGGGACTAACCCAGAGAGGCGTCTGGGCATCTATCTGATGTATGTCGATAAAACGCGCCCCACCGCACAAAGAGGGAAATAGAAAAACCACTCACATTTGTCGACCACTCACATTTGCGCATACCCATCGACAATTGAAAAATAGCGACATCACACAGTGTGTGTGATTCACTCTGGATGCGCCACACAGTATTTAAGACAAACACCTTTTTTCTTGTTTCTATTAGAACTTCATGCGTTTCCGAAATGTCCAGAATCGATAAAAATTCATCATTTTATACATATTTTTCTGAATTTCTGAAAAGAAAACAAAATAAAAAATTTCTAAAAATATTTATAACTGACATAGTGAGGCAAAAAACATGGAAATCCTTATCTTCAGAAATTCCACTGAAATTTTTCACACGAAAAACCTTCTAAAGTTTTGTGTTCTGAAATTGTGCTCCGTGGAAAATTCAACGTTCTGGTCAAAATATTCATGTTTCCAAAAACCTACCAAAATTTTTTTCCGAATAAGTTTCTAAAACTGACAAGGGTTTGGTGCAAGGAAAATTTGAAAAAATCGGTTTAGCTCAAGCTCATAATCAGAACCAAAATTTGCAGAAAATGTGGCCTGACGTTGAAAATGGATCAGTTCGTTTTGAAATGGTTGAAGTTGTCGAGCCGAGTCAAGTAGTGGCTGTTCGATGCTTTGACAATCCACCAAAATCAGGAAATGATATTGCACAGATTACTGTTCGAATGCACACAAAACAGGTTTACTTATTGTGTTAGAAAAATGAGAATTAGTTTTGTTTTTCAGAAGTTGTCAATTTATGATCGGTTTGGTGGTTTGATATTGGGGTCAGAAGAGGAGGCAAAAGATGTGAGTTTTTTTTTTCGAAAAAAAAAACAAGGTTTTCTCGTAATGCTAGTTTGTTGTTTTTTTCCCAATCATGTGGTAGGAATAAAAAACGAGCCTTTCAATTTTTTCGAGCCTCAAAAGTTTTTGCAGGTCGTTGAATACGTAGTGTTTGAAAATCATATCGCAGTCGTTGACGGTGAATGGCGATTACACGGAAAAATCTACCCGAAATGGATTGAGCCAAAACAAGGATCAAATCTGACGAAAACTCTCAGCGAATCTCAAGTTGATTCTCTTGACAAAAAGGCACAAGCTCTACCACTTCGAACAACTGAAAAATTGGAAGAAGAAGCGGAAAATAAGAAAAGAGAACAAGCGGAGGAAAAAAAATCATAAGTTTTTTCTAGATCATTTTTAGATTAGGTTATTGTTATCATATATATTTTTACTGTTATGTGAAATTTGCCTGTTTTCTATGTTTTTTATCGTTTTTCTCAAGGAGTTTATCACTCTTTTGAATATCTCAAACATCCCGAACCTTTTAATTTGTTGATTTCTAGAAACTATCATGTCGGCTATCACTATTTCGAAAAAAGAGGCTCCAAAAGTTGAAAAGAAGGAGGTGGAAGAAGAGGAGTTTGAGGAGTTCCCAGTCCAAGAATGGGCCGAACGTCAAGAAGGAGAGGATGAGGAGGTCAATGTTTGGGAGGACAATTGGGATGATGAGACTCATGAGAGCGAATTCTCGAAGCAACTGAAGTGAGTTTTCAAAAAAAAACAAATGCCCTAAGTGTAAGAGGGTGCCAACATATCTAAAAGGGTGCTTTCCTTTCCCTGTAAAGTTATTGACCCTACCATGAATCCTTAAGATTTCGAGGTAAAAAGTTAGTGGCCGTATATGCGAGCATAATGCGGCAGACAAAAATGGGCGGAGTTTGTTTACTTTCAAAGTTCGGAAAATCTGTGATTTAAAAAAAATTTTCAAAAAACAAAAATTCGGTTTCTTCCCTGAAAATATTTTTTTTTGTGAATTTAGAAAAATCGAAAATAGAATGACTGAAAATCTTAAAAAAAGTGTGAAGGAAAGTCATTCCTTTCAACCCAAAAACTTTTTTTTCAATCACTTTAAGCCAATATTTGTTTCAAAATTTATTATCTTCAAAATGGTACAGTTCGTTGTATGGGATTGAAAAAAAGAAAACAATTAAACAGATGATGCGGAAGTGGCATGAATTGATTTTGTTGTTCAATCAAAATAAAAGGGATGAGAACTGACTTTTGTCAATTTGTGCTGATAAAAATGAGAATATGATATGAAAATTAAAACGACTACTTGTTATGACGTTTGAATTGATCGACCTGAAATTTTTATATTTTTTACTTCCAAAAGTATAAATTCTTACCGTCTTTTTGTCCAGTGTGTTGATCCAGAAAACAACAGGCTTTGCTGTCCAAGACACACCGTCTGGTGTGCCCATATATTTTTTCGATCGGAAATAGGCTTTTCCGGTGTTGACATTTCTTTCGTTGACATTTCGGCCCATTTGGAGACCCAATCTAAAAAAGTCACCAATTTTTGAAAAAAAAACAGAATTGAATTTTGTCGGTGTCATTTTGGTGAATATTAATAAAGTTTTTGGTTTTGAGAAAAAACCTTGCTCGACTGATTTTTGAATTTTTTTTCAAAAAGTTAGTTCAAAAGCTCCGCCCATTTTTGTTTGCGGTTAGAATTTTGTTTTCAAATTTTTGACGATTTTAAGGAGGGTCACTAACTTTCCAGAAAAGTTGATCGCTTTTTATGATGTATAGTAAAAAAACTCACGCTTCACTCGTGTTGATAATTATCGATCCATCGGCTGCGTTCGAAATAATCAATTCTAGAATTTGCTGTCGTAGATCGGGTGTGAAAGTCAAATCATTCATGAAGAATACAGTAGATTCTTTGAAAATTTGCACATTTTTTGCGTCGAGACAGTCCCCTCTGATCAATTCATAGTTGCCGATTGGTTTCTCGATAGTTTTTAAAACTCTGCAATTTTTTTTTGAGAATTAAAAATGTTGTTTGTTTCTCTTTTTCCCCGAAAATACCTGTGCAGAACGTCTTCTAACATCGATGACAAAACAATTGGCAAAGAAGAGATCTCGATTCCATATGACTTTTTGAACTGAAAAAATCGGAGTTGTTTTTTATTTCTCCCGTTTTGACAAAAAACTAACCATTTTTCTTAGCGCCAAATAAATTGTTGTCTGACCAACTCCTGATCCGATATCTACAAACGTATCTTTTTCGGTGACGCCGATCGATTGCAAAATTAATTCAAGTTGATCGAGACGAATTTCACCGTAAACCTAAAAAATGGAAAAATTTCAAATGTCAAAAAAAAACATGGGGAATTACCTCCGACGGGTTTCGTTGATTACCCAGAATTTGTGGTTTGACGATTGCGCTGAAAAATCGAGAGGGTAACAAAAAAGTGTTTTACTGTGAAAATAAAAACAGGAAAAAGTGCAAAAATCTGTCTAACTTTAACGAAAGACGCTGGTTTTTATGACGAGACCCAGACACATTTATCAGAAAATTTCACGGTACCCTCAAAAAACTCACATCGAATAACAGCATTCAATAATCAGCTGGGCTTGTTCCGCGGTCAATTTTGATTTTTTGGCAAACTCTTTGATAAGTTTGCCATTTGCATCAAAGTCGATCCGCTGATTTGACAATCGTTCCAGGCGCATTTTGAGCTCTTGTTTTGAATATCCGATTGGGTGGAACATGACTGAAAATCTGGAAAAAATTGATGTTTTTTTGCAGAGAAGAATTGGCAAAGGCTGGACATCAAATCGCCTAATCTTTGGACAATCTCGACACATTTTAACATTTAAATTATTTTTTCGCGTGTGCTGATCTATTTTAAACTTCTTTTTTTTTTCTCTAAAAATAAACGTTTTTGTTCGAAGAAGAAGTATTGTTTGGTTTTGGAAATGGTTGAAATCCGCGTCTTGTTTTGGAAAAATCGAAAATTTTGAGGTGAATTATGTTTGTAGAAACGAATAAAAATGCTTCGATTCAGTCGCGCCTACAGTAGTCAGCGACGAATTCGAAACATTGGAATTGTTGCGCACGTGGACGCCGGTAAGACTACAGTAACCGAGAGATTACTGTATTTGGCTGGTGCTATCAACATCGCCGGAAATGTGGATAAAGGGACGACTGTTACCGATTTTTTGGATATTGAGCGAGAACGTGGAATTACGGTACAATCGGCGGCGGTGAATCTGAATTGGAATGAAAATCGCATTAATCTTATTGACACGCCTGGACATGTTGATTTTAGAGGTAAGAAGTGTTTCCTCCTAAAATGCCTAAAACTGCGACGTTTTTCACTTGAACAAAATCAAAATTCATTCTCATTGTGGTCTAAATAAAGTTTCTTCCAAAAAATCCTTTTTTCAGCTGTGAAAAGTGTGAAAAACTGGAAAAAAACAAAAAAAACAAAAATAAATAAATTAACTACAGTAACCCTACAATTAAAGGCGCAGTAATGAACACACAAAGGTCTCGACGCGCTGAAATAAATTTTTCGGAAAACTGTGTTTTTTTTCAGTTGAAGTTGAGCGTTGTGTTCGTGTTCTCGATGGAATCGTATGCGTCATTGATGGTTCGGCGGGTGTTCAACCACAAACATTGACAGTGTGGAGTCAGGCGTCGAAATTCAAACTTCCGTCGATGTTTTTTGTGAATAAGTTGGACAAGAAGGAGGCGGATTTTGCAATGTCGGTTGATTCGATTGAACAGAAACTTGGCTTAAAAGGTTATTTGTTTTGAGAAATGGAGAGCGAAATTCTGAAAATTGAAAAAATAGTTTTATTTCTTAAGTTTTGATTCACATGTTGTCAAAAAAATGTCGAGAAAGAAAAAGTTTAGAAAAAACAGAAAATGATTTTTTCCCAAGAATTTTCAATTTTTTCTAGCGGTAAAAACAGTGATCCCTTATGGCAACCTCGACGGAATTGTTGACATAATCAATAGAAAAGTGTTAAAATTCTCGGGAAACGTCGACGAAGAATGGTCGACGATTCAAGAAAAAACAAAAGAGTGGGATGTTTTCGAAGAAGCGCGCAGTGAAATGTGCTACAACATTGCTGACAATGACGACACATTCATGAACTTATTCCTCGATGAATTTGGCGGCGATCATCGAAAAGTTGACAGTTCGAAATTGGTCGAAACTCTTCGCAAATTGACACTCGGACAGGGAAAAGTGACGACGGTGTCGTGTGGAAGTGCAATTCGAAGTTTGCATTGTGTTCAGCCGATTTTGGATGCGGTTGTCGATTATTTTCCGTCGCCAGATCTTCGAAACACACATTTGCCACAGGTTTTTGGCGACGATTTGAGTGGATTGGTTTTCAAGGTAGTTTGAAGAGCTGTGAGAATTATGGATTTATTTTTTCTCCGCGAAAAATTTCAAAAAAAAAGTGGCCAGAAATATTTTTCAAATTAATAAAGTTTGGTCGAAATTTTTTTTCGGAATAACTTTTCAGAAAAAAAGCTTTCCAAAATTTTTTTCCAAAAAAATTGAAAAATTTTTGAAAAAAGTTTTCCCTGAAAAAAACGGATAGAAAAATTTTCCACAGTACTTTTTCTGAAAAAAAAATTCTGCAAAATGTTTCTGAAATTTTTTTCACAACAAATCAGAATTTTTTTTCCAAAAAAAAAAGAGATTTTCCCCCCGAAACCAAGTGTGCCACAGATCACTCACGACAAGCGACGCGGTCAACTAAGCTACATTCGCGTCTACACTGGCAAACTGCAAAACAACACTACAATCTACAATGCGACACAATCATCATCGGACGGTCCGGCCAAAGTTTTCGTACCGTATGCGGATCAATTAAAGTCGGTCGATTCGGTGACACGTGGCAATATTGCGGTTGTTTCGGGATTGGCGAACACCGTTACTGGTGATACGGTTTTGTTGAGGTTGGTGAGAGTTTTTTGGAATTTTTTTTTGAAATACAAACCACCCTTTTCTGAGGGGTTACAGAAATATTAGCCATTCGCCAATCGGTACCACGCGCTCCATTGATGACATTATGTGTACTGGGTTCAGAAGTGATTTTCAGCGTATTTTAATAATATCAGCATCTGATTCTACGTGTCTAAAAAGTAAAAAAATGTATATGTCATATTTTTTGAAGAATCTTGTTCTGAATATTTTCGCTGTTGAAATTTCAGTCTACAGTAACCGCGTAGTAGCGATTGGTGAATGGCTAATAAACAGGAGAAATCCATTTCTGAGTTACGAAGTGTCTTCAAAATCAATTTTTTCGTTTTTCTCTGATTATACTGTTTCCAGTTCGAAATACGTTTCTCATATTTTATAATTTATCATAGATCAACAAGCGAATCAATATTTAGATAATTCCACATCAAAGGCAGTTTTTCAAGACAATTTGACTTCAATCATAACCTTTCAGTCGCGAATCTGCCGAACGAGCCTATGAAAATGTGCAAAAATTGGGCGAAAATGTCGATTTTGTGCAAGCGAAAAGTGGCAGTTTGGATGGTCGCGCAGTGGTTTTTGCCGGCATCGATGCACCGGAACCCGTCTATTTTTGTTGCATCGAACCGCCGTCGAATCGACAACAAAACGTGTTCAATCGAGCTCTCATCGAACTGCAAAAAGAGGATCCGTCGATGCGATGTCGATTCGATCGAGAGACTGGTCAGACGATTGTCGAAACGCAAGGCGAACTGCATTTGGAGGCGATCAAACATCGACTCTTGCACGGCTACGCACTCGACGTGTTCATCGGCGAACTGCAGGTCGCGTATCGCGAAATGTTGATGATGGATGAGATTTGTGGAACGAGCCGCGTTGAAGATGTCATGACGATGGGTGAGAATGAGAAGAAGAATAAGAAAAAATCGGAATTTGTCACATTGTCGATGCGATTGAGTAGACGTGATGATCATTTTCAATTTAAACGGGTAAGCTGATTTTAGCACTAGGGGTCACTAATTTTCGAACATTTTTTCCTCAAATTTCAATATTTTTGAGAAGGGGGACTAACTTTGCTGAAAGAGTAATACGCTTTTTTATGATGTATGTATAGAAGTAATGATTTTTCTCAAATTTTGCTTTTTTTTAAAGTTTTCCGGTTTTTTATCGTCATTCACAGTGACAAAAATATTCTCCCTAAAATTTGACAGTATCAAAATTCCAATAAATGTGTGTACCGACATCCAGCGGGATGCGCCATACAGTAAGACAAACAAACGCTTCATCTTTCTTTTCGTTGCAATTTTTATGCGGTAAAATATGAAATTTTTTGAATTTTTGTAGCGAAATTTTTGTTTTGTAGCTTTTGTAGTCCAATTCAGAATTTTATAATTTCTAATTTGGGCTCCTGACAGTTTTGTCTGGGTTACTGTAGCCCATCCAAAAAAAATTACTGGAAATATATAGTCGTCACAAAATAGCTCCGGTCATTGTGAAAAAATCAGGAAAATTTGGCCAAAATACGTCGAAGTTTAAAGGCACATGGTAGTTTTTTAGTTTTCGTGACGAGACCCAGCCACTTTTTCACCTCTTGTAGTTTTTTAATTCTGAAAAAACAGCGATTTTTTTCTTTTTGAAATTCAAGAAAAACGACTAATTTTTGGGTGTCAAGAAAAGTTTTTCATCTCCAAAAAACTTTTTGATATTTTTTTTTGATCTCTGGAAAAAATGACATTTTTGTTTTTTTTTCTTACTTGACTTGTTATTTAATAAATCCGATGTCGTTTTCAATTTTTTTTTTTACAAAACTTTTATTTTGTTGCTGTTGCAGATCGAACTCGATTTGCCGCCCAACTCGCGACCAATTCGAAACGATTGGCAAAAGGCGATCAGTGAGGGATGTGCAAACGCGCTCCAAAACGGACCGCTCGCCTCGTTTCCTGTGCATTCGGTGCGTATTGCGGTCACCGAAGTGGTCGTCAGTGGCGGAAAAATCAATCCGGCGTTATGTGAGTTTTTGGACTAGTTTTTGGGAAAAAAGAAAATGTTCAAAATGTTGTTTTTTTTGCAGTATCGGCTTGCGCACAAAAATGTGTGACGGAAGCGTTGTCGTCGGCCACCGTTGCGCTCACCGAACCGGTAATGTCGATCGAGATTGATGTTCGAAGTGACACGCCGACTCAGCCGATTCTCAACGAGCTCATTCGACGAAGAGCCAGAATCGAGTTTGCCGACAGAATTAGCAGTGAGTTTCCGCATTTTTAAGGAGATATCTTGTTGATCGAGGTTGAGGGAAAGTCAAACTCCGCCCATTTTTGTCTGCGGCATGTGTTTTGAAAGTTAGGTCTAGGAGATAGGAGATATTTCTGAAAAAATATTATTCACCATTTTGCCGGCGAAAAAATAGGAGAGAGCGCACAAAAAAGAGAGAGCACAGACACACAAATTGGGCAAATGCGCTCGGGGGACAAACACGCGTTGCGTTCCAGCAGTGCGCGCGCGTTGAAAAATGAGAGAGTTTTTTTCTTTTTGAAAAGATTTGAATCGGAAAGAAAAAAAACCTTTTGAATAATTTTGATAGTTTCTTTTTTTTTTTGAAAACAAAAATCGGAAAAAATAGGTTTCGACAGTCTGTAAATGAAAAAGTGGAATGAAAATCATAAATCCGTTCTTTCCGATTTACCGAAAAATTTTCGAAAAAAAAAATTCCGGAAAAAATTTCCGCCCAAGTCTGATTTCCAAGTTTCTAGCAAATTTTGCAAGAAAAGTTGTGTTGTTTTTCAGCCTCAACAGTGCGCATCAAATCGCACTTGCCATTAGCCGAAATGGCGGATTTGTCGAGAACAGTTCGAACTCTAACCTCGGGTTTCGGCGACATGAATGTACAAGTATCGGGTTATCAGGAGGTTCCCGACTTCGAGCGAACCGCAATTCTCGAACGACGACGACGACAAAATGAATTTTAATGCATTTATGTTATCAACATGATGATGATGATGATGATGATAGGTTAGTTGTGGTAGATTTTGTTGTTTTTGTTGTTGTTGTTGTTGACAAGTGAACGTATGACACGTGAAATGTCGCTTTGTTGCGCGTTGTTGAGCAGTTGGGAGATGCGCGTGAGGCGGTTGCCCGGTTGGGAAGAGTGACTGGGCGATGCGATGATTTGACACGAGATTGACGGGCATGACTCGTCGAACAGTTGACCCAGACGTGTTCGTTCGCATTCCCACCAGGACGTCTGGAATTGGCCAACTTTTTTGAGGGAAAAATTTGTATTTTTTTGTTTCTCAAAACTTTCTCAGCTCAAAAAGTCAATGGTGGAATAACTGGGACCAACTAAAGTGTTCATAACAACTTTTTGAAACGTATTTTTTCCGGGAAATTTTTTTTCTCTGAGTTATGAATTTTTGACATGTTTTTTTCGTCGAAAACTCACAGTGTTATGTTTCATAAATGTGCATGGGTCTCGTCGCGTAAAATTTTTGAACTTCAAAAAAAAATCACTCAAAATTTTTCTCATTTTTCATAAGAGGTAAATAGGAGAAGCGGGTCCCATTGAATTTCGACAATTTGAGAAAATTTATAACAACTTTTTGAAACGTATTTTTTCCGGGATTTTTTATTGAGTTTTGAATTTTTGACATACGAAAGTATATGAAAAATCAATATTTTTTGAAATGTCTCAAATTTTCGAATGTTTTTTTAATTTTTTTTGGATCATTTTGCACTTGAAAAAATAGCGCAAAGATTTTGATGATTTTTCATAGAATTTTGGAAAACGGGCCAGATTGAGGCTCAACTGTTTGAGAAATTTTTATAACAATTTTTTGAAACGTATTTTTTCCGGGAAATTTTTTTCTGAGTAAAATTGTAGACAAAGTTGCAGGAAAAATTTAGGAAGTAATATTTTTTAATTTTTTCTCAAAAGTTTATGTATTTCTGGCCGGGACTTCTGTGTGCATTTTTCTTTTGTTTTTTTGCTCACCTCGGCTCCGCATACGTTTCCGTAGACTGCGCTCATACAATTGACGTAATCATTAGCCGCATCGCAAGTCGCAACACTTTTCAAACTCTGCTGATATGTTGTCCAACACGCTGTCAAATTGGCCGATTTGATTTGTGTCGCCAAATTGATGCAGTCGAAGTTTTTGGATGATTCTGAAGTAGTTGGTTAGGTTTTTGATAGTCGTTTTCCCCGACCCGGCCCGGTTCAACACGAAATAATACTAACGTATGAATCCGCCGTCGCAGTCGAACTCGAGCGCTCTCAATTGTCCGACAAACGATGCCGCATCTTGCGGCGTCTTGCCACCGAACCCGATCATGTTCACCGTCGAAATACACGTGTCATATCGATCGCCGAGACACGTGGCGAATTGTTGACGCGCCGCACAAACGGGCAACAATCCACCCTCTACACCGCCCTGTCGATAGTAGGTCGAGATGATGTAGGCGAACGTGGCCGGATTGTCCCAAATTCGTGCGCCCAGCGTCACGTTCAACGTGTCGGCGAACACTTGTTGACAATATTGAAGGGTTTTGGAGACGCAGACAGTGTTGGAGTCGCCGACTGACAACGCTTGGCCTTGAGCTGGAAATTTGAACTTTTCCTGGTTACTGTAGTTGGGATTTTTTCCAAAGTTACTGTAGTTTTGCTCGAGAACCTTGCAAAAAAAGGTCACGAAGTTTCAGGTTTCGAAAATTGTGTGACTTTGGATACTGTAGTTTTGATATTTTCATCATTTTTGAGGCCGATTTTAAGGCCTATGATAGGCAGCTGTTTCTGGTTACTGTAGTTTTGTTCGGAGTAGGAAACTTTCTGACAAAAATTTTTAGAACCTTGCAAAAAAGTCTCGAAGTTTGAAGTTTCGAAAATTGTGTGACTTTGGGTACTGTAGTTTTGTTTGAGGAAACAAAAATTTTGACAAACATTTCTGGAGCCCTCCAAAAAAGTCTTGGAGCTTCAACTTTCCAAAAAGTTGTGTCCTAATGGGTACTGTAGTTTTTGATATTTTCGATATTTTTGAGCCCGTTTTTTTGAATAGTACTGTAGTTTTGACAAGTACAGTACCGGAAGCCTCTATCTACAGGGGTGTAGTTCTAGCACAACAAAAACTACAAAAAAAGTACAGTACCCCTAATCCCTAACAAAATCACACTCTTCTCCAAGTTTCGATTTTTTGTTCAACTACTGTAGTTTTGATATTTGGACGGGGCAACAGTAATTCTCCAAAGTTATAGCTGTTGATGTAAATTTTTTGTTTTATAAGATGTTTTTCGACAAACTACAGTACCCCTGACAAGCAAATTTAGAAAATTTTTTGAACTCACCGACCAATAAGCCAAAAATTAGGAAAAGAATCATTTGGTTCATCGAAAAAAAAATGAAAAAAAAAAAAAACAATTTCTTATCAAAATGGGAACCCAATTTTGCCAAGTATTTAATCGGATTTTCCCCGCTGATAATTTTCTTTGAAAAAAATGTTTATCAAATTAGCACCGTACTCATGATTATAAACCAAAAAATAAAACTTAAATTATTATTATTATTATCATAACTAAAAGATAGCACCGGATATGTGAAATATACAAAACAGTAGAAAAGTGGGATGAAGAAAGACAATTTTTTGAATTTTAGTTTTACCCGGAAACAAATGTTGGATTATTAGGTCTTGACACGACGAAGAAAGGCGTTTCTAGAAATGTTTGAGCTCGGCGTGTACTTTTTGACCGTTTAGAATAGTTGATTGTTGGAGAAGTGAGGGTTGTCGTTGGCGAATGCTGTTCGAGAACTCTTTTGTTGTGTTTTCGCGTTCCATGTTGGGTTGGAAGACGGGTGAGACGGCTAGTTCGACTCTGAAGAAAAAATTAATTTTTTTTGTTGGGAAATATTTCTTTTTGAGGTTCAGAATTTGAGACGAAGTAGTTTTTCAAAAGCGCAAAATTGCATCATATCTTCACGTGGCTGTATAGCTCAGCTGGGTAGAGTTTTGCGCGTGGTTCAAGCTGTCGCAGGTTCGAATCCACACGCGAGAAAATTTTTTTTTTTTTGAAAAAAATATTAGAAAAATTCATTGAGAGAGCAGGGCAAAGTGAGAGATTTAGACAAAAAATCTAATTTTTATTGAGAATTGCAAACAGAATAGCCACTTTTGTGGATGGTAAAGAAGCATTTTCTCTGCGTCTCGTACTATCTCGAAAATTGTGAGATTTTTATGGGAAAAATAAAGAGTTTGGGGGTACTGTAGTTTGGCTTCGAAATTTTGAAAAACTTTTCCCTGCTAATTTTTTTTGGGTAGAAAAATTGGAAATTTTCATTGTCTGAAAATATTGACATGAATTTTGGACGTTTTCCAGTCAAAAAACAAAACATCTCAATATTTTCGAATTTTCCCGTGTGCTCTCAAATTTTGTTTCTTCGAGTCAAAAATGTTTCAAAACAAAATTCGACTCACTTTGTCTCTTGTGGATTAGGTAACGGTCGAGAGGCGAGCACATTCTGAGCAGTAGTTCGACTGATGTTTGTCACATCGTATGGACGAGGACCCGAACCGGTCGAGTCGACCATGTAGGCTCCTTCGATGATGGCTGTTGTTGCGCTGGTTTTTGAGCGACTGAAATTTATGTGATTTTTTGAAAAACCCGGGAAATGTACGTTTCACGACTATGATATAGTAGAAGATGAGATTTTGTCAAGTTAGTATCAATAGGTATTTGTCTGTTCTTCTGAGAAAAGTCGGGCCGGCCCATTATTTTTGGGGCCGAACTTTGGGGCCCGGGACTTTGGGCTCTCACGAACTCACCGTTTGAAACAGCATACGATTAATGAGCAGATGAAGATTAGCAAGGCAATGAGAAGTAGAATGAGAACGGCAGTCACGACGGTGTTTGACGACAATGCGCCATTTCGCGGTGTCGACAACAGCGACACTGACGAGATTTGTTGTCGCGACAACTCGTCGCCGTGCAACATCAACAGTTCGCGCAAATCTTCGCGATCGATAGGTCGCGGCGACGACGACGCCTCGCCATCCATTGCGTAGACGAACACGTGACTCTTTTTGCCATCAGCACGACCGGTGTCGTCGACGAACGGTTGAGCGACGAGAATTCGCGTCGCGACACCCAACACGTCGCTGAGTGTTCGCTCGAGTTGAAGTGGTTCGATTGTGCGCGGCGCGGTATCGGCGGTCAGTTGAACGAGATTTGTATCAATTGAGAGAATGTGAATGGCGAGTGGTGCGGCGACACTGTGTTCGCCGTCGCTGACCGTCACTCGCAGATTGTAGACGCGTTTTTGTTGTGCGACAGAAGAGTCGAGTGGTTTGGCGAGTTGCACAAGTCCGGTGGTCGCGTTGATGTGGAAAATTGCGACGTCGTCGCCGTCGAGCGCGAACGTCAGCTCGGCCGGAACGATGTCGAGATCGCGTGCCTGAACATGAATGATCGGAGTGAGCAGATCGGCGTTTTGATCGACGACAGCCGACAGGGGCAGATGAAGGAATGTGGGCGAATTGTCGTTCTCGTCCAACACGCTCACTATCACCAGTGATTGAGAGCGCGATAGTTTTGAGGCGGCTTCTGCAATTTTTTTTCTAATTTTCGTTGGAGAGAGATTTTTGGACCCATTTTCGAAATCAGGTTTGATATCGATTTCTGAATTTTCGGATTTTGTTGAGAATCGGGCCCAGTTTGAAATAAAAGCGGTCCTGGTCCGATTTTGAACGAAAAATTTGGCCACAAACTTTTGAATTTTGTTGTGGAAATTTTGCGACAATGTCCGATTGCAAACATCCTTCTGGGTTAGGCGCACTGGATGATCAGTATCTGATTTTTGCGGCACAAAAAATTAGGTTCTCGCGTTTTTTTTTCACGAAAATAGAGAGAGAGAGAGAGAGAGAGAGAGAGAGAGAGAGAGAGAGAGAGAGAGAGAGAGAGAGTTTGACACTTGTTGTAATGGGTTCTCTGCGTCTTGTTCATTCTCGATGCGCGGTAGCATAAGAGAGAGAGAGAGAGAGTATGAGACGCAGAGAAAGTTCTTCCAGTTGTCTAGAAATGTTTGACGCAATTTTTCCCCCAAATTTTACTCACGAGAAATTGCGGTTTCGGATTGTCTTCTCGTTCTTGTCTTCTCCGTCACCTCCTCGACAACATTGACAACGAGAAAATAGAAGCTGCGAAGTTCTCTGTCAAATGGTTGAGTTGTTCGAATCTCACCGGTTGTCTCGTTGATTTCGAATTCTTCTGAAGAAAAGCCCAGTAACTATACGTTTCAAAAGATTTTCAAAAAAAGAACAAACTTGTTGGATGTTGGAATGTGTAGCGTGCTCGTTTGTTCGTCGCCAAATCACAATCTGACGAGACTTTGACAACGAGTTGTTTGGCCGTCTGATTCTCGGTCACATTGACGCGATAGACTTTTTGTCGCGGCTCGCATTCCCCGCCCTCTGCGACATGTTCGGGACGCGACGACGCGTTATCGCTGACATACACATTGTACGTTCGCCAATCGGCACCTTTGCTATTCTCGGCGCTAATGTTTAGCGAGTGGAATTTGTTGACTTCGGTGGGTGTTGGTCGACGCGACAAGATGAGCAGGCCGGTGTCGCGAATTTCGAAGAGTTGCGACGACGACGGCGACGAGGAGGAGGAGGAGGTGAGATGGTAGAGGATTTTGTCGTCTTCCGCAATTGTTGGACCGGCGATTAGTTGTTTGATCTGTGAAATGGAATTGGTGGGGTACTGTAGTTTTTGATTTTTTGGATTTCTGCCAAATCTGATAGGAGTACTGTAGTTTCAACGGAATCGTAAGGTTACTGTATTTAGTTTTCAGTTTAAAGTAAAAAGGGTACTGTCGAAAATAATTTGTTGGTACCAGAAAAAAACTGTGGTGGAATTTTTTGTGTTCGAAAATCTGAGAAGTACTGTAGTTTTCATGTTTAAGCCAAAAGAGTTTCTAAGGGTACTGTAGTTTTCACGGAATCTTGGAAATTCAAACTTGAAAACGAGAGTGTAGGGTACTGTAGTTTTCAATCTCTTGGATTTTTGCTAAATCTGATACTGTACTGTAGTTTTGAGAATGAAATGCCTACCGTAGTTCCGGGTGCCGTCGACGCGTTCACAATCAGTTCGCCGATGTCGTCGGCGAGTTTTGGTCCGCTCATAACGTTGGCGAACAGTCGCATGACGATTCGCGCCTCTGCTCGTTTTGGCGGCACGCCGTTGTCGCTGGCGACGACGACGAGTTCGATCGAATCGTCGGCGACGTCGCGAAGATTGGCGCGAACACGCAAAAGGCCGTCTGAAAAAGGAGGAAAATCACCGCGAGTTGTACGTTTCACTAGTTTTATATGGTCTCAATTGGTTGTACGTCATTTGATAGTTCAGTTTATATTGAATATTATGTTTAAAAAAATCACTAAAACTTGGCCCTATTTTTTCCAAAAAAATGTGGAAAATTTTTCGCGCAGTTTTTTTTTCGAAAATTTTTTCATGTACGAAATTCGAAAACTAGGTCATAATTTCATCAAAGTCAATTTTTTACACTTTCTGAAACGTACATTTCACTAGTTTTTTCTGTTGTTCTCACCTCTCGGATCAATTGAAAAGTATTGTTTTGGTGTCAAATCGTACGTGACAATAGAATGCGAATCAGCATCCGTAGCTCTCAACTGATAGATTGGACTGCCGATGTGCATTTCTTTTGACACCCCAATCACTTCGGGATACGCATCGAAAACGGGCGCATTGTCGTTGACATCGAGAATTGTGACGTTGAGACGAGTTCGAGCCATTTGTTGACCCGATTCGGCCCGAACTATGAAGTTGTAGGAGTGATGTTGTTCGTGATCCGCTTCCAGAACTATTAGTTTGCCGTCTTCTGTAGAAAAAAAGTCGATTTATTCCGAAATTTTGGACCGATTTTTCAGTTTTGAGGTTTTTTTCGGAAAAAATTTGCTATATTTTTTCTGACCAATTTTGAAAATTGAGATGAAAAATTTTGGCATTATTTTTTTTGGTCTTTTTTCTCGGATTACAGGCAAAAAGGAGTCCAATTTTTTTGGGAAAAAAATTTTCGTCATAGGTTTTTCTCTCTTGAAGTCGTGAACTCTAAACACTCAATTTGAAGTCGAAAAATTTTGGATCAAAATTTCGTCGCTGATAATTTTTGCCAAAAGTGCAAAAAAAATTGTCTGAAAATTTCCGGGCCGGCCCGAGAAATTTTTTTCCAAAAAGTTCTCTAAAAAAGTGAGATGTTTTCAAAATTAAAAAAAAACCGTTTTTTGTAATTTTTTGGGCCAGATTTTGGGAAAACAATACTCTAGTTTTTCTGAAAATTTTCGGGTCGGCCCGAGAAATTTTGTGTCCAAAAGTTTTACTGTGTGTGACCCATTTTTTTGGCAAGTAACTTTTAGTGAAAAAAAGGGCTCTGAAAAAAATGAGAATTTTTCAAAAATTGAAAAAACAGTTTTTTTTTGAAAATTCAGAATTTTTTGGTTAAAAATTTCCGAGCCGGCCCGAGAAAATTTATTTTGAAAAAAATGGCTCATTTTTTTTCGATGACTGTTTGGTTGAACATTTTTGGGCCGGCCCGAGATTTTTTTCCAAAAATTTTAAAGTAAAAAAATTAGAATTTTTAAAAAATGAAAAAAATCAATTTTTTGTAATTTTTTCCGGGCTATTTTTGAAAAAACATCAAGTTTTTGGCTGAAAATTTTCGGTCCGGCCCGCAAGACTCACCTGTCAAATAGAATGGCATTTTGGTGGTCTTGTCCTCGATCGAATACCGTACACCACCCGCCGCTAAGCCCCGCCCACCACTATTTTTGATGGATAATGGTTGGGGTTTGATGTCGATTTGAATGCCATTCTTGAACGTTCCCTCATTGACAAACGCAAAATAGATTGGTTTTTCGAATTCGAACGGTGTCACGGGCAGGGGTACTGTATTTGTGATGGTTTCGGGAGGTTGAGTTGTTACTGATCTTGTTGTAGTTATTCTTGTGGTTGTTGTAGTTGTAGTTGACTCGTTCAATGTCACCACAACTCGGGTCTCGGCAAGAATATTTCCGCCACGTGTCGCAATGATTACATCGTTGATTGGCTTCGAAATTGGTGCTAGAATTGCGACACGACCATCTTGATCCACTGACAAATGATCGCCCGAAATGAAACTGTAGTCGATCTGAAATTCAGATTGTTATGAGAGAAGACAGAGCCCGACACGCTGTGTGCTTGTTTGGCTCAGGCGGTTGTGCGCTTGCCCACAAAGTGTGTGCTGGTTTTGTTGGCTCGGGTTCGAGGCCCGATGCGAGCGTGAATTTTTTTAAAAAATTTTTTTGGCTCCCGGAAATTACGAAACCGCTACATTTTGAAACCGCAGGGAATTTTTGAAAAATTTCGCATCTTGTTCAGAAAAAAAGTACTGCTCGCCGTTTTTCACTGAATGTTTGTGCCGACAATGTCGCGACATCTCACGGGTTTCAGAAGAAAATCTGTTACCTCTGTATAGCTCATCCTAATATTAGTTCTATTTTACATAGTTCATTTTCATACAAAAATGAATTGAAAAATTTGTGAAAAAGACTAGAAAAAAACATTCAAAACTAGAGAATGACAAATGAGCTGTACAGAGGTAACAGGCTGTCTGCCGAAACTCGTGAGATGTCGCGACAAGGTCAGCACAAACATTCAAAAACGGCGAAAAAAAAATTTTTTTTTCGAAAAACTGCGAAATTTTTTAAAAATTTCATGCGGTTTCGAAATGTCGCGGCTTTCGAATTGTCGCGGTTTCGAAATGTCGCATTTTCAAAATTTCCGCGAGCCCCCTTTTTTTGAGTTTTTTGAGAAAAACCTACAGTATGATCGGGTTTAGCGATATCAACATTTCCGACAATTGAACCGATTGGCAAATTCTCGTCAATAATCCATGTGTATTTTGGTTTTTTGAACGCGACTTGCTCTTTCTCCTGCTCCTGCTCCTGTTGTTTTCGCGTTGTTGATCGCGACAATTGTGGCGACGGCGACGTCGTTGTCGTCTTAGTCGCCGCGATTGTCACCTCATTGTCGGATTGAGCTTCGGCGACCACGGTTGTCGCGAAAGACGTGTTGATGATTCGAATATTGGTAAAAGTGGACAAAATTGGTTGATGAGAAATGTCTTCGGCGACAATGATGAATGTGTAGGAGGGTTCGTCGAGTTGTGGTTGCGACTGTTGTTGTTGAGCGGCGTTGTTGAGTGTTAGAGAGCCCTGGAATTTTGTATTTAGTTAGTTGGCTGGGTTACTGTAGATATTTGGTGTCCTCTTGTGATATTATCAAATTGAAAATATATGGCAAAATTAAATCGAAAAAGTTGAGAAATTATGTTTTTAGATGCGCTGCGCCGCGTTGCGACACGCGACGCGTCTGAAAACATAATTTTCTTTGCGACTTTTCTTCCCGGCTCTAAAATTTTATATAATTTTTGCCATTTTTTTTTCAACTTGATATGAGTTTTGTTGTGAATCCTGAGTTACTGGGTTACTGTAGGTAGATCTGGGTTACTGTAGGTAGAGCCCTAGATTTTGGTTTTTCGGCAGGGATTACCGTAGTTAATGAGAATCGAGCCCGCGATTTTCTGAACTTTTTAGGCCTTCAAATTTTCATACGGTCTGTTTTTGCGAAAAAAAATTGTGTTAGGTTTTTTTTGAGGTCTGATTCAGAAAGATTTTGAAAACTAGGCCCGAAAGCTGAAAATGTTTGATCAAGGATTACTGTAGCGGCCCGAAAATCACAACAAATGATTCGGGCTCGAAATTTTCTCAATATTTTTTCACCGTTTCAAAATCTGATTTTTGGGTCTGAAAATTCTTGAAATTTTTTTTTGATATGCGATTTTTTGTGAAAAAGTACCGTGACATTTTTCACTGAAAATTTATGGGTCACGCCACGAAAATTTGGAAACTATGTTTTACTTTGAGTTTTTGTGATTTTTTTGGAACAATTCCAAATTTTCCAAAAAAAAAAAAAAAGAAAATTCAAAAATGTTTTCTTCCCCACTCACTGATTGATCAACAACAAATAGATTGCGATATTGAGCTGGTTCAATGGAGTACTGTATAATGTCGCGTTGCGAATCGAACGCCGCGACACTTCCAATAACACTGGTCGCATCGTCGCGTGTCACATTGAACACATATTCGTCTTTTTCGAATCGCGGCGGCGAGTTTTGCACACTGTTGTTGTTGTTGTTGTTCGCGTCGGCGTCGGCGTCGTCGATTGTCAGTCGCAAATTCGCGCTAGTCGCATGCTTGCCATCGCTGGCGACAACAAGGCAAAATATTTTGCGTTGAATGTTGTCGCCGCGTTGATTCGCGGGTAGTCGAAACGCGACACGTCCCTGATTGTCGATGCTGAACACGGTGTCGCACGGTTCGCCTTGAAGCGAGTAGGTTAGCGGGTCGCGATCCGAGTCGCTCGCTTGGATGGTCGCGATTGGAGCGGCAGACGCGAGCGTCGAGCGAATCTGAAGAATTTTTTTGTTTCGAGTATGCTCTTCCCTTATGCGAATTATCACAAGTTATTTTTTTCGAAATTCAGCATAATTTTGAAACGTACATTTTCCGGGACTCTGTTTTTTCGATTTGAATATCTCGTAAATAAGTAGATTTGTATTTAGAACTAATACAGTAACTCAAAAACTTAAATGAGTGGTTTTGAAATGTATTACTACTGGTTTGAACAATCGACAAGTTCAACCAAACACGTGAAAATTTTTGTTGAAAATTTTAGCCTAATCTTGAAACGTATAATTTCCGGGTTTTGTTCTTGAGTATCTTTATTATCAATAAAGTACGTTTTGAATTTTTGAATTTTTTTTTTGGTTCTTATGGGCTCCGTGGTTTGATTTACCTTGTGTACATTTTTTGAATCAATTTTTTCTATGAAAATTATTCGTGGCTACTGTAGTTTGAGCAAAAATTCATTCATTAGAAAATCTAAATGGAGCACGTGAAAATTTTTGTTGAAAATTTTAGCATAACCGTGAAACGTATATTTTCCGGGTTTTATCAATGGAGCACGTTTTAAACTTCCAACATTTTCCGAACTGCACTAATGTGCTCTGCTGTGAATAGTGTCAACTTACCGTAACCGAATAGTCTGTTTTCTCGAAAACAGGCTCATTTTGATTCATATCCTTGAGATTGACCGTCACCTCACCCAATGTTGTTTGTTGTGTTTTTTTGTCTTTTGCCTCGATTTGAAGAATGTAGGTGGACTGTTTGCGATGATCGAGTTCGGAGGCGATTTGAATTCGGGTCTGAAGAATTTTTGAGTTTTTTTTTTTGAGCGCGAAAAAAATTGAGTTTTCTTGGTGAATTTTGAGAAACACTTTCACTTTTTCTGCATCTTTTTTTTCTTGATTTTCCCGAATTTTTGCGCACTTTTTGCAAAAATTTGAAATTTTCTTCACTTTTTTAAAACTTTTTTTTTTTTTGAAAAAATTGGTTTCATAGTTTTTGCTATTATAAACGTAAAAAAAGTTGGCGTCGAAATAATATTTTTTTTTCAAATCATAAAGTTCGCGCGCGTCACGAACACACAAATTTCCAATGAAAATTTGTGTGTTCGTGACGAGACCATGTGCGCGCGAGGTTTTTTGATTTGAAAAAAAAATTTCTATTTTGACGCCAACTTTTTTTACGTCTATAATACTTCAAATTGTTTTCCACATTTTTGTGCTCACTTTTTGGCGCCAGAAAATTGAAAGTTTGAATTTTTCCATATTTTTTAGACATTTTTCGAGCACAAAATGTAAATCTTAAAATATTCATTTTTTCTGGATCTCAAAATTTGAGATTTTCGATTACGAATTTTGGCGCCAAAAAATTGTAGATTTTTTTGACATAAAAAAATGAATTTTTTTCAGAAAATTCAAAAAAAAATGCGGAGAGATTCAAGTTTTTAAAATTATAAGCTCAAATTGGCCTAAAAAGGGTCAAATTTTATTTTTGAATTTTTAGAAAAAAATGGGCTCAGATTTTTTTGCTAAAAAATATTTGAAGCATTTTTGTGCACTTTGTTTTGGCGCCAAAAATTTAAGATTGAATTTTCCACTTTTTCCGGAGGATTTTTTTGTCTCACTTTTCGGCGCCGAAAGTTTTTCTGCTCTCAAAAAAATTTTCGAGCCAAAAATGCAAATTTTTCGAACATTTTTTCTGAATTTTTTTCAAAATATTTTTAGTGCGAAAATTAGTGAAAATGTTTGCGCCCCCCCACAACAACTTACACTTCCATTAGTCGTTGGCAACAATTTGAAATGGGCGCCCAAATCGCCGCCAACAATTCGATACTCAATATCCGAACTCTCACCAGCTTGAGCACGAATTTCAAAAGTTTCGGTTGATGCTGAAAAATGGTTTTTGTTGGTTTTTTGAGACGAAAAAACACCTTCAGTGACATTCCATTCCATAGGTTGATTTGAGAAGACGGGCGGTTTTTCCATTTCTTCTGAAATTTCTTGCGAATCTGGTTCGATGTAGACTGTGACGTGGCATTGATCCTGAAAAAAGAATTTTTTGAAAAACTTTGAACTATATTAAACTGTTTATTGGTTTTGAAAATTTTTTGTTCAAAACTACAGTACTACCAGAAGTCAGTTCAAAATTGAATTTTTGAAAACTACAGTACCCCGCAGCAAAAAAACTCACATGTAAACCTGTCCGATCGACGACCTCGATGATCAAATCGAACTGATCAATGTGTCGCGTCGCTTGCGCGACAACGTCGTCGTCGTCGCCCAACACAACAGTTCCGTCTTCGCGAATAAACACCCAACGTCGACCCGAACCGCCGACGACGCGATACGTGAGCCCGCGACCTTGTCGCTCGGTGGCGTCGCGATCGCGTGCGACAACACGTCCCAACCGGGCGCCCGGTGCGATTTGTGCGGTTTGTAGCGACCATTCGACGGTCGCGTCGTCGAAGGCGGGCGCGAATTCGTTGACGTCGCGAACGGCGATTTGGACGCGAGTCTTGGCAGTTGTGCGACCGTTTGTCGCGGTTATCTGGAATTTTTCGGAAATTACAGTAACCTAGATTCTTGTAGTTTTGAGAGGATCTGTGAAACTACAGTAACCCAAAATGTGAGGAAAAAAATTTTTGAATTACTGTAGTTTTGAAATACAGTAAGCCCCACATTTTTCTGCGGAACTACAGTAACCTAGATTTAAAAAATTGTGCTCTAAAGAAGCAAAACTACAGTAACCTGGGAACCCTAGAAAATGAGACTACAGTAACCCGGGCGATTTTCAAGTCAAACTACAGTAACCCAAAATTTCAGACTCACCGTGAAATCGTGAATCAACTCGTCCAAAGTCTCAGCATCAACAGCGTCTCTCAAAAAAAGCGAACCATTCGGATGAATCGCCAAAAAGTCGTCGCTCGGCGAAATTGTCAACGTCGCATCAGTCGCCGACGCCGCGGTGGCGACCAATAAAACGCGACCTACAATCGCGCCAACTGGTGTCGACTCGCGAACCTCGAAATTGTACGACGTGTCGCGGAATCGCAACGGTGTGTCGTCGCCGCCGCCGCGACTCGCTGTCGCCGACGCATTGTTATCATTAGCGACCACAGGCATCACTGCGACACCGACATCCGAATAGAATTTGGGATGAGCCGTGTTGATGGCGCGAACGACGATGAAAATTGTGTCGCGAGACGTTGTCGCGTTGGCGAACGCTGTCGTCACAAACAGCTCGCCGCTGTGCTCGTCCAAATAGAAACCGTCGGGCGGTGCGGCGTCGGGCGGAAAGAATGTGTAACGAAGTGTGCCGTTGGCGAGTCGCGCCGCGAATTGATGAATGACGCGCGGCAAACGATGCGACGCATCGATGGCGACGTCGAAATCGTAGGTGAGTTGCGGGAAGACGGGATATTTGTCGCGATCCGACATGACGATCACTTTGAGCTGATGATCCACTTGCGATGTTGGCGTCTCGGCGCGAATTGTTAGCACTGATTCGCCTTCTAGGAGATGATTAGAGACCTGAAGGTTGTCATTTTTAAAAGGATAATTGCGTGGGTGAAAGTGTGGCGTGGCGGTGTAACCGGTTAGACCCTTATTTATAGAGTAAGAGGTTGAGAGTTCGATTCCTCACGTCGCAATTTTTTTTTTGTTTTTTTTTCTGAAATTTATGTTTGAGCTGTGTTTCTATTTGCATCTTAATTTTGAAAAAAAAATGCCAAACATTTTTGAGCTCATTACTGTAGATTTTTTCTCGGTTTTTGGCGCCAAAAGTATTTGTTAAAAAAATCCCGGGATAAGTACGTTTCAAATTTGGCTTATTTCTGGATTCTCGTTTTTTCTCCACTAATATTGGGTAATTATTTACTTGAAAATTGAACTGACATTTTTTGAGATCAGAAATTTCCAAATATTTTTTTCACCGGAAAAAAATCGCGCGACTCACTCTCAACAAATCGCCATCCATAACAAACTGAGAGCTGTCTTGTAGCACGCGAAATTTGATATTCGAATCGTCGGTCGTCGTCGCCGACACTCTTAGTACAACACTTCCAACCGGCTTCTCTGTCGATATGTATACTGTAGTTGGTAGCGGTAAGAAGCGCAACGTTTTTGGATCGATTATCTCCACGGATACTGTTGTTTTGGCCTGTAAGACATTGTTTTGACAATTTTTCAGGCTTGAAAGGGTACTGTAGTTTGATCAGAAGACTTTTATTTGAAAATTGTTTTTTCTGCTCGAAAATATACTGTAGTTTAGTCTGAAAATCTGTAAAATTTTATTCAAAAATTTTTTGGCCCGAAAAATGTACTGTAGTTTGGTCTGAAAATCCGAACTTTTGGAATCAGATAACTTTTGTTTAAAACTTTGGTCTGAAAATGTAGTGTAGTGTGATCAGAAGATTATTATTGAAAAATTTTTGGCTTTAAGATGTACTGTAGTTTGATAAGAAAATATGAGTCCGGAAAGCGTTCCGGTCCAAAAAAATACTGTAGTTTGGTCAGAAATTTCGATTTTTTCTAATCTGAAAATTTTTATTGGAAAAATTCAAAAACTTGGGCCTGGTTCGAAAAAATACTGTAGTGAGCTTTTTTTTGCGATTTTTTGGAAAAAATTGAAAAGTTTCAAATTTTTTTCTGCTTTTTCGAAATGTAATTGAAAAGTAGAGAAAAAACTGTTTTTAGAGAGTACGAGACGCAGAGAAATTTTCGATTTTTTCAACAATTTTTGATGCAAAAAATTCAGAGCTTTCTAAATTCGTAATTCAAACTCTGCTCCGAGAAAATGTTCGCCTAAGTTTTTTTTTCCAACTTTTTTTTTCGACTCACCTTTCGATTAATGTTCCTTCCACTATCGCTGGCCTCGACAATCAGTTGAATTGGTCCATCTTCGACCGACAAAGAGGTCAGCGCAGAAATGACGCCAGTCTGCAAAAAAAGACGTTTTTGAGAATTATTTCGATCTTGGGAAGGTTTTATTATACTCGAAAATTTTCAAATTTTTTCTAGAAAAAAATCAGAAAATTTTTGGTTCAAAAAATCCCTGTTTCAAAGTTCAGATATACACATATTTATAGTTTTTCTTCTCGTTATCAATGTGTCGGTGAAATTGCGATTTTGACGCGAAAAAAATCGCAAGTGTACGTTTCAAAGTTGATATATAGCTTGAGTTTTTTTTTTTCAATTTTGATAATGCGAATGCTGGTTTCTCTTAACTCAAAAGTATTGCGATTTTGACGCGGAAAAGTTGCGATTTTGACGCAGAAAAGTTGCGATTTTGACTCGAAAAAGTTGCGATTTCGACGCGTAAAAAATCGCAAAAAATTTGGATATTTTTTCGTTCCCGGGAAGTGTACGTTTCAAAGTTGATATACGCTTGAGTTTTTTTTTCAATTTTGATAACGCGAATGCTTTATTCTCAACTCAAAAGTGATGCGATTTTGACGCAAAAAAGTTGCGATTTTGACGGAAAATAAATCGCAAAAAAAATTGGATGTTTTTTCGTTCCCGGGAAGTGTACGTTTCAAAGTTGAGCTATTTCTATAACTTTTTCACAATTTCAGAATTTTCCGATTTTGACGCGGAAAAGTTGCGATTTTACGCGAAAACAACAACAAACCTTAGAATTTATCGAGAACTTGCGTTGAACCTGATTCTCACTGGCCAACAGACGATATTTGATTTTTCCCTCATCTCCCGGATCGGGATCAGTCGCGTGCACCTCACCGACGACTTGTCCGGCTCGCACCGGCGACGCGACAACCAGCGAATAGGTGTTGTTGTTGTTGTTGTCGCGATCATCAAACACCGGCGACGACGGATTGGTTCCGCGAACGTTGACGACGAGTTGAGCGGTGTCGACGCGTCGCGGAACACCGTTGTCGGCCGCCTCGATGAGCAACGTGTAGAGCGGTTGCGTCAACGATTGACGTGTGCGAATTTGACCGGTTTGCGAATCGATGACGAAATCGTCGTTGTTTGTCGCGCTCGTCGCAGTCGTCGCAATACGGAATGTAATGCGACTGTTGTTGTAGGATTTGTCGGCGTCGGTCGCGTAGACTCGCGCGATTTTTGTGCCCACCGGCGTGTCGCTGTCGACAGTGGCGACGAGTTGGCGATTCGCGAATTGTGGCGCGTTGTCGTTGATGTCGTCGACGAACACGTAGATGTCGCTAATCGCGCACGCCGCTTGTGTCAAACATGATCGTACCTGCGATTGGTTACTACTGTATGTATGGGGTACTGTAGATTTTTTTCTCGAAGGTTAGCGAATTTGCAGTAGGCATGAACATGATGAATAAAAATTTCGAAAATTCAAAATAATTTTGAAACAGTAATTTTTTCAAAAAAAAAAATTTTTTTTTCCTCATTTCACAAGATTTTGATCCATATTTTTGGCGAAAATGTTTTTTTTTCCGTATTTCTACATCTACAGTACTCTCCTGACATCAATAGAGCACATTTTGAAAATCCCGCAAAATGTACGTTTCAAAATTTTGAAGTACTTTTGAAACAGTAATTTTTGAAAAAATTTCGAAAATAAATTTGTTTTTTTTTGTTGAAATTTCCCATTTTGGAAATGGGGTACTGTAGATTTTTATTAGTTTTCTAGAATACTGTAGATTATACAAAAATCTTGTATCAACGTGATGAACAAAAATTTCGAAAATTCAAAATAATTTTGAAACAGGAATTTTTTGAAAATTTCGAATTTTTTTTTCCTCATTTCACAAGATTTTGATCCATATTTTTGGCGAAATGTGTCTTTTTTTCGTATTTTTATAACTACAGTACTCTCTAGACATCATAGAGAAAGTTCTAACGAATCCCGCGAAAGAATCCCGCGAAAAATACGTTTCAAAATTTTGAAATAAGTTTGAAACAGTAATTTTTGGAAAAATATCAACAAAAAAATTTGTTTTTTTTTTACAATTTGACAAGTTTGATATTCACCTTTTTTTCAAAATGTGTTTTTTTCGTATTTTACCATCTACAGTACTCTCTAGGCATCAATAGAGCACATTTTGAAAATCCCGCAAAATGTACGTTTCAAAATTTTCATATATTTCTATTTCTTCATTTTCTCCCATGAATGTGCACTTAATGAATTGCCAATAGGAAGGATTAAAAGGCTAATCCTATTATGCGACATTTGTCTCGCGACACTTGCGACAACACGTCGCGCGACTCACTTGAAATTTGTAGGCATTTTGTTGTTCGGCGTCAAGCGGTCGCGACGTGCTAACCTCGCCAGATTGTGAGTGAATTTCGAACGGTAGTTCGTCGATTTGCGCCGGTGCGACGAGAGAGTACGTGAGACGAAGAGACGGCGACGACGAGAGAGCCGAATGAAAAGCCTAAAACACGGATGTGACGAGGGATTAGAAATGGAAAATTGGAAGAGGGGGAGAGAAAGTTTGAGGCTTAGGCTTAGGCTTAGACTTAGGCTTACACGACACTGTCCAATCACTTCGGGTTGTTGATTTTCGAGAATATGAAATTTGTACTTGTCCTGATCGAATCGCGGCGTCGCTGTCATTATGTCGCGTTGAGCATCGCGTAGAATTGTGACTTGAGCACGAGCCTGTAACATAATATTTTGGGCTCTGTAAAGTACTGTAGTTTTTTGCTCCGGGAAGTTATTTTTCTAGAATTTGACCTCGATAGTTGAGAGGTGTACTGTAGTTTTCTACAAAGAATATTTCTTTGCATAGAATAGTACTGTAGTTAACAATTTTGAACCCACAAAGATTGGACCTGAAAATCTTTTTTTTGTGGACTCCTCTTGGAGTAGTACTGTAGTTTTCATGAAATTTTGGTGTACTGTAGGATTTTCTGTTTTTTCCCGTCAGGATTTTTGAATTTTCTAAATTTTCGGATTTAGTATAGAGTAGTACTGTAGAAATAGTGAAAAACCTTTTTTTTTTTTAATTTGGCGCGGAACTTGAAACTTTTTTCACACGAAAATTTGACCCCGAAAAATCATATTTTTAGTTGAATCCTCTTGGAGTAGTACTGTAGTTTTATGAAGTTTTGAGATTTAAAAAAACTGCAAAATTTTCCCAATCTTTTTTTTCATGTTTTCTGCCAACAAAAAAGTAAAACGTTAATCCACAAATGTTTTCCCACACTTTTTGCCTCCCCGGAATTTTTGGAGGCCGAAAAAAAAAATTTTCGGGTCAAAATTTTTGCGAAAAAACAGAAAAAAATACTGAAATTTTTGACACTTTTTTTGCTATTTAGTTTTGTGACAAATTCCAAGAAATTTAGAATTTTCAGAAGTAAATTTTTTGAGGCCGAAAAATTTTGAACTCCTGAAATTTTCGGGCCGGAATTTTTGGAAAAACAGAAAAATTCGAAATTTTAAAAAATTGGAAGTTTTTTTCTAGTTTTGTTACAAATTCCAT
Organism: Caenorhabditis sp. 8 KK-2011; assembly: GCA_963572245.1. NCBI lineage: Eukaryota > Metazoa > Nematoda > Chromadorea > Rhabditida > Rhabditidae > Caenorhabditis > Caenorhabditis sp. 8 KK-2011. The sequence continues at coordinate 2,889,512 of OY751548.1, forward strand.
GAAATTCGGAATTTTCAGAACTAAATTTTTCAAAGCTAAAAATTTTCGAATAAATTGTGAGCCAAAATTTCCGGGCCAAAGTTTTTGACAAAGAAAAAGTAATTAAAAATTGGAAAATCTGAGCTAAAAAATTTTCATATTTTTTTTTGTTTTTTCTGATATTGTGAAAAGTTCTACGAATTTCGGAATTTTTAAAACTGAATTTTTCTAGGCCAAAAAAAGAAAATTTACAAAAAAATTATGAGCCAACATTTCCGGCACAAAATATTTCTGAAAAAATGTCAAATACAGTGAGAATTTTCGAGCCAATAATTTTCCGGTCCGAAAAATTTCATTTTTTATCAAAAATTTTGAGCCAAAAAAAAACTACTAAAAATTCTAGTTTTTTATCCAAAAAAAAACAAAAACTCACTCGAAAATTATAAAAAAGTAGTAATAGTAATAAAAGTCGGAAAAATGTGTGAAATTTTGTCATGAAAATATTTGGAAAGCATCTAGGCCAAAAACTCAGCGATGAAATCAGTGGCCAGGTTAAAAATTGACCGCTAATGGTAATAACAACAATAACGAGGAATATATAAATACTATTTCTTGTTCATTTTTTGTTTCTTCGGCTTGCACCTGCCGCCACATACGCTCTGTTGCCTCTTTTTTTCCCGTTGTTGTTGTTGCCAAACTCCGCCCACTTTTTTTTTCTTTTTTTTTTCTGCGTTTTTCTACCAACAATTAGGAAGGAGAGAACGAGACACTTGTTGCCTAGGTGATCTCTTTTTTTTTTGGTCAAAAAAAGAAAACAATAAAATGTACGGTTTTTTTTTGAGTTGGGGATTTTGCAAAGTACTGTAGATCTACAGTAATCTAGATAGTTCAAAAGTACTGTAGTTCTCAGACCTAGATATTATCGAGCTCGAAGATTTGCGAATTTTGAATAATTTTCTCAAAGGTTTCTGGGTACTGTAGTTGTTACAGTACCAATTTCAGTGAAAAAATTTTGAAAATGAGTATGGTTTTCAGGCCCTTTTTTTTTTTTTTTTTCAAAATTTTGAGTTTTTGAGCCGATTTTTTTTTAAATTTTGATATTATTTTTTGTCAAATATCTCTAGTACTGTAATTTGCAACACCAAACATTTTTTGGGCTGAAATTTTTAAAACCCGAAATTTTGAAAGTTGGCATTTCCGACAAAATATGAATTTTTAAGTACTGTAATCTGTTTTTTGAAATTTCACACCTTGTTCAGAAGGTACTGTAGTTTCAACATCTCGAATTTCTGAGCCTGAAATTTTCAAAAGCAACATTTTTTGGCTCTGAAACTTGAGAAATGTTTTACTGTCCAGAACCAAAAATGTTTCGGGACTGAAATTTTCAAAACCTGAAAAGGTATTGTAGTTTTTTTTTTCGAAAATCATATGTTATTATTTTGAAACTACATTTTCCGGGATTTCGAATTTTGGAAAAAAATCCTAGTCTGATCTTATTTGGGAGCAAAATCAAAAACTTTAGTCTCAAAAAACTACAGTACCTTTCAGTTTTTTGAGACTGAAGTTTTTTTTTTCAAAATTCGAAATCCCGGAAAATGTACGTTTCAAAATAATAACATATGATTTTCGATGAATATATTCAACGTTCATTTTTTGATCTGCAGATTTTGAAAACAAGATTACTGTAGAAAAACTGTAGAAAACTCTTAAAAGTACTGTAGTTGTAATCGGAAGTTTTTCGCGGCCTTGGAAAGTACAGTAGTCTGTCAGGCTTTAAATTTGAGATCGGGAAAACTGTCTGAATTTCTTGATTTTTTCATCCCGGCTGAAAAAATTTTCGGGCCTCAAAAAAACCTTGCAATTTCGGGCCAAAAAATTTGAGAACTAGAAATTTCAAGATTTTGACACGGTAACTCGAATTTTTCATTTTTTTTTCTATTCAAATTTCGAAATCCCGAAAAATGTGCTTTTCAAAAATTACTGTACTTTTTTGCCCTGAAATTTCGGGCCACAAACAATTGAGAAGTAGAAATTTCAAGATTTCCGAAAAATTTGAAGTCCCGGAAAATGTACGTTTCAAAAAGTTGATATTTAATTTTCGATAAATATTTTCTCCGATTCATCTGCTCCAATAATCGCACCAAGACAATTTGACCTTTTGACCACCCTGCTTGTTGGTAATTACACCTTTCTGCTAGATGGGTGGTCCAGAAAATGGCAATTTAATGTTATGCAATACTAATCGCATCTCTGTCAGCAAGAAGAATAAGGTATCTCATTAATTATACATATGTTTATGTACATCGCGTGACTTTTTGAGGTTTTTGAGAAAATAGGAAGAAAAGTTGGCGGAGGGACCCAAAAAGGATATATTTATGCGAAAATGAATAGAAGGATAATTGCACCACCACCTGTTCGGTATACGTTTCAATAATACTCTTTTAATAATATGTTTAGTTGGGTTAAAGAGACATATACCTTGTTTAAAGGAACAGGCTTTGTTTTTTCAAATTACAAAGTTTTTGCGGCTGAAGTTTTTGGGCCTTGTTTTCCTCATTTTGGCCCGAAAAATTTCAGGAGCACATTTTTCTATTTGAAAAAAAAATGCGCCAAAATAATTTGCCCTAGAACTTTGTGCTTCAAAAATTTTGTTCTCCAATTTTTGAGAAATTTCTGGAATTTTTTTTGAAACTCAATTTTCCTGGTTTCAAAATTTCAAAATCTAAGTTATTTTCTGAAATTTCTGAATCTCAGAATTCTCGCGCCATTTTTCAAAAATTCAAATTCAAATTTTTTCGAGCCCCGGTTTTTTTTTAAACTTTGGATTCATACAAATAAATTTTCTGAAATTTTTAAATCTCAGAATTTCGGGCCATTTTCTAGAAGTTTTATCAAAAAAAAAAATCAGATTTCTTGAAAACCAAATTTCTGTGGAACAAAAAACTCCGGAAAAAATACGTTCCAAAAATGTTTCAAGTTCTGTAAGATTTTTTGAAATTTTACTAACATTCTTTGAGATTTTTTCCCATGTGTCCCTTTAAAAATGACTTACTGTCTCGAATCCGTTTGTCGCTGAAATGCCAAATGTCAGCGGACCATCTTCGAGACGATTCAGCGATTTGCCGGCGAGCAATTCGCCAGATTCGCTGAGTTTTATGAGACCGGCGACCTGTAGAAAAAATATTGGTTAAAACAATTCGGGCCTGAGAAAAACTACAGTACTTTTCTGAAATTTACTCAAGAAATGTCAGTGAAGTTTATGATTTTGAATTGAAAATGTTTTTGGGCCAAGATTTTTTTCCCGAAAATTCGAGCTGAAATTTGGAAAAGAAAGCTACAGTACTTTGAAGAGTTTTTCAGATTTCAAATTTATTTGGAAAGTTACCAGTGAAATGTACGTTTCAGAGAACTTTTATTAATTTTGAAGTGAAAAAATTTGTAATGCTCAAAACATCGTTTTTGAACAACTTTTAGAAAAATTTAAATTTCTCGGTAGATTTAGAAAAAAAAATCAAATTCAATTTTTCAATAAAAAAAAGTTTTTTGAAAAATGCAAATTTGCTGGTAGTATTAAAAATCTCAAACTTTTTCGCGCCAAAATTGGCGTCACTTTCATTTTTGAAAAATTCAGAAGTTCAATTTCCAACTTTTCACAAAAATTAAAATTGTTCTTGAGTTACGAAATCTGAAAAAGAAAATGCGAAATTCCGAAGACTTCTGGCGCCATTTTCTAGAATTTCAAATTCAGTTTTCCCACCGCCAAATTTTGTTTTTGAAAAATTCAAGGTTTCCCTCCAAACTTTGGCGCCAAAAAAACCACCAAAACTAACCTCTCGATCAACAGCAAAAAACTCGGCATTCGGCGCCGCGTCGACTCGTCCCAAAATCTGATTCTCCTCGATTTCCGCTCCAATCGCATCGTACGTATAGATTTTCTGCTTGAACTCGAATCTTTCCGGTCGTGTTCTCGGATCTTCAGCGTCTTCCGATTTTTGAGACTCTGGTCGTCGTGGAGGTTTCGGCTCTGATTCCAGAGAGTTGTCCGATTCTTCGTCTTTCGATTCTGACATCATTTCTGAAGGTGTTTCCGATTGTTCTTCGTCAGAATCTTCTTCAAGTTTTGAAGACTTTTGAGAGTTTGGCACGGGTTTTATAGGTGTTGAAGATTTCTCGTCAGATTCTGGGTGAGGCTTAGACTGAGGCTTAGCCTCAGCCTTCTCAAATTCCTCAGATTCTTCTTCTTGTCCTGAAGGTGTTGTCTCAGAATTTGGTCCAGATTTTGGCTCGGATTCTGAAGTTGTCTCAGATTGTGGCTTAGCCTTAAGCTCCTCAGGTTCCTCTTCAAATTCTTCTCCGATCTTTGAAGGCTTCTCAGATTCCTGATCAGACTTAGCCTCAGTTTTCTCAGAATCAGATTCCGGTTCCACTGCACTCTGCCTCTGAATAAACAAATCAATATTGGTCATTTCCTGCGCGTCCTGATTGTCGCGCGACTTCGCCGCCAACATTTTCGCCGCATTGTCATCCCGCGACTTTGCCGCAACAATGCCGTTGATCTCTTTCACGGCCGCCTGCTTTTCCGCCACCTTCGATCGCAAAATGAACACTTCGACGGGAACCTTGGCCCAACGTTGTTGCTGTCCGACACCTCCGTCCTTGGCCACAATTTCGAAATTATATTGGCGAACTTGCGGATCGAGCGCGGCGGTTGTGCGCAATGTTGCCGTGTTGCGTTTTTCCGCAATGATTTCGAATGGAATCGGCATTTTAGTGGCGTTGATCGAATAGGTGATTTGACCATTTTTACCCTGTAACAAGTTTTTTTGGGTTACTGTAGTTTTGAAAAATTTAAAATTTCCGGGCCCGAGTTTTTCGTAGTACTGTAGTTTTAGCTTCCAGATCGTGTTCCTTCAATGTTTTGGGTTACTGTAGATTTGTAAAGTCGGAATTTTCTAGCCCGAGTTTTTTCGAATACTGTAGTTTTGTGATTCTTTGGGTTATTGTAGATTTGAAAAATTTTGAAATTTCCGGCCCCGAGTTTTTCGTAGTACTGTAGGCCTTTTCTTAGAAACCTTACTTTGGGTACTGTAGTTTTCGCTCCCAGACCAAGTTCCTTAAATGTTTTGGGTTACTGTAGATTTATAAAGTCGGAATTTTGGAGCTCGAGTTCTTCCTAGTACTGTAGTTTTCGATATTGGTTTTGAACTTTTTTGAGTACTGTAGTTTCTGAGTTTTTGGGTTACTGTAGATTTGGAAAAATTGAATTTTTCGGTCTCAGCTCTTACGAGTACTGTAGTTTTTTCGGATCCAAAACTTAGATTTTTCAAAAATTTTGGTTACTGTAGTTTTTGCATATTTTTTGGTGTCTGATGTTTTTGGATTACTGTAGTACTGTTGTATTGGTTACTGTAGTTTTTAAAGCCTGAAAATTTCAGACCGAGTTTTTTTTCGGGTTTTTGGGTACTGTAGTTTTTTTTAAGTGTCTGATTTTTTTTTGGGTTACTGTAGATTTGCAACATCGGAATTCACGGCCGAAGTTCTTTCGAGTACGGTAGTTTTGCGTACTGTAGTTTTTTTGGATCCAAAAATTCAATTTTTCAGTGTTTTTGATTACTGTAGTTTTCTGAAATCTCTGATTTTTTTGAAAATTTTCAAAATTCTAAAAATATGTTCAATATTTTTACTCAATTTTTCTGAGAATTTTAATTCTCGGAAAATATTCTCCCCCTCAAAAAATTTTCCGAACCTGATCAATATCCTGCGCCACAATTTTTCCGACCTCTTGTCCAACCGGAACCTGATCAGAAATGTGGAAAAAATAGTCTTCCAACTCGAAAACCGGTCGATTATCATTCACATCCAACAAATCAATGTGAACGCGATGTCGCTGACATGTGTCGCGACTCGTCGCCGTCGCAGTCGCGTCGTCGTCGCTGCGATGTATCTCGGCGACCACCTCCAATGTTGTGAAACGTTCGCGATCCAACATTTTTGGACGAGCTACGATTATTGTGAAATTGGGCAAAAGTTGAAATGAACCGTCCGGATCGGTTAGGGTGACTTTGGTTGTCTGCAAATAGGGATAGAGTTTTGGCGCCAAAATGTTTTTTTGAAAATTTTGCAATTTTTTACTGAAAATTTGAACATTTGAAAACGATTTTTCTCTTAAACACTAACAAGGGAACTTCGCGAGGTCAATCTTTTGGAATTTTTTCATATTTTGGTAGTTGATAGATATTGGTGAGAAAAGTGTATTCCCAAAATTCTAAGTCTCACAACTCGCTAGAAAAAAAGTTATAGTGATTTAAAGTGTTTTCCCTTTATAAAAACAACAGCGTAGTGGTACAAACAAACACACAAGTGAACATCTTTTTTCACGTTGAAAAAAAAACGAATGTGTGTGGCAGTAGTGTGTATTTGTAATGGGTTTATGCCTTTCAAGCACTGTAACTTTTTTTCTAGCGAGTTGTGAGACTTAGAAATTTGGGAATACACTTTTCTCACCAATATCTATCACCTACCAAAATATAAAAAAATTCCAAAAGATTGACCTCGCGAAGTTCCCTTGTAAGAAAACTCATTTTCTTAAATTTCTAAATTTTTTCGCATTTTTTTTGACTTTGAAATTTTAAAAAAACTCATTTGCAAAGTTTTCCTATTTTTGGCGGGAAACTTTTTTTTTTGAAAATATTGAATATTTCAAAGTTCCGCGAGTTTTGAAATTTCAAATTTTCAAATTTTTCGGTCCAGCAATGTTTTAGTCAAAATTTTTTTTGTAAATTCAAATTTTATTGCAAAAAATTTTTTTTAGGAAAAACTCAATTTTCGAATTTTGGCGCGAAAATTTAGATTTTTGAAATTTTGAATATTTGAAAGTTGAAAATTTCAAATTTTTTTACATTTCAACTTTTCTTTTGAAAATTACATTTTTTTGGCCCCAAAAAGTTAGATTTTCAAAATTTCGAACTTCATTTTTTTGGTCAAAAATGTTCTTGAAAATTTCCAAAATCAAATTTTAAAATTTTAAATTTTGCTCACTTTTTTCCAAATTTTTAAATTTTTGTCCAAACTTTTTCCGTTTAAAAATTGGCTCAAAACTTTTCAAATTTTCGCAAAAATTTCCGCGACTCACATTTTTCACATTAACAATATCCAAATCGATGACTTTTGTGCCAGTCTCACTATTTTCGAAAAGTTCGACACGAGAACTACAATTTGCGAAAAATGTTGGCTCATCATCAATTTCGTGCTCATCAGTTTCGTCCAACAATTCGATTGCATTCAGCTCTTGAATTTTGGCACCAAAAATTTTTGATTTTTCATCGAAATTTGGTTTTTTTGGCAAAAGTTCGTCGATGGTTTGTTTTGCGAGGGGTACTGTAGTTGTTGTAGATGGTACTGTAGTTGTGGAAGGTACTGTAGTTGTTGTGGAAGGTACTGTAGTTGTAGAGGGTACTGTAGTTGTTGTAAATGGTACTGTAGTTGTTGTGGAGGTTACTTTAGTGGTTGTTGAGAGTACTGTAGTTGTAGAGGGTACTGTAGTTGTTGTGGAGGGTACTGTAGTTGATGATAAAGTGGCTTTCGAATTGTCGGCCAGGTAGATGAATGTTGTTGATTTTCGCGGAGGTTTTTGATCGTCCTGAAAATTCAGATTTTTTTTGGCGTGCAACCAAAAAAAAGTTTTGAGTTTGAAAGTAGATACCAAGTCCGAACTAGTACCGATTTCTAGAAACCCTAAAGTACAAGTTTTGAAACAGTGAAAATTTGAAAAAAAAAGTCTAAAAGCGACATTTTTGTACCAAACATGTGAAACCCGCAAAATGTACGTTTCAAAAATCACATAAAATTTAGCTTTTTTTTCGTTTAGGAATTTTCAACTCGTTCACGGTTTTTTGGCACCAAAAAAACGGGCTGGATAGTGGCGTGGCAATTTTTTTCCAATCTTCAAAAACTTGTGAACTCATTTTGAAGAAAAACCATGTAAATATGTTTTCTAGAAATCTGAAAATCTTAAACTACAAGTTTTGAAACAGTGAAAAGTTGAATTTTTTAAATTTTAGCGCTCACAGAGAATCTGAGTAAAACCCGAAAAATCTACGTTTCAAAACTTACATAAAAGTTCGTTTTTTCTAGATCAGTGTTAGGAAATCGGTAACTGTATTTTGGCACAAAAAACGAGTTAGAGAATAGGGCCGGATTTTTTTTCGATTTTCAAAATTTTTTCCAGAAAAACGTTAAAGTACAAGTTTTGAAACAGTGAAAATTTGAAAAAAAAAAGATTTTTTCTGAATTTTAGCCAAGTTTAGCAATCAGAAAGAAACCCGTAAAATGTACGTTTCAAAAAATTCATATAAAAATTTGTTTTTCCTAGTGTATTGTTCGTCAGTGTTTTGCTGCATCTTGGCGCCAAAAAACGAGTTAGATAGTGGGGCCCAATTTATTTTTTCAATTTTCAAACATTAAAGTTTTAATAGTTTCCAAAACCCCGGAAAATTTGATTTTTTTTTTGTTCGAAAAATTCACAACGAGGAACATTCTAGTTCAAGAGTAGATTTCATCTAGTACAAGTTTTGAAACAGTAAAAATTTGGAAAAAAAATCGAATTTTTTTTCGCAAAAAAATTGAGCTCAAAAGAAAATAATTTCGTATTTTACAAAGTTTTTTGAAATTTTGCCAATTCGAGAAAAAAACACCCGGGAATTGTACGTTTCACCAATTCAATAAAATGAAAATTTAGTTTTTCAATCACTTTTTATCTTTACTTCAATCTTTCTTGACAGTCATTTTCTGCCACGATTTTTTAGTGTGGATCTTCATTTTTTGATGGTTGCTAATATTCTCGGAGCTCTTTCTTAAATTCTCAAAAACCCCCAAAATCTGAGTTTCAAACATTTTTTCAAAATGGGTGTCAAGATGAGTTCAACATTTTTCGCCTAAAATTTTGGAGCCAAAATGTGCATTTTTTCGAATCTCATAAGTTTCTAGTATATTACGGTAGAATTGGGAAAATTTGACAAGTATCAAGAAATATTTCGGATTTTTTTTTTCGAAAACCCGGGAGTTGTACGTTTCACCTAGTCGATAACATGAAGATTCAGTTTAATCAATCACTTGGGGTGTCATTAGTCTCAAAAACTCACCGAAACACTCAATCGTAATCTTGTTGGCAACTCGTATTTGTCGACAATTCGCAACGAGACCCTTGTTGGCAACTGTCCAACATTGGTCCATTTCTCACTTCCCGCTATCAATTCGGTCGATGTTTGACGTGGTGATTCGTCGACGAGTTGGAATCCTTTGTGAGAGTCCTCAAAATGTTGACATTTTATTTTGCGAAAAGTATTTTTTGACCCATGATCTACCACGAATTTTCGGTCATTTTTCTGGCGAAAAAAAGTTTCTCGAAAAATGTCTGCTTTTTTTTGCGCGACAATTTTTCCTGACTAGGTTTTTCAAACAACATGAGATCGTTTTCCATGATTTTTTGGATTTTCAGGCTTCTAGGCCAAAAACTAGGGTTCGAAAGCATTTTTGTTGGTTTTCTAGGCCATATTTTGATCTCATAGGCCATTTTAAAATGTCCTGAACGAAAAATCAAATTTCTAGGCCAAGATTTGGATTTCTAGGCCATCTCTTGGGCTTATACGCTCAAAATTGTATTTGAGAGGTATTTTTTGTTTTCATGGCCATATTTCGATCTCATAGGCCATTTTAAAATGTCCTGAACCAAAAATCAAATTCCTAGGCAAAAGTTTTGATTTCTAGGCCATATTCCGATTTTCTAGGCCACCAACAACTCGAAATTGAATTTTCATAAAAAACGTCTGAAAAATAAATAAATTCCAAAAATTTTTGAACGTAACCCACTTAGAAATGAGTGGATTTGTTTAGTTTTCAAAATCGACTCATTTTTCTCTCCATCTATTCTCTAAAAATGTGACTTGGATTTGAAATGTGAGTTTTTTGTGGGTACTGTAGTTGAATGGAGAAGAATTGGTCAACTACCGTATTTCAAAGCTAAGAATCATGAGAAAATGGAATTTAGAAAAGCAAAAAAATTAGCTTCCCATGCCGGGAATCGAACCCGGGCCGCGTGGGTGAAAACCACGAATCCTAACCACTAGACCACATGGGAGGACAACAACGCTGTGAGAAATGACAGATATTTTTTCGCGATTTTTCGCATGACCTCGAAAAAAAAGGCGCCCACCTCCAACTTGAATTTCAACGTATAACTTTCAGATGGATCCCAATCGATGGCGGCAACTGGTGTATCGATGACACTTGACACTGGGAGATTCTGCAAAAACTTTGCTTTCATTTTTTCGCGCCTTTTTCAAAGGCACCTTTGAGATGGCAACAATATATGGTTCATGATAGAATTGTGGCGCGAATCGATTCGTTTCGTCAACGTGGATTGTGAATAGCGGATAGACGTGTTGTTGGCATTGAACCGTGATGTAGAGGTTGGTTTGTTGATGGGTTGACGGGTAGACGGGGAGAGATAATTGGGCAGAAACGCGGACGGCGAATGAGCCCGGTGAGCCGAGAGACGGCGAACGATCGATCACGATTCGATCCGACCAGTCGGTCTGCAAATTGTTTTTTTTTTTTGTTTTTTGAAGGTTTTTGTGGGTGTTTTTTTTTCTTTTAATATTTGAGATTAAATGTTGCCAAAGAAATAAGTGGCTGATAGCTCATCAAGTTAGACGTTTGTGTATAGATGTGAGAGGTCGAGGGTTCGATTCCTCACCTCGCCAATTTTTTTGTTTTTTGATTTTTTTTCTAAAATTGAGTCAAAACTTTCTTATTTAAGTACTGTTTTTTCAACAAAAAATTCTCGGAAAAAATTCCGGAAGAGTTTCTTTCAAATTTGGGGCCAGTTTTTTCTTTTGTGTTTTTCCAAGTCTCAATTTTCTTTAGAATTCTAGACTTTTTCTCCAAAGTTCTATCCTTTTATTAAAATTACAACTTTCTGATTTTGTTCATTATTCTGTACACAAACAATATTTTCTCGACATTGATTTTTTTTTTGTATTACGAAACGTATTTTTCCCGGGAAATTGTTTTTTTTTTGCGGTTTTATTTTGAGCAGCAATTTAGGCTATAAAAATTCAACCAAAAAACATTTTTTTATTCAAACACCACAAGCTGGGTCGGCCTTTTTTGTTTTTTGGCCCGGCCCGAAGTTCAAATTTTGGTTTTGTGTTAGAGCCGCGAATGATCTTGTTCTCTATTTTTTCTCTCAATTTTATCGTCAAATTTCTGGGCCCCCCTGTTTTATTAGGACAGGGTTCTCAAGTTAGTTGGGACCTCACATTTTTTAAAAATATAGGTAAATTTTTGTTAGAAATCTTGGTCGATGCTTCTTCTGCCCACTAACAACCTCTCCCGTTCATTGATTTTTTAATTATTTATGAAACGTATTTTTCCCGAGAATTTTTCTCGTAGTTTTTTGGAAGGTTTTTGAGCAGCTATTTTTCGTCGTCAAAAATCTCAAATTTTTTCCGATTTCCAAATTTCCCAAACTCACATTATTCAAAACATCCGATCTGACATTGGTGATAGTGATGTTGGCATCGGGCGGACTGACAACACCCCGAAATATGATGTGTCCAATTTGAAGATCCGACTGAACATGAGCGTAGAACCCTTGTGTCGAAGTGAATGTGCATTTTTGTGTCGAAACGAGAAGGGTCTCGTTGAAAAAGAGCAGAAGGATGAATAGGAGGATCTCTCGCATGGTTTTTTGGTGATAACCCTCTGCAAAACATGGTTTGTAGATTTTTTTTTGGAAAATTTGAGAGACTGCGAGGAAAAATGTGACATTTTTGGGTCTCGTTAGGAAAAATTTTATGTTCCTTTAAATTTGAAGAGTTCCTTTTCTGAAAAGCCTCTGAAAACGTTTTTTTTTGGATTTGTTGGAAATTTTGATGTAACTACGGTAGTTGCTTTTTTTTCATAGATTTTGATGGGTCTCGTTAAGAAAACGTCTATGTTCCTTTAAATTTGAACCAATTTTTGCACACTTTTTGTGAAAAAATTTTCGAGAATTTTTAGTGCTTTGGAATTAACATGGAAAATTTTTTTTTTAATTTTTAATTTTTCAGCTTATGTCAGCTTTGAAAATCTTCTTAAATTTTTAGAAAAAAAAATTTTGGATTTTTTGGAAAGTTTGAGAAAAAAACCGTGACATTTTTTGATTAATTTGGCTGGATCTCGATGGGAAAACTTCCATGTTCTATTAAATTTGGAACATCTCTTGGAACTGGCTCAAAATTTGGCCTGAAACTTTATCTGATTTTTTTTAAATTTCGCGCAAAAAGTTTGGCGGCAAAAACTGAAATTTGAAAAATTGAAAAAAAAATAAAAATTTGGGCCCGAAAAAAAACAATATGAAAGAACCAGAAGAGATGTGGATCGGAAAAAAAAAAGAAACGAAAAAATTAGCGGTAAAAGTAAAGTGAAATTTTAATTGGTTTACTGTCATTATTAGCTGTATGTACACAGGTAGAGTGGTAGGTGAGAAGAAGGCGAAAAAAATGAAGCCGAAAAAGAAAAGGGAAACATGATGGAAGGCTATTATTGAGGAGGAGAGAAATGGTTTTGGCGGCTAAGGGGAGAATTTGAAAATTTTTGAGGTTTGAGATTTCTACTAAAAATATGTCTCGAATTGGTATCATCTGAAGATTTAGCAAACCTATCACGAGCAAGTTGTCGAGAAATTGGAAAATTTAAGTAAAAGTTTTAAAACAGAAAAAATTTCAAAAACAAAAAAAATTCTAGTTTTTTGGAGAAAAAGTTCAAGAGAGGAGTCCAAAATTTTGATAAAAAATCAGAAAAAAAACCCGGAAAAAATACGTTTCAAGAAATTGTTATCAAATTTTGTCGACAAAAATTTGAATCCCATACGACTTGGGGATAAAAAACTTTTTTCCTCAAAAAAAAACAAAAATTAAATTTCTAAAATATCAACAGAAAAAATAAGTTTCATTTGTGGATAAGTTGAATTTTTTTGAAAATTATCACTCAAGCAAATTCTCGATTTTTTTTTAAATTCACCTACAAACTTTGAAACAGTGAAAATTTCAAAAAAAAGTTAAGAAAAAAACTCAGAAAATTGTTATTAAATTTTCAAAAAACATACTTTCTCGCTAAATCTGAACTTTTAACATCAAGAAACAACGATTCAACTCAGAATAGGTTTCTGTCAAATTATATGTACATCTTTTGAAACAGTAACATACATCAGATAGATGTCCAGGCATCATTTTGGGTTAGTACCCCTAAATCCCTCTAGGTTTCGAATAAAAATAAGTAGGAAGAGAAAAGTAATGAAGAAAACCATACTTGTATAACTTTTGACTAATGGGAGAGGGAGAGCAAGAAGAAAAAAGAGTCAGAATAAAAAACAGCTATATTAGAAAACTGAAGAATGAATGAATGATTGAGCATACAGGAAGGCACATAGATTGTCGACTCCGCCCCTTTTTACAACCCACGCCGCATGCCAAAAGGGGCGGAGTCGACAGCCAATGTGCCTCCCTGTGCTCAATCATTCATTCTTCGTCTTTTTCTTGTTACTTTTACAATATAGTATTCTTTCCTTCTTGTCTCGCTCACTTTGATCGTTTTTTTTTCTTTTTTTTTGATAGAGGGTTTAACTTTGAGCTCTGGTCCATAATTATTCCAAGTATGGCCAAAGTCAATTTTTAAATTTATCAAAAATTTAAAAATTAGTTGTCCCCTCCATTTATTTTGCCCGAGATTAGGACCCCCTTCCCAGAGGTCTGGTCCCCATCTGATGTATGAACAGTAAACATTTTAAAATCTAAGAGTCTTTCTAATTTTTCAAAGAAAAATTGCAAAATTGGAGATTTGATCCTAACTATTTTTGATATTGAAAATTCAGAAAAAAATCTGAAAAAAATACGTTCCAATAATGTGTTATCAAATTTTGTTGGAAAACTTACGCTAATTCTTAAATTTGAACGGGAAATTTTATGTACAATTTTTGAAACAGTAAAGTTTTGAAAAAAAATTAGAACACTTTAAAGGCTTTCTAGAAAACTAAAAAGCATTGGTGCCAAATTTTGAGACTTCGAAAAAAAACCCCGGACAAAATACGTTTCAAAAACTGTTCATAAGTTTTCAACAAATAATTGAACTTCAATGGTACCCATATATGAGGTTTACTTTATATAAGGAAAATTACACACTTTGATGTCAATTTTTTCAAGTTTAGAAATTAATTACAGTGTTGAACCGCCCTCAAAAAATAATGAAAATTAACTACAAGATTTGAAACAGGGAAAATTTTCAAATATCTAACAAAAAGTTTTTTTTTTTTTAAGTGACAAGAGCTAGTACCTTCAACGCCAAGTTTTTTTGGAAACTTACAGTACACTTACAGTGTCTTGGAATAGAGTTTAGAGACAAATTGTTTGAAAGTCGGAAATATCTTGAGAGAAAAACAAAAACAGATCTACAGTACTAATTGTAAAGTGACTAGAATTTGGAATTTTCAAATTTCGCAAAAAAAAAGAGGATTTGTGGGAAAAGTTTTGAAACTCAAACACACATTCATGAGAAAGTGTCAAAAATTAATCTGATCAGAAAATTGACCGAAACGAAATCAAAAAACAGTTTTGAAAAACAGGAAAGTTTACGTACAAGTTTTGAAACAGTGAAAATTTTCAAAAATCTGAAAATGTTCGTCATATGAAAAATTAGCAAAAATTTTGAGAAAAAAATACCCGCAAAAACACGTTTCCAAATTTTTTAGCTATATAAATATTGAAATTTGGAAACTACCGAAGTGGGGTAATGAAACGGTTTTTTAAAATTCCTGAAAACTCAAGTACAAGTTTTGAAACAGTAAAAATTTTCAAAAACCAAGAAATAAAATAAAAAATTGGGTGAAAGTTTTGAAACGGTAAGAATCAAATTTCCCGGCAGAAAAACGTTTCAGAAAATTTTTATTTGGAAATGTTCACAAACTCAGAACTTTAGCTAAGATTTTAGAGAAAAAAAAAGGATCCCGGGCTAATTACAATCCTACAAAATCTTCTCTAAAAGTTCTGAAAACTCAAGTACACGTTTTGAAACAGTGAAAATTTTCAAAAATTTCCAAATTCAGGTATAAAATTATACTCAGCTATAGAATAAAATTCGAGAAAAAATTCCAGGAAAAAATACGTTTCAAGAAATTGTTATATCCTTGTTAACAAAAAAAAACAACCCGAAAACAATGTTGCGTTATACCCGATATCTTATTGTGTAAATGACCTCCTAAAACAATGACCATCTTCTTTTTTTTCGCTTCTTCTTTTCATTTTTCTCCCACTTTTTTTTTGGCTAATTTAGGGCAACTGTCGATTTTAATGTATGGAAGAAATGGAAAAAAGGGGCGGAGTCGAAAAGAAAACATGCTAAGGAAAAGGTATCTGATCGAAAATGAAAAAAAAACAAGAGAAAATGACATTTTTCGGGGTCAAAAAGGGATTTTCTAGACTACAGTACCCTGGTTTGTTTCAGCACAAAAAAATTTTTTGTTTTGATTTGAGAAAATATCTACAGTAACACGAAATTTTTTTCGGAAAAAAATAGGATCAAAAAAATACAGCACATTAAAAATTTTGAGCCAGAAAAAATGAATTACAGTGAACTACAGTACTCTTATTTTTCGGACTGAAACAATTTTTCTTGAATTTTTTTTTGATTACAGAAATTGAAAACAATATTTCAATTCTAGAAAATACAGTACTTTCAGTTTTGGAAAAAAAAGTCACAAAAAATACAGTAATTTTGAAAATTTTGAACCAGAAAAAATAACATACTATCACCTGCAGTACTCCGTTTTTTTTTAATTTTGAATTCTCTAATTTCGCGGTCAAAAAATGTTTTTTCAGTAGTACTTTTTAGGGCCAAAAAATTACAGTACTTCAAAAAAAAACTGATCAGGCTCACTTTTTTTTGAATTTTTCAAATCTTAGGATCTACAGTAAACCTATTTTTTAGTGTTTTTTTTTGAAAAAAAATTGGTACAGTCGGAAAATTTCGAACCGGAAAACTAAAGTACAGTAACCTAAAATCCTATTTTTTTCAAAAAAAAAAAACCTACAATACGTATCGAAGAAAATTTTGAGATTTTAGATTTACAGTACCTCGTGAGATACAGTAACCAGACATCCAACTTAATGTTTAGCTCTGAAAAAACACAGTATCTTGGGATTACTGTAGAAAGTTTAATTTTTGAATAAAAAATCATCAAGTATTGAATGAAAATGAATCCAGTGAAAAGTACGTTTCAAATTGGACTCTTTAGTTTTTCTCAGAATTTCAATTTCGATGTTTGACCTAGTATTGTAGGTTGTGCAAATTGAAAAAATATGATCTCAATCTCTGACAATTGAAAAATCAGAAAAAAATGACAGAAAATATGCTAATTAATATGATAAGAGAGAAAAAAACAACGGAATGACTGATTGTGAAAAGAGAAAATCTCGAGAAGAAAATCCACCAAAAAAAAATGAAGAAAAAGAAGAAGAAATAGGTCATTATTATCATTAAATAATGATGATGAAAGTGAGAAGAAGAAGATGGAAACTGATGAAAATTGCAAGGATTATCAACAGGTATCTTTTCAGACAAAAATTCTTGACCAAAAAACTATTTGGAAACTGAAAAATTCTGAGAAAAAAAAATTGTTTCTGAAATTTTTAGGGTTACTGTAGTTTTCAAACATTAGAGATAGATTTTTCACTCAGAATGAAAAACATTTTTGAGAGTGAAATATATCTGAGTTTTGAAACGCTAAAAATTTTGAAAATTTTGATACAGTACTTTGATAGCTTGAAAAAATGCTTTGATCATACTTTGAAACAGGGAAAATTTTTTTAAAAATTATTTTCAAAAAAAATTCCAACATGTTTTAAAAATATTAGAAGATACTGTATTGTTTTTGTACATAAATTGAAAAATTGAGAACATTTTTGGGTTACTGTAGTTTTCGAAAAAAAAATGAGCGTTGAAACAGGGAAAATTTAAAAAAAAAACATATATGTTTTCAAAATAGGTATGGTTGTATTTGTAAGAAAAAAATGTGAAGATTTTTAGATTACTGTAGTTTTCAAAAGTTTTGAACTGAGGGTGAATATATTTGAGTTTTGAAACAGTAAAAAATTCTGAGAAATAAAATGTTTTCTGAAATATTTTGAATATACTTGTGGTTTGAAAGTCGAGAAAAAATTGGGGTTACTGTAATGTATTTTAAAAATGTTAATTTTAAAAATGTGGGAACATTTTTGGGTTACTGTAGTTTTCAAAAGTTTTGAATGTCAGAAAGAACTAATTGTAAGTTTTTTTTCCTCGTAATAAAAAACATTTTCAAGAATAAAATATATCTGAGTTTTGAAACAGTAAAAATTTTGAAAATTCTGAGATCTATTTTTTTTTTGAAAATAAGTACAGTAGTTTTTTTGCCAATTTCAACATTTTGATTTTCAAAAATATTACTGTTTTTTTTTCCAAAAATATATTTGTGTTTGGGGTACTGTAGTTTTCAAAATTCACATTGACCCCACAATTTTGGAATTTTGAATCTAAAAGAAAATTCTTGAAAAACTAGAAAAAATCTTGAAAAATTGAACAATAGAAAGTTTTGAAACAGTAAAAATTTTCAAAATTGTTCATTGTAGAAACCCCGGGAAATGTACGTTTCAGAACTTTTTGATATGATTTTTCAAAATTTCAGTTATGTTTAGCGCTATAGCAAATGGGAACTTTTCATTCATATTTTTATGTGCGTTTTCCAAAAAAAAATGTGAATTTTCAGAAATTTTCTACCATTCAAGAAAATCCCCGCGAAAAATCAAATATTTGAAAATCAATTTTTTTCAAAATCTGAGTTCACAGTAAAATGGAAAAAACAATGCAAAAATTGCAAAATTTTAAAATAATTTTTCAGTTTTTTTTTTCAATGGAAAATGTTGCAAGTTTTCCGCAAAAAAATTGAAAAAAAAACATTTTTAGCATTTTTTTTCTCAGGAAAACGCCTCAAAAATTCCCAAAAAATCTTGACTTCAAAAAAAATAATAAAGAAAACAAAAAGAAGAAAAACTGGAAGAACGTTTGAAACGTATATTAGACGCGGCCGGTTTAGCATTTAGCTTCACTGTTTTTTTTTTCGGTTTGCTTTCATTGTCTAATTTATTATGTTCTCTGACAGAATGAAGAGGTTAATTTGAACGGGATGACGAGAAAATGAGACTAACATTTTTTTAAGAAAAAATCGAGATTTTTTGTCAAATCAAAGTCCATGTGGTTATGAATTTTACATAGAAAAAGGATCTGTAAGAACAACTAAAAGAAAAACGGCCGAAAACTACTTTAAAACGGTTTGAAACGTATTTTTCCCGGGGATAATCTTCGAAAATTTTAATTTCAATTATTAGAAACTACAGTACTTTACGACATATCTGAAGAATACTGAATTTCAGATTTCATATTTTCTAAAAATCTGAGATTTTCTGTATTTAACCAGTTCCATTTTCTTTGAGATCTGAACAAATTTTTGTTTTCGAAAATGATAAACTCTACTATAGAAAACATTTTTGAGAAATTTTTGAAAATTATTTACAAGTTTTGAAACAGTGAAAAAATTGTATTTCGTCCGAAATCTGGTAGCTATTCCTTTAAACACTGAATTTTTCTAAATTTTGTAGTCAACTATATCTCGTTCTCACCAATCGAAATGAGACTTTCACGAAAATTTTTAACAAAGTTTTGAAACGTATTTTTCACTGGAATATTTTCCTTTTTTTTGTTTTGAAGTTTCGAATTTTTGAATCAAACTATTTCGTAATTTGGTTTCCATATTAGGAACTTTCCAATTTTGAAAACTTTAAAAAAATTTGGCAAATTTTTGAAAAAAAATTTTTTGGTGTCCGGTAAAGTAAAATGTCTTCGAGAAGTCTCTGAAATTTAACTACAAGTTTTGAAACAGTAAAAAAATTATTTTGTCCAAATTCAAAAAAAAATGAATATTTGTTGAAACAGAGAAATCTTGCAATTAAAAAAACTTTTTAAATATACTCGAAAAACTTCAAAAATTTCCCGGTTTTTCATTTCTATCGTAGGTAACATTTTGAAACGTATTTTTCACTGGAAAATTTTTCGTCTGAAAATTCTGAATTTTTTCAATATTTTTGACCCAAGAAATGTTTATAATATCATATATTTCAAAAAACCAATGAGAAAATGAAAATCACGAGAAAACTAGAATAAGAAATTGTTGATTTTGCACTGTTCGATATCCAAAAATCGATAAGAACCCCTGTGGTTTCTTCGCCATTCGTCTTATAAGTGATACTCAACGTTTTACCCTTCCGAACTTCGCGTCGTCGTCTCGGCGGATTGTCGACAGTGTAGACGTGATTGTCGATGGCATTGTGTGCCGCGTCGAAAGTTGTGATTTGCAACGTGGCCGCTCCGATCAAACCGTTTTGTTTGATGTGAGTTGTGTAGCTGAACGAATGATCACCTTCGAACATCTCGACAACATCTTGTTCCGATGTTAATTCATCTTGACTCAACGACAACGACGACGATGCGATGTAGCCGCTTCGACCGGCTTTCGATGTTGTCCACGCGCCGAGAATTGTCGAGTTTTCGATTTTAACCGTTCCATAATCGGTGTCGAGGACGAAATGAGTGAAAAACGAGCTGAGTTTTTGTGGAAACGCTGATTTCCGCGAAGTCGAATCGTAGGTTATGACGGTGTCGGAATCGATATCGTCACCGAAACGAACATCAAGATAGGCTGAGGATGAAATCGAAACATCGGTGAGATATTGGGCGGTTTTTGAGATTGACACCAGTGCCGAGTCACCTTGTGAAGCGTCCATATCGTAGGAGCATGTCTCGAATTCACACGATGCTAATTGATATTGATAGTAGTCGTCGACATCTGCGAAACTCACTCTACATAGGTAAAAACCCTACTGTATGGCGCATCCAGTGGGATGTCGGTACACATAATTTTTGAGAAAAATGTTTTTTTTTTTTTGATATTTTCATGATAAACTTATGCGGTTTCGAAGTGTCGCGGTTTAGAAACGTCCCGGACCTCTGAAGAAAGGTATTGCCGATTTAGAAACCTCGCTTAAAGAAACCCTGTCACTCAGAAATTAATTTCTCCTGTTTATCAAAATCTCAATTCAACTTTCGATGTGTGAAGTTCAAAAATCGAAAAAAGTATTTTGTGTAGTCGAAAAAAATGAAAAAAAAACAGTTTTTGAAATCATTCTCTGGAAAATTGTCGTCCGCAAACACCGTGAGTGTGTGTGTACGGGTACAGTAACCCACGACAAAACATTTTTAGTTTTCTATTATCAAATTGAAAATAAATGGCAAAAATTAAATAAAATTTGAGAGCCGTGAAGAATATTCGCTGAGAAAATTATGTTTTCAGACGCGTCGCGTGTCTTTTTTCTCTGCCGTCTCTTATAAAACTGCACGCAACGCGGCGAAGCGCATGTAAAAACATAATTTTCTCAGCGAAAATTGTTGCCGTCTCTCGTTTTTCGATTTACTCTTTGCCATCTATTTTCAATTTGATAATAAATCACTTTCATCGAAATTTGAAGTTTTCAATTTCCATTTTTATGAACATGAGAAACCATTTCTGAGTGACAGGCTAGCTTTTTTAAAGGCTCTCCTAAATATTTACAAGCCGAGGTCTCGCAGCGTAGTTAGCACAGTTGTTGTGTGTTCCTTGAAGCACTGTTCTTACTTTTTTTTTTGAAAATAAAAACATGTTTTTTTCAAATTCAAATTGTAAAAAAAACCCTGTTTCAAGTGATTCTTATCAACTATTTTGAACTTTTTGCATAATCTGCCGAATTCATACGAAAAAATGGCTCTGCATGAAATTCCAACGAAAATGACGAAATTCTTTGTCTATCATACTATGTGACGTATCCAGTGAGATGTCGGTACACACATTTGTTGAAAAGGGGAAGAAAATCTTTGATATTTTAATGATCATTTCATGCGGTTTCGAGATGCCGCGTTTTCAAAAAATAAGTTCGAAACTCACTTCCACCATGTTGTACCACTATCACATTACCCAATTCCAGAAACTGAGGATTGTAAATCGACAAATTGTCGACAATCGTATGATTGTGGCTCATCAACAATTGATACAAATTGCCGACAAACGTCGAATTCATATAATCACCGTCAAAAACGAGTAGACCTCTCATCAGCGCGATCGAATCAGGTACGTTCGGATCGGATAATCAATCAACTCTATTGAGGAATAGGAAAGTGGAATTGTCCTTGGAGTTAGGTCCGGAACTGTAACATAACAAAAATATGTATAGTGACCCGGTGAAAATACGTTTCAAAAATTGGATTTACCTATACTTTAGATTTTTGAACGAAAACTACTAGTACTGTAGTTTTCACAAAAAAATGTGAAATCAAAAATGTTCCAGTGACAAATACGTTTCAAAAAATTAATATGCATACATCAGATGGGGGCCAGACCTCTGTGAGGGGGGTCCTAATCTCGGGCAAAATAAATGGAGGGGACAACTAATTTTTGAATTTTTGATGAATTAAAAAATTGACTTTGGCCATACTTGGAATAATTATGGACCAGAGCTCAAAGTTAAACCCTCTATCAAAAAAAAAGAAAAAAAAACGATCAAAGTGAGCGAGACAAGAAGGAAAGAATACTATATTGTAAAAGTAACAAGAAAAAGACGAAGAATGAATGATTGAGCACAGGGAGGCACATTGGCTGTCGACTCCGCCCCTTTTGGCATGCGGCGTGGGTTGTAAAAAGGGGCGGAGCCGACAATCTATGTGCCTTCCTGTATGCTCAATCATTCATTCATTCTTCACTTTTCTCTCAGTTTTCTAATATAGCTGTTTTTTGTTCTGACTCTTTTTTCTTCTCGCTCCCTCTCTCTCTTTAGTCAAAAGGTATACAAGTATGGTTTTCTTCATTATTTTTTGCTCAAAACCTAGAGAGATTTAGGGGTACTAACCCAAAATGTCGTCTGACCATCTATCTGATGTATGTTAATATGTGATTTTTTGGATTTTCAATTTTCGTTAAGTAGTCCACTTATTGTTTCTAGTTTTCACGAAACTCGAAGAAATCTTGGCGAAATTTCAATGTTTTTTTGTTAGAAAAAGTACTGTAATTTTCCCAGTGGAAAATACGTTTCAAAAAATTGATTTTGGATTTTTTGAAACTTCAATTTTGTTGATAAATTGTTTGGTTTGTAACAAAACTTGTAACTTGTAACAATTGTAACAAAACTAATTTTTTATTTAATTTTTTTCACTTTTCTGCAAGTTGATAGAACCGTCTGGCAAAATTTTGCGTAGAGTACTGTAGTTTCGAAATCATTATAGTTTTACATTTTCAAAGCCAAGAAAACTTCTGTGAGATTTTACAGTCTTCCATTTGACGGTGAAAAATATCCGCAAAAATTGTAACTTATTCACAAAATTTTTCGATAACAACAAACCTCGAAACGTTTTCCCAAAATCTGCGAAATTTAACTAAATGTTTTGAAACAGTAAAAAATTGCATTTTTGTTCGAACTTGACATCGCTTCAGAAATCAAAATTATGAATATTTGTTGAAACAGGAATATTTTTCAAAATGTTTTGTTCAAAATACAGTACTCCTCATTTTTGGTTCCTATCGTAGGTTCAAAAATTTTTGATCTATTGTGAAAAATTGGAAAATATCTCGACACGATTTGGAAAAATGTTTTAAAATCAGATTCAAATTTCATGGAAACTTTATGACAACATGCTGAAACGTATTTTTCACTGGAACTTTTTTTTCGGTTTTTTCAAGAAAACTACATTACTTTTAACGGGAAATTTCAGTAATATGAAACACATTTTCTAGAGGTGTATTATAAAATACCCAGAAAAAAAATTTAAAAAAAAATCTTTGAGAAATTGACATTGGACCGGGCACGGTTTAGGCGGGCTCGAAAACAAGAAAAAATACGCCCATCTTGACGCAAGGTTTTTTGCAAAAAAAAAATGTTTTCTGTCTGCGTCTCATACTATTTCGCAAATTGTTTTTTTTTTTGTGAACCCGCAGAAAAACTCGCCGCATAAAACAATTTACCAGGAAAATATTTGACAGAAAATCCAAGAGTTCCACTGGCTTTTGCCTCCAAATGAATTGCAAAACTCGGAGCCAACAAGAAAAATGGCTCGTGTGAAGTGGTTGCGGGCACATCTTCGATGAGTCCGTTTGAATGAACAACTCGAACTTTTGAGGATGACGCAGTTTTGGCGGTGATATTCACCCAAACATAATAACCCACAGGTACTGTAACATTCCAATAACAATCTTGATTCTTGGCATAGCTTGGAGCAGTGTTTGAGTTGGAAAAATCCCATGTGCTTGGATAGTTTAGGGTGTCATTGAGATTTGTCGGAGCCGATATTGTGTTGGTCCCTTTGCACGCTGAAAATTTGAGAGTACTGTAGTTTTAGAGAATTATTTTTTTCAAAAAAAAACAAATATTCGAAAATCGAAAATTTTAAAAATTCAAATTTCGAGGTCAGATTTTTTTGCTCCGAAACTGCATTAAAAATTTGGCGCCAAAAGTTCTGACAAACTGAAAAAAAGTACTGTAGTTTTCACAACAAAAAATTTGAAAATCAGAAATTTTACCAGTGAAAAATACGTTTCAAAAATTTAATATGTAATTCTTGAAATTTTCAACTTTCCGTTTTGTTAAGCAAATAATGCTAGTGTTTTTTTTTTGAGTTTTCACGTAACTCGAAAAAATCTTGGCGAAGTTTCAATTTTTTTTGTTAAGAAAAGTACTGTAATTTTCCCAAAAAAAAAATTGAAAATCAGAAATATTCCCAGTGGAAAATACGTTTTAAAAAATTAGGATTTTTTGAAATTTCAATTTTGTTGATATTTTTTTGGTTTTCACAAAACTCGGAAATCAAAATTTCGGAAAATTGTTAAAAATTCAAATTTCGAGGTCAGATTTTTTTGGCTCCGAAACTGCATAAAAAATTTGGCGCCAAAAGTTAAAACTGAAAAAAAGTACTGTAGTTCTCCAAAAAATGATTTGTAAATCAAAAGTTTTCCTAGTGAAAAATACGTTTCAAAAAATTAATATGTGGTTTTTTGAATTTTTAATTTTCGTTAAGTAAACAGTGTCAGATTTTTTTCTGGTTTTCACGAAACTCGAAAAAATATTGGAAAAGTTGTTTTTCTGGCAAAAATTACTTGTTTTTTTCTGAGAAAGCTTAGATGTAGTTTTTCCAAAAAAAAAATTGAAAATCAAACATTTTCCCAGTGAAAAATACGTTTCAATATTTTTTCATCAATCTTTTCGAAATTTTCTAAAATGTTTGAAGCGTTGCTCGACTCGTAATACTTTCTAAAATAAACTACAGTAATCAATGTGAGGTACTGTAGTTTTGTATTTTTCTTGCAAGCCTGCGACAAAAAAGGCTTTTTCTCACTTACCGTAGTTGGACGCCGAAATGACAAAATGAAAAAGACATGAAAAAACTAGATAACCTATCATGGCTCGAATGAAAATGCTCATATCACTTCTCCGCTCACTTTTTATATGAATATTAAAATGACTAATAAAAAAATTAGCGGGAAATTTCGATAAAACCGACAAAGAATCATCTCATAATTGTAGAGAAGAACTGATAAATTTTTGTCATTTTTGGAAAATAAAAAAAAAGTATCGAAACAAAGTACAGTACTACTGTGACTCGACTCGAATTTATTTAGAATGTTTGATCACTGAATTCTAGACTTAACACAATCATTAAAACTTTTGAGAATTTTTTTATAAAAACGAATTGAAACGTATTTTCACTGGCAAAATTTTAGGGTTTCAAAGTTTTCCAAAAAATACAGTACTAGCACATGTTCGGAAAATAGAGCACTCCCAATTTTCAGAAATTCTGAATTACAGTACCAGAAATATTCAGTGATGGTGATTCTGGAAAATAGTAAAATAGCGGAACAAAGTACAGTACTACTATGATTCGACTCGAAATGATTTATTATATTTGATAACTGAATTCTAGACATAACACAATCATTAAAATTGCTGAAGAATTGTTTTATGTATTAGCCGTTCACGAATCGCTACCACGCGGTTACTGTAGATTGAAGTTTAGGCAGCGAAAATATCCAGAACAAAATTCTACGAAAGTGTGACAAGTATATTTTTCGACTATGTCCCAAAACTACAGTATCACGAAGGTTACATATTTTTGAAGACGACAGTACCCCGTTTTTTTTTTGAGTTCTGAGTTACTGTACTTCTTTTTTTAAAGTTTTAGTTACAGTATCAGAAATATTTGATAAGAGTACTGTACTTTTTTCTCATGTTTTCATCACTGAGTTAGCTGGAAATAAAACAAGGTATAGAAAATTCTAAAGATTTTTTGTTTTGAAAACGAATTGAAACGTATTTTTCACTGGGAAAATTTTTGGGTCCAATTTTTCAGAAAAACTACATTACCAGAAAAAATTTCATTTTTTTTTTGAAGACTACATAACCCCCCAGCTTTTGAAATTTGTTCCAAAGTGTTCTAAAAGCTACAGTACCAGGAACATCAACAATTAGGAAAATTAAAGTACTCCATTTTTTCTGAAATTCTGAATTACAGTACCATGAAAATTTGATGAGATTACTGTACTTTCAGCTTGTAAAATATTCACATACGTACTACTATTTTTTGGTTTAATTTTTTCCAGAAAAACTACAGTACCAGTTAGGTCACGTGTTCGAAAAACTACAGTACCTCATTTTTTTTTGAAATTCTGAATTACAGTACCGTGGCAATCATCAAATTTTCAATGGAAAATTTTTTATGAAAACAATTTGAAACGTATTTTTCACTGGGACAGTTTTTCGGGTCTGAATTTTTCTAAAATCTACAGTACTAGGAAGGTCAAAACTACAGTACCCTTTTTCAAAACTCTAAACTACAGTACCAGAAAGATTTGATGAGAATACTGTCATTTTTTCTTATCTAATGATGAACCAATTATTCTGAAAACTACAGTACTCAACGACAAAATTTCAATAAACAAACTAACAAATTGAAAATGTTCCTTTAACATCAATTTGAAACGTATTTTTCACTGGAAAATTTTTTGATGAAAACTACAGTACCCCATGAAAATACGGTTTTTTTTGGAATTTCGAAATTGACCTTTTTCCAAAAAAATAACAAGTTTATCACAAAATTTGGCGAATTTGAAAAAAAGTACTGTATATTTTATAGGTCAAAAAAAAGACCCATAATTTTTTTTTTGAAATTGAAAACCTGAGAAATAAAAACAGGTTTTCTTTTTGTTTTCTTTTTCGTCTCTATTTTTTGTACACTCTCTCTTTTCCGCCCCAACTGATCAAGACGATTTTGTCGCGCAATTTTTTTTCCAATAATTTTTTTCTCATATTTCCAGATATTTCCTATGAGCAGCAATGACAATTGGAAGCCGGCATTGCGACGACAAATCGAAACACTCGCACAACGGAACGACGCGTCGCGACGACGAGTCGCAAACGATCCTGATGATGCGACACTGCGTCAACGCGTCGCCGAGATGGACGCGCGAATTGTGCGACTACGCGAGTTGGTGACGCGTTCGCCCAACGATGCGGCGTTGTTCTATTTGGAATGTTTGGCGGCGGCCGATGAGAATGATGGCGACGCGACAAAGTCGCCGCGACGTTGCGACGATAGCGCCGAGAATAGTGGAACTATTTCATTGCCCAGTGAGGTAGAGTTGTCGCGTTTTTTGTTGAAAATCGGGTTTTTTTGGCTTCAGACCACCGCTCATGATGTGATTCAAACTGTTGATATTTCGCAACTCGACGCAAATCCAAAAATCCCGCAACGACCGCATTGGTGGGATCAATTGCAACTCTATCGACGATCTGATCTACTCGGTCAGGTCAAACAGAATGATCGCAGAGAGTTGTGGTTGACACAGGTGGGTACTGTAGATTTTTTTTGAAAAATTTTTTTCGAGTTTTTTTGGTCTAGAAAACTGGGGACATTTCGAAATGTCCCGGAGCCAAAAAATTGTGGCTTGAAATTCCGAAAAAAACGTGGTCTCGAAATTCAAAAAGACTTTCTGAAATTTTGGAAGTTTTCTTGTTAGAAAATTTGAATATTTTTTAGCCTTGTTAGAAGTTATGGCCCAGAAACCCAAAATTTGGTGGCCCAGATATCCGGAACACTGTGGCCTAGGAATCTGAAAAATTGTGGCCTAGAACCCCGGAAAATCAGGGCCTAGGAACCGGAAAAATCGTTGCCTAGAAAACCAAAAAATTGTAGTCTAGAATTTAAAAAAAAATGTGGCCTAAAAACGCGAAAAAAATGGCCGGGAAATCCAAAAAAAATGTATCCAAAAAATTATGGCCCATGGTCTAGTAATTCGAAAAATCGTGACCTAACAATCTTGAAAATCATGGCCTAGAAATTTGAAAAAAAGCAGCCTCGAAATCCTGAAAACTGTGACCTAAAAATTCCAAAAGTCATGGCCTAGAAATCCGAAAAATTGTGGCCTAGAGTTTTACTGGAATTTTAGAAAAATAAAAAAGTTAAAGCATAAATATCAAAAAAAATTAACTAGAATCTTCATTTTCGTCCTATAAATCTAAAAATCATGACCCTAAAAAACGAATTCTAATTTTCCAGAAAGACTTCTTTCTGGCATGTCTCGGTTTCATGGTGGGCGTCGGACACACAATGCGTTTTCCGGCCAAAGTCTATCAACACGGCGGCGGCGTCTTCTTCATTCCCTACATTTTCTCGTTGATCTTCTTCGGTCTACCGCTCGTCTTTTTGCACCTCTCAATCGGACAATACACCGGGCAGGCGGCCAATACGGCCTTTTCGAAATTGATGCCAATTGGGGCAGGTGAGAACTATAGCCACATGGCCAAAAACCCGGCCAGTTTTCAGCCAAAACTGAAAACTGACCGGTTTCCGCGTCAAAAATAACCTTTGACTGATTAACTCCGCCCACTGAAACGAGAGATATGGCGCGCTTCGAAACCAGTGAGATGTCGGTACACGAGATACCATATAAGATGCGCTTCGTTTGTAAGAAGTTTCCGAAATGTTCCTGAAAACTTTGAACATTTTTTTTTTGAAACTCGAATCTGGGCAAAAATTTTCGTTTCAAAAAAAGGGGCCAGAAAACAACCAGGTATTTTTTCAGGTGTTGGTTGGGCTCTGGTCGTCATCGCGATTCCCGTCGCCATCTACTACAACATAATTGTCGCGTGGGCGATTCACTACTTTTTTCTCTCGGTCAAAGGTACGTTGAACGGTAAACTGCCGTGGGAGTATTGTGGCGAAGAGTGGCAGTTGGACAGCAAATGTTGTAATCTACATCGATTGCATGAGTGCTTCAACGCGACAAATACGATCACGGCACCGGAGGCGTTTTTTCAGTGAGTTTTGAGATGAAAAAATTGCGAAAAAAAATCGATAGATTACTGTAGTTTTGATGGAAAAATTTCACGAAAATGCCCAAGAATTTGAAAAATTTCAGATATTTGAAACACATTTTTCCCGGGGTTATTTTTGAGAATTTTTGAGAAAATCGCGGGAAAATCAGAGTTGCAAAAATCGATAGATTACTGTAGTTTTGATGAAAAAATATAAAGTTAAATTTTTTGATCCCCAAAGTTCTACCCCATTGCTTAAGAATTTGGAAATTTTCAGATATGACAAATTTGAAACGTATTTTTCCCGGAATTTTTTTTTGAAAATAAGTTTTAAAATTTTTTAGAAATTTTTACACTTACAGTAAAATTTTCGAAAATACAGTACCCCGAAGGTCTGGTGATTGAACAAAAGTTTATTTCGCAGAGAGATCGGAGACGTTATTTTCAGTAAGTGCACTTATTCTCTGAAATTGCCAAAAAAATCCGAAAATTTGTTATAACCCCAGTTTGAAACGTACTTTTCCCGAGATTTTTTCAAATATATTTTTCGGGTTACTGTAGTTGTGAGAATAATATACAGTAGTCTGATTTCGAGAAAAATTCCCGGGAAAAATACGTTTCGAAATCAGATTTTTAAACACTTTTTTCTCAAACCTATTTTCTGGTTACTGTAGTTTTTATGTTAATATTTTTTCATTTGAAAACCGAAATCATTGTCCAATAATTCGCAAAATTTCTGATAAAATCAATTTGAAACGTATTTTTCTCGGGATTTTTTTTTCAGAAACACAAGTGTAAAAAAAAAATCATAAAATGTTGAGGTTTCTGAATTCACCTACTGTAATGTTTTCGAAAATTACAGTACCCAGAATATTTGGTGTTTGAAGTTGTCAAAAAATTTTTCGAGAAACATTCCCGGAAAAAATACGTTTCAAACTCGAAGTTTAAAAACACTTCCGAATCGGCCTCACTGAGCTTCCTAGAAGAATAGGTTCAAACAACATTTTCACTGGAAAAATTCCTATATTTACTCGGTTCTTTTACTCGGTTCGTTCAAATGTCTGGAGGTTACTGTACATATATCATTTTGAAGTATTACTGTATTTTGTGAGAACTCGACATAATCGTGTTTTTGTGAAAAAAATTGTCTTCAATCATAGAAGTTTGAAGTTAAAACTACAGTACTCCTAAAGTTTTCTCAAAGTTACAGTACGGTACTTGGAGCGTTTTTTCAGTAAGAGCACTCATTTTTTGAAATTCTAAATATATTTTGAGTTTTGTTCAAGATTATGCACTCATCGCCGAAAAATCGGAAAATTCGTTATAACCGCAATTTGAAACGTACTTTTCCCGGTTTTTCAAATATATTTTTCAGATTACTGTAGTTTTTATATTAATATACACGGATATTATACAGTAGTCTCATTCCGAGAAAAATTCACAGGAAAAATACGTTTCGAAATCTGATTTAAAAAACTTTGGAATATAATTTTGAGCAAAACTTTATCCCGGATAAAATACGTTTCAAACTCAAAATGAAATCACATTTTTGAATCGACTTTAGTACCATTTCTGCATCTCCCCAACTGGTAAATTCCATCTTTTAAAACTACAGTACGATCGAGATTACCAAAAAGTTGCAAAGGCTCTGAAAATGGGATTTTAGGCCGAAATTTTTGAAAAAAAAACTACAGTACCCTTTTCAATTTTTGCTGTAAATCTGGCTCTTCTAAAATGTTCAACTTCGAAAAAAAAAAACTCTGAAATTGGGTTTTTGAACCGGTATTTTTATTTAAAACAAAAAACTTTAAAAAAAAAACATTGACCACCGTAAAATCACAAAACTACAATATTTCAAAGAAACTACAGTTTTTTTTTTTTTCGAGAAACTACAGTACTCTCAAACTTAAGTTCGAATAAAAAAAATCATTTTTTTTGACCAGCTTAAAATTCAAAACTACAGTACTTTCGAGCATTTTTGGGAAACTACGTTTTTTAGTTCCAGAAAAAAAAAACACACTGTACTTTTAAAAATTAAAAACTACAGTACCCTAAAAATTTTGAAGAATGAAATTTTTAATTTCAAAAAAAATTCAAAACTACAGTACTCTCGGACATTTTTTTTGAAAAACTACAATTTTTTTTTCATTTTGCACTAAATCTAATATTTTCCAAAAATTCGAAAACTACAGTAATCTCTACAGTACACCATATTGTTTTCAGTTCCGAAGTGTTGTCTCTCTCCACGTTCGGCGATTTCACACTGGGACCCCTCCAAACGCATCTCGTCCTATCTCTGGCCGTCGCTTGGCTTCTCGTTTTTTTCGGCGTCTTCAAAGGTCTCGGCTCGATTGCGTCGACGATGAATGTCACCGCCACCGTACCCTATTTCCTACTGTCAACGCTGCTCTTACGTGGCATCAGTCTACCCGGTGCCAATAAGGGTTTGGCGTTTTTGTTCAGTGTGGACGGTACGAAATTGTGGAAATGGCAAATTTGGAAATCGGCCGCCGAACAAGTGTTCTACGAGTTGGGCATCGATGCCGGACCGCTTATCTCGATGGCCGCATTTTCGCGATATCGCAATAATGTTTATCGTGATTCGGTGCTTTTGGTGATGATGTGAGTTTGCGTGGTACTGTAGTTTTCCATCCCAGGAGTACTGTAGATTTTTCATGAAACTTTGAATTTCCAAAAAAAATCATTTTTTTTTTTTTCAAAACCAATTTTTATCTGAAGAGTACTGTAGTTTTAGTTATGATGTAAGTTTTTTAATTTAAAATTTGATTTTCTTCCAGAAGTACTGTAGTTATTCATAACATTTTCAGTTTTGAAAAAAAATCGTATTAGTCCGAAGAGTACTGTAGTTTTGGTCATGATGTGAGTTTTTGTGGTACTGTAGTTTTTCTAAAATAATCAAATTTTTCTTGAGAAATAGTTTTTCTATGAAAAATCAAAAATTTCATTTTTCTCTCAGGAGTACTGTAGTTTTTTTTTTTGGAAAATTTTCTGGAAGAGGCATCTGAACGAGGAACAAAACTGGCATGAATACTTGAGCATGTTTTGAAACGTATGTTTTCCGGGTTTACTAGAAATCTTGAATTTTCAATTTTTTAAATTTATATCGCCAAAAATTTGAAAAATACAGTAACCTTCAAAACTTGAACTTTGAAAAAACATTTCTTCTGCCAAAAGTACTGTAGTTTTTGAAAAAAAAAAGTTTTCATGGAGAAAAAAATTTGATATTTTTTCAAAATTACAGTAGTCTCAATAAATTCGTGACAACAACACATTGTACAGTACCTCTCGAAAAAACCAAAAGCAATAATTTAGCTACAGTAACCCGATATACTCTCAAAACTACAGTACTCTTGACAATGTTTTTTTTCAAAATTCAAAAAAAAAATACAATTCCTTTACTCTGAACTTGTTTTTTTTTGCACGAGACTACTTTCCGACTACAGTACCCCGCTCGAAAAATCCCATACTACAGTAACCCATTTTTTGTCAGGGACGCGCTAACATCAACACTTTGTGCCATGGTGATTTTCTCGTTTGTCGGCTTCATCGCCTCCGAATCCAACACCAATGTCGATGATGTGTTGCGTGAGTACACAAAAACTACAGTACCCTTCCGGGGGAAGAGTACTGTATCAATTTTTGGTTGCAGAACACGATCCACTATATTTGTCGTTTACGGTTTATCCAGGAGTGACGAGTTTCATGAATTGGGGAGGTTTGTGGGCAATGCTGTTTTTTGGGATGATTGTGTTGGCCGCGTTGGACGCCGAATTTGCGTGGTAGGTCAGAGAGGGATACTGTAGTTTTGAGGGAATGAGAATACTGTAGGTTTTAGAAGTTACCGTAGACTTCTTGGACTCCAAAAGTATTTACTGTAGTTTTTGGGCTTTTCTTCGAGCGTAGTTTCCTACAAAAGTACTAACTTGACATAATAGTTTTGAAAATACATAGCTACAGTAACACAGAGTACTGTAGTTTTCAGTGAACATCACATTTGAGGAAAAACTGATGAATTTTGAAAAAAAAATATTATACGATGTTTCTAGATTACTGTATCTCTTGTGAAAATCCGAATTGAAACAAAAATTTTAAAAGATACCCATTTTCGAAACCTCTACAGTAACCCAAAATTGCGGTATGCTTTCCACAAACCCACAGTACTCCATAACTATAGGGCTAGATATTGAAAAATCTACAGTAACCCACCCAAAACTACAGAAATTTAATTTTTCCATGAAGAATTCAAAACTCCAAGACCCAATATTTCTCAAAAAAAAAATTGGCGACATGAGGAATCGAACCCTCGATCTCTCAATCTATAACAAAACGTGCAACCAGTTGAACTGCCACGCCACATTTTTCGTGTGATCATTTCTCTTGAAATATTCTTATGAAAATAAACAGAGGGAGATGAAACGGGAGTTCCTACAGTAACCCAAGACTCTTGGGCCAAGAGTACTGTATATACAGTTTGTTGGTATATTGCAGGCTCGAAATGATCGCGTCCGCGTTCATGAATCATTTCTCGACAAAAAACAAGGCGATCGAAAATCGTCTCCAAGCCCTTCTCTGTCTTCTCGGCTTCTTCTTCGGCCTTCCGCTATGCGCTCAGGGTGGCATCTACATTTTTCACGCCGTCGAAAATCTCAACGCCAACTGGAACTCGTTCTCGTTGGCGTTGCTGTCCGTCGTCATCGTCTGCTACGTGTACGGCATCGACAACTATTTGACGGACATTTCGCAAATGTTGCGCGTTCGTCGCGTCTCGTTTGCGAAGGCGACGCGAATGCGCGATCGTGTCGTCGCGATTCTCGGACCCGGCGGGATTTATATCAAGTTTTCGTTGCTGCTCGTTTGTCCTGTCGTTTTGACGGTTGGTTTTTTTATTTTGAAAAAAAATACAGTAACCCTCCTAATCTACAGTACTAGAGTAAATCGAAATTTGAAACGTATTTTTGCCGGGATCGGAATTTTCGTTGAAACTAAACTGCTGTCCTGAAATTTTGATTTCTACAGTACCTGAAGCTTTTGTGAGCTACTGTAGCGAGAGTAGACTACTGTACATTGAAGACAGCAGGAATTTAGATCTACAAAACAGTTTTGTCAAAACTACATCATTAAAGAAGGATCGAAGATATTTTTAAATTTTGAGTTTGAAACGTATTTTATCCGGGACCAAAAAAAAAAGATTTTTTTTTGAAATATTTCAGTAACCCGAAAACTACCGTATTCACCCAGATCCTTCTAATGGCGTCAGTCTTTGGCTATCAACGCATCTCATTCGCGGCGCGACCAATTCCGATCGAATACGAATTTGTCGCGTGGCTCGTCATGATCGGACCGTTGCTCGTCGTCCCGCTCGTCGCGTTTCTTCAAATTCGCCAAACTCGAAAAGAGGGAAAACTGCTGAAATCGCTGTTCGACACATCCGATTGGTGTCATCAACAAGAGGAGGAGGAAGATGGCGACGAGATGAATCGCGGTGGCGACAGTCGCGACGTCGCCAACAACGCAACAAATCGCCGACGAACACCGACAATTTTCACGCATCGCGAAAACACCTACATGTACATTGAGTCGCGTGGTCCGACGATTCGCGGCGGTGGCGGCGGCGAATCGCGTCGCGTTTTTCCGACATTTGACGCGACACCGTCGTCGTCGTATGGTTGGCAAGCGGGTCGTATTCGTGAACACCAATTGGCAGCGACGGCGGCGACGACGACGTCGCCGCCACCTATCGTCGCGTCGCAAAACAACGACGTCGAGTTGACGTTGTTTGGTGCGCCGCCGGCGATGAAAGAGCAGCGAACGCGATTCGCCGAGTCGCTACCCATCAATCATCAATTCCGACAGGAGCGAATTCTGGACGCGACAATGGCTGGCGAAGTTGTTGCGGCCGCGACGCGACGACGCGCAAGCCCTTCCGCATCGGATCCGCCCATTCCAACAACACCGCTTCCGCCTCCACCATTTCAATCGATGGCCCGTTCCGAACCACCATCGCCGTCGCTTCAAACCGATCGGCGATCAATGTCGTCGTCGTCGTCGCGACAATCGTATTCGCTCGACGACGACGACGACGAAGGTGGATTCGAATCGAACAATCGGCCGACAGTGATTCGCAAAACAACCGCGACATCCGACGACGACGCGTTCACATTTGTTTCGACGTCGTCGGCGGCGAACGTCGCCGAAACCATATCCATCACACCATTAGATGATGATGATGGGGACGAGGCGACGTCGCAGTCGCGACAAAGATCGCTGAGCTCTGTCGCGTTGTATGATCAGGATAAGGTGAGCATTTCTGTCAAGTAAAATTTGCGTTTTTTCGAAATTTCAGAAAGTGTCAAAAAGTCAAGTTTTATCACAATTGAAACGACCGGCTCCAATCGACATGCCACCGGGTTAACGGCGACAAATGCTATATATAGAAAAAATGAAGAAAAACAAAAAATATATAGAGACCAGAATAAATTCAAAAACAAAATCAGTTCTCCAGCTCGCTGACACCCTCATCGAACATTTCGCGCAACGATTTCGCATACTTGTCACGTTGCGTCAATGTTGGACGCAAAACGACGGCGCCGACTTCGGTCTCTTTTATTGAGTACAATTCGACGTCGACGACTGTGCAAATCGTGATTGACTGGAAAAATGAACACAGGTTGGTTGGTGGTTTTTGATTTGCAGGTAAATTTTCAGATATGGGAAAAAAATTATAAAACTACAGTAATCTAAACTTTGTGGCCCTTCAAAACGATGAAAACATACATTTTTTAGGGTCACTAACTTTTACCAAAAAATTCATGTTTTCATGTTTTGTTTTCTGATTTTTGAAAAAAATTAAATCATACCTGACCCAAGAGGGGAAAAAGTACCGTGACATTTTTTTTTGGTTAAAAATTGTGAAATTTCTAGGAAAACATTATAGGTCACGCCACGAAAATTTTAAAAATGAATTTTTTTTTTAATTTTTAGGTATTTCTCCGGTTTTTTTGGTCGTTATTCACAATGACAAAAACATTTCCGAGATTTTCACAGCGACAAAATTTAAAAGAAATTTTGGTACCCCAGTTATAATTTCAATTTTTATTGAGAAATTTCTCATTTGACAAATACTTCAAATTTTGACGTGAACTAAGTCCCGCCCATTTTTGTCTGCGGCATGTAGGGCCACTAACTTTCGAACATTTTTTCCTGAAATTTTCAGAATTTTTTGTAGGGTAGATGTATGGGTGAACATCGGATTTTTCGAAATGGGTTGGGTCGGAAAAATTTAGTCGTGAGCACAAAAGCTCCAGCCTTTTTTCTAAAAATTTTCACGTGTTTCTTTGAATCTGTACATTAGAATTTCGGAATCAGAAAACTAGAGTACTCGAATTCTAGATTCTAGATCAATTTTGACAGAAAAAATACAGAATTTTTTTTTTCGAATTTTCAACAAGTTTGAGCTGCAAAATTTCGCACTTTTCGCGGCAAATTTTCGCTGATTATGAAAAACAACTCACACTCTCAAATGAATTGCGATTTCCCTTCTCGGCTTCCGGATCTTCCGGCCATTCCAACACTAGTTTATCGGCATTTTCGTCATAGCTCTTGATTTTCGCCTTGAGCTTCTGCAAAAAATTGTCAATTTTTGGTGCATCAAAACATTCTTTTCCGATTTTGTAACTAGCCATTTTCTCGGTCGAAAAATTACAGTGACAATTTTCAGAAAAAATAGAAAGGTCACGCTACGAAAACTTTCAGATTTCGGTTTTTTGTTGACATTTTTACTTTTTCTCGGCCGTCTTTCACAGTGGCAAAAATAATTTTTCAAGATTTTTCAGTCATTTTTCATTCGAGAAAATCTGCGACGTTTCGAAACCGCGAGATTTCGAAACCACATGAAATTCCAACGAGGAAGGAAAAAGTGTTCGTTTGCCTTACTGTATGGCGCATCCAGTGGGTTGTCGGTACACACATTCATTTTTTCATGCGGTTAAAAAATTTCGCGGTTTTGAAAGGTCCCGGAGCCCTCATTCCAATTATGGCCACTTTACAAAACGTTTTAAAACCCTCTTAAAAACTTACATCACAATAAACCCTTTTAACAACACCGTAATTGACAACAATCACATCAAACGCCTGATCCATAACACCAATAACAACGGCTTGTGATTGAATCCTTCCGGATGCCTTGAAAATTCAAAATTAAGACAATATTTTTATTTTGAAACTACTCACATGTATAAAAATGGCAAAATACAAATCGGCTGATGATTCCGACGCTGTTTTTGATCCTAGCTTTGTATCGTTACAATGAGCAGCCTGAAGGTTCGAAATTTTGATCTAAAATAATTTTGCGACCAAAAAAAACTCACAATCATTTGTAGTTCTTCGGCAAGTTGAGATGGTGGTGGAGAGTAGCCGAGAGAGGCGGCCAACTGCCGATGAACAATCATGTCCGGATAACGACGAATCGGCGAGGTGAAATGGGTGTAACTGGAAACAGATGATTTTTTTCAAGTTTCTGTGGTTAGTTTTTGGAAAAATTTTTCGAAAATTTTGTAAATGACGATTAAAAAAAACATAGAAACGTGTCAAAATCCGTTAAAATTTGAAGGAACATGGTAGTTTCTCTGTTTTCGTGACAAGTTTTTGTCAAAAAAAAAAAGCCACGGTAAATTTAGTTTCAAAAATCCCTAAAAGCTTCAATTTCGAAGAAACAACACTTCTCAATTTTCGTGACGAGACCCAGACCCATCTATCAAAAAAAAATTGTCACTGTGAGTTTTTGACTTTAAAAATATCACGGCACTTTTGTAACGGTATGTTTCTTGTAAAAAATATCATTTTTTCAAAAATTCTGTTCTTCATTCTAAATTTCGTCACGAATTTCTGTGAGAACTCGAGCAAAGTCCAATTTTCACGATTTTTAGAATTTCTTTTCGTAAATTTTCTAACCGTTCAACATTGAGAGCAAAATGTCGATAGTATTCAGCTTTGGCGACGCAGAAATATTTGGCCTGTTGCATTGGTTTGATCGTAATTGATGAGATTACCTGAAAAAATACTAACATTTTTTTTTGGAAAAAAAATCAAAAGACCATTTTGAAACGTATTGTTCACGGGTTATTCGTTTTTCTCGGGATTTTTCGAAAATACAAGTTTTCATGCTTGAAAAACGTGGAAAAGACTAGATTTTTAGCTGTTTTGTAGAATTTTTGAAGTTTTCATTTTTTTTCCAAAAAAAAATGGCTCAAAATGTTCTCTCCCCAGAAATACCTGTCGAATACACATGTGCAATTTCGAAGAACCATTATACTTTTTGAACGAATTCGCCAACAACGACGACGAGTTACCGTCGAGCCCGAATCCGATTTTGGCGCACAACTCAGCCGCGTCTTCCATCTTCTTTTCTTTTGGTGGCGGATGATTGCGGAGAAACGCGTGTTCGGGAAAATCGTGCTCGATTTTCTTAGCCACTTCCATATTTGCTAGTAACATGTATTCTTCGACGAGTTTGTTCGAGTCGCGAATCTTGAAAAATTCTTGTGATTTTGCGGGTTTTTCCAGCACACATACCTGTGGCAAAAGGTAGAAAAGTACCATGACGAAATTTTAAAAATTTTTTGATTAAATTTATCTTTTCCTTCAAATTAAGACGTATTTTTGCCCATCTTCACGTTTTTCTCTACATTCACAGTGAAAAATTTTCGGAGAATTCTTGGTATTTACCCTCTTGTGGAACTTCCTTCGAAACATCTATTTCGGAACTTTTTTTCCGAAACTTTAAGTGTTCACTTATTTATTTTCAGCAAAAAATACGAGAAAAGTATAATTTCACAGCTTCTGAAACTACATTTTTACTCAAAAAAAGTAGAAAAATTATTTTTTTTTAAATTTTTTTTTTGGAAAGTATATAGAGCTTAGCTCTCTAAGAGCTAACGGAACTTTCCAGGCAATCGAGAAAAAATGAAACATATTTGTCAGAGAACAAAACAAATTTTTCTTTTTTTTTGGTATTCAGTTTGAGAAGCTGTAAAATGACAACTTTTTGGATGTTTTTTTTCGAAAAACATTTTCAGAAAAGTTTCGGAAAAAGTCTAACAGCAAAAAGTTCCGTTCACATTTTTCCCAAAAAAAAAATCCGAAATGTTTTTTTTTCACGTGACCCAGATAAGGTCAAACGTTGTTTGTTTTATTTATAACTTTTTTTCAACAGTTCTGATTTCCGAACAATCCTGATCCACACATCCCCTAGATCAGCCCTTTTCTGGCTTCAAAAAAAACCGGCCCACCCCTTTCTCACCTCATAAACCGACACCCCAATCGGTTGTTTCGTTTCGGGATCCACCGAAAACTTCAATCTCGGCTGCTCGATTCGCAGTGCCCCGCCCTCTTCTCGCTGAGTTCGCAACATTTGTGCGACCCTATTCAGCATTAACACCTTCTCCTTGATCTCATACGGCAGTGCACCATCGGAGATTTCAGGCAGCTCTTCGGCGCTGAAATCCTTGTCCGGATGTTCGATGAAATCTTGAGCGTGTTCGTAGGCGAGTTTCACACGCGATCGAATTATCGTTCGACCAAACCACACATCTTTGATCTACAAATTTCAACATTTTTGAATACAAGAAATAGTGGGAAATTATTATTATTATTATTGATGAAAAAAACTAGATTCTACCCTCATTGTTTGTTCATTTTTCTCAACAAATATCTTTGTAGACTTTTTTTTTAGTTGAATGTCTTATGGGACTTTGTGTACTAACAAGTAGGTTATTGTCTACCTGAACTTTTGACAAAAATACTAGGGTTGCAAATCGGGTGCGCGTGTGACACGGCACCCGCCTGTCTACTCGCCTCCACACCCGTTTATACACGCGCTTTTTTTGGTGACACCCGTTCGTACACGCTCTTTTTCTGAGACACCCGTTCGTACACGCTCTTTTTTTTTGAGACACCCGTTCGTACACGCTACACTGTAACGTGTATAAGGTCATACACGCGCCGTGTATGAAAAACACCCGTTTTCCTTCTTTTTTTCCATGCGCGTGTACGACGGGTGCGTGTATGAACGGGTGCGTGTATGAACGGGTGCGTGTACGACGGGTGCGTGTACGACGGGTGCGTGTATGAACGGGTGCGTGTACGACGGGTGCGTGTACGAACGGGTGCGTGTACGACGGGTGCGTGTATGAACGGGTGCGTGTATGACGGGTGCGTGTACGAACGTGTATTTCGTCAAATGGTGCCGTGTCACCCGTTTTCACCCGATTTGCAACCCTAAAAAATACACATTTTGTTGGATTTATTATATTTTTTACCTAACCTAAAAACGTGGAATTCCTTATTTTCAACACGTTGATCGCACAAAAAATTCATTTTGAAAATTTTCGGCCGGGGAAAATTAAGGGTTAGTAATTTTTTTTTTGAAAAAAAAATTGAGAAATATCAGAAAAGAAATTCATTTTCGCAGGCCTTTTTCAATGAAAAAAAAAAGACATTTTTGATTTTCCAGTTTTGAAAAGTTCACTATCAGAAAATTCCCGATTTTTGGAGATCTTGTTGAAAAAAAAATTTCCAAAATTTTTTCCCGAATTTTCTTCTTAATATTTATTTCAGGGAAAAAATTCATTGTCAAAAAATTTTCGAAAAATACAAAATTTTGGAATTTTTAGACCTCAAATTTAACCCCAAATTCAGCGTAAAATAATAATCTTCAGTTTTTTTTGTTGCAGAAACTGACCTCAGCTTCATAATTGACTTTGACGACAGTCGAAAACGACAATCGATCAACTCCGGGGTTCAACGAACACAGCTGTTCGCACAGAATTCGCGGAAGCATCGGAATGACGGTCTGCGCCAAATACGTCGAATTGCCTCGCTCCCTCGCCCATTTATCCAATTCGGTGCCGTCCTTCACGAAATACGTCACATCGGCAATATGAATACCGATCTCGAAACCCGGCGTGCCGTGTCCGTCACAATCATCGATGTGGCTGATCGATAGAGCGTCGTCGAGATCGCGAGCCGTTTTCGGATCGATGGTAAAGACGAGATCGTTACGAAAATCACGACGATATTCGAACTCTTCCGGTGGAATACTCCATTCTTCGGCACTGCTGATTGGTAGACTTGAGAGACATTCTTCTGTGAACTCACGATCGTCGATTTGATTTTCAAAGATGATTTTTTCGGTTTCCGGCTGCAATGTGAGTTCATTTTTTTTCGAAATTTGAATTTTTTGACTGGGCTAGGAAGAAAAGAATAGCTTGAAATTTTTCAAAAAAAAAATGTATAGATCTCGTCAAACAATATTCAGAAATTTGATATTCATCCTAATTTTTGGAAATTTTTAGCCGTGTTTTTTGTTTTTTACAGTGACCAATATTTTTCTAAAATTTGCATAGTGACAATTTTTGAGAAATTTTGACCAGGCACTGAGCTAGGGTCTCAGCCGGTCTTTTTGTCGCTTCTCTGTTTTTGATAAACTATACTTTGTCTGTCTCATCAGAGTGGCGGAGGTCACCCGTAGCTTTTTGTTTTCTGAAAACTGGAACTTTTGTGCTCGAATTGTTCGGAATTTCACGCCTTATTATACTTGAAAAATTGCCATTCGAGAGAGATAAAAAGACGCAGATAAAAACAAAGGTCACGTTTATATTATTTTCATGTTTGTTCTTTTAATAAGTAAGAGAATACAAATTTTTCCTTTTTCACAGACTCAAAAGAAAAAAGTTATTGACACGTTTTTGATCAAGAGGTTCGGTTTAGTAATCTTGCCAAATATCGTCAAATTGAGATGGGGACAAGTTTAACCTCCCTTGTAAACATCGAATCGAAAACAAACCTACCCCAATCGTTCCACTTTCACCCAACAATTTCACTAGCCGTCCGTCGGCATATATCGATTCGGCACGCCAATCGGTCATCTTTGCCGTGTACAAAAATCGCTCAAAATCCTAAAAAAAAATGACATATTTTCCCAACGAACACACAGTTCTAGTAGTCAAACCGAGGGTCGATTGAAAAACTCCGGATCAACATCTCCTCTCGGTATCATGAGACGGGGAATTCGGGAATCTGTCGAAACGAACAACACGTTGTAGGCGTTGTTGGTCATGAGTTGCAGCCTGCCGGCTGCTACTCGATAATGACGTTTTTGATCGATTCGTACTACCGAACCGGTTGGGATTAGGCAATTTTCCGGAACCTTGTTGGCATCGATTTTGTATTCGTCGACTTCCTGAGAGAAGGAAAATTCTTCATTGCCGGTCTTGGGCCGAACCCAAACCGGAAATTTCCGAACATTTTCGGAATTTTTTTTTCTGGTGAGACTTTTCCGAAAAAATGTTTTGGATTTTTTTCTGTTGGAACTCTTTTTGGCTTTTTTTCCGAAATTTTTTTGGTAAATTGAAAAAAAAACTATGCATTTCATTTTACTTTTTCATTTCTAGCAAAAAAGTCAAAAAAGTTTATCAGCCCAAAAAATACCAAAAAGCGGTCTCCGAAAATTTTTCCTGGTAGGTCAAAAAAATTTCGTGACCTTTTTCTGATATTCTCATTTTCAAATTATATTTCATCGGTTTAGGCCACATTTACAAAATTGTGACTGATCTAGAAAAAGTATGCGAAAACATTGAGATACAAACATACACAGTGTTTAGAAAAAATTCCATCAAATTTTTGTCTGAAAAGGGTTCTTTCCGAAAGAATCTTTCGGAAAAGTTTCGAAAATGATCAAAAATTTCCGGGTTTCACCCAAGCCTCTTCCCCACCAACCAATCTTAAAGTTCGTTTTTGATCAACATTCCCTTTCCGTATCGACGGCTTTCGTTCGGGATGATTGTTGGTCGTCCACCATTTCAAATACTCGTTGAAATTGATGAGAAAATCTAGACGATCTTTATACCTAACGACGACAATGTCACCCTGCATGGATCGATTTCGATCCGGTCCCGCGCATACAACATCCGGATAAATTGTTCCTTTCGGATTGTCGACAAAACATTCTTGATAGTTTTTCGGGTTTATTCGAATCGTACCCTTGAACATTGTCTTATCCCGAATTCCTTGCTCACATTCGTCTTTCGAAATGTATTCAGCGAATATTTTCTTGTATTGCTTGGGTTGAAATTTTGGAAGATTCTTTCTAATTTTAAAAATTGCTCAGATTATTTCAAATTTAAAAATCTTACTCATCAAAATTTGCTGGTCGTTTGTAATTTGCTATGTTGTTGAATGATCCACCAACCGCTGGGTTATCCCCAGATGATTGATTTGGCATGATACCTGTAAAACAATTGATTTTGCGTTCGATTTCGAAATTTTTCTCAACGAAAAAAAATAATTTTTGAATTTTGTTGAGTACGGTAAGCATTTGTGCATACACAAAGTGTGCAAGCACGTGCGAATTGTCGACCGTAGTTGTTTGTTTACTCAAAAATTATAAATCGCACACCCCCCAGTTCACTATATGCGCCAGCCTGTCTGCTGCTCTCATCCCAATTTCGAATCTCTCGTTCTCTATTTCTCTAACCGCCTCTCATTTTTTTGCACACTATTTCTTTTTTTTTTTTATTTTTTTTCTTTTTTCACCAAAAACCTCGGGATTTCGACATTTTTGTAACAAAATGGATACATGAGAGGATAGAGGAGAAAAAATGGAAGATGGAGAACCAAATTTTTTTGAATTTAGTTATCGATAAAAGAAATTAAAATTTTAAATCTATGAAATGAGGTTTAAAGAGGAATCTGCATTAAATAACAATTATATTCCTACAAAATCATCAAATAAATGGAAAACACGAACTTTTTTATATAATTTAAATAAATTACTATTACCTTTTGCACGTTTTCAAAAAAAAATGGTAGTGAAAAGGATGATTGGAACTTTATAGTAGTATTTTTCGGTATTTTATGAGGCTTTTAAGAATTTGCTAATTTGTTTTGAGAAGTTT
Organism: Caenorhabditis sp. 8 KK-2011; assembly: GCA_963572245.1. NCBI lineage: Eukaryota > Metazoa > Nematoda > Chromadorea > Rhabditida > Rhabditidae > Caenorhabditis > Caenorhabditis sp. 8 KK-2011. The sequence goes on from OY751548.1 coordinate 2,932,971, forward strand.
TTATGGAAACACAACAGTTAGAGGTTAATCAACTGTTCGGGATTTGGAAAAATTGCTATTATATCGTAGTCATGGAATACGGTCGGTGTCACACTGGAGATGGCAGGACATTAGGATTATCCACATTTGACCGCGAATTTATCTTTTTTAGTGCCACTTGCAATGCATATGTTCAGAAAAAATGAAACTATATAACCAAACGTGCATTCTCGACTCGATTCCCGACTTCAGAAACCTGACCGTAGAAATAGAGATTGAAGAATTCACATCCACAAGACGCTGTTAAGCTGTTCATTTTGCTGATGGTCCAGGCTTTTTTATTGAAAGTCGGAAAAAGCCCAGCTGCAAACGGCCCTCAATAAATTCTGAGTTTTAGTCCTTACATGAACAAATCATATTTTTTCTAGAAGATCAAGTCTGGGAATGATTCCGGCAACTTTTTCAAAAAAATGTTCCCGGCTCTGAGAAACTGACGTGTAAAATACGGGCGGGCCTGGCCGGGCTTTTTTTGACCGACCGAAAAACAAAAAAGACCACCTCGCTCGTGATTTTCGGGCCGGGCTCTCGGCCCCTCGGGCTATAATCTCACTCCCGCGTGTAAGCACCAATACATATGTTAGCTATTTCCCCGTTAAGGTCCTGTCACTATTACTTGGCTCACAAGCTTCACACGACACTTGCGGGTAAAGTTCCTGAGCCGAAAACATCCGGTTTAGATCCGGGTCGTTTTCGGGTTATTTGCGGGTATAGCCGCAACAATTGCGGGTGGTTTTCTAAACTTTTGTCACCCGCAAATGTGCGGGTAGGTCCGAAAAAATGACAAAACAGCCAAAAAAATAAAAAAAATTCTCTCTACATAAAAGTGATTTTCTTTTTGGGAGGCCCGCAGTCCGGGCCGGCCCGTCAACGAAACTTTCCCACACGGGCCTGGGTCGGCCCGGCTCGTTCAAAACGGGCTGAAAAAGCCCGCGGACGAGCCGAACGACATCCCTGATTGCGGGGCGTTTGCTGCATTTTTCTCAACCACAAACGTTTGCGGGCAGTTTTCCGAACAGTCGTTTTGGCCGGGAATTTTTGGAATATCAACCGCAATTTTTGTCGGCTACCCGCAATTTTACGGGTTAGAAAAACTTAGCGACTCGGAAAATTACCCGCAATTTTGCGGATCTGCAAGCAGTTTTGCGGGTATTTTTAGCCGCAAAATGGTGCGGGTATAGCCGCAACGATTGCGGGTCGCTTGCTGCACGTTCTCACCCGCAAAATTGCGGCGAAGCCAAAAAAAAAACATGAAAATTTCCTTTCAGCCAGGGGTGAGATAAAAGCCCGAGGGCCCTAGAGCCCGGCCCGAAAATAACGGCCTGGTAGGGTTTTTTTGTTTCTCGGCCGGTCAAAAAAGACCGACTGAGAAACAAGACTTCCGAACATCCCATTCTCCGAACCGGGTAGACTAATTTTGAAAAAGTTGTGGGAACTGTTTCTAGACTCTTATGTTACTACAACATGTATGATTTGTGCCTGAAAGTACTTTACTTTCGCATATATTCGAGGCCCGTTTCAGGCCGGCTTTTTTCTGGCCTTCACTAAAACTAAAAAAAAGCCTGGACCATCACACATTTCTAAAAAATTTTGAGACTGTTAAAAAAATATTTTTTTTGCCCTGTGAATGACAACTGAAATGGAGAAAAATAGCTTGAAACGTCGACAATATTTTTTTTGGAATGTTACTGTCCATTATCGACCAAAAAAATGTTACGGCACTTTTTACCGGGTGAGGAAGTCGGAGCGAGTTTTCGAAACGTCAAAAATTTGAATTCTGTGAAACCGACCGTCCGAGCTAGATAACTTGAGTTTTTTCAGAAAAAAACTTAACGAATCGAGCTTGATGACACTGGTAGTGCAGGGAGAAACACTGCGACCGACCCTAGGAACCTGTGTGGGAACTTTTGAGAAGCTTTTCGGAAGCGAAAATGTCTAATACTTGCACGTTGATTCACAAAAACTGTGAAGGACCTTTCCCAGCCACTTTTCAGAAGTTGTGGTTTTCAACACATGTAACCTCACAAAAATTAAAATAACAAATATTTTATGTTCGAAAACTTTTCGAAATCACTGAACTTCTCAATGTTTTTTTAAAAACGAAAACTTTATCGTAGTGTAATACCTCGGCGAAAACGTGGAATTTCACGCGACACAATTATTATTCATAAATTTCTTCAAATGTTACATATTCTTATTTTCGAAAACATTGAGAAGCTCACCGGTTTAAAAATCGGAAAAAATAACTGCCAACATCGTCATCACATTTAGTAACATTGATAACGGTTTTTTGTACATCAGGAAGAGTGCATATCGTACGATTTAATTGTTTTGCTCGTATTCGAGAAGATTCATACACAAATACGCATTTCCACATTTTAAAGGGCTTCTATTTTATCTTCAAAACACGTTGGCATTATTGAACTCTGAACCTAAATAGTGAAATGTAATATTTAGAAACAACCAATATAATTTCTCATGGAAATTAAGTTTCTCTTCAAAAAACAAGTCAAAAATTACCTTTAGTTTGGGTTTTTTTTCAACCTCCATCTTCGAAGAGCGTGTAGAAACATCACTTACGACTTCTATTCAAGTCATTTTGTTTCTAATAACGACTTTCAAGGCACACTTCTTCCATTTATAACGTTATTATAACAAGGTCGATAGCAGGCAGCATTGAACGTTTTCACAGACGAATACAAGTTTAAAATAGGCTTGATTATCGCATCAGGACATACAAAGTTTGTATAACCCTGCAAAAAAGTAAAATAGTTCAAAAATGTGCAGTTTTACACTCACCTTGAAAAACCGCATTTCTACAAAAAGTTTCAGCACCTTTCTTTCAACTCGGATCAACATGAATTTTTTTTTAAAACGTTGCTCATCCCTTTCTTCACAATTGTTACTCTCAGCCGATGTGCATATTTCACCTGAAATTTTTAAAAACAGCGAAAACAAAAAAAAATATTTTTTTTTCAATGGAAAAATAAGTCAAAATGCAAACGTGCTCTAAAGCGACGAAACCGAAAACGCGCCTTGTGTTGGCGCGTTTCTTAAATATAGTGGAAAGGGGGCCGTGAATCGTGCAAAAATGAGGGTTTTAACCGTTTCTCCTCTATTTGTCGACTAAATTTTCGTTTTTAAGATTACTTATGGGAAAACCAACCCTTTGTGATTGTTTGTACACCGAAAGATGTTCAAAGCATCAAGATTTAGTGTAAACTCGAGAGGTACAAAATTTTTAAATATATTTTGTTTGTAATTTATTGTGTATTTCTAGAAATCAAGCGTGTAGTATTTTATTATAGATGTCTACGCCAACAACTCCATCGAACATCATGACAAGAACTAAAATGAAAGAAGTGGTAATCTTTTTTTTTTAAGTTGAAAAAGTATCTCGGCCGAAACGCAAAATTTTAACAGTAATTCAGAAAGCAAAAAGTATTTCAAACTTTTTTCATATTCCACGTTTCTCGTTGAGGATGATTGAAAAAAAACACTTGAAATTTCATCCGGAAATAGAATTTTTCAAAACTCTATTCATGGTTTTTTACAGCTTCTGTCAACTCCAGTCTTTCTCTCATCAACAAGATCCGGAAAATCTCCAAAAGAGTGAGTTCCTTCAAATGCTTTCGAGAATATACCGGCAAATTTTCAGTACACCTCAAAATGTTGAAAAGCAAAACCCAGGACAAAGGAAAGAAGTGGTAATCATTTTTTTTTAAGTTGAAAAAGTATCGGCCGAAACGCGAAATTCAGAAAGCACAAAAAATTCCGAACTTTTTTCTGTCAAATTTCACAAATAACATTTTGAAAATCAAGATATTCCACATTTCTCGCCAAGAAATATTTGAAAAATCGGTTTTTTCTCACAACACCTTATTTTATGTGGGACAAACGAGAGATTTTCCGTAGAGAAAATCAGTAAACGTGCTCCATCGAAAGACGAGTAGATGCGAGACCCGTTTTGTCATCTTTCCATTTAACATTACAAACAAGAAACATTATACTCAATTCAGAAATGGTCTCGTTCAGATTCATTACGGTTCCAGAGTTTGACCTACTGATTCCGTGTCTGCGTCACTTTTTCTCGTTTGTCCATGTTTCCATTTGTTTAAAACAAGGTGAAAATCATCCGGAAATAGAATTTTTCAAAACTTTATTCGTGGTTTTTTACAGCTTCTGTCAACTCCAATCTCTCTATCATCAATAAGATCCGGAAAATCTCCAAAAGAGTGAGTTCCTTCAAATGCTTTCGAGAATGAACAGGCAAATTTTCAGTACACCTCAAAACGTTGAAAAGCAAAACCAAGGACAACTCTATGCAACATATCATAACCAGCGTCTTCAGAAAACAGTGTATTGTCCGCCAAAACTTCAAAAAATCACCGGAGAAGAATTCATGGTGGGATACGAGGTGATTTTGTTTGTTTGATTCGAGAAAAGCTGAAAATGTTGTTCTCAAACCTAGAATCAAATCAAAATTGACATTTTTCAGGCTGTAAATTGTGTTAATGCGTATATTCGAGACAATAAATTATTAAAAAAGAAAAGAAATCGAGTTTATACGGATGAAACCCTTTTGGACTTGTTTGGCGTTAATCAGTTCCACTTTCCACAGTAAGTGGTTTTTTTTTTGAAAACGTTCGATTTTTCCTGCAGATTAGGATATATGATTTCGCGTATCGTCTTCTTGAACACAGAAATGGGACCAGAACAGGAAAAAGAGCACTGGGAGACGCTCGAAAAACGCATTATCGATTTTCAAACCAAAATTAAGACGGAATACGAGTATTGAGGTACGTCATTTTTTTCTGTGTATTAAGATAACAAGTCTGTTATCATAATGTGATTCATTATTCGAACGCATGTCTTCAGTAAATGCCTTTTTTGCTGATTTCCAGGTGATATGTTCAGTGTGAACCACATAATGGGCTTATTCACAACAAAAAAAAATAATGTTAAAAAAAAACACAAACAGTTTATTCATCTAATGTCGAGAAACCCCCATTTTTTCGACATATTTTTACCCACAAATCAGGTGAATAACTAATTTTTGGTTTTTTTTTAACATTATTTTTTTTCCTGTGAATAATCCCATAAACAATTTGAAAATGTGAAGGTCTCGCCACGAACTCTTAAAAACTATAATTTTCCGTATTCTTTTTTTTTCTTTGAATGAAATTTAAAAGCAGAGATCATACTCGGTGCAATTTTTCTTTGAAAGAACGTTAGTTATAACGGAAAATATATATTTTTCATAATCTTCCCCCAAAATATCACTGTGAAAAAGTTCCAAATTTCTTGTCACGTCACAAAGTATCGTTCATCCCGAACACATTTTTTTTAGTTTGAAAAATTGTGTCCAAATTTATCAATTTTCCACAATTCTGAACGTTTTTATCATTTCCAAGAAAACGTGTTACTTGTTGTGTGCGTTTGTTCAAAGACCATTCTCTTACAATAACAACAACAAAAAACACAATCTAAACGATTTGAAAGTTGTGGTAAACAATAAAAATATGTGTTTACACATCTGCAAAAAAATTCCAACTCGAAATTCGTTTTTCCCCTTTCTCGTAGGCCATCTGGCCATATTCATTTATAAATTTTTAGTGTATGTGAGAATGTTTTTTGGCGTGGTCAAAAGTGGTCATTAGTAGTTGAGTGAATAAAAGGCTACCAGGTTGCTTGGCGACTATGAATCGTTTGTATTTGTAGTTCTGGTTAGAAATGTCACAATTCATCCTGGTGTTCTATTCTCATAGCTCGGCCAGAATTCTCAAAATTCTCATTTTCAGAATGTTTCCTGTGATTTTTCACACAAAAATCTTGAAAATTTTGTGTTGCTGTATAGTTTTTGTGTTCTGAAATTGTGCTCTGTGGAGCATAATTTGAAAACACAAAATTTTTAAAAGGAAAATCACATAGAACGTTTTGAAAATACAAATAACCCATACCTGCCCTAAGAGGGGAAAAAGTACCGTGTCATTTTTTGTCGAAAATTCACAGTGACATTTTCAAGAAAAATCACAAATTTTGGGCTATTTTTTCTATTTTTCGGTTTTTTGGTCGTTATTCACAATGTAAAAATATTTTCTCCCAAGATTTGCACAGTGAAAAAATTTTTGAGAACTTTTGGTACCCTCTTAGGTCAGGTATGAAATAACCACGTTTTTGAAAACATACGGGTGCCGAAATTTCCCTAACAATTTTTCACTGTGAAAATCTTGCGAAAATATTTTTGTCAATGTGAATAACAAAAAAAAAAAGAAAGAAAAACAATAAACTTAAAATTTTAGAGAAAAAATAAGTTTTAAAATTTTCGTGGCGTGACCCAAAAATAGGAGAGGTTTGTTTCACCCTGAAAATTTCAGCCTGAAATTAGAAAAGGGAATTCTCAAGAAATCGAAATTTTGAAAAAAATCCGAAAAAACCAGAACAAATGCAATTTTTAGCTGAGTACCCCCCAAAAATTTTTTTAAAGTTTTCGGGGCGTGACCTATGCATTTTTATCAACAAAAATCTCCTTTTTTTTCCTTGTAGGTTAGACATGATCCATTATTCAAATTCCAAAGTCTTCTCCGAAAATTTCAACGCCTCAGGTTTTCGAAAAAAAATCCAAAAAAGCTCCAAAAATGCCCCCAAAAAATTTCAAAGTTTTGATATTTGTGTTTACAATAAATCATCTTTTCACATTTTTATCCTCTCATTTTTCATCTTTCACATATACGTTTTTACACAAAATTGACCACTTTTTCGGCCACACAACATGTGTTTTCTCACTCACTTTTCATCATTGTTTTTTCTCTATTCCACCCGTCACTATTACTAGAGATTATCGGTCTCAACTACTTTTCATCAATTTTAAATTGTTTCTGACAAGTTTAGACTTTTTTGCAGCTTTGTCGATTTCGATTCAATCTACGGGTGTTGTTTTTGTTTCGGTTGTTGCATCTCATTCGGTTTTTTTTCGTCACTTGTAAATGAGGATAAAATGTGTGGTGAGAACCTAGAAATTTTAAGCTAGGCTTCATCACATTCACTGCCTTACAGTCATTTTTAATTTTGTACAATGTTTCTTTTGCTGATCACTTAAAAAGTTGTCGAATTTTCAGACTTCGAAGATCTCATTAATTATTTCTCACTACCACTCATAAAAATCGTTGTCTTTTAAATAAATTGGTTTCCATTGTTTTCTCCTTTTTTTTTCGCTCTTGTTTTTGTTTCCGTTGTTTGGCTTGTTTCTATTTCAGCCAGCTTCCGCCTATCTTGAAATATTTTCCTGTTTTTGTGTTGCGTTTTTTCTTTGCTCCAACTTCAACACGTTTATTTTTTCAGAGCAAAACATCAGACAATGGCGGAAAAACCGAAGAAAACAGTTATTGGTGAGCTTTTTTTTTGAGAAATTGAATTTGAAATTTGGGAAAAAATGATCTTGAAAAACGAGAAAAAAACTTGAAAATTTTAAAAATGTGAAATCAAATGTTCAAATATAGAGTTAAAATTTATTTGTAAACAAAAAAGTGAGAAAGAGTTTGATATTTTGAGAATTCTCAAATTTGAAAAATAAAATGTTTCCAAAAATCCTATTTTTAAATAAAAAGTATGACCAACAATTTAGGTCAAAAATCGTAAAACAATACATTTTCAATTACAGGTTCGTTTTTTGGCCGCCTTCATCGAAGTAAAAGTCGAGATGTGTCAGAAGAAAAACGAAATAATTCAAAAATAAATGGGTGAGTTTTATTTATTTTTCTGCATTTTTTATCGTGACCTCTATGCTTTGATAACTATCAGCAGCATCAAAACTGTTCATTTTTTAATCATTCATTTTCGATTCTTTGTTTGTTCCAGTCATAACACTTCTATCGCTTCGTCAACATCATCACAAGAGAATGTGATTAATTCAGTGTCGTCTTCGAAATCTGATGGAAATTTGAAGTCTGGTGAAGAGGGAATTTCAAAGGATTCACCAGCGAGACGACTTATGCGTCGATTTTCAAATTTGCGAGCTAGCAGTAGGAGTAGGGTGAGTTTAGAAAATCAGGCATTGATAAAATTCTGGCCAAAATTCAAAGACTGATTTGAGTTGTTCGTTTTTCGACATTTTTGAGCATAGCTCGGCCAAAAAACGTGGAAATCCTCATTTTCAAAATGTCACCTCGTGATTTTTCACACAAAACTTTGAAACATTTTGTGCTTTCTGAATTACTGTATAAATTTGAGTTTTGAAATTGTCTCACGTGGAATTTCGCGTTTTCGCCGAGATATGTTTTTGAAGTATTGCTCCGAATTTTAGAATTCCACGGAGCTCATTTCGAAAACACAAAAATTCCAACTGAATGTCAGACAGCACGAAATATTCCGCACTTTTTTGCGTAAAATTTCACAGAGTATATTTTGAAAATCAGGATATTTCATCGCCGATGTATTCTTAAAGCCAAAAAACCAGGAAAAAGCCAAAAACCAAAAAATATTTTTAAAAAATTTCAAGAAAAATAATAATTTTTAGTTTTTGTGGCGTGACCTATGAATTTTATTTAAAAATTTTCATTATAAAGTATACCGGATTTTCTCTCTTGTGAGTTGAGGAAAATTTTTTATTACCATGTTCCATAAAATATATAGACCTACAAATTTGCTGAATGTACTGTACCGTCGCGTAATTTTCACTAAATAACCGCGTTTTGACAGACCTTTTTCCATTCTCATTTGTTGGTATTTCAAAAATCAAAATTCCAGTAAAAAATTATCCCACACTTTTTTTCAAAAAATGAAAATATGCAAAAATTCATATTTATTCCTGAAATTATAAATTCCATTGATTTTTTCCACTTAACAAAGTGTGATTTCCAAATTATTACCTGTTCTCAATTTTTGACGTTTCAAAAAGTGAAGAAAACAATTTCACAAGCTACCCATCTTTAGTGGTTGTTTTGAACAATGTCTCTCACACAAATTATCGAATTGATTTTTTGTTTTTGTTTCGCTTACAGTTTTTTCTCAAAACAACCTTGAAAAAGCGATAAATTTTATCGAATTTGATATTTGGAGTTTTTTTTTGAAATAGAAAAAAAAAACAATTTTTATGGGTTTTTCATCTAACACTTTTAGAGACTATATTACCTCATAAAATGTGTTTTTCTATTCTATTTTATACTTTTTTGAGGTTTTTTCTCTAAAAAATTCAATTGTTTTTGAAAAAATCAGATCACAATGAAAATTCAAGCTAAAATAAGTTTTGAACTCCGAAAATTTGGGTAAAAACTTATTTTAAAAAAGTTTTGTGAAAATATTTTTTTTCAAAAATTTGTTGATGTTTTGTTTAGTTGTATAACATACTTCGTATTTCTGAAATTAAAATAATTAAATGACACTTTGGGATCCAGAATTTCTCATATCAACATACATCATGAAAGGGCGCATTACTATTTCTGGAAGGTTAGTGACCCTACCGAAAATTTTGAAAATTTCAGGAGAAAATGTTCGAAAGTTAGTGACCCTACATGCCTCATACAAAATTTTTTCGCATTTCAATTTGAAAAACTTGTGAAATTCTAGAATTTCTCAAAGAAATTCGAACTATTCAGGAAAAAAATGCGAAAAATACTGAAAAAAAATCAATTTTTTTCGTTTAAAAGTTAGTGACCCCGAAAAAAGGTCAATTATACTTCACATGACACATTTCACACAAACATTCTTCACATGAGTTTAACTTTCTTCACATAATCTATTCTTCACACAAATTTTTTTCACCCAAATCTTATTATTTTTCGCATACACCATGTTTCACTTTTTTTTTCAAATTTTCAGATCTATCGAGAAAGCTGGCGCTCTAAGCCTGAGTTTTTAGGCTCAGCTCAGTCTCTTTTTGTTCATGCGTTCAGAAACATGCGTATTTTTGCATGCGTTGTACTTTTGACTAAAACACAATCTGAATATTTGAAAAAAATGTGTGAAAAATGAAACATCTGAAAAAAATATTTATTATGTGTGAAAAAAATTTATGTGAAGAATAGATTGTGTGAAGAAAGTTTAACTCATGTGAAGAATATTTGTGTGAAATGTGTCATGTGAAGTATAATTGACCATGTATGCATATCAAAAATATACATTATTTCAAAATTCAGATACGATATCACAATTTGAAAAAAAAATTGAAAGCTATAGACAAAACTAACTTCCTTAGCCTTTTTCACATAATTTGTTTTTCTACAGGCAACATCGAGTGATTCGACTGAAAGTCTAACAACAAAACCTCTCAAATCACGCCAACCCGGCGGAATAATGAAGTCCGAACAGGATCTGTCCAACATGTCAACAACAATCGCCACAACTCCAACCAGTCACAAAAAGAATCATGTCACATTCAGTTCGGGCGCAATGTCGGAAATAGATCTCCGATTTGTGACAACTCGCAATGATCATGTTGGTTTTGTTTTTCTCCCGTATTCACTTTCATGCACTACTTACAGGCCGTTTTGACTGGTGACGATTTTGGGTTTGGTGAGAAATCGCCGCGCGGATTCTTGTCCGAAACCGATTTGACGTCGGGAAATATTGAAATTGAGGAGAATGTTAGCCGAACGCCGAGCTATTTGAGGATTTCGTGTGCGCTCAATGGATACACAAGGTGAGGAACTTTGGGGTTGTTCTGCACACAATTTTTCAAAAAAAAATTTCTGTAAAAAATCCCCACGTGTTTGACCGAGCCCTGTTCATGTCGGTCAATTTCGATTCAATTTTTGATACATGATGGAAATTGCTGAAAATGGTATATTTTCCTAATAAAATTTGAAATTAGAAAAAATTCATCTGGCCCTGAGATTTCAGTTTCTGAAAATCTGAAAAGTAATTATTTAGAGCAAAAACTAAAAACTTTTTTTAAGTAAAAATCCTGGTAGGTAATATTGTTTTTTTTGTGAAATTCTGCATTTTTTGTCACAATCTCAAGCAAAATATGAGGTTTCTGAAAAAAGCTGCTTCACACGAAAATGTCCAAAATTTTGTTTTCCTACACAATAAGTTTGAACGAAAACAAGATAAGAAATTAATCGTTCGATAACCATCTTTCAACATTCATAGTTGTCAATTCATAAATCCTCTAATTATTATTGTTGTAAGTCCCGATTAGTTGAGATGAATTAATTGCTACCCTCCTAAATCGAATCAAACACATTTGCAATACTGTTACAGATCACCGAAAAAGGAGAACAACGAAACGTCGGAGGCGGTACGACATATGGGTGAAAGTCTTGTTGAAAGGTTTGTTGTGTTTGAAAAACAAAAACAAGCTATTTATTGTTGTTTTTTTCAATTGTAGGCGACTGAAAATGTTCAATCAACCGCAAGCTAGATCTAATGAATTTTCGAGTCCGATGGCATCACAAATCACTTCAGAATCCAAATCGACGCATTCACAGTTTGAAGTGTGAGTTTTTTCTTAACATTTTGCGCTGAAAAATTGAAATTCCGTTTATTTTTCTCAAAAATATCTTTTGAGCTTCTGAAGAGCTTTCAGACAAAGTAGTTTTTGAGTTAGTTTTAGTTGTTTTGCCTCAGAAAGTTGGGGAAATCTATGAATTAGCCTTCGTCTCAGAAAATTTAGCCACCCTCAGATTTTCTCCTTTTATTCCTCATGTTTTTATGGCCTTTAGAAATAAAAGAAGCAGAAAAGTTATGAATAGCTTTTGAATCTGACTAGGAACAAAGAATAGACAGAAAAAATGTGTTTTTTTTTCTATTTTTTTTTTTTTGATAAATTTTTCTAGTTGTAAAATATCGTGAAAAATGTTGATTTGATGATTGAGGGATTTCACACAGACAAAAAATAATATTTTTTGACATGGTACTGTAGTTTTTCGTCATTTTTCGCCAGGTACCATCATACTTGGGATAACTGTGGACACGAGCTCAAAGTAAAAAAAAAAATTGTAAAACTGAGAAAAAGACGAATAAGGAATGGATGAATGATTGAGCACAGGGAGGCATTGGCTGTCGACTCCGCCCCTTTTTACAAGCGGCGTGGGTTGTAAAAGTGGGCGGAGTCGACAGTCAATGTGTCTTCCTGTGTGCTCATTCATTCTTCACTTTTTTCTCAGTTTTCTAATATAAACTTTATTTCTCAGTTTTCTAATATAGCTGTTTCTTTCTTGTCGCGTTCGTTCTGACTGTTTTTTCTTCTTGTTCCCCTTCTTCCATTAGTCAAAAGTTATACCCCATGTGAACATTTGGCCGGGCTATCCCAAGTATGGGTACCATGATATTTCGACATTATTTCGATCAATTTTTGTGATACTCAATGTTCTTTTTTATTATGCACCATCCAAAATCAAGAAAAGAGAAAAATTGCGTCCGAATTCGAAAAAACAAATACAGTACCCATTTAAAGGAATTCAACGTTTTTTTCATGGAAAAATTCATTTGTAGCACAATCTGCGTAACTAACTCATCATTTTTCAAGGAAAAAATGGTGAGTTAGATACGCAGGTTGTGCTACAAGTGAAGTTTTTAATGAGAAAAAAAGTTTGGTTCCTTTAAATAGGTACTGTTTTTTTTCAAGTTTGAACGCAATTATTTTTCTATTTTTTGGGCGTTGTCGGAATCTTGAAATTCAGGCGTTTTCAGCAGCTCAAAAAGTGTAAAGCAGGTGTTCAGAAAAGTGTGAATAATAGGCGCCAATTGGTGTGTCTCGCTCTCTCTCCGTTTTTTACACCAATCCGGTTTACACCCTCAAAAACTTTTATATTTTCAACATACTATGTTGTTGTCTCTGTTTTTATTTTCGTCTTCTTTTAGTATCGTTTTTTTGTTGCTTGTTGTTGATCGGAATTTTTAATCCCAATGCATAAGTTAGCAGGAGGTGCGAAATCGAGGGCCGACAAACTGGTTTTTACTACCCTTCTGCCTAAAATGTGTTGGTTTTTTTGGTTGGTTGTCTGACACTTTTTTATGAGGTTATATGACTGGTTGTAGCTTTTTCGCTGTTGTTGAAAAAATTGGTTTTTTTCACATTTTTATGAAAATAATTTTGAAAAAATCGCAACACGAATTTGAGCCTCAAACATTCTCTTGAGTTTTTTTTTTCCGATTTCTGCAAATTTCCATGACTCGAAAAGCTTTTAAAATATTTATCAAATATTTTAACGGAATCTTTTTTCCTCATTTCCGTTATGTTCTAGCCATTTCAATGATCATCATTTTGAAATGGGTCACTAACTTTTGACCTTATTCAGATGTAATCGAGTTAGTCTTCTTCTTTTTCTCGCATTTTTCTCTGGTTTTTTTTATTTTGATCGAAAAGAAACTATTGGCTGTTTTAGAGCTTTCAGAGAGAGTACTGGAAAATTTTTTAACTTTATTTTCTTCGATAAATTTCAACAATTAGCCGGAAATCGTGAAAGGTCTTTTATGACGTCCTTCAAAGGAGACGCAGAAAAATCAGATTTTTGCAGTTCGGGGTCACGTTAAAAAATATATTTAGCTGAACCGAAAAAATGTTTTTTTTTATTACTGACGTGACGTTTATGTTTATAGTTCATTTCTCGAAAAATGTCAGTTTCAAACTAATTTATTTGCATAAAAAACGTGAAAACAATACACATACATTAGATAGGTTCCCAGACATCATTTTGGGTTAGTACCCCTAAATCACTCTAGGTTTCAATAAAAAAAAGTAGGAAGAGAAAAGTAATGAAGAAAACCATACTTGTATAACTTTTGACTAACGGGAGAGGGAGAGCAAGAAGAAAAAAAGAGTCAGAACAAAAAACAGCTATATTAGAAAAAGTGAAGAATGAATGAATGATTGAGCATACAGGAAGGCACATAGATTGTCGACTCCGCCCCTTTTTACAACCCACGCCGCATGCCAAAAGGGGCGGAGTCGACAGACAATGTACCTCCCTGTGCTCAATCATTCATCCATTCATTCTTCGTCTTGTTCTTGTTAGTTTTACAATATAGTACTTTTTCTTTCTTGTATCGCTCACTTTGATCGTTTTTTTTCTTTTTTTTTTGATAGAGGGTTTAACTTTGAGCTCTGGTCCATAATTATTCCAAGTATGGCCAAAGTCAATTTTTTAATTTATCAAAAATTCAAAAATTAGTTGTCCCCTCCATTTATTTTGCCCGAAATTAGGACCCCCTTCCCACAGGTCTGGTCCCCATCTGATGTATGATAATACAAACATGACCTTTTGAACTGCAAATTTTCGTATTTTTCTCTGTGTCTCTTTTCTTCATTGCTGGTAGGCCGTGAATATTCTGATTTTCAAAATGAACTCCGTGAACACAAATGTTTCGCACAATAAAAGTTTAGATATTTTGTGCGGCCTGAGTTACAGCTGAATTTCGATATTTTTCCAGTCTCTGTCAATTCTGGATGCCTAACATTTTCCGAAATACCGTGTATCTCATCTATCAGGCAACTTTGCCGATGATATGTAATTTATACTTTTTGTAACATATTGGTCTTTCGATTCTCGGTTGGGTTGATATCCGATTTCTCTTTTCATACATACATACATATATATGTGTTCCTCGTATTCTGTCAAGTGGGCCCTTCTGCCACCATAATTAAAGAAGAAAAATCATCCATGTGAGAGAAAAAAGTATGAATAATACAAGATGATGTTCTTTCTCTTCCTATTAGTCGTGTTGTTGTTGTTGTAGTTATTAGTTGTCAAATTAATTTGCTAACAAATTGGCATAGTTTCGAAGTTGTTCGGGTCATAACTAAAATTGTTAGTTTTCACCAATCCCATTTTCTTCTCAAAATGTAGGCTAATCATAGGCTTCTTTTTCTCGTCTTTTTTTGCGGAAAATTTGCGCACCTAATTTTGGGAAAAAGGCGAGAAACAAGCTGATTTATATGCAAATTTCAATTTTCTTCTCTTCACCGTTTCAAAAATGGATGAAAATTGATCCAATTATTTATTGCACTTTGATGAATTGAACAGTTCAGAAAAACTAGTCGTTCTGGATTGTTCTCCGATTAAAAAGTGTCTTTTTTTGCCAGTGTTTTTTTTTCTTGGAAGCACTTCGTCCTTCAAACGTACACCTAACCAAGCCAAATAGTAGTAGGTATAATTGCCTTTTTTGGATGAATAAAAACACATTGAAAAGAATAGGAGAAATAACAGATGTTCAAAGGGGCGTTTCGTTTTTTTTTGGGGCGAAGAGGAATTTTTATTGTTCACACATTTTTGGTTTTGTTAAGAAATGGGAAGAAATGAAATTATATATTACCTTTCTTCCCATTTTCTTTATTGTATAGTGTAATATTTTTGAGCAGGATGTTGGGTTTAATTGGTGTGCTTTCCGCCCGTTCTTGGTGCGATTTTGGGAGTAGTTTTGATTATGTTGAGTTGGAATTCTTATTTTTTTTCTATTATATTGGCGATTTTCACCAAGAGAGTCTTGAACGGTTTTGTTTCTGAAGAATGCCTGGCTTGAGTGACTACTAAAAGTTTTCTGAAAAATGCAGAAAATATTTTTGTTTACCCAAAAAAGATGACTAAATTTTGAAACTTCTCAAAATATCACAATTTTCCACCTTTTTTTGGCGAATTATACTCTTCGAAGTATACTCTCCGAAGTACTCTTCGAACAAAAAAAAAACAATTTGAAAATTGGCGTGCCGAAATTAGTTTCTTTTTGAAACGCCGAAAATTTGTCACACTTTTTTTGTTGATAAAAAGAAATTCCTCCTATTGTTTCCGCTTTTTTACTATCAGTGAAGTTGCGAAACTGCGGTCAAAAAATGTAGTTTTTTTTCGAACAGCCAAATTTTTTAGCTGCCGAAAATTTGAAAAAAAAAAACCTGGCCCGGCCCGTAATTTTTAGGCCGAGCTGTCGGGCTTCCGTTTTCGAGATCTATGATTTTTTCTTTTGTCCTGAGAAATCTGGAAAAATTAGATTTTTTTTCATTTTTCACGTAGTTTTCAGTTATCTGGATGATGAAATTTTTGAATTTTTCAGTTTTTTCTCGATTTAAATGTTTTTTGAGACAAAAATTCAGTTTTTAGAATTTCATTTTCGAATTCAGCACTCGGCTAAAAACTTGTAAATTCTTATTTGTCCTCTGTGATTTTTCACACAAAAAATTTTGAGAAATTGTGTGCTGTCTTAATTATTTTATTAAGTTGTAGTTTGAAACTATGCTCCGTGGAATTACACGTTTTAGCCGAGGTATACTGAAAAATTGAAGTTTTTCCGGGTTGTCGAACTGAAAAATCTCAATTGTTTTATGTTGGACAAAATCAGAGAAAAAACGACGCCGCATTAGTGTTTTATTTTTGAGTTGTGAATTTCGAAAAAAAAATTTCTAAGTAAATTCTGGTTTTTTCTGTACACTTTTCTTCCATGATTATGTGATTATTACAATGATTAGTACTATTATTAATATGTACAAAATTAGAGAAGAAAAGAGAGGTTAAATGGTATTTATTCGGTCTCGACCTTGTTGTTATTTCCGATTATAATCTCTTTTTTTTTCTCCCAAAATTTTCTTCCACGCCCGATGAAATGCGGTGTAGTTGCTGTTGTTGTTGGTTGTTTCCATCCCCCTCCTCGCCGAATTTTCGACTTTTTCGGCCTGTTTCATTCTCAAATACATGAGAGAAGGAGATTAATGTAAATATGAGACGGATTATTAGAAAAATGTTTATTTGTTTTGGTTTTGGTTCTGACACTTTTTGCCATTTTTTCTGCCTGCTCTGCCCTGTTGATTACTGTTTATTCGATACCACTGACGTTTTTTGGACACTTCTCTCAAAAGGGCTCGAAAATAAACATGTAACCTGATATGGGGGTTGGTTGGTGGATGAGACGAAAATGAGAAGAATTTGTTTTTGACTTTATTTGTACTTTTTATCTGTGGAGAAATTTGAAACTTGTTGTTTTCGCTTTCTATCAAACTGAAAAGGGCGTTGTGAAAGTGAACTTTTTCTTGTTTTTCGAATTGTAAAGTTATATTACTGCAAGTTTTGATGTTTTGTTCAAATTTTCCTGAAATTTTTCTGTAAAATTTACCTAAAAACTCACTCTTGATTTTTCTTAAAAATAAATTTTTAGTTCGAATTTTCATTGGAAAGCTTTCGAAAGTTTATTTTTGAAAAATTCTGAACCTTTTTCTCACCTTTTGAACTAAACTTTTTTTCTTAAAATTCAATTTTTCAACCCAAGTTTTTTTTTCCAAAAAAATATCTGTTGAGAAATAAGATTTTTCGGTCTTGTTTCGAAGTTTTCTGAAATTTTTCTATATTGTCAATCCGGTCAGATCATCCAACGGGAAAAGTGATCTACCACAAAAATTAGATGAAAGAGCATGTAAAAATGAGAGATTCAGACGGTAGATCAATTTCTCATTGGATGATCTGGCTGGATTGACAGTAAGATTTGCCGAAAAAATTACAAAAGATTTTTCTAAAAAAAAAAAACTTTTGACCTGATTTTTCATTGAAAAATTTTGGGAAGAGATTTTCAAAACTTTTTTTTGGTTTTTTTTAACTGAAAATCCAATTTTTCATGAAATCTGATTTTTTTTGTAAATTTTTACACTTAAAGATAAATTTTTCAACTGAAGTTTTTTTACCGGAAAGTTTTTTTCTTAAAATTAATCTTTCAAGAAATTCTGAAACTTCATATTTTCTCAAGAAGATGAATGGAAGAATGTGTGTGAAAAGTGTAAGATGATACGAATTCTAAGATGAACTTTGAAAATCTCCACGTTTCTTGAAAATTTCATACAGATCACTGTTAGCTTTTAAAATTTCGTAGCTTTGAATAGGTTTTTTGGACCTGAAATTCGGGGCCGGCCCGATTTTTCTCTCCTTGTTGAAAAAGGAACTTGAAAAAAAAAGTTAAAGGGGGGGGGGGGGGGGTAGCACGAATGAGAAAGTTGTGTTTAAAAGAAAGAGCACCTAAAATATAGTATAATGCTCGAGGGAATTTTGGAGGAAAAGTCTAGTACTCGAGAAAAAAATGATTCCAAATTTTTTTCAACGTATAGCTAGCTATACGTGCTATTATTCCAAATTTTCAAGTTCAGAAAATTTGGAATATTTTTCTTAGGCTTTTCGGTAAAAATTCCCTTGGGGGTTTTACTATTTTGAGGGTACTGATCATTTTTAAAACAACTTCATTATTCGTCAAACTCCCCCTTTAAAGCTTCTAATACTGCCCTGAAAATAAAAAACTGAAGTTTTTTGTGGTCTGAAACAGAGCCTTTTTTGTTTTTGAAAATTTGATCAAACAATGCTGATTTTTTCATAGATATATCTTTCCATGATTTTTTTCTTCTCTTCCAATAAATGTTGGGTGATAGGCGGCAGCGGTGTGCGATGAATATATATATATAAATATATATATTTATTATTTACATATCATACACACACACACACACACACACATGAACACCATTTCAATATCATTTTCGCGCATGATCCGCCGTTCTTTTCTTTTTCTTCTTCTCCTCCGGTATATTAATCAAATTATAATGATGATGAGTGGTTTTTGGGGTGGTGTAAAAAGATGACTAGTCTATATCACGAATTTTTTCACGTTTTTTTTCTAGTCATCATTTCTCAGTTTTTTTGGCTTGACACTATCGTTTTTTGTCAGTGAGTTTGTAAATTTGAGCGAAAAAACTAATCAAGAGTGAAAGTTGGACAGTTTTTGACCTCTTCTCTTTTTTGACGTACCGAAAAATAAAAAAAAGACTGACCCGAGATTGTCAGGCGTCCATCGTAATGGTCATTTTCTAACGCGCGGGTTACTAACTTTTGAGAAAAAAAATTGAATTTTTCAAAGTTGACCCATTCCCATAAAATATGTAGGTCACCAACATTGAAAACTGAAAATTACAGTATTCTAAAATTCACAAAAATTTTCCATTTTCAAAAAAAAAAAAACTGTGTTCCGCTAATTTTTTAATGCGGCATAGTTTTTTTTCTAAAAAAAAATGTGTCACGTGGAATTCCACGTTTTCGCCGAGGATTGTTTAGAAGCAAAATATTCGTCTGCAACGAGTAAAGTCGCTAACTTTTGCACTTTTTCCCCCAAAATTTTTGATAATTTTTTCTAGGCTCACTAACTTTCGCGAAAGTTACAGTATTCTGGACTCACAAAAAACGTTCATTTTTCAGAAATAAACCTTTCTCCGCTCGTTTTAAAATTTCTAGAAATTTTTTACATTTTTTTGTTTGAAAAATTCCGGATTTCACAAAATTTAGAGTTTTAGAAGTAAACGATCTCCGCTCTTTTGACTTTTGTCCCCCGAAGTTTTGATGATTTTTGTTTGGCTCACTAATGCGATGTGCAAAGTAAGGAAAAATGCAAAAAATCTGCAAAAAATATCGCGCAAAGTAAAAGGGATTTTTCCTGATATTTGAGGAATGGAACATTTTATTCCAAAAATAATTATGGGAAAGTGTGTAAAATTGAAAGAAAGTCATATTCCAACATGCAGATTTTCAAATTTCTCGGAAAAAATACTTTTTTTTTCAATTCCCATTTTTTGCAAATTTTTGCCCGTTTTTTACTTTGCACATCGCATAAACATTTTTGTTCGAAAAAACTTTCCCGACTTTTTTTCCACTAAAAATATTCTGCTAATCATCAGATCCATAACTTCCCCCTATTGCAGATCGACACCACTCCAACCGAAATCGACGCGACTCCAAGCAATCCAGAATCTCGAAATGGGCAACAATGTGTCGACGCCGCAGGCGATTCGAGACCTTATTAGCAAATTCGACGGACTGGATTTGTGTGGAGGAGGAGTCGGAAAGAAGGGCGGATCGACGGGAAGCGATGACGAGAATGTTGAGAAGATTCAACCGCATCGATTGATTATCAATGAGACGATTCAGGTGCGGTTTAGAGGGGTTTTGAGATGTTTTTTTTTATTTTAAGTTTTATATTTTCTTGATTTTTCATTTTCTCAGAGTTTGAAAATTTGATTCGATGTCCAAAGTTGGAATTTTTCAGAAAATAAAACGTCCAGAACAATTTTTTTCGATTTCAAAGCTGTTTCCATATTTATTTGAATTTTGAATACAAAAAAATTTTTTAAAAACAGACAACTTACCAGAAATTTGAATTTTCCGCTTTTTTTTCTTAAAAATTTCAACTTTGGCCGTAGCAACAATTGGCAAAAAAAACTTTGAAAGTCATTTTCCGATGAAAATTCCCGGATACACACCACAAAACTAGAGGACACCATTTCTTTTTTGATTTGTTTTTAATTTTCCAAAAAAAAGGTCACTTTGAGGTGGAGAAAGTGCCAAAATCTGGCTACATTTAAAGGAACATTGCACTTTTTCAGTTTCCGTGACGATGATTTTCGCCACGGAAACTAGAAAACTGTAATTTTCCATCAAATTTTGAGAAACTTTTTTCCGAATCTGCGAGTTCAAAAACTGTAAATTTTCCAGGACTTTGAAAAAGACCCGAACGGAAATTCGGAAAAGGCCAAATCTTCTGACTTTGAAGACGTTGAAATTGAGAGTACGACGACGACAAACGGAGGCGACGAAAATATTCAACCGGAGAATTTCAAAATTGCACTCGATGTTGAGGTAATCGCTGTTGAAACCGCGAGATAAAAATCCACCAACCAAAATTTCAGAGTGATAGCGGCATTTCTGGATCAGGAAATTTCTCGCCGGAAAGTTCGAAACGAGATGGAGCCGGAGAAGAAGAGGAGCAAGCCGAGAGTGATAATGAATTTATGAAAATGCACAATACTGTCAAGAATGAGTTGCAGAAAAAGATGGAAGAAGCGCAGAAGGATTTGGAAAATGTTGATGTGAGTTTTTTTTTTGTTGTTGGAATTACAAAAGTTTTTCTGTAGAATTTTTCACAAAAAATTAAGGAATGTTTATGAATTCGTATCTGGCCTAATAAGGTATCTACACAGGCGATCCGCACCAGATCTATAATAGATCTATTTCAGGTCTTTACACGATTAGATCTGTCACAGATCTATTTCAGATCTATACGTTCGTCTAGAGCTAGAACTGTAACAGATCTAGCTGAAATAGATCTGTACCAGATCTATATCAGATCTATTTCACGTCTGTCGCACGTCTATTTCACGTCTATCTATTTCATATCCTGAGATTAATCCCTTACAGATCTGTTACAGGCGTTCCTTAGCAGACCTATCACAGATCTATCATAGATCTAGTGCGGATTTCCTGTGTAAATATTTCATAAAATTTTGTCACTGTGATTTTGGGAAAATATTTTTGTCACTGTAAATGACGAGAAAAAACCAAAAAATTAAAAAAAAAAATGTTTTTCAGTTTCCGAAAAGTCATTTTTTCAAAATCCAGAAAAAAAATGTTTGCAGAACCTTCCCGAAGTATGCGCCGATTCGCTGCGAGCCGCCAACGGCAACGCACACCTACTCGTTCGCAAAAAGTTTGGCAAATTCGCCGAGCTCGTCGGCAAACACCTCAAACCAATCGACGGCGATCCGATGCCTGTCAACTCGGACGATCTGGAAGCGTTCTGGGCGACGATCGAGATGGAATTGACGGGAATTCGCAAAGAATTTGAACGAGTCGAAAAGTTCAGAGCAGCCGAATGGAATGTTGAACAGGTTGTGCGACAGGAAGAAGAAGATGAACAGCAGAAAAATGTGGAGGAGGCGAAAAAGAAGACGCCAGTGATAGGAGCTAAAAAGAAGCCATCGAATGTGACGATGAGTGCAGAGGCCAAGGAAAAGTTGGAGAAACAGGTTGGTTATTTTTGATTTTCTGAAATATTGAGTATTTGATACTCAAAAAAACGTTTGGACCCGATTCAAAAATTTGAATGTTCAAAAAGTCGGGCAAAATCGATTTTTTTTGAAATTGAATCGGTTCAAAAAATGATTTTTTCTCACCTCTAATCTCAGAGACATACCTGGTCCAAGTGGGGAAAAAGTACCGTGTCATTTTTTTGCGCAGGAATTTTCATGGTGACATTCGTGGGTTTTATTGTATTTTATTCATTTTTTAGCCATTTTTTCCTGCTTTCGTGGCGATTTACAGTGTCAAAATTGTTTGAGATTTTCGGTACCCTCTTGGGCCAGGTTTGCGAACATCGCATTTAGTTTTTAGTAAATAAACTTTGACGTAGAAAAAAAACAAAATTTTTGAAATAATCCTAATTTCACGTGTATTTTTTGAAAAAAATTATTTCGACGTGAACTTTTAAGACGTTCATTACAGTCACAGAAATTATATACTTTTTCTCACAATTCTGAAAGGACAACTTTTAAAACAGTGCGCTATCATTTCTGAACGTTGCGTCAACTGATTTTTAACAAATTTGAGACCGAGTAATTGACAAAGGTCTCGTTTTTTGAGTTCAATATTTAAATTTATGTTTTGTTTCAGCGTCAAGCTGCCGAGGCGCGACGAGCAGAAATGCGATCAAAAATGCGACAAAAAATGGTAGAAATGCAGAAAACCACCGCCACAACAACAACAAACGATGATGGAATAGAGTGCTGACCAAATTTATGTTTCAATATTTAAGGTTTTTTTTCTCGTTGTTGCTCAAAATACCTTTAACTTAAACCACTTATTTAACCCCAATCTGATTTCTAAACCGTGACCGAAAAAAGTGCAATTATTTTCAACAAATTTTTTTGTTTTCTGTATTTCAAAAATACACCTTTTCCCCCCGAATTTCTCGTTTTTCCTGCGTTTTTTCTGTCTTTGAGTGTAAAATCTGGAATAATAGTTATCCAGCGGGTTTTTCTTTGTTGAATTTCATTTTTCTTTCTTTTTTTTTTTTGAAAAAAATAAGCATTTTTGTGAATAAAATTTATCGATTGTAGTACTGTATTTTTTGCTCGAATTTGAGTGGATCCTGCTGGAACCCGGAACATTTTTTAATTTACTGTATGCTTTTTTGTTGTTGTGGGTACTGTACTTTTTTAAATGGTGTAGGTTGAATTTTGTCCGAGAGAACTACACGAATTTTGATTTTTGAAGAAATGGATTGTCCGAGAGAACTACACAAATTGAAATTAAGTTTTTTCCCGAATTCTCGAACATAACTTGTCCAAAAGAACTACCAAACATTTTCAAAAAAAATGCTCAATAATTCTCCTCGAGAACTACACAAATTTGGATTTTCTGAAAATGGGCGATTCTCCAAAAGAACTACACAAAATATCTGAAATTCATAAAATACTCCGAGAGAACTACACGAGTTTAGAATTTTTATTAGAAATTTGCGTTTCTCCAAGAGAATTACAGCATTTTTGAGATTTTCAATTTTTACACCCTTGTCCAAGAGAACTACACAAATTGAAAATTCATTTTTGTCAAACTTTCCCGAATTTTCGAATCGAACTTGTCCAAAAGAACTACACAAAATTTTCGAAAGAGAAAAATCCGTCGACTAGTTCTCCTCGAGAACTACACATCACTCCATCTAATTGGGTGTGTCATCATTTCGTTCATTCTGCGATTTGCAGATCAAATTACGCGAACCCTCCAACATTTTCCTCGTTCTACCATAGCACTCTCCACACTTTACACACTCTCTCTCCTTCGCCTGTCTTTTTTGATCACACTTTAAGATAAAACATATAATTGGAGGTCGTTGTTTTTTTTTCCAAAAAAAAAACCAAAAGTTTTTTGTCGTGACGAAAGATTTTGTGGTTTTCTGTTTTTTTTTCGTTTTTTTCCGCTGCTGACCTTTTTTTGGGTTTGGGAAGTGGATTAGGTTACGCAAGTTAATGAGTGGATGTCAGAGTGTGTGGTTATTTGACGTAACCTGATAAATTATAAATAGAGAGAGAGTGGAGACGCAGACACACACTGAATAGCTTGTTAGATTACTGTAACTCGTATTGTTGTTATTTCCGGTCACTGGAATTTCTCACTTTAAAGACACCCTATCACTCAGAAATAGTTTTTTCGAGTTCATAAAGATCTCAAAATTGAAAACTTCAAATTTCGATGTGTGTGGTTCCAAAAACCAAAATTGTTTGAAAGAAAAAACAAAAAATTTTTTTGCCGTGGGTTACTGTACCCGCACACACACACAAACGGTGTTTGCGGCCGCCAATCTTCCTGAGAACGAATTCAAAAACAGTTTTTTTCTTTTTTTTCGAACTCACAAAGTACTTTTTTCAATTTTTGAATTTCACACAT
Source organism: Caenorhabditis sp. 8 KK-2011 (assembly GCA_963572245.1). Taxonomy (NCBI): domain Eukaryota; kingdom Metazoa; phylum Nematoda; class Chromadorea; order Rhabditida; family Rhabditidae; genus Caenorhabditis; species Caenorhabditis sp. 8 KK-2011. The sequence goes on from OY751548.1 coordinate 2,957,174, forward strand.
CGAAAGTTGAAGTCTTCAATATTGAGATTTTGATAAACACGAGAAATTAATTTCTGAGTGACCAGGAGTCTTTAATCATTTTTTTTTCGCTGCTGGGGAAATTATAGTACTGTAGTTTTTACTTTTTACCGGTAAGCTCTGAGAATTGAAGTTTGGAAATTTTTTGTCATAAAAATTTGGATAGTTTTGCGCCTTTTCAGACAAAAAACCACAAAGAAATTTTCTTTTGAAAAATGGGCCTGGGTCTTGCCACGAAGATACCATGTTCCTTTAAAGTTGGTCGACTTTTAGAACCTTTTTTTTCATTTACAGTGACAACAAAATTCCAATTTTTTCCCCGATTTTTTTTGAGACATTTTGTAGCCCTCGATTTTTAGGTTGATTTCAATTTTTGAAAAAAAAAAGTTTTTCAAAAAAAATTGAAAAACTATCATGTTCCTTTAAAATTAGGCGGTTATCAAAACTTTTCAATGTTTTTGTTTCGTTCACAATACGAAAAAAATCTATTTTTTTCACAAAAATTTTTGAGCAACTTTCAAGCCCGAGAAAAGCTAAGAAAAGACTATGTTCCTTTAAATTTTCGCGATTTTCAGATATTTTGTTGTTCATTTCACAGTAACAAAAAATTCCTATTTTTTTCAAAAATTTTGTAGTCCTCGGTTTTTCGGTGAATCTAGAGTTCTGAAAAAATCGCAAATTTTTCTAGATCAGGCACAGTTTTGTGGGCGTGGCCTAAACCTACGAAACTTAATTTGAAAATGATAAAATCAGAGAAAAAGTCACGTAAAATTTTTTTGAAATCTTGAAATTTATTGTCAATCCAGTCAGATCGTCAAACGTGAATTTGATCTACTGTCTAAGTCTCTCACTTTGTCGTAGTCTCTCCTAGATTTTCGTAGGATATTCTGGCTGGATTGAAAATCCTGTAGATCCAAAAATTGGTTACAAAATCACAAATTTTGGACCCCAAAAACTGAGATCTTCAAAATTGAAAAAAATGTAAAATTTTAATCCAAAAAAGGAAGCCAAAACCTCTCCAACCTTCTGTCACTTGTATAATTTATTATGTATTAAGAGCTAAACACACTCTCCTCCCCCTTTTTTTGCATACAAAAATTCAAATGTTCTGCCACACACACACACACCACCTGACCCCCTTCCCTGTCCATTTCCAATTCTTCATTTATACACCCAACAACAGACGCTCTCTCTCTCCTTCTCTTTTTCTCTCTTGCGTCATCACACCAACTCTGCGTCTCTACATAACAGTACACCCATTTGGGCAGACACAGGTTGGTGTCTGTCGTCTCCTCGTTTTGTGTGCTCTTTTTCCTTGGGCGCCTACCCGCCCCGCGCGCGTTCTTCTTCTTCTTTTTCTTCTCCTTTTTTTCTTACACTGTTGGGTGCCTGTTTTTTTTTGTTGGTTCGTTTTGTTTTCGCAAAAAGTAGGGCTCCTTTTTTTTCAATTTTGTGACAGGTGCATTTTTATTTTATTTTTAATCATAGGGTTTTGTCGTTTGGTTCTTTTTTTGCTTTTCCGAGAGAAGTACACACATTTTTAGAAATTTTTATAAAAATTTTCATTCACTAATTTCGATGTAAATTTATTGGTTGTTGCTCATTCAGAGCTTGCCAGATTCTCGGAGAGAAGTACACACTTTTTTTGTAAAAATTTTGATTTTTCTGGCCGCTTTTTCTGCGTTTGATTGTCCGAGAGAAGTACACGACTCTTAAATTTTCTACCAAATTTTCGTTTTTTGGTAGTTGCTCATTCAAATCTTGTCAGATACTCCGAGAGAAGTACACACATTTTTTTGAAGTCTTGTTTTTTGTAGTTTTTCTCTGACGTAAGCCTTTTTGACTCTGAAAATTGGACTGTTAGATTTTCTGGTTCTCCGAGAGAAGTACACACATTTTCTATTTTTGTAGTTTTTTTTCCAAGAGAAGTCCGAAATTTTCCACCAGATTTTTGTTTTCCGTCTGTGCTTGTCAGATTCTCCGAGAGAAGTACACACTTTTTAAAAATTTTGATTTTTCTCTAACGTGAGCTCTGAAATTTGGAGTGTTTTATTTTATAGTTGTCCGAGAGAAGTACACAATTTTATCCTGAAATTTTAATCAAACGTTTTCTGTTTTTACTCGTCCGAGAGAAGTACACAGATATTTTTCAATTTTCCTGAAAAACCAAAATATGAGGTCGAGTCTGGGTTTTGAAGAAAAAAATTTAGAAAATTTTGCCGTGTACTTCTCTCGGACAACCAAATGCAGTGATTCATTCAATTTAAGTTGTGAGTATTGAGTAATCCGAGAGAAGCACACAAACCTAAACTTAAATTATTTTTTTTTGTAACCTGAAGCAATGAAATACCATTAGGAAGTAAGAGATGCAGAGAAAAATTTGACTTTTTTCTTGTTTTCCAGTTTCTCCAAAAGAAGTACACAAGAGTTTTTCAAAATTTCATCCCTGAAGTTTTCTAAAAATGTGGAAACCTACAGTACCCCTCTCTCTCAACAAAATGTTTAAAAATAGAAAATGTGTAATCAATTCTCTCAATATTTAATTTCAAATTTCCAATTTCACACACACACACACACACATATATACATATACAATGAAAAAAGGCCACCGCCAACCAAAAAAAAAATCTCATAAAACGTTGATTTATTTATATTGGTTGCGCCCGTGTTGCCTGAAATTTTCTTATTTCCATTTTTCGTAGTTTTTTTTTGGTCTGTGTTCTCGAAAATTTTCGAACTTTAACGGTTTTGGCATCGAATTTCATTCAAGTTTGAAATTTTCTATTTTCGCGCAGCAGAAAAATTCGAATTTTATGTTTATTTTTGAAAGTTTGGCGCCAAAATATTTTTCTGTTGAAATTGATCGATTTTGGAAAAAACATGTGGCTTTTCTTATTGGTTTCTCCTTCTTTTTTTTCGCGCGCGCGCAAAATTTATTGTTTGAAAAATAGTTATTGTCATGGAAAAGAGATTGGCGCCAGAAAATTTTCGATTTTTTGGCACCGAAATTTTCAAAAAATGATTTTTGAAGCCGATTTTTTGAATCTACAGTACGATTTAGGGACCGATTCTCCGGGGGTTCAAATATCAAGCTTGAAAAATCTGGGCTCGAAAAATTTGAAAATTCAAAAAAAAACTTCTGGACCAAAAAAAGTGAAAATTCTGGGCCTGAAAGCTCGCAAAATTTCCGTTGATTTTTTTTCTCGAAAAATCTGGGACCAAAAATTTCCAAAATTTTGCTGATTTTTCTCAAAAAATCTTGGTCCGAAAAAATTTACAAAAAATCTCAGCTCACTGTTTTTTTTCGAAAAATCTGGGCCCGAAATTTCGAAAACCAAGAAACCGAAAAGTTTCTGGGCCAAACAAAACTTATGGCCTGAAAAATTCCGATTTTTTAGTTGATTTTTTTCTCTCGTAAAATCGTAACTCTAAGTCTAAAATTTTCTGAAATATCTGAGCCTAAAAATTCTGAAAATTCAAATCAAAAAGTCTCTGGGCCCGAAAAAACTTGAAAAACCAAAAAACTTGAAATTTCTGGCCCGATAACTTTCAAATTTTTAGTTGATTTTTTCTCTCTGGGCCCGAAGAGTTTGAAAATCCAAAAAAAAAACTGAGCTCACTGTTTTCGTTGAAAAATGTCGGCCCGAAAATCACGAAACTCTAAAAATCCCCCATATAGTTTTTTTTCCCGCCAAAAAAAACCAAAACTTTTTCAAACCGTTTTTTGTTGTCTGTTCCTCTGCTGCTAAATGCCCACATAAATGTCATCCCCTAATTGCCCTCGTTTTGATAATTAGCCTCATTATTTTTTTGCTTCTTTTTTTTTGGACTGACCAATATTTGCTGTTCTGAAGTGTACTGTAGTTTGTTTTGGGAAGTGAAAATTATTTATAACAAGGTGTTTGGTCAGTCAATCAGTCACACATGTTATATTTATTCGAAGGGTGTTAAGTAGATGTCAATTCAGACTAGGGAGAAAATGGAGATATTGATCTGGCAAGGTTGTTGTTATTTTAATGATGATTGAAGAGGGGGTACTGTAGATAACATTCTGGGAAAGATTTTTTTTTGAAAAATTTTTTTTTCAAGTTAATGTAATTTTGAAACACATATTTCCCGGGTTTGAGGACACCAAATTTAGTGAAATTTTTTTCTAAAAATTTTTCGAGCCTTTGAAGAGTACTGTAGATGACTTTTTGGGAAGGTTTTTTTTTTGAAAATGCTCTTTTTTTCCTAATTTTTTTTTGAAATATAAGTTTCCCTGATTCTTCTAAAAGTTTCAAAAAGATGTTTTGAAACACATTTTTAGCAAGATTGACAGAATTTTTTTCGAAATTTTTAAAATATTTCTCATTAAAAAGTACTGTAGAGGACAGATTTTTTGGGAAAATTTTTCGAAGAAAAAAAAGTTTTGCACCTGTTTCATTATTTTTCTTTCTTATTTCTCTTGAAAGTTGGTTCGAAAGTTCAAAAATTCAAAATTTCAAAACTAGCCATAAAAATCTGGTTTCAAAAGTTTTAGAAAAATGTGATTCAAAATTTCAAAAAAAAATTTTTGGACTAAAAACCAAAAAAACTCAGAGGTTTTTGAAAACTACAGTACCCCATTTTTTTTTTTGATTGAAAAGTTCACAGTTTCTCTGCGTCTTGTACTATTCTCAAAATTTCAAATTCTGGCGGGAAAAAATTGGTTCAAAACTACACAACGGCGTTTTTGCTAAATGTGTCTGGGTCTCGTCACGAAAACTGAAAAACTACCATGTTCCTTTAAATATGTCGTCATTCAAAATGTCTCAAAAAATTTAGTAGAGTAAAAGCTTTCCACAGTACCTCCCGCCGGAAAATGTGAACTTGCTCATCTCTTTCCGGTCGGATATGTTTCTCTCCTTATTTGCCCAGCCTTCTCTCTTTTTTTTTGCACCCCACCCCCTCCCAAAAATGTCACATTTTTACTATTTTTGGTCTGCGAAGATTTATTGTGTGTGTGTGTGTATTAATACATATAACCATTATTATTATTATTATTATTGTTAGTGGTCACTTCTATTATTATTTGTTTGTTTGAATACGATTTACATAATTGACCCCAATTATTTGTCTATTTTTCTTTGAAAAATGATTTTTTTGCAGATTTTTATGCGAGTATGGAAGTTGATTGTGCGTATGGAGATAATGGTGAGTTTTTGAAAATTTTGTCAGTTCGAAAAGTTTGAAATTTTGATGTCCCGATCTCAAAAATTTCAAAAACTGAGCAAGTTCTGAGAGAGAACGAGACCCAGACAAACTTTTAAAAAGCTTTTTTCAATTTTTAGAAAAAAGTTTTTGTGAAAAATGTTCATTTTCCAGAAATTTCGTTAGTTTGAAAAGTTCGAAATTATTTTGAAAAAAAAAGTTTCGATTTTTCCATTTTCCGAAAACTGTTAGTTCGAAAAACTTGTAACGTTTTGCTAAAAAAAATTCTTAACATTTTCGAAAAATAAGGTCAGATTTTGAGAGAGAACGAGACGCAGAGAAAACTTCCAATTTTTTTCGAAAAAATTGAAAAATTCAGATTGAAACGGATTTTCCAACAAAAAACCTCTTTTTTTCACAAAAAATTGAAATTCACGCGTGACACGTGATAAACTCTGCGTCTCGTACTCTCTCTATTTTCTTGTTTGAATTTGTTTCGACAAAATGAAGAGTTTGAAATCGGGAGGCTTATCGAAAATTTTTCAAAACTCAAATTTCTCAAAATGTTGACTCATACCTGTCAAAAACGGTTTCTCTCAAAATACCGGAACATTTTTTGATAAATTTGTTTTGGTCTCGTCACGAAAACTGAAAAATTGGCATGTTCCTTCGAATTTTGGTCGGAATTTGACACTTTTTTTGATCGTAGAGGCAAATTTTTTTTGCAAATTTTTGCTTGATCTGAAAATGTTGAAAATTCGAAAAAAGTGGTATAGTTTTCTGTTTCGACGCCAATAGTTTTGGAGAGAAAAAAATATTGAAAAGTTCCAAATTCCTTCCCAAAAATAATATCATAATTTGCAGTCACCCAACCATGCACACCTCAATCAATGTTCGATCCATGTCAACCGTCAACATCATCCGGTCTCGCCACACCATCCTCCTCATCTGTTCAATCAACACCTCGAATGATGACGTCATCATCGGCTGCTTCGACGCCGCTCGTCATTCAGTACAATGAGAATAGCAACGACACTCCGCAGACGTATGATCAACATCAGACACCCACAAGATTTGGTGAGTTTTGAGTTTGAAGTTTTTGAAATTGAGAAAAGAGAAAGAGCACGGAAAATTAAAAAATACAACATTTTGACCGTTTTAGGTAGAAAAAAAGCCGAATTTGTTTTTTTTTTTAATTTCAGAAGAAAACAATTTGACAAAAAGCAGGAAAAAAACTTTTTGGATCTAAAAGTTCCAAAATGAAAAACGTTTGGTTCAAAAATCTAATTGCCTTTTTAATAGTTCGGAAATTTTTCGAAAATCTGCTTACAAAACTGAATTTATAAAAAATTTTGCTTACATTCTTTTCGTTTGTGAAAAAACAAAGCAAAATTTGAAAAAACTGATTTTTTTGACTTCAACTTGGAGAAAAAAGCCAACTTCAACCTGGAAAAATCAACGGGTTTCCAAAGAAAAATTCAGAATTCTACTTTTTCGAAATTTTTGAAAAAAAAACACATTTTTAGAGCTTGAACTTTCAAAATCATCTAGACAAGATCAAAAAACACCGATTGGGCCAACATTTTTAGCCCGGAACCTGCAAGATTTTATAAAAATTCATTTTTTTTTCGAATCTCGATTTTTTTCAACTTTTTTCCAGAAAATCACGCCTTTGTGGGAAAAATCTAGTCCAAAACCTAGAATTTTTCGATCCAAAAAAAAAATACAGAAAAAAATCGTCGAGGTTGCTCTAGTCCCTAATTTCTGTAAACCAATGCACTTTTTCCCAAACAATTTTGACCGTTTCGACAAAGAAAAAATCAAAACAATTTTTTTTTATTTCTCGCCTCCCTTCCCTTTTCTTTTTCGCTCAATTTTTTTTGGTCATTATGAATCACACACACACATCAAAAAATAAAATTCTATTTCATTTTTTGATTTTTTTTTTTGCGCTTTTCTCTTTTTTCCTCCCGGACTACAGTACTCTACAGTAGTCTGTTATCCAAAATCGAATCGGGAACACGTCATGCTCGGTTCAGAAGAAATTTTCAAAAAATTTTGATATCTGACATTTTCTATTAGTAACGAAAAGTGTTTATTTTTGTATGGAAATTCTCAGAAAACTACAAAAAAAGTACTGTAGAAAATCTCAATTGATCTCCTGAGTAGTACTGTAGTCTTCATTTTACAAGGGAAACATTTTTCGAAAAAAAAGTACTGTAGTTTTGAGAAAACCCTGTGAGTACTGTACTTAGAAATATGAAGAAAAGTTTTCTATTTTTATTGTGGAATTTAATTTTGCCAATTTAATTTTGAGAAAAGTACATTCACCCTCTTTCTTGTCAGGACCATCAACGCCAATGCGACCGATGAACTATCCGACAACACCGCAACGTGCCACATCGCGTCTTTCGATGACGGGCGGTGCGGGCGGCGGCGGATCGCCGTTTCGACCGCAGTCGCAAAATCCGGTGGCCAACGAACGAGTGCATCAGTTGCGCGAATCGGCGATCGCCAAACAAAACTATATGCAGCAATGGATTGGCGGACAAGCCGGCGCCTATCAGACCGCACAATCGCCGCATCAACAACCGCAGAGACCGCCCAGTATGGTGAGTAGTAGTAGTACTGTAGTTTTGTTCTGAGCAGGAAAAAAAGTACTGTAGTTTTGAGAAAATCCGGTTTTTTGAGCCCGAGATTTTTCAAATTACGAAGAGTACTGTAGTTTTCATTTTGAAGAAGAAAATTTTCGGTGAAAAGTACTGTAGTTTTATCAAAAATTTGAATAGTTTTGTGGGTACTGTAGATATTATCTAATGGATTTGTTTTGCCAAATCGTCAAAAGTACTGTAGCTCTCATTTTTGAGGGGCAAATTTTGAAAAACAAAGTACTGTAGTTTTATCGAAAATCTAATTTTTTTAAGTGAATTTTTGAGTAGAACTGTTTTGTGAGTACTGTAGTTAGGAACATGACGAAAAATGATACTTTTTCTACTATTGGAAAAAAAGTACTGTAGTTTTTTATGAGACAATTATCAGAAGACTGTGAAAAAGTACTGTAGAAAATTTCAATTGACTTCCTGGGTAGTACTGTAGTTTTCATTTTACGAGAGGAAAAGTTTTGAGAAAAAAAGTACTGTAGTTTTAAAAAAGTCCGATTTTTTGGGCTTGAAATTTAATTGATTTTTTGAGTAGAACTATTTGGTGAGTACTGAAAGTTAGAAATATGACTAAAAGTTTTTTTTTCGGGAAATGTTTGGCAAAATCACAAAGAGTACTGTAGGTTTTTCGAAAGAAAAACTTTGGAAAAAAGTACTGTAGTTCGGGAAAATTCCAACTTCCGTTTTGGGTCTGAGATTTCATCAATTAAAAAAAATTGTAGTTTCCAAAATTTACCTTTCACTGAAAAATCAAGATTTTCAAAATTCTCAAAGTTCTCAAAAACTATAGTAAGGTACTTTTGAAAACATAAAAAAATAGGTCAGTAATTTTGGGGTACTGTAGTTTTCTTTTTTTGAAAAAACCGCAATCAGTGAAAATCTGGATGATTGATGTAGTTTGGATTTTTTTTGAGCCCCAAGCTCTCTATGTCATCATAGCCGATGAGTACTATACTCTTTAATCCAACAAAAATCCCAACAAATCTTCTCCCAAAAAACCAAAATCCTCCTCCATCTTCTTCTCATTACTAGTTATTATTTCCTTGTTTTCAGATTGGCTCAACAATGTCCTACATGTCGGATATGTCGCGTCTCTCGATTGGCGGAATGAGTACCCTCTCAGTCAACACTGAAATCGCCAACTATCCCTGGCCACAAAATCCGCATCAAGCCCCGCACATTTTGTCAAAAGTCAGCGGAAGTGGCGAGAATCAGGATCCGATGAAAATGACGAGACGAATGACGTTGAACGAGATTGTTTATAGTTTGAAGTCGAGTGATGTTGTGAGTCTTTTCAAGTTTTCGAGAACTGATAATTCTGAAAATTTGAAAATTTCAAATTTCAAAAAAATTCTGGCGCCAAAAAATTTTCATCAAAAATGCCTTGAAATTTGAAAAAAAAGGAAAAAATTGTGTCAAAATTATTTTTCTACAGTAATCTGGAAATATTTAATGCCAAATTTTAAAATTTTCCAAAAAAATTTGGTCAAAACTTTTCATAAAAAATAGAAAAAAAGTTGGCAGTAAAAATTCAAAAAAAAAAAAAAAAAAATAGAACTTTGTGCCAAAAGTTATTTTCTACAGTAACCTGAAAGTTTTTGGCGGAAAAAACTGACATTTTCAAAAAAAAAACCAATTTTGGCGCCAAAATTGACAATTTGAAAAATTTAAAAATTCAAGCTCGATAGAAAATTCTTTCGCCAAAATTGAAAATTAAAAATTTTGTATTGAAAAAATTGGCGCCAAAAAGTTCGAGAGTTCAAATTTTCAGAAAAAAGTTCTGGCGCCAAAACTGAAAGTTTGAAAACTTCAAAAAAATCTTTGGGTAAAAACTGAAGTTTGAAAATTTTGTGTCAAAAATTATTTTCTACAGTATCTTTTTCTACAGTAATCTCAAATCTCTAAAAAAAATTTCGAAAACAGTTTAACAATTTTTTAGCCCCAAAAACTGAAATTTTCCCCAAAAAAACCGCTGAAACTAAGCTTTTGGAAAATTCGTTTTTCCAAAGTTCAAACTACAGTACCCCTCCCCACAAAAACTGAGAAAATTTCAGATGAAACAAACAATGGCACTTCGTGAATTGATCCCCCTAGCCGAGCAAAACCAACTAGACACCACAATTCAACGACCCGGCCTACGAACTCTGATCTATACACTTTTCGAAGTTCTCATCCCAAAAGAGAACGAGTCGGAAAAAGTGGTCGAAATGGCGTTGTACCTGTTGTATCGCGCCATTCTCTACCCTTCGAAAGCGCGACTTTGTGTGCGAATCATCGAATCGCTGAATCTCGAAATCATGGGTCGTCGCGTCGCTGAACGCATAGAAGAACTAGGTTTCGCGAACACTGAATTCCAGTTCAAACATCCTATTGGGATACTGTACATCATCATGTTTCGAGCAAGTCAATTCGAATCGAAATATTGTGCCAAAGCGTGGGTCTTCTTGACACATCTCATATGCAACACCAGCTTTAAACGACGTTTCTTTGCCGGACGACACGCTCGACCTGAAGACTATAACATTCGCGCCGAAGTCATCCGGTTCGCCGTCGAATCACTGCGCAAAGATTTGAAATCGAAACCCAAAGGGTTTGCGGTCTCACTCATTCGTAATCTATCATCGACGAACGAGGAAATCATGACGATGGCGATGCAGTTGGATGTGATTGCGATCTTCTTGCGAATTATGAAAGAGGAGACGATTCACGAGGATCTGTTGTGGTCGACGACGCAAGCGTTGTCGGCGTTTTTCGCAAGGCCTATGAATGGAGAGCATTTTATACGACTTCAGGGAGCGCAGGTAACTTTTGAACGGGAAAATTTTCAAAAAATTACTGTAGTTTCTTTTATGTGCTCATGAATTTTTGAGAAAAAAATTTTCCTGAAAGCTTTGAGACAAAGTTTTGACTCGAAAAAATGAAATTTTCAAGAAAATTGGGTCCTGGCCGGAAAAATAGATAAACAAACGAGGAAGCCCTGAAAAATAAGAAAAATTCGGGTTACTGTAGTTTTGGTTCGTGAAAATGAAATTTTCAAAAAAATTTTCAAAGAGTACTGTAGTGTTCACAAGCCCGGAAAAAATGAGAGAAAAATTTTTCCTGAAATTTTTTTTCATTTTTTGCTCTAAAATTTGTCGGGACCAGAAAAAAAATCAGATTTTCACCAAAAATGGATCTTGAACCGAAAAATTAGCAAAAAAAACTACGGTTACTGTAGAATTTACCGCGAAAATTAAATTTTCAAAAAATTGGGTCCTGGGCCAAAAAAATTGAGTGTTTACTGTAGTTTTTTTACCAGAAAAAATTTTTTCTCCAAAAATCCGATCTCAAAACATGAACTACTGTGGCCTACTGTAGTTTTAAATAAACTCAGAAATTACTGATTCTATAAACATTTTTTGTTATTTTAAAATTAAGAAAATCGTCCTCAAAACTTTGCAGGTTACTGTAGTTTCCAAAAACCGTTTTTACAGGTGATTTGCGGTCTCCTCTCACACGGTTCATCTCGACTTCTCCACGAATTATTGGCATGTATGGCAAAAATATCAGATTTGCCGGCGATTCGCGAACAAAACATGTCCGAACCCATCTACAGTGTCATTCAATTGTTGGGCAGTTTCGATCCGACAATTGTCGAGAGAGCGACGGCGATTCTCATGAACATTGGATTGCACAACAAGGCCAACAAGAGGATATTGGTACAACACGGTGTGACAAATCACGTCTTCGCCGTGTTGAGAATGTCGGATCAGTTTAAACAGCTGCCAACTAGTCGTGAGTTTTTTTTTTCTTGTTTTTTTGGAAAATGAAAAATTGAAGTTTCTGGAAAAAAATCTGATCTCAAAACATGAAGTACTATGGATTACTGTAGTTTTGAATAATCTCAGAAAAGTACTGTAGATTCTCTAAAAACCGCTCAAATTTTTAGAGTTAATGAAAAATCAATTCTGAAAAAATCTATATTTTTTGAAACTCCGAAACTAGAGAAAACTTCTCGAAAGTGTTTCGAAAAAATTTCGATATTTTTTGAACGTGAGAAAAAGTTAAGAAAAATTCGAATTTCTTGGAGAAACTAGGAAAATGTGAATCGGAAATTTTTTTCTACTTGAAAATCTGGAAGTTGTGCTCCTCAAAAATTAAAAAAAATTTGGTCTCTAAATTTTTCAGAGTTTGAAAATTTTTCGGATCTAGTTTCTTCTCCAAAATTAATTGTTGAATAATTTTGAGGTTGAGAAAAAATTTGAATCGGATTTTTGGCTTGAAAATCTGACATTTTTTACCGGAAAGTTTGGATCAGAGCAAAAGTTTTTTGTTTTCGGGGCATGCAGAAGGCCGAAATTCGGGTGAAAAATCGCAAAATTCTGAAAATTTTTAAAAATTCAAAAAAAAATGAAAACATTTGACCTAGATTCAAAAAAATTTTCAAAAAAGTTTTTTTTTTTGAAAAAACCTGGCCACCAGAATTTTGGGTTTGGGTAAAAAATCTCAAGTTTCGTGTTGGATCTTCATTTTACTACAAAATTGAGAAATTTGGCGTCAAAATCAAACATAAAATAACGTGAAAACCGAAAATTAAAATAAACAGATCTGAAATATGTCCGTTTTTTTTTTGAAAAAAAAATAACCAAAAAAATGTTTGCAGCCGAACACGCGGAAGCGATTCGCATCCAACTGCGAAACATCTACGAGAACTGTCTCCGCGTTCTGACAAACGTGACAATGATGTCACCGCAGGACAGTCGCGAGACTGCCATCGAAGCGTGCAAAGCGATCAGTTCGAATATGGGATCGGCGACGATTTTGTTGAACTTCATTTGCAGCGGCAAACGATATTGTCGGAAGCTGGCGATCACAACGCTGAAACGAGTCATCGAAACGATTCCGGCTTACGCCGAACAATTTGTCGATTTGTATTCGACGACCAACGAACAATTGCCAATGTTGTTGTTGAAAAGAATTTGGGAGAGCTTGCCGAAATGGTGGACTGTGGTGAGTTGAGCCTTTTTTTTACTCTCAAATTTTCTAGAAAAATTGACTGAAAATGTCTGAATTTTGGTCGAAAAATTGGACGAGAAATGTTTTTTAAAAATTTGAAAAAAAATTCTGAAAAATTAGATTTTTTTTTTTTGAAATTTCATCCATTTTCCCTATATTTTTTTCCTGGAAAGAGTTTTTTTCGAATTTATTTCTTTACAGTTTTCTAAAACAATTTTTTTCAATTTTTTTCGAAAAAGTTTCAGATTTTGATGCTTAAAAATTGGCCCAGAAATTTTTTCAAAAATTGAAAAAATCCGAGTTTTTTTTCGAAAAAATTTGGCTGAAAAATTTTCAATAAAAATCCACATTTTTTTAAATCAATTTTTTTGCGAAAAGTCAAATTTTTTTGGAACATTTTTCTGATTTTTTTTTTGAAATTTTTGTCAAAAAAAAAATTATTCACATTTTTTTGAAATTTCAGTCATATTTTTTCAGAAAAAAAGTTGGCGACCTTTTTTTCCCGGAAAATCAGAATTTTTTCAAGAAAATAATTGCCCAATTTTTTTTTGTTTCAAAGTTTTAACCAAAATTTCCCGAAAAATTAAAGTTTTCTGACTATCAGATTTTCCAAATTTTCAATTCAATCAATAATTTTTCACCAAATTTTTCAGAACAAAGAATTGATGCAAAACATGGGCAACGCCGAATCGGAAGCCAATCGAAAAGATCACGAAGATATTCTGAAACGAGCCACTGGTCTGTTGACAACACTCTGTTTGGATGGTAACAAGAAATTTATGGATGATGTCAAAAATATGTTGTGAGTTTTTATTTGTTGAACGAAATTTTTTTGGCAAAAGTTTTTAGTCCGAAAAATAGAAATTTTTCAAGTTTTCAAAACGAAAGTCGAAAGTGAATCTCCGGGTTACTGTAGTTTTTTTTCCAAAGATTTTCGGCCGCCCAGAATTACTGTAATTTTAGTTAGCGAAAAATTGAAAACTACAGTAACCCAGAACCATATATTTCTATCGCTGAAAACAAAAAAAACTACAGTAACCTAACGAAAAAAAGTACTGCAAAAATCCAAAAAAAAATAAGCACCTAAAAAATTCAAAGTTTTCACAAAAAACTAAAACTACAGTAACCCGGACTGAAATTATTGACTACTTTTGTTTTTTTAAAGACTACAGTAATCTAAACGCTGGGTTAAATTTTAGAAGTAGAGAACTGTAGTTTTGAAAAACAAAGTTATCTAAAAATGTTAATAATTTTTGAAACAAAAAGAACGGCTACTGGAAGTACTGTGGTTCTGAAAAATTCAAAAAAAAAAAAAACGGAGAAAAGTGATAGGTGAGAAGGCGCGAAACCCGGAAATTGTTTGCAATAACTTTTTTGGAAATTTTCGATTTTCAGTCACCAAAACTACGGTAATTTTGACTACTAGACGCCCAAAAAATTTGAAAGAAAATTGCCGAAACGTCTAGTTTGACAGTTTCAGTGAATTTCAAAATTTTCACAAATAACCAAAACTACAGTAACCCAGATTTATAAACGCAGAGTAATGTAGTTCTGAAAAAATTGAGCTGAAAATTTTTTTAAATCAAAAAAAAGCTAACACATGTAAAGGCGCATATCTCGGAAATTGTTTGGAACTAAGAAATTTTCAAAAAAATTCAAATTCCATTTTTTTGCAGAACAACCGGCGGAGCCAACCCGTTCCTCCTGCTCACACACGAAATGAGTGATCCGATTCTGTTCGACTGGCTCTCTTTTATCTGGAAAGTTTGCAACACGGACGAAAATCTCAAACAACGACTATTGTTCAAACTGATGAAATCGGCGATTGCCGACAATCCGATCCTCCGCGAACTGCACGATCGCCGCCCAAATCCGCAAATTCGCCAACTTCTTGCCAGCATCAATCAGTTGGCTCAACAACAACAATGTGTGTAGTTTGGTCCCGAATATTTACCGGTTTTATTTAAATTGTTGTTTGTTTGTTTTTCGATCTACCAAAAATCTCGCATTTCTTTCACTTTTTTTGTATTTTTAACATATCACTTTTTTCTCCTTTTTTTTTGATAAATTTTCAACTTTTTTCATTTTTTTTTTGCTTTTCGAAATATTCCAATTATTGATATTTGGATTTATATTATCTTATCATTGTAGAGTTTTTGAAAAGTTCGAAATTTTTTGGTCTCGAGTGGATTTTTCGCCTTTTTTTGTGCAAAAAATCTGATTTTTCAAAAAAAAAGTTTTTGAGACCTCGAAAATTCAATTTTTTTTTGGTCTCGTGTGGATTTTAAGCTTTCATTTTGTGCAGAAACTCTTGTTTTTCAAATTGGTCCATTAAAAAAAAATTTTCAGACCTCAAAAATTGGGCAGTTTTTGTCAGTAAAGTTTTTTTTTACTGAAAATTTTTATGACCAAAAATATTGAATTTTTTTGGTCTCGAGTGGATTTTAAGCCTTCATTTTGTGCAGAGAATCTAGTTATTCAAATTGTTCCAATTTTTCTGAAAAAAAGGTTTTTCGAACCTGAAAAATTGGACCTACAGTTTTGCTATGCAAAATTTTTTTTGTCTGAAAATTTTATGAACAAAAAAATTCAATTTTTTCGGAACTTTTTTTGGTCTCGAGTGGATTTTGACCCTTCTTTGTACAAAAAATTTGATTTTTAAAAGAAAAAAGTTTTTCAGACTTCAAAAACTGGACCTATTTACAGTTTTGCTATGAAAAGTTTTTTTGTCTGAAAATTTTGTGACCAAAAAATTCAATATTTTCCCATTTTTCTTGATCTCGAGTGGATTTTTCGCCTTTTTTGAGCAAAAAATCTGATTTTTCAAAAAGAAAAAGTTTTTGAGACCTCAAAAATTGCAATTTTTTAGTCTCGAGTGGATTTTTCGCCTTCATTTTGTGCAGAAAATCTAGTTTTTCAAATTGGTCCAGTTTTTTTTTTCGAAAAAGTTTTCGAACCTCAGAAATTGGACTTACAGTTTTGCAATGAAAATTTTTTTTTGTCTGAAATTAACTTTTTTGTGCAGAAAATCTTTTTCAAATTGGTCCATTTTTCTGAATTTTGTTGGACCTCAAAAATTTTTGTTTTCAAAGTTTTTTTATGACCAAAAAATTCAATATTTTCCCATTTTTCTTGGTCTCGAGTGGGGTTTTCGCCTTTTTTTGTGTGGAAAATCTGATTTTTCGAGAAAAAAAGTTTTTCAGACCTCAAAAATTTAATTTTTTTTGGTCTCGAGTGGATTTTGAGCTCTTTCTTTGTGCAAAATTCTGGATTTCCAAATTTGTCCAATTTTTTTCGCGAAAAAGTTTTTCGAACCTCAAATTTTGACCTACAGTTCTGCTATGAAAAGTTTTTTGTCTGAAAATTTTGTGACCAAAGAATTCAACATTTTTGGTTTTTTTTTTGGTCTTGAGAGAATTTTGCGCCTTTTTTGGTGCAAAGTTTTTTTTCTGAAAATTTAGATAAATCTTTGGGAATAATTAGAAAATGATTTTGTTGAAATTTTTTCGGTCATGACCCCTTTTTTTCTGAAATTTTTTTATTACCTAAAAAATTTTGGTAAATCTTCAAAAATTGGATTTGTTCCAGCGAATTGTTTTGCGAAAAAAACTTTAAAAAAACATTTAAAAAATTAATATTGAACTTCTGTTGCTAGAATTCCACAAACAACTCCTTGAACTGGCCCGAAGCATCTGAAATTGTTGTTTTAACATCATGGGTTACTGTAGTTTTCAATACCCTCTGAATGAAACACACTATTTTATGTTGCAAAACGATTTTCAATTTCAGACAAAAACTTTTTTTTTCATAAATTTCTAATAAAAACTTTCGACATCAAGCGGATAAACTTTTTTTGCATAACCCCATAAACTCACGACACATCTGTCAATCCCTGATATTGTCCACTCAACGCAGCGCAACCCAATTTGTAGTTGGCCGTAAGATCAGTAGTCCCCCAATAGAACCCATCATTGCCGGTTGCGTATCCGTCCAACCAACGAAACGCAGTTGTGTCGGTGCAGCTTGCGTTGGCTTGAAGACATTCGTTGTATCGAATTGCGCCGATGTAGAGCAGTGCGTCCGAGCCGAAATTTACGATCGCTAACGCTGCAAACATTGGAAATTTTCAGAGTTTTTCGGGCCGGTCTGGAACAATTTTTAGACACTTTTTGGTCTAGATTTTTTCTGAACAAAAAAGCCGGACTGAAACAGGATTTAGGCCCAGTTTCTGATTATGAGAAGTATTTTTTTATAAAAAATTTCAAAACTTTTGATGAGTTTTTTCGTAGTCGAGAAATTTTGGACCAAAATCCCGGGCCCGATTTATTTTCCGCAGATTTTGACCTGAATTTTCTGAAAAACTGATTTTCAGAATTTTCGGGTCGGCCTGAAAATTTTCAAATAACTCTGTCCAAAGTCAAATTTTACGAAATTCTCGAATTTGAAATTTTAGAATCTCAAAAAAATGACCACGTGAACTTCAAAAAAAATGTATCTATCTACTCCATCTTCATCTGAATCATTATTCCAAACGTTAATTTCAAAAAATGGGAAGCGTCGTAAAAATTTCAAATTTGGAAGTGAGTTTTTGGACTAGAGAAATTTTTCTGTGAGAAAAAGTACTGTAGAGTTGAATGGGCCCAATAATATACAGCTTTTGAGGAAAAAGGGTACTGTAGATTTGTATATTGGGATTACTGTAGATTTCGTGTAAAAAGGGTACTGTATTTTTTGGTTATCTCCATTATTTCTTTACAAAAACTTCACCACCAAAATTTCTGGACCAATTTTGGTGGTGAAAATCTTGGCCAAAACTTTCTGGCCCTTCCAAAAGGCCCGGCTCACAAAACAACATTTTTAAGAGCACGGAAAATTTCCGACAAAAATTGTGCTCCATTTTTCGGGCCAATACTTTTTAGGCGTGTCTTGGCCTAAAGGCCCGGTCCAAAAAATCAAAAAAAAAATCCGCGCCGAGTTTTTCTAAAGCAAAATTTGAGCAAAGTTTTGTGTTGAAAAAATCTGTGCCGAAGTTTTCTGCACATTTTCAGTGCCTCGAAAAATACTCGGCCCAAAAAACAAACTCAAAATTGTCACGAGCACTAAATTTCCGACAAAAATTCTGGGCCAATTATTGTGTTAAAAATATCTGGGCCGAAATTTTTGGGCATTTTTTGATCCTTTTGACCTGTCCCAGAAACCCCAAAAAAAGTTCTAAAAATGCTCGGCCCAAAGCCCCCGGCCCGCGCCCAAAAACGAACCCAACATCGTCAAGACCTCGGTCGACGTCTGAAAACTCGACAACACCGATCCGGACTCGATCTCATTGCACTGTTGTTCAGCATTGGCTTCCGTATAATTGACCGACGCGTTCATATACATTCCCATACACCAATGCATATTGGTCCGATTGAACATTGTCCATCCTTCGGGGCACATGTAGTACGACAATGCGGTTGTCGCCGGTATTGTATGCGCGACTGTTGTCGCGTCGTCGTCGCCGCTTGTTGTTGTCGTCGTCGCGTTCGAATCGTAGTCGTCGTCGTAGCATTCGGAATTGTCCGAACTCGCTTCGTAGAATGCGCAGAACGTTGAGAGCGGTAGAATTAGGAGGGGAAGAAGGAAAATTTGAATTTTTGACATTTTTTTTTGCAAACCCAAAAAAAATCATATTTTATATGAATGGTTGTTGATGATTTGCATAACAAAAAAATGGGGTTTGCAAAATGTATAATTTTGAGAAAATGTACACTTTTCAACAAATACAGTACCCAGGTGGTACTGTAGATAATAAACTTCTTTGGAGATCCGAGATTACTGTATTTTGAAAATTCTCTTTGGAGGTTACTGTAGCTTAACCCAGTTTGATTTGTTGCTCGAGAAATGTACACTTTTAAAAACTACAGTAACCAGGTTAGTACTGTAGTTTTTTTGAACCCCGGGGGTACTGTAGGTATGTCAAATAATGAGAAAACAAGGTTACTGTAGTTTTCTTCGAGAAAAATTCAAATTTCAAAAAATTGAAATCATGTACAGTAACCGGAGTGAAATTCCTAGGTTACTGTAGTTTTCAAATTTATCTGAAAGTTACTGTAGTTTAACTTAGTTCGGTTTTTTGCTCGAAAAATTGACACTCTAGTTACAGTACCCTGAGTACAGTACCCTCTGTCCCTATAAAATCTGAAGTACTGTAAGCGAAAAAAACTTTATTGGCCTCATCATTATTGCGAAAAGAAGAAAAATGCAGTTTCAGAAAAAAAAATGTCAGAAAAAAATCAACCCGTATCTCAAAATCATCTAAATGCGCTCTATTGATAACATATTTTTTGTTTCTCTCGAAAAAAAATCCATTTTTTTTTTCAGAGAAAGGTTGGATTGTGCGTGTGTAGTAGACGAACGTCCATCATTTCGTTGTCAACCTCATCGGTGGATACTGTACTTTGTTGTTGTTGTTGTTGTTGTTGTTGGGGCTGGGGTACTGTAGTTTGTGGTAGTTGCTGCTGATTACTGTTGTTGTGAAGAAGAAGGACCATATCGTTGTTGTTGTTTGTCGATGTTGCACCGGCTGCTATACTTGTCATTGAACCGTTTGCCTACAAACACAGGTATGTTCCTTTAAGAGTTGAGAGTACTGTAGTTTTGGATAATTTGAAACTTTTGGGGTTTGGAAAATCATGGTTTCTGAAACTTTGTCTTCAAAAAAATTCGAGTACTGTAGTTTTGAAAAATCCTCAAAAATTTCGAAAAAAAATGGTTTTTTTCTATTAAAATTCTGAGTTCTGTAGTTTTCAATAATTGGGAGTACTTTAGTTTTGCAAAACAAAAAAAAATTTAATTTTTGGGTACTGTAGTTTTGATTATTCCCTGTTTCTCTAGAATACTGTAGTTTCAGAAAAACATACATTTTCGAGTTTGGAAAACTTAGGAGTACTGTAGTTTCAAAATATTTAAAATTTCGAATTTTGAAGTTTTTGAGTACTGTATGTTCCAAAAAAAAAGTCGAATTTTGGGTACTATAATATTGAAAAACATCTCGAAGTTTTTGGAGTACTGTAGTTTTTGGAGTAAATGATTTTTGAGTACTGTAGTTTCTCAAAAATCTCAGAATGTTCAAATTTTGGGTACCGTAACTTATGTGAAGTTCACATTTTGAACTCAAATTTCTGGAAAAAAGCGAAGTACTGGATACTGTAACTAAGAAACATTAGGAATTGATTATAGTAGCTGTTTCCGTCCTGTTCCTTTAAAGAGGAAACGTTTTTTTTTCCCGAAAACTGGGGTACTGTAGTTTTCAAAATGTTAGAAAAACACCTAATATTGTTGTTGTGTTGTAAATTTTCATGCACCTTTAAAATACAGTAACCCTTGCTGACTCACTTGATAATTTGCCGCATTCGGTTTGTTCGTCGCCAAACACGTTGAATTTGTCGCGCCCATTTTTGTCGACGAACTTCGACTCGATCGATAACGATGTTGTAGTTGACTGTTCAGCGCGCCTAGAATAATGTGTATTGAGTTTTTGTCCAAAAAAGTGTGTCGCGTGTGGCGCAGTGGTTTATGTGCTCGTCCCTCGCCACAGGCAAATTCCCGGATAGCTGCGGCAGAGCTGCGGCAGCTATTTTCTGCTGGCAGAGGTCAGGCAGGTACCACGCAGCTCTGCCGCAGTTCTGGACCGATTCCGGCATTCCTGCGGCAGAGCTGCGGCAGACCTACCGAAATCGCTCTAAAACTGCGGCAGAGCTGCGTGGTACCTGCCTGCCCTCTGCCAGCAGAAAATAGCTGCCGCAGCTCTGCCGCAGCTATTCAGGAATTTGCCTGTGTCCCTCGCTCACGAGGCCAAAAGTTCGGGTTTTGTCGCGGCGCCGAATTTTTTTTTTATTTTTTGCAAAAAATGCACTCACCGTAAAGTATCCAATTAATTGCCGAATTTGTGAATGGCAGCGCATGAATGACGTACATGATGTAGACGAAAAGGGGCGGAGCCGAACGTTCTTCGGCCAAATTTTCGAGATAGACGGCAAACACGGTGGCCATCCAGAACGGTGTCCAACACAGAAAATAGAAACAGGCGACGGCCAAAGTGTACAGAGAGATGTGCAGGAAGGGAATTTGGGAACTCTGTGAGAAAACGAGTTGTTGTTGGTTTTCAAAATTTTGGCCCAGATTTTTTGGGGCCGAAATTGCACTAGTTTCTAGGCCATTTTTCACTTGAACCTATACCTGTTACCTGTATATTTAAATGTTGGCCTTTTTTGTTTCAAAAAATAGGCCCAGACTTTTTAGTTGTTTCTTTTTTTGTTTTTTGGATCCTTTTTGGTTACTGTAGTTTTTTTTTTCTGGAAAATCAAAAATCCAGAAATTTTCTGAACTACAGTACCCCCGAGTGGTACCGTAGGTGACAGAATTTTTTGAATATTTCAGGTTACTGTAGCTTGAGAAATTTCTGATAATTGCTTTTTTCGCTCAATTGACACATGTTGAAATTTTAAACTTTTTTTGTATTTTTGAAAGTACAGTAACCCGGATTAGGATTGAATTTTTGGTTTACTGTAGATTTGACGTTTGTTATGACAAAAATTTTTTTTTGAAAAATTAGCACTTTTTTCCGAAAGGGGCCCCATTTTTTGAAATCACAAAAATTTATTTTCAAAATTCCGGGCCGGTCTGAATTTTTTCAGATCAACTCGAATTTTTCAGAAATTATTTGAATATAGTTTTATTTCAAAATCCGATTAGTCTAAAAAATTCAAATTTTTCATATTTTTCCAGATTTGAAAAATAGCGTAAGGTTTGATTTTCAGAATTTATTATCCCCAAAAAATCCAGGCCCGGCTGAAAGTTTCGATTTTGAGAAAATTAGAGATTTTTTTTTGAAATTTTTTTGAAATCACAAAAGCCATAATCTCACCTTAAAAGTCCTTGTGTGCTCTCTCAATTTGCTCAACAATTTTGTGTAGAAAAATGCGATCGAGATGAGCGGCAGACAATAGCACAAAATGAACTGGTAGATTGTGAACGCGGTGAATGTGTGCGAATCGATGTTGACCATACATTTCTCAATTCTCATACGTGTCAAAATACCCGGGCCTGAAAAATGAAGTTTTTTAGAATTTCTGGGTTTTTGGGGTACTGTAGTTTTTCTCGAAATTTCTGAATTTTTGGGCCTGGAACATATAGACTATTGTAGATTTTTGAATATCTAGAAAAGCTGGAAAAATGAGAAAAATAAATTTTTGAAAATCTATGACTTTCAACCTCAAAATATCAAAATAAATTTTTTTTTCTCAAAATCCAGATTACTGTAGTTTTTCCTCGAAATTTCTCTTTCTGATTTTTTGACCCCAAATTTTTGACATACTGTAGTTTGTCATTTCTCCCAACTTTTGAACAAGGTGGAGTACTGTAGTTTTTGAAAATTTTGAAATCTGAAAATGTTTTTTTCAGAATTTGAAGTACTGTAGTTTTTTTTAGGAAGGACTTTTTAGGTCTGAATTTTTAGAGTACTGTAGTTTCGCATTTTTTCGAATTTTTGAACCAGATGTGAGGTACTGTAGTTGGGATGTGAGGTACTGTAGTTTATTTCGAGAAAAATGACTCAATTTTTTTTGCTCAGCTTTTAGAATTTGTTTGGATCTCAAAAATTCTAAAATCTTCGTTTTTTGTCAAAAAATATCGAAATCAATTTTTTCTGAAGTTCTGGATTACTGTAGTTTTCTCTCTCATATTCCAAAAATACAGTAACCCAAAGTGGATCCGGCATGAGAATCCCAGCTTTTTCTGAAAATGGGTACTCTAGTTTTGAGTCAAAAATTTGACAAAAACATTTTTCAAAAATTTCCTGTTTCATATACGTTTCAAAAAAATCAGAAAATCAAGATTTTGTTTTATGTTTGTACATATTCACCATACTCTCTAGTTTCTCTAATCACCCTCTTCACACAAAACGCCTGGCTTAAAGGCGCATGAAAACATCACATAGTACTGTAGTTTTGACTCACCCGTAACTCGTTCATACAAAATAATCTCCTGAATAGTGAACGACCACAAAAGTGGGTAGAGTGTGATGAATGCGTAGACGGCCAGTCCCAACAAAATCGTAATGGCAATGTTGCGCGAACGCAAATACTTGCGTTGCGCATGACACACGCCTGCGTAACGATCGAAACTCATTGCGGTGAGGATGAGAGCGCTCAAAATTTTGCCGAAATTCTCGCAGACCGCATGCAACTTGCACGGAATTAGGCCAAACATCCAGAAACCCAAAATCTGATCGATAATTGTTAGCGGTAAACTTAGACACACGGCGAAATCGACGCATGACAACACGATGACGTAGATGAGAGTGTTGTCGAGTGTTGCGCGCGACGAACGAACCACGTGGTAGATGGTTGTCAGAACGGCAACGTTGCCGCATGTTCCTGGAAATTGCGCATTTTCGTTTACCCAAAATGTTAGACATGGTTTTGTAGCAAATTTTGTGCTCTTCAAGGCCCACTACTTCATGTTGCACCTAGTCGCACCAGAAAAAAGTTATTTCTGTAGAACTTATTTTGGTTTTTTTTGAATTTTCTCAGCCATTTTTTGGTCAAAATTAGGGGCCGCTCTGCGGGAATTTGTAAAATTCTGTAACTTGATCAAGTAGAGTATTTTTTCGCCGGCCCTGAAAATAAAAAAAGCCCGGCCCGATTTGGATCAGACGGGTTTCCAAGTTGGACTTTTTTTGGCTGAATGAAATTTTTCAAAACACCCAAAATTCGTCACATATTTTTGTCAGAAAATTTTTTTTGAAACAAAAATTTTGAATAATTAACAGCGTTTGGAAAAATGAGCTGAAAAACTACAGTACTCACGTTTTTTTCCGAAATTTGACAAAAAAAAT
The DNA here is from genome assembly GCA_963572245.1 of Caenorhabditis sp. 8 KK-2011. Taxonomy (NCBI): domain Eukaryota; kingdom Metazoa; phylum Nematoda; class Chromadorea; order Rhabditida; family Rhabditidae; genus Caenorhabditis; species Caenorhabditis sp. 8 KK-2011. Next base: position 2,980,895 of record OY751548.1, read on the forward strand.
AAAAATTCAAAAATTTCCTGTCTCAAATACGTTTAAAAAAAAGCGAGAACTTTTTTGTAATTGATTTTCCATGTAGAGTAACCCAAAAAAAATTTTTTTTTTCTGAAAATAAATACTTTATTTTTGAATTTAAAAATTTGAAAAAAAAACTTTCAAAAATTTCCTGTTTCAAGTACGTTTCAAAAAAAACCAGAAAATCAAAAAGTTGATATCACAGCGATTTTCATGTGTTTGCCTATGAGATTTATAAATACCAAACAGCTACAGTATTCATTTCCTGGACAATCGAAAGTACAGTAACCCAAAATGGGTCCGGCCTGAAAATCTTAGTATTTTCTGAAAATGGGTACTGTAGGTTTAAGTTTTGAAGGTGAAAAATCAAAAAAAAAAAATTCTAAAAATCTCTGTTTCGAGTATGTTTCAAAAAAACAGCTAGAATTTTTTTGTGATTTTTCTACCATTGTACGTTCACCCAAAAAAAAGTACTGTTGTTTTGAGCTTTGAATTCAAAAATTCAAAAAATTAAAAAGTTAGTAATTACCAAAATCTAAATACCTCTATTGATTCACTTTAATTTTCCTGTTTTTTTTTTGAAACGTATTTGAAACAGGAAAATTTTGAAACTGAAATATTCAAAAAAAAATCAGGCATACAGTAGCTTTTAACTTTAATGCTTCCCGCCAAAATTTGAATTTCAAATTCTGCAGAAAACTAGTACAGTACCACCATGTCTAATAGATCCAGTTTTTAGCGCCAAAATTCGAAAAATTCCAAAACCGTACCTAACAAGAAAAGCCACAAATACGAGACGGCCATTATCATGACGTGCAGATCCTCATTGTTTGGCGGTGGCAAAACATCGTTTACTATATTGTAGGCGCGCTGAAAAAAGGGAATTTTGAGCTATTTGAGCTCGGAGAGAGCTCTAAAGTTTTGGAATTATCCCCAACAAGGATATAGTCTACTGAAAACGGGAAACTGGAAAAATGTGACGTTTGTGGCGCAGTGGTACAAGGCGCTTTTTGGATGTGAGTTGTGGCTGTGGGTTCGATCCCCGCCTCGCAATTTTTTTTTTTTTTTTTGAAAAAAGTTTTTTGTTCCTCACCAAATTCTGCTCGAATCCCATACCGTATAGCTCTTCACTTTCATTCATTCTGTAAAAAAGGCTACTTTTTCCAACAAACAAAAAAAAGTGGACAACAAGAGACATTCAGCCGCAGAAATTTTTTTTATTAGTTTGTCAAAAAAATATATTATGAAATGAACTTTTGCGGGGCGGACTAATGGAAAAGAAGAAGATGAGATGAAGAAGAAAAAGAAAAAAAAATGAAAAATGGCGAAAAATTTATGGATTGGATGGAATATAAAAAAGCAGAAGAAATTGAAAAAAAAAAAACACATTTAGAAAATATAATGTACTGTAGTATGCCATTTTGGATAATGCATGAGAGTGGGCGTTTTGGCGCTTAAGAGCTCGTCATTTTTTGTTTAAAGGGACATGAATTAATGACTACAGTACTCTGATTTTTTGAAATCGGAAGAAGATTTTCAAAAAAATTACTGTAGTTTTCCAGAAAACTGTTGTGCTCGGGCCGAAAAATATTCAAAACTACAGTAGTCTAAGATAAATTCGGGTTACTGTACTTTGAGAATTTTTCAATTTTCTCAAACTTCAAAACTCATGGGGAAAAAGTCAAATTTTCGAGATTTTAGAACAAAATCTGGGCCGGTCCGGAAAACTTTCAAAACTACAGTAAGGTTCGGGTTACTGTAGTTTTCTCTGTTTTTGACATTTGAAAAATTTCAGAAATGTACCCTGGGTTACTGTAGGTTATCACTAGAAGGTCAGATTTATTTGTAATCAAAAAAAAATCCAAAATTTCGAGATTTCAGAAAAATACACGGCCCGGTCCGGAAAATTTCCAAAACTACAGTATGGTTCAGGTTACTGTAATTTTTTTTCTTTTTTGTTGAAATTCGAAGATTTTGCCAAAACTACAGTAACCTCAAAAATCTATGTTTTTTTGCAAAGCTACAGTACTCCTCCACTTTGCGCCAAAATTTTTTGAAATTTCTGGGAACATTATAGCTACAGTAATCATACAGAAAACTGTTCGAGAAAAAACTACAGTACCCCTGATTACAGTACAGTACCCCACCAAGCAAAAGTCATATTTTGAAAACTATTTTTTTTCGAAAATCTACAGTACTCCTAAGTACAGTACCACTATTTCAAATAACACCAGGGCTTTGAGGCATTTCCAAAAAGGCTCCAGGTTACTGTAGTTTTCAACTTCCACGGTCAAAAAGCAACAATAAATAACCAAAAAAATTGGGGGCGCTGATCAGATTTTCTAAGAAAATGTAGTTTTTTTTTTGTTTTCAAAACTCTTTGAATGAATAATAAACAAAACAAGAAAATGATGAAGAGACGAGAAAAAAAATGAAAATGAAAAAGAAGAAAATGTTGATGGTGATGATGATGATGATGAATTAATTAGGACAGAATGCAAATGAGAGCAAAAAGGAAGAAGAAAAGGAGAAGAAGAAGAAGAAGAAGGTGCTCATTCCAGGATCTCCGAAGAAGAAGAAGAGAGACTTAATTCCTCTTCTTCATCTTCTCAACCAATCGAAATTATGATGATGATTTGAAAAATTACTGTAGAATAGAGGAGGAAGTGTTGGAGAAAGAAGGGAGGAGGAGGAGGAGGAGGAGACAAGGATGTGCGTTGTTTTGTTGTTTTTGATCGAGAAGGGGTACTGTAGTTTTTGTAGGAACGCTGAGAGGTTGAAAAGGTTTTTTGAAAAGCTGATTGGGTACTGTAGTTTTAAACAAAATTTAAAAAAGGTACTGTAGTTTCGAACAAAATTGGAGCCCGAAACTTGAAGAGGTTTTTGTTAGGGTACTGTAGTTTTTGAAGAAAAAAAACATTTCAGAGGGTACTGTAGTTTTTACAAAAAAAAATGAGAAAAAGGGTACTGTAGATTTTAAAAAATCTGTTATTTTCTACTTCCTACAGTACACCGAAGTTTTCGAGTGGAAAAAACTGAAAAATGCATAATTTTTCCATTTCAAAAAAATTTCAGATCCAAACAGACACAGTTAAGAAGATACTGTAGTTTTGAGAAAACTTGAAAAAAAGAAAAAAATTTGAAAAATGTTACTGTAGTTTTTGAAAAACACGTTGTGAAAAAGAGTACTGTAGTTTTTTGTGAGCCCAGAAAAATAAAGTTAGGCCTACACTAAATTTTTGAGAAAATTTAAAAACCACCATAATTTTTGTTTTTCTCGAAAAACATTTTTTCAGACCCCCACAGTTAAGGAGGTACTGTAGTTTTGCGAACACTTGAAAAAAGAAAGAAACATTTTTCGAAAAACTTTACTGTAGGAAAATTCGAAACCAAACATTGAAGGGGGTTTTTTTGATTGGGTACTGTAGTTTTAGAAAAATATATAATTTTGAAGCTGAATCAGTCAAAAACTTTCAGACCCACCCCAGTTCAGAGAGTACTGTAGTTTTGAGAAACATTGGGAAAGAAAAGTATACTGTAGTTTTTTGTGACCCCCCGAAAAATTGTTTGGGACTGCCTACAGTACACCCAAGTTTTCGAGAAAAGTTTTTTTTTCAAAAATTTTTGAAAAAAAAGGTACTGTAGTTTTGAACGGAGAGTATGGGCAGACTAATCAAAATAAAAAACTGACAAAAAATAATAATACCACTTTGAAACGTATTTTTCACTGGTTTTTGAAAAGTTCTCAAAAGCACAACAAAATTTAGAATTTTAAATTTTCGCGAGAATTTTTGAGAAACCAACAAGAATCCTAATTTGTCCCTATCACGAAAAAAAAATTCAAAAAAAAATTTCTGAAAAAAGGTTACGGTAGTTTTGAACAAAACTTAGGTAGTTTTTTTTTGAAAAAAAACATCTCATATGTGAGAAGAGAGTACTGTAGTTCTGAAAATGAGCCCACATTTCTAAAGCCTATATTTTTTTTCGTTGGTGGAAGGATTTTTCAAAAAATTGAACTAGAATATCAAAAACCAGTTGGAGCATCAAACAAACTGGGTTGAAAAATAATAATTACAATTTGAAACGTATTTTTCGCTGGTTTCTGAAAAATTCTCAAATTTTTGATTTCGCAGCTGAAACGGGTTTTTAATTGTGAAAAAATAAAGAAAAATCAAAATTTGGGGAAAAGGGAGTACTGTAGTTTTTTCTCTGTGTCGGGGGATTTTTTGAAATAAAATCATGAGATTTTTAAAAATTTTTTGAAAGTTTAAAAAAATTAGTTAGTCAAACTTCCGGTCCAGAAAAATATAGGTTTCAGAAAAAAAAGTCTCAGAAATTTTTCTTCCAAAAAATTTTCAGGAACAAATTGTTCATAACCCGACAATTTATTTCCAGAAACATTTTGGACCCAAAAAAGGTGACAGAGAGAAAAAAAAACGAAAAATGTTCTCGAAATTGTTTCCGGAAATTGTTCTGAAATGGAGAGGTTTTTTTTGGTGCCAAAAAAATCAGCCAGCGAAAAAATTCTGAATTTTTTCGCCCTTAAAAGTGGAGGAGACGCAGAGAAAAGTCATTAAAATTGCATTGTTTTTTCTTTCATCTCTTCATTGATTGGGTTGATGAAATGAACTACAGTACTTTGGTTACTGTAGTTTTGAAACATTATTTTGAAAATAAAAAATTCCCGGTTTTTTCTGAAGCTCGAAATTTGGAATCTGAAAAAAATTTGAAAGTTACAGTAACCTGAAAATTTCTCGATAAACTCGGATTACTGTAGTTTGCCAGATTTTTTTATTTTTCGAGAAGTTAGAAAAGTTTTTTTCCAGACCGCCCCGGTATTTTCTGAATGTTTTTGCTATTTCTAAAAACCTAGCTAGAAGAGTTACTGTAGTTTTGAGAAATTTCAAAAATTTTTGCATTTTTCTGTAACTTTTCAAAAAAAAAAACGGCCCAAAAAATTTTGCCACAAAAAACACATCTAAAAAAATTGAGAAAACAAAGACAGAACTATAACAACGAGGCGTATCAAATTACCAATTTTGTCGCCCACCAAAAAAACCTGTCGGGTGAGCAAATGCGCTCTGATGCAAAATTCCTAACAAGCGAAACTTTTCGACATTTCACTCCCGACGTTTTCAACGCCTGCGTGGTCTAGTGGTAACGCGATGTGTTGATAATCTTTTGATCAAGAGTTCGATTCCAGGTGCGACACAGGGGGTGGGCCAACAACCAATATCTATCCATTTTTTGGCCAAAACTGAAAACTGGCCGGTTTCTGCCTCAAAAAATACCTCTTTTTTGATTCTGACCAGAAAAGGTTTGAAAAAGAAAGGTGAAAAACTGGCTAGAAAACAGTGAGTGATCGTATAATTTTCAAACTGATTAGCTCCGCCCACTCAAACAAGAGAAATGGCGCGCTCCGTAACCAGTTAGATGTCGGTACACGAGATACCATATAAGATGCGCTTTTTTTTGTTTGAACTGCGGCAAGAAACCCATAGTTTCTATAAATTTTGAACATGTCCGAAACATCTTTTTTGACATTTCTTCACCAATTTCATGACAAAAATAACAAAATTTTACCAAAAAATTTCGTTTCAAAATCAAGAGCCAGAAACCGGCCAGATTTTTTGATGTCGGAAAAAAGGCCTTTCTGAGCTCATAAAGGGTTTCAACCAGTATGGCCAAAAAATGGTCAGATATTGGTTGTTGGCCCACCACCTGTGTTGATAATCTTTTGATCAAGGGTTCGATTCCAGGTGCGAGGAAAATTTTTTTTTGTTTTTTTTTTTCGAAAAACTGAGAATAGATGAGCAAGACCCGGGGGGAAAAGGCTAATAAAATGTGTGTAATCGAAAAAAATGGCAATTTCCAGGAGGATCAAGGAAAACGAAGAGCAAGAAAATAAATGAGCTCGAGTGCACACACACAAGAATACCAGAAGAAGGATTAGTTTTGCGACATGGTTTTGACATGAGACCGAAGAGAATCATCAAACATCATGAGAAGAAAATCGAGACGAACGCGAAAAAAAGTTGAGAAGGTGAGCGAAAAAAAAAGAGCTGGTAGTTGAATATGCGAATATGTAAATGATTGAGGAGGAGGAGGTGTGGTGGTAGGGAAGATATTGAGAGAAGATTGATGGAAAAACATTTAGATGACTGAATGTTTAAGTGGCGGGGAGGATTGATTCATCATCTTCTGGGGCCTGTGTGAAGAACAGCGGCAAAAAATTAAGTGGAAAAAAAAAATTTTTACGCTCGGAGGGGGAGTCGAACCTGCGACCTTTTGAGCCGAAACTCGGAACTGACACTTGAAATTACCGAAACATTTCAAAGGAACTTTAATCTGACGAGAATTTTTCCGAAAAAAATTTTGAAAAAAAAATTTGGCGCTCGGGTGCGGAATCGAGCCCTGACCTTTTGAGGCGAATTCTCGAATAAATTTTTGACTTTGTCAGAAAAAAAAACATTTTTTGACAAATTTTCGACTTTTTGCGAAAAAATTTTTTGAGCTCTTTTCTCTTGAAATTTTTACTGAATTTATATTTCGAAATTTTTTTTCGAGAAAAAATTTTGAGTTTTTTGCCCTCGCAAATTTTCCCAAATTTCTTTTCTGAAAAAAAATTTCGTCGCTCGGGTGGGGAATCGAACCCGTGACCTTTTGACCCGAAATTTCGAACAGACTTGAGTGCAACCGAAACCGGAAGTTTCCGACTTTTCTGCGGAAATTTTTTTGGAATTTTTTCGGTTGAAATTTTTACCAAGTTTATATTTCGAAATTTTTTTCACCAAAAAATGTTCAGAACTTATTCTCAAAAAAAAAAAAAATTCGCCGCTATGGTGGGGAGTCGAACCCACGACCTTTTGAGCCGAAATTCTCGAAAAGGCTTGAGTGTAACCGTAACCGAGAATTTCTGATAATTTTTGGAACTTTTTTTTCGTCCCAACTTTTTTCGAATTTAGTTTCGAAATTTTCTGGAAATTTTTATCTACAAAAAAATTTTGAAAAAAAATTCGCCGCTCGAGTGCGGAGTCGAACCCACGACCTGTTGAGCCGAAATTCTGAGTTTTTTTTTCCAAAAAAAATTTCCGAGATTTTCTCATTCGCAACTTTTTTCAAAAAAAAAAAAAAAAAAAAAATTAGTCACTCGTGTGCGGAATCGAACACGCGATCTTTTAAGCCAAACTTGCCGCTCTCATTTCTTCGCTCACAAAAAAAGGACAAAAAAAATGTTTTCGTTGTTTTTTTTTCTAGCTTTCTAGAAAAAACAACTAAAAATAAATAATTGATAGTTTTGAGTGAGATTTTTGAGATCGATAGCTCAACATTTTTTTTGTAAAAAAATTAGTAGGAAAAAATAAGGTTTTTTTCTCCGTTTTCAAAAAAAAAGAAGAGAAAAAATAATTGGTTCTCCTCTTTTTTTTTCCTCCCGTCTTCCATAAAAGAAATCTAATGAGGATTTTCACGCGTGATGACACCAAAAAACCTCTTTTTTTTAATTCGAAAAAAAATCACATGAGCAAAAAATCGAGGGGAATTTTTTTTTGAGAACTGAAACTGAAACTGAATTCAAAACTACAGTAACCCACAAAACTTTTTTTTCGTCTTGAAAATCACGTTTCTGAAAGTTCAGAAAATACCGGGCCGGTCTGAAAACTAGAATGAGCCTGAAAGTACAGTAACCCATATTTTTCCTGTTTTGAAAAATTCAGTTTTCAAAAAATGTTGAGATGGTGTGAAATTCTAAACTACAGTAACCCGCGTTTTTCTCGAACTTTTTGATTTGACATCATTTTTAGATCTGAAAAATCGAATTTTGGCAATTTTTCAAAATTTCATAAAATATCGGACCGGTTAAAAAACAGAAACTACAGTACTTTTTGTCAGATGAAGTTTACTCAAAAAATTCCAGTTTTTTTTTTTGAAAATAAAGTTTTAAACAAATGTCGTACCAGTTTGAAAATTTTTAAAAAAATCAATATCGAAACTACAGTAACCCACAAAATACATATTTTCGGGTTTGGAAAATCACTTGAAAGTTAAAGTTCAAAAAATACCGGGCCGGTCTGAAAACTAGAAACTACAGTAATTTCTTCCGACAAATTTAGGGTATTAAAAAATACAGTTCCTGTTTTGAAAAATTCAAGCTTCAAGAAAAAAAATGATTTCAAAACTACAGTAACCCGCAAATTTCAAGAAAATTTTGGCTGAAAAATCAAATTTTGACAATTTTTCAAAAATTTCAAAAAATTTCCGGGCCGGTCTGAAAACAAAAAAAACTCTTGTATTTTTTTTTTGGAGAACAAAAGTTTAAAATACAGTAACCCATATTTTCTTGTTTTGAAAAATTTCAGTTTTCAATTTAGAGAACTACAGTAACCCGCGTTTTCCAAATGTTTTGGTTTTTTTTTTCTGGAAAATCGAATTTTCACAATTTTCGAAAAATTCAGAAAGTGCCGGGCCGGTCTGAAAATCTAAAAAACACCGTATTTCAAAATTGTATTTTCCAGAATTTTCAAAATTCTTTCAATAAATCTCATAACTACAGTACTCTAGGCTTGCCTGACTCGAAAAAATGAACTACAGTAGTGAGAAAACTACAGTATCCTTGACGTTTTCCCCCCAAAAGTTTTCGATGGCACGGCGCCAAGTTTACCAACCAACTGTCCGATTGAACATGTTTCTTCTTCAGAACAACAAATTTATGACCTCTCCTTCTCTCTCTACCCAAAACGCAAAAAAATTCGAAAAAATATTTTGGCGCGCGCCCTGACACCCGTCAACTAATGAGCCGATTGATTGATTAAGCAATTGTAATGAGCTGTTTTGAATAGGTGGTTAATTGGGAAAAATGAGCGGGAAGGAGCCGCGCGCCCGAGCTCTCATTAGTGTCACTTTCAAAAATTCAAATCTTCTTTTGTTTTCTCGTTAGGCTGCGCTGGGTTACTGTAGGGACTCTCTCTTTCTCATTTTTCTCCGCCCTAAATATTTTCGAAAGTTTCATTGTTCCTCTTTGCTCTCAAAAGTGAGAAATTTGGAGAGATATTTTCATTTTCTCAAAGAATCCCAATATATTTTGGCTTCTAAATTTTCTCTACTTTTTGAACCTCTCAACTCTTAATGCACCTAACTCCAGAATTCATGGGTTACTGTATTAGTCATCTAGATATTTGGTTTTTGATTCTGACCACCACGAAGAAAATATTTATCAATTTTTCAGCCCACGTAGTTCTCTAAGGCGATAATCTCAGATTTTGGCAGTTAGTTTCCCAATTTTTTCCATTATTTTTCATTAAATGTATACTCCCCAAAATAAATGTTTTGAGACTCTCGTTGGAAAATGCTAGGACAGTCTCAAAACTTTGAGCTACAGTAATATATCTTTAGAAGTCTCTAAAAATACAGTATCCCATACTTTCGGAAAATTGTTTTCGAGTTTTCAAATAATTTCCGATTTGAAATACAGTAACCCGCGTTTTTTATCGATTTTTTTGGCTTTACATGATTTTTTTCTGAAAATTGAAAAAATATTTTTTTTTTTGAGATTCTGGTTTACTGTAGGTTCTGAAAAAAAAAACGTTGGTTCAGAAAATTTTCAAGCGCGCGAAAAACTTGACCAGACCTACAGTAACCCATGTGTGTAGTTGGTTACTGTAGATGGAGAGTTCTGAATAGCGTCATTGTACTTTTCTTCGTTCTCTCAAAAATGAGAAATTTGGAGAGATATTTTCATTTTACAAAAAAATGCCAAAATATTTTGGCTTCCATAGTTCTACCTCTCATCTCTGAATTCTACCTAGCTCCAGAATTCATTAATTACTGTATTAGTCATCAAGATATTTGGTTTTTGGTTCTGACCACCACGAAGAAAATATTTATCTTATTTTCAGCCCATGTAGTTCTATAAGGCGATACAACTGGATAATCTCAGATTTTGGTGGTTGTTTTCCCAATTTTTTAAATAAAATATATACTTCCCGAATCTAGGTGTTTGGGTTGCTGTAGTTTTTTTCTCAGATTCTGAAAAACTCGAAAAAACTAGCTCAAAAATAACCTCATTTCCATTTTTGGTTTTCAAACTGATTAGCTCCGCCCACTCAAACAAGAGATATGGCGCGCGCTGAAACCAGTGGAGTGTCGGGACATGAGATATGATATAAGATGCCATTGTTTTTTATTGAATCTCTGCAAAAAACACCATTGAAAGGCGTTGTTTCTAGAAAATTAGAACCTGTTGAGAATATTTTCTTCAATTTTTTGACTAATTTCTTGACATCTGAATCTTGGAAAAAAATTAGTTTCCAAAATGAGAACTAGAAATCGACCAGATTTTTGAGGTAGAAAGAAATTTGAAGCCCATGAATATGGCCAAAACTAGCCGGTTTCTCTTTTCGGGAAAAAAGGAATTTTTTGACTTTAGACCTACCGGGCTACTGTAGGTTTTCTCTGTGGAAAATCCGCCAGTTCAATTCTATTTTCCCAAAAAAAAAACCCAAAAATATTTTGGCTTCAAAATTTTTAAATTTTTTTCTTATTCTTCTCTGAATCTCTCATTTCTGAATGCTGTCTAACTCCAGAATTCATGGATTACTGTATTAGTCATCAGGATATTTGGTTTTTGATTCTGACCACCACGAAGAAAAATATTCATCAAATTTTCAGCCCACGTAGTTCTATAAGGCGATACAACTGGATAATCTCAGACTTTGGCTGTTGTTTTTTCCCAATTTTTTCCAAATTTTTTTCGTATAATATATACTACCCGAATCTGGGTGTTTGATTGAGTAAGATGTTAGGTTCGTCGGAAAAATGAAAATTTGAATTTTGAAAATCAGGCTTCAGAAGCGGCTGTTCCAAGAAAATCAGCTTTCCTTTTCCTAAAAAAAGGCTACTTGTTTTTTGAGAATTTTCCACCCGGAAACTCCGATTTCCGATTCCGTCCAAGCCTGTTTGGCAGGGCTGTCGTTCTAGGGCCCAGCCGGGAAAAGGGGTGTTAAAAATTGAGAAAACTGATGGGAAAAATCAATTTTTTTTTCACCAGAAATGCTTGTGGAAACATACGAGAAGGTCTTATTTGGTGAGGAAAACCAAATTTTTTCAAAACGGGCTTCTTTTCCAACATCTGGGAAGATCAATTTTCCCAAATGGCCCCAGAACGATAGCCCATCTTAAAACCGGGACCGGGCTCGGAAAGATCCTTCGCTTTCGGTAGATTTTTTTCAAATTCCAAAAAACCCAATATTTGAAATCATAGTTATTTTTCCGCCGAAAAACTCGGTGTCAACATGTGCCGCTTGATTGATGAGTAAGAGTAATGAGCTGTTTGAATAGGCGGTTAATTATGGGGAAGGAGCTGCGCGTGATTGAGAGCGCCCGAGTTGTTCTGATTAGATTAGTGTCACTTTCACACACACACAAAAATTTGAATCCTCTTTTGTTTTCTCGTTAGGCTGCGCTGGGTTACTGTAGGGACTCTCTCTTTCTCATTTTTCTCCGCCCTAAATATTTTCGAAAGTTTCATTGTTCTTCTTTGCTCTCAAAAGTGAGAAATTTGGAGAGATATTTTCATTTTCTCAAAGAATCCTAAAATATTTTGGCTTCTAAATTTTCTCTACTTTTCGAATCTCTCAACTCTTAATGCACCTAACGTCAGAACTCATGGGTTACTGTATTAGTCATCTAGATATTTGGTTTTTGATTCTGACCACCACGAAAAAAATATTTATCAATTTTATTTTCAGCCCACGTAGTTCTATAAGAGGATAATCTCAGATTTTGGCAGTTAGTTTCCCAATTTTTTCCATTATTTTTCATTAAATGTATACGCCCCAAAATTTTTTGGTGAGCTCCTCATTTTTTCTAATTTCCGAGAAAAAAAATATTTAAAAATTCACAAAAAAAATTCCAAAAACATTGTGAACATCTAGAGCAGACCTACAGTAATCCAGAGCTTTCTGGAGCTGGGTTACTGTAGAATTTTCGAATTCTGAAAACCAAAATTTCAAGAAAAATCCAAGTTCTCATAACTACAAAAAATGTTGAGCTACTAGGCTACTGTAGGGTTTCTCTTGAAAAATAAAAAAAAACATTTTTTTTTTTGAGAAAAAATCCTAAAACGTTACGAAAATTTCTAGGCCTACAGTAATCCAGGTGATTTGTGGGTTACTGTAGATTTTCTCTTGAAAAATCCTGAATAAAATTTTCATAAAAACCCCAAGAATTTCCGAAAAATTCAAAAAATCCCAGAAATTTCTAAACCCACAGTAATCAAGGTGTTTTGTTAGTGGGTTACTGTAGATTTTTTTTGAAAATAACCATGAAAAAATTTCAAAAAAATTGTTGCCTAAAAATCCCTTAAAATTTCCTAAAATTTCAAAAAATTCTCTTAAAAAATTGAAAAATTTCCCAAAAAAAAACAGACCTACAGTATTAGGGGGTTTTTGGTTACTGTAGATTTATGCAAAATCCGACAAATTTTTCCTAAACATCCCAGAAATCTTACAGAAAATTCCAAAAATCCCAAAAATCCCAGAAATCTCTGGACCTACAGTAGTCTGGCTGTTTTGTGGGTTACTGTAGATTTTCCCTTAGAAAATCGTAACAAAAAATTGAGAAAAAGTCCCAAAAATTTCCTGAGAAATTCCAAACATTCTAGAAATCCCTAAACCTACAGTAGTCTGGCTGTTTCGTGGGTTACTGTAGATTTATGAAAAATCCACCAAAAATCCCAAACCCCTTGGAAATTTCCTAAAATCTCCCCCCAAAGATGAATTCTTTTTCCGCTTCCGTTCCTCTTCATTGTAAATCGATCCTGATTTTTTAATGTGCTCATTCTGTGTGTGTTTCCCTTTCTGTGTTGTGTTTTGTGTGAGTGTGAGTGCACTTTGAATAATGTGCCTATTATTATTATACGTATAATAATAATAATAATAACATAAACAATAGGGGGTCCGACGATTTCGATATTCTTTTTTTATAGGTTTCCTACCAACACCAACACCGACAATTATAATAAAATGGTCAACAATAAGCCACGAAAAAAGAAGCGAAACGGTGTCGCGCAGCGAGTCGATCAGCGACCCAGAACCACGGCGACAACTACTAATTTGCTCTACGGTTAGTTTTCTTAGGCTCCGCCCACAAAAGAGCCAAAAAATTGCGCGCGAAATACATCTGTCAACTACAGTATCTTAGCTACAGTAACATAGGGTTGGGCTTTGAGACGTGAAAAAAATCGAAATTAAAAAAGATCGAAAAGTTGCGTGTCTCTTTTTCTCTGCCGTCTCTCATGAACCGCACGCAACGCTGCGCAGCGCTTGGCGTATGTTTTTTTTTTGAAATTTAATTTCAGTTTTGTAATATTTGTACCACACGAAATAATTTTCCATGCTGATCTAGATCCTGTAAGTTCCGAATTTTTCCGAAAAAAAAAGTTCGAGATGTTTTTTTTTCGGAAAACCTGGGACTTTGGAATATTTCCAGATCAGGCAGATTTCGAAAATCATGAAAAGTTAGACATTTTTGTCGGAATTTTTCTAATTTTTGTAGTCACAAAGTTTACACAAACAAAAAACTTATACCGACACAATTTGCAATTTCAGCGTACAGTTTTTTTTCACAAAAATCTCTGGAAAAGATTTTCGAAAAAAATTCTCGTAAGAAAAAAATCCCGGAAAACTGGAAATTTCCGTGTTCGATAGAGCCCAAGCCTGTTCGAAAATGTTGAAATTTCGAATTTTAGCTGCTCACAAAAAGGTTTGAAAAAAATAGTTTTTTTCACAAACATGTTTTCTAATTTTTGAAATCATAAAAACTCAAAATTGAAAACTTCAACTTTCGATGTATGTGGTTCAAAAAACCAGAAATGTTTGAAAACAAAAACAAAAGAACTTTTGTCGTGGATTACTGTACCCGCACACACACACAAATGGTGTTTGCGGACGATAATCTTCCTGAAAATGAATTCAAAAAAGTTTTTTTTCTTTTTTTTCGACCTCAAAAAGTACTTTTTTCAATTTTTGAATTTCACACATCGAAAGTTGAAGTCTTCAATTTTGAGATTTTGATAAACACGAGAAATGTATTTCTGTGTGATTTTTTGCTGTGCTCTTTCTTCTCAAAATCTGTCAGATTTCGGACAACAAGAAATTCTTTTTTTGTTGCAAAACTCCAAAACAATGAGAAAATAAGATTGATCGGCGCCATCGGCGACTCAAACTTATGGTCAACAACTGCCGCAAAAAGTTTGTCAAAAAAAAAAAAAAACAATCAACGTATTTTACACAATAGTTGCATTGTTTCTCGGAATTTCTCTCTGAATCTCTCATTTCTCAATGCTCTCTCATCGATGAGGCCACCCAGAAGAAAAAATAACAACTGACCCCATGGCCAAAACATTTTTCAACTTTTCAACAAAAAAAAATTGACCTAGCGGGGGGAAACTTTGAAAACGATAAAATTTGAAAAAAAAAAACAAAAACCAAAAATTTGGTAAATGATGTATGAGTTATTTGCGCTCCATCGAACAAACAACAATAATTAGTGAGAGATGAGAGAAAGAGAGAGACGGCAGAGAAAAAAACAACAAAAAATGTTGGTTGACCCGGAAAATTTTCAGATATTTTTTGAGTTGTTTTTTTTTTCTGTCTAAGGGGGAGAGGAGACTATAGAGTGGGAAAAGTAACTTTTGAAACTACAGCACTCCAAAATTTTCGGGCCGGTCTGAAAAAGAAGCAAAGACTACAGTATACCCGGCTTTGAATTTTTCTCCCTACAGTACTCCAGTTCAATTTTCCCAGGCCCAAAAAAATCCCAGTTACAGTAATCTCGGTTACTGTAACATCCGCAATTTGTGAATCTTAGAAATTTCAAAACTACAGTACTCCTAAATTTTGAAAATTTTTAGGTCAAATTTTTTGATCGGGGTTTTTTCGGTTGTTCGAAGCTCCAAACGGCTTGACTTCTGACTTTTTGTTCAAATTTTTGAAATTTTCAATTTTCACGCTAATATTTTGAAAAAAATTGCCTGAATTTTCAACTTTTCTCTCGAAAATTAAATTTGTGAAAAAGTTTCTGATTTCAAAGTTTTCCCACACTAAATTTTGTAACTTTTCAATTTTCCCGCCAAAATTATTCAATCAAAAAATTTCTCACAAAAATTTTCATTTTTCCTGCCAAAATGTGGTTTATCAAAACTACAGTAGTTTTCTCTACAGTACTCTTATAATAGAAGTTCAATTTTTGAAAACTACAGTACTCCTCGGCAATATTTTTTTTTAATATTTACGGTTCGAAAATAATAAACCCAACTTTTCGGGCCGGCCCAAAACTACAGTAATCTCAAAAAATCAAAAAAACCGGTCCGGAAAATGAAATCTCAAATTTTCACGCCGGCCCGAAACTACAGTAATCCCAAAAATTCAAAAAATCGGCTCGCAAAAATAGAATTTGAAATTTTCGGACCGACCCGAAACTACAGTAATCTCAAAAATTCAAAAAAACCGGTCCGCGAAATTGAAATCACGAATTTTCGGGTCGGTCCGAAACTACAGTAATCTCAAAAATCGGCCCATAATCTGACAATTCCAAAACTACAGTAATCCCATCTCGGATCAAAATTTTCCGCCGAATTTCCGGGTCGAAATTGTTTTTTGTTTTTCCGAAAAACGCGCGCCACACATGAAGGTGTTCTTCTCATATTTACCAAACCCGAAAACCCCCCTCTAGACATAGACAAAAGAAATCGAGAAAGAAGAAAAGATGAAGAAGGAGAAGTGCAACACACACACACACACACACACACAAACGCAAAAAAAAGTCTGCGTCTCTTCACTCGTTATCTCTGCATCGCCTCAAGCAAAAAAATGCTTGGGTGGTCGTGTGTGTCTGTCGTCTCTTTGCGCGTCAGCGATGTTTCGCCTCGCGCCGTCGCCTCCTCATCGCAACATTCAATTTCCACCCCAGTTCGTTCGTTCGTTCGTTCGCAAAAAAGTGTATTTGGCCTTTTCTTTTTCACCTCTCTATCTCTAGCTCTATTACGCTTCTCTCTGATTTGTATATTTATGTTGCACTTTTTGTTTTTGAAAAAAAAATTCAACGCCCGCAAAGGGAATCGAACCTGCAACCTTGTGCGCCGCGACGCTAAACGGTACCACTAGACCATTGTGTGTGTTTGTGAAGAAGAGGAGACATCTCCTTGAAGTTTTTGCTTTAATTTTCACCTCCAAAACTTGAATTTTTGTTTCTTGAAATTTTCAAACTTTCCCAAGATCTACTTTGAAAAAAAAAATCTCTTAACCCCTAGATGCCTTAAAGTCTTTTATTTTTGTTTTTTTTTAAAGTGAACTTTCCCGCCAAGTTTTATTTTTTGAAATTTTTAATTTTCCCGCCAAAATCCCAAAATTCAAAATTTTCTGCCTTTTTTGAAATTTGAATTTTCGAAATTTCCAATTTCCCGGTCAAAGTTTTGAAATCATCAAATTTTTTTCGAAAGTTTGAATTTTCATTTTTCCCGCCAGAATTTAATTTGTGAAAAACTCCGAAATTTTCTAACAAACATTGAAGTTTTCAAAGTTTCCCGTCAAAATTTTGAATTTTAAAAAATTTTCTGATTTTTTAAACTTTCTGTCCAAAACTCGATTTTTCAAAGTTTTTCCACAAAATTTTCAAATCGAAAAATTTGCACTTTTTTGGATTTTCATTTTTTTTCTTGAAAACTCGAATTTTTAACTTTTCTGAAAAAAAAAAAATTCTGTTCCTAAAATTTCACTTCAAATTTTGAAATATTTTATTTTTTCGATCGAAACTCGAAATTTTTACAAGTTTTGCGCCAAAAATTCTGAACTCAAAAAACTTTGGGAATTTTTGTAATTTTTTGAATTTTCCCGCCAAAACTTGATTTTTCAAAATTTTCCTGTCACATTTTCAAACTTAAAAAATCGGAGTTTTTCAATTCTTTCCACCAAAACATTTGTTTCGAAAATTTTTCCCACAAATTTTGGAATTTTCAAATTCAAAAATTTTCATAAAATTCCAAGAAAAAAAAGTGTGTCTCGAAAACTGTTATAGTTGCCATTTCCAACCCAATTCTTTGTGTCTCTCTTCATTGCATTTTATCGTCGCCCCATCTAAAAACGGTGAAAAAAAAACGACGACGACGATTAAAACGAAGAATAAAGGGGGGAAGAAGACATGTTTTTTGGTGGGTCATAAATTTTCAGTGTCCCTTTGAAATCGATCTGGTTTCAATCTGCCTGTCGCATATAATAAAGGCTATAAATCTCCTCTTCTTCTTTTTCTCCTTTTCGCCGTGCCCCCGATTTCCCCTCTAACTCAAACTAGTAGCATTTTTTAATTAATTATGGAGCACTTTCTAATGAGCAACACGTAATTTTAATTGGCGCCTTGGGGGAATACGGTAGATGACGATTTTTGATGTCTTTTATATCTTCTTCTTTGTTGTTCACAGTGTTTTCGCTTAGTACTACTACAGTAATCATGTAGTAGTACTATAGTACTACTATAGTAGTCAGTCGCTAGTAGTACTAACGGTACACCTCTAGTACTACTAGCGAACGGATTTAGTAGTCTGGTAGTAGTTCATTAGTAGTCTGTCAATAGGGCTGTAGTGGTGTGGAAGTAGTCAACTTTTTTTCTCTAGACCGACTGTGGTCATAAAACAGTTTTTTCGCGTTACAAAATTCTACATACAATAATTTATTAACTTCAAATAAAAAGCATCAATTACATAGAATGGAAAAACATTAAAGTAATAATGTTCGTGAGTTTTTTTGAAATCATTTTTTCCAACTTATTTTTATGTGTCGACTCTACCGGAAAGTGTGAAAGATTGTGATTAAAAAACAGTATCTTAAATTTTCGTTCTAAAGTATTTGAAAGTTTTGTGTTATTCTCATGTTATTTAAATGTGCTCCTCGGAGTTCCACGGCTTGGTCGAGGTAAGTTTTAAGATAATCATCATTATCAAGAAGATATGAAAATTTCTCAAAAATCGTGTAAAATTATAAAACTCAGATTTTCAAAGGTAATGTGAACATACTTTACTCGAATCGTGAAATTCGCCGAGCACGTTTTGTAACCACGGAAAAGAAAGTTACTATACTAACTCTGAGCAATTTAGATAACAGAAAAATGTTCTCAAAGTTTTGTGCAAAATTTCAGAGTAATTCTCAAAATTGCCAATTCAAACCTACTCACGAACATTAATAATACAATAAAAGCAACTTAAAATTAAATTACCGACCTGTTTGGAATATTGCGCGCTGTTCCTTGTCCGGCAGATGATGATGGTTGTTTAACTTTCGATGTTTGCTCTTCTGTAATAACGAATGTTTATTAGGTTGTTTTTTTTTATGAAAAACTTGAAAATTTTTTCAGTTTATTTCCTAAAAAATTGAATTGGAGTATTCAGTTTCACTTCTCAACCGAATAATTGTTGAGAAAAACTGAGAAGATATCGAAAAAATAGGCGTAGACAGTTCTTGTATTTTGGCGTGATTCGGTGAGAAATGAAATTGAATACATCACTGAAAAAACAGAGAACATCACTGAAAAAACAGAGAAAAAATCTTGTGTGTAATATTTATTTCTATAAGTAACTTTTTTCAAATTTTTTTTTTGAACGAAATTTACAAGTTTTTGAGGGAATTATCAAAACACTCACCCTATTTCAACACCTCCATAGTTCTTGTAAAACCTCATTTTCGTTGCATTGCAGGCGGTAACCTAAATAGTTAAAATTATATTAGAAAATCTAAAAAAAAAAACATAACACACAGTAAATAAATTGCAAAGAACTCTAGTCGCTGTTCTAGAGAAACTCGAGTTTTCAAAATTTAAATCAAAAATAGATGAATTGAGAAAATGTAACTCTTATCGATTGATATATTAAACTTTTTATCAACTAAAAATATTCTGTGTTACAAATGCAAATTTTAGATGCCGAGTTTCGAAACAACGAGTAGAAGACTCTTTACAAGGTAACTGTGATTAAAATCACTCACCTAGTTACTATTCGTGTTCATCCTGACGTTGTTTGTTGCATCAAACTGAAAAAATAAATTATTTTTCAAAAAGTCCTAAAATCGGATTTAAAACTAACAAGAATGCAATTTTTCGAGAAAAAAGTATGAAAATAGACGAATCACATCATTCACATTGCAATTCTGTTGAAAAACAGTTATTGCAAGTAACGCATACACCTACAAACACAGTTAAGAAAAACCGAAAAAAACGAAAAACAAAAATACGTGCGCGTAGAATAAAATGGGTTGTACGCAAGTTGTGTGTGTTTGCACACATAGGGAAAGGGCACAGTACCGCTGAAGCTATTCCAATCAAATAGTCTTTAAATAGGTGTTTATTTTAAAGACGAGCTTTTTTATGATGATTGAGAGAATTTAAAAACTTCCCAAAACTTATTCAAAATATTAATTTTTTTTTATTTCGACTTTTACACCACTTTTTCGCTGCTACAAACTAGTGGTGCAAAAAATGGTGCAATAGTAGGATAAAAGTGCAACTATAGTGGTAATTTTATCACTATAGTACCACTTCGTGAAAACACGTTGATAATGAGAATTTGAAAAGTCATAAATTCGACACTACTAGTTCACTACTTCTTGACTACTAACAAGCTCTTCCAGCTAAGTTCTAAAATTACAGTATTTCTCATTTTTTTCACCGTTTAAAATATTTCTTGTCTATGTCTGATGCAAGTATATCGGTTTTCCATTGTGATTTAGTCTCAATTGATTCACTACTAAACAACTACTAAAGTACCACTAAAGGAGATTTTCAAAATCAGATGTTTATTCTAGTATTTGGGATTTACTCTCAGCGAACGGTGTCTGGTACATATTGTTTCCCAGTACTGATAACGAAAAACAATCCACAGCCTGGAATTCTACACTACCAGAACACTACTTTTCAACTACTACACTTTAGTAGTGTGAAAAAGGTATAATAGTAGGACCTTAGTACTACTATAGTAGCGAGTTCACTACTATAGTACTACTAAGCGAAAACACTGTGGTTATCAGCGCGCACAGTCTAGTGGTACCGTTGCACATTACCGCGCGAAAGCGTTTTGGTTCGATCCCCATTGCCGGCAACTTTTTTTTTCTTTTTTTTGGAACACCCATTTTTCTTCGCCTCCTATTGGCTTCTTGTGAGAGTGTGTGCTCTTCGAATGCTCTTTTTGCTCCCCTGCGTCTCTTTTCCTCGGTTTTTTTTTCTCGACTCTGAAAATATATGTGATGCTGGAAAGAAAAAGGCCTTTCCATCTATCTACTATATAGATTTCTCGCGTCGGAACGAACATTTTTTTGTGTTGCTGTTGTTGTCCGCTTCCTTTTCTTCTTCTTCTTCTTCTTGGTTTTTTGCTGCTTTTGCTGGTTATCAAGGAAATTGAGAAAGTGCCTTGAACGAGAGAGTGAGAGAACGAGAGGGTGGAAGAGAAGAAAAGAGGTGATGATTTTCAGACATGTACGAATATACACCTACTTTATGCCAGCTAGATCTCACATTTATTGGTTTCTTCATTTTCGAAAAATTGGGATTTTCGATAACTTTTGCGTCTCTAACTGTCTGCGTCTCTCTTTCTACCGTTTGTTTTGAACTGTATCTCGGTGTCTCTAACGGTCTGCGTCTCTATCTTCTCATCATCTCTCACTTTTCTAACCGTCTGCGTCACTCTTGATTTTCTCTAATTTTTTTCTCTGACTTCTCTGGTCTCTCTCATCTGATCATCTCGAGCTTTCTGCGTCTCTCGTCTTCTCAAACTCTTACCGTCTGCGTATCTCTTCTCTCTTTTTGTCATTGACTTCCTCACTTTTCTAACTGTCTGCGTCTCCTCTTTCTCAAACAAAAACGCTTTCACTCTCAATGTCAAACTCTGCATTCTCTTACTTTTCTAACCGTCTGCGTCTATCACTGTCTCGTATCTCTAACTACCTGTGTCTCTTCTCTTACACATAGTATGTCTCTGCGCCTCTATTTTCTTACCTTCTCTCATTTTTCAAACTTTCTCCATCTCTTACCATCTGCGTCTCTCACACCCTTCACTCTCAATGTCAAACTCTGCGCTCTCTAAACTTTTCTCTAATCATCTGCGTCTAATACTATCTCCCCTCTCTAACCACCTGCGTCTCTAATTTCTCATTGCATTGTTGAAAAGTCAAAATTTGTAGCCCCGCACCTATTTTTGAATGTAGTTTCACCGTTCGAAAAAGCGGGCCGCTCCCTTTTATACGTCAAACAATTAATCACCTTCTTCCCTCTCTCTTCCTCTCTTCTCAACTAAGCCACGCCCACAAAACCGTGCGATTGCCACCCAGCAAAAAAGTGCAAAACGTCTAACGAAAAGAGAAAAAGAGAGACGAACGAAAAACCCCATAAAACATGGCGACCCACAAGCGACGAAATAGTGTGTGAATCAGCGAGACGTAGACATTGAATGTTGTTTTTTTTTCTCTTTTTCGTTCGCCCGCCTGTTTCAAATTAGCCTCGATCATCATCATCATCATCATTGTCGTTATCCATTTGTTGCGACTTGAAAAGTGGGCGGAGCTTGTGTCTGGCGACTCGAGAACCAAAAGTACAAGCCCATAAAAGTGGGCGGAGTCTGGAATGGTGATGGCGCGGTGGTCGTCGAGAGTGTGTGTTCTACTTTGCCGTTTCGCGTTTTTTTTTTTCGTTCTGTTGCCTTCTTAGACGAACGAGATTTATGGCAACATTCGCCTCTTCTTTAAAAAAAGTACTTTTCTTCGGGGTTCATTTCTTCCCTTTTTCTGTTTTTGGTTGGTGGAAAAAAGTTTGAGAGTACTGTAGTTTTTTTTTTGATTCTCAACTCTGAAATTTTGCAATTTGAAAAAGAATAGAGGTACTGTAGTTTTGAAGAAAAAAATTTTTGCACCAAAGTCAACAGTACTTTTGAAAATTGAAGCTTTCAACTTTGTCAAAAAATGAGAGTACTGTAGTTTTCTGAAATATCTTATTTTAAACTCTGAAGTTTTGAACTTCTTTTTTTTCGAAAATGATTTTTGGGCGTCAAAAATCTACAGTACTTTGAAATTTGAAGTTGTCCAAAATCAAGGTTACTGTGGTTTTCGAAAGTTTTCACTTCAAACTAAATGTTTTGTTTTTTTCGCACCGAAAAATTAGGCCGAAAATTAAAGCCTAGTTTGGAAATTTGAGCTTCGAACATTTTGATTACTGTAGGTGTCCCAAATTTATTTTTGAATTTTTAACATTCTGAGATTTTCCTGTCTATAAAAAGTTTGAATTTTGACCCAAAAATATTTCGGGCCAAAAAATCAACAAAAAAAACTGAATTTTTGATTTTTCTCGAACAAAAAAAATTGGCGCCAAAAAGTCTACAGTAACCCTGAGACAAAGTTTTCGCGCCGGAAAAATATTTCAAAAACCTGAAACCAGGAAAAAAAAAACTTTCGAATTTCACTCTGAAAAATCTACAGTAACCAGAAAAAAAATCAATTTTGCACCAAAAAATCAACAGTACTTTCAGAAATCTTGAATATTTTGAAAATTTTCCAATTTCAAAAATACTGTACTTTTTTCGCGCCAAAAAAAAATGGAACTTGAAACTACAGTAACCAGGAGAATGAAAAATTCAATGTTTGAAAATTGTTCCGCCAATAATTACAGTAATCCTCAAAACTTGAAAGTGATTTCGAGATAAAAAATTGGAAAAAAAAACACATTTTTTTCAATCGAAAATGTTGCATGTTTTTTGAAAAAAATTTGGTCAAATTTCAAATTTTTCCATTTTCAAAAAAATACTGTATCATCCATCTGTTTTTTTCGGGTTTTCGCCAATCCATAATTTCACATGTCATCCTCATAGGACCCCCCGCAACGTAACTCAACCAGATGAGAAAACCGAAGAATAATTTAAATGCGATATGTTATCCGTCGCGCAGGCAGAGTAGGCGCATAAATTACCTCGTCCCCCTGTTGTTTCGACCGCCCGTCTTCTTCTTCTTCTTCTACCCATCTAGGCTCCGCCCCCTTTCCACTTTTATTCTCCTTCCAAATAATCGCAACATTTTTTCGGCGCGCGCCTCTTTTTTCGCCGCCGTCTCTTCCTGGAAAAAATTCCTTTTGTTTATATGTCTACTTGATAAGAAGAAGATTCACTTCTACAGTACCCAACAAAAAAAGGCGCTAAAACTGATGTCTGCGTCTCTCTCTCTCACTCTCTCTGCTGAAAACCGTAACCGTTTTTTTTCCTTCGTCCGCGGTCTTCCATGAAAAGATAGGGGGCGAAAATTGGAGAGTTGTAAAACGAACAGCAAAAAATGACTGCAATCGTCGTCGACGTCTCGCTGTCTCACACACTATTTCGTCGGTTGTGTGGCGACCGGGAAAAAAACCGTGGCGGTATGTATCCGAAATGATAAACTCTCTCTCTCTCTCTCTCTGTTCGCTGCTTTTTTTGTCCATGTTCGTTTGATACGTTCACATAGATATTTATATCAGTTTACATGAATGTTGCCATTTTCGCCCCAGGCCAGTATTTAATGTTCATTGACACGGAGGCGTCTGCGTTTTCGTTTTCTCCACTTTATTTTTCTCGTCAAAAAAAAAAATTTGCCATGCAGCGGAGTCGAACCTCACACCTCGCGATTGCTAGGCGCGCGTGTTAACCACTCGCACACCTCTGCTTGTTGAAATCCCGCGACTTTTCACCGCTGAAAATTCCCCCTTTTTTCTCTCGATACTTTGTAATTGTCATGATTCGAATTGATCGATTGAGCGAATTTTCTCCACTTCATCTTCTTCTGTTTTTTTTTCAAAATGTGTGTGTTTTGTTTACTGCAACAACCAATCACCCTTTCAAGATGTGATAATGAAAAGTTGAGAGAAATAGAGAGAATGGGTTACTGTAGGTCGGTTTTTTGATTTCGAAAAAAGGTCAAAGGCTGAATCGGTTTTGAAACAAACTTTTTTTGGCGCCAAAAAGTACTGTACACCTACAGTAATCCGTTTTTGAAAAAATGAAAAAAAATAGATTTTTCGAGTTTTCTGGAAATCAGCATTGAATTTTTTATTTCTCTGGAAAAATCTCACTACAATTGAAACTACAGTAACCTTTTTGACTAAACTGATAATTTTTCTAGCAAGAATTATGAATCTACAGGTTTTGAGGTATACTGTACCCATAACCTAGGCCTCAAGAATCAAAAACTACAGTAATCCCAGACTTACCTCTAGGTTTATGAAAAATGTGTTCTACAGTAACCCGCACAGACCCACTGTTCATACCGTTAAACGGCCCGTTTTTTCCAACGCCTACAGTACCCCAAAAATCAATATTTTTGCAGGTAATGCCCAA
Organism: Caenorhabditis sp. 8 KK-2011; assembly: GCA_963572245.1. Classification (NCBI taxonomy): domain Eukaryota; kingdom Metazoa; phylum Nematoda; class Chromadorea; order Rhabditida; family Rhabditidae; genus Caenorhabditis; species Caenorhabditis sp. 8 KK-2011. The sequence goes on from OY751548.1 coordinate 3,005,286, forward strand.
ATCCGAAAACCGAATCTGATCAACAATCAATTCGAGTTTCGTCAACCGTTCTCACCATATTATTATTGTTATTCTTCAAGAAACTTACCGGTATTTCAACAACAACATCATCCACAATATCATCATAGAGGCATGATGGCTCCGAGTTCTGAAATGGTTAGTTTGCGGGGAAAAGGACAAATTTTGAAATACACTGAGACGCAGAGAAAACGAGAAAAAACTACTTTTTTTTCGAAATTTTTGAGAATTTTAGGCGAAAAAGGAGTTTTTGAAAGCCCAAAACTACAGTACCCCGTAACTTTTCTTTTTTTGCAGGCCAAGAACTTTGAGGAGATTGCCAATGACGCACAGCGTATTCGTTTGTTACCGCCGACAGTGCCGCCACCGCCGTTGCTTCCACCAACATCGGCCAACTACAGTAACCCGAACTTTTTGACCTCGTCAAACGGTGCTCGTTTCCTTCACGGCGCCTACCCGCCGACACATCATTTCGCGCCCAGTAAGTTTCATTTTTCGTAAACAAAACCATATAGTTTTCTTTTCCCCCTCTCGCTATTTTAACACTCTAGTCGTTTTTTTTTTGACAAAAGTGCAACTGGGCAAAAATTGTGGGGGCCCTACTGATGACAACTCCTGCCCTGTTATCAATCTTCGACCACCCAGATAGACGCACACATACACAAAACTTTTCATCTTTTTCTCATTTTTCTTCATGTTCGCTTCATGAACGCCTTTTATTTTTATTACTGTGATTATTATTATCGCGTTTTGCTGGGTGAGTCGGAAGAAAAACTGGAAATAAAAAAAAAAAAACAAAACGCCCTAGTGGGGGATTGAACTCACGACATGTCGCGCTAAAATTCACAACACTACCACTAGGCCATTCGCACTATTGATAGCTTTTCTAATCATATCATAGGGTTTTCCGAGAATTATTTTCGAAAACACATCCATCTGGCAACTAGTATAATAAAAAACTGGTAGTATGTTTATATGTAATCAACACTAATATAATTAAAGGTCAAAAGTCTCGTATTTTGTTTATTTTTCGAGTTATTGACGTAGACCACCCATCTTGTTAATATGTCATCTCTCCTCCCTCGTTTTTTTTTCTGTTTTTTCTACATTCATTTTTTCTGCTGCTGCCTTACCACTATCTTTTTTTATTGTCCTTCAGAGTGTTGCGATTTCTCTCTCCCTGCCGCGATGTATTTCTCAGTTTTTTTTCATATCATCATTATTATTATTACTCTTTTTTTTTCTCTTCTCGACCACACATCGTGTTAACAACAACAAAAAAGAAGATGAGAATTGATGTAATAGGCATACTGTCTTATCTCAAAGGCGCGTGATAGGAAATTGTTTTGTGTGTCTTGCCACGCGTTGTGTGTACTTCTCTCGGAAACCTAAAATATTTTTATTTTTTTTTTGTTTTCTTCCGTTCTTTTAATGATTTTCATCGATTCTAAATGTTTGCAAATGACGATTTGAAAAACAAAACACTTTCAAGCTCATGCAAAATCATTATAATTATGCAAAAAGCTAATTATAGAGAAAAAAAACGTACTTTACCGTATACTTTATTCATGCCAATTAGTTTACTTTTTTAATAGCCAATTATTATTTTTCATCCGATTGAACCAATTTAGTTTCTAGTGCCCTCTTCCTATGATGACTGATTTTTGTGAGTGTGAGTGTGAGCTCGTCGCGCAGTGCACAGCAAAAAAAAACAGCGAAAGAAGAAGAAGGAGAAGAAAAAACTTTCGTTGTTTCAGCAGCTCATTACAAACGTCGTCTCAGAGAGCTAGAGGAGCACTTTCTTGTCGCCGAGTCTTTTTTTCTGTGTTGTCGTCCCCCCCTCATGCCCCTTTTTCTCACTTATAGTATAAAAAAGGGGCGTATGAAAAAAAAGAAAAAATATGTATATATATATGTTAGTTATAGAGAAGCCTTTTCAGTCTGTGGGTGGCCGCCGCCGCGCCTCAGAGTTGGTTTTTTTCCCCTCTCTCTCGGTGTGCTATTTAGTTTTTTTTTCATTCGGTGTTGTGTCTCTGTGATGATCAATTATTCACAAAGATACATCGCCCCGATTAATATTGAAACAAAATCTTTTCTCTCATTGCATTGTCTGTGCACTTTTTCTCTTGTTGATAGTTTTTCATCCAGAAAAAAGGGCAATTGATACGATTTTATCAGAATAGACAAAAAATGGGGCTTTTCAATGAAAAACCTGATGTTTGTGTGCTCCGTTGCAACAAACAATCTGACTATAAACCTCTAGCACGGGGACACCTTGTCAGTTTTTGTTGGGATGGGCAGAAAAAATATATGATAAGGTGACGGTTTTTAAACTTGTGAAACGATCTCGACACGGAAAGAATTGCGGTACGGTTATATACCACACTGATCTGCCACAAAACTGCGGCAGATCAGCGTGGTACATGCCTGAGTTCTGCCAGCAAAAAATAGCTGCCCAGAAGTTAGCCTGTGAGGAGAAAAAATTTTACCAAAGTTCAAATTGTTTTTGTCTTTGACGTAACACGGTAATCTAGCGAGAAAGAGCTGATCAGATTTATTATCCCGGGAGGTGTTTGGTTTTTCCAACTAGTTGGAAAAACAAGAATCCTCTCATGATAATACTATTTTTTGATGAAGCCTTTTCAAAGTATTAAAGATTTGTGAGCCGCTCGCGGACACGCAACGCGCAGCTAATTCTCGTAGGACAAAAAATTATGTTTTTCCTACTGTGTTGAACAAAGTTCATACTGATAAGCCTACTAATTCTTATCATCATCATCATCATCCGCTAATCTCCTCGACCACCCCTCATTTTTCTCTCCTTTTCTTCTTCTTCATCTTCTTCTTCACCACATTGTGTGCATTGCAGTCGAGATTAAAACATTTTTCGTCGATGAAGGACGATTCAAACCCGCCGTGCTTCAACCATGATCGTCGCAATTCGCCGTTCCTTCCCGTTGTTCGCCCGTCAGCCGAGTTGAACAACAATCATATGATTAGTTCTAATCCGAGTTCTAGTAGCACTACCACTAGTAACAGATTCTCTGTAAATGAGATTCTGGCGACCACCGGTTTACTTGGCGTCAACCCGCTGATTTTGAAATTGCCCAATCAGTTGAGCGAACAAGATCGCGCCTTGTCGCTACCGCTTAGAATTGTTTGCGATGAATTTGGCAATGGTGAGCAGTTGCGAAAATAGAATAAAAATCTTGTCGGAAATTGAAAAACTCCCCCATGTTCTTGAGCTCAAGAATATGGTTATGGGCTTTTTCACAAGAAAAAAAATAATGTAAAAAAACAATAAAAAACACAAACAGTTTATTCAACTAATGTCGAAAAATGTCGAAAAACCCCCCTTTTTTCGAGGTTTCTCGACATTTTTCGACATACTTTTACACACAAATGAGGTGAATAACCAATTTTTGTTTTTTATTGTTTTTTTACATTATTTTTTTTCATGTGAATATGCCCATTAGAAAACGTTTTTAAAAAATAATTGAGAATTTCAAAGTTCAGGAAATGTAATCTATAGAAAGGGTACTGTAGTTTGGAAAAAACATCCGATCTCCACGAAAGTCTAACAATATTAATAATATCTTGATCTCAAAAAGCGTGGTGAGATTAGCATAAATATCGAATAGTTTTTTGTGAAACATCCTGATTTTCGAGAAAATCACGATCAAAACTTTGCGGCAAGTGTGCCGGTTTGATCGTAATTTTCTCAAAACTCAGGATTTTTCACGAAAAAACACTTTGAGAGTTATACTAACCTCACAAAGCTTTGTCGAGTGAGATCAAGCTATGCTTGATTTTTCACAAAAATTCCACAAAAATTCTGATTTTGGTGAAAAATCAAGTTTCGAGATGAAAAAAATCAAAAAAAAAAAAAATATTTTTTTCGATATTTTTCGAAGAAATCTTTGATTTTCACACAAAATAGCACTTTTTCGTGTACAATCCGATTTTTGTAGTTTTTCACATGTGAAATTTGACATTTTTCTAGATCAGACACAGTTGGGCGTTGCCTAAACCGAGAAAAACAAGAAAAATTTAGAGAGAGAGTCACGGAAATTTTTGATCTACATGAAAAATTTTTAGAGACCTGAAAATTCAGCTATAGTCCTTCACGCACCACCTTAGAAACCTTCTAAAAACGCATTACTTTTCCAGCCGCCCAAAATCAGGTGTTGCAAAACTTCTCAAATGGTGTCAACAACGAAAACGGTGGCGCCAATTTCCCATCACTCCTTGGCACCATTCCAGTAACACGTAAGTCAATAAGAGACGCAGACAATCAGATTGGTATTCAAAAGAAAAAAAAGAATACATCCTTTGAATAACCTTTCAATCAACATGAAATAAAAGAACCAAAATGAAGAACAGGTGTTGCGACAAAAAAATCTCTCTTTTCCCATTTTTATTTCTTTGAATGTTCATGAAAAATGTTTGTAAAACACTGAAGATATGTGCCATTTTTTGTTTCTATCTCTTCTTTAACCTCACACGAGGAAAAATGTGTTGCAAAAATCGATAGACCTGTTACAAAAAAATATGGAAAGGGCTAAACATAGTTGCAACTTTTCCACAAAAATTTTACATTAGTGAGAAAGTTGAGAATGATACGATAGTCATTTTGATAACGCGAAAATGTCTTTTGCTCATTCTGTTGTTTTCTCCTTTCCCAAACTTGTGTTTTCAAGTTCGCGGAAAATTGAAAAAAAAAACATTTTTCAGCACCATCGGCGCTCATTTCACCAAACTCTCTTTTGGCCGCTCAACAACAATCACCGGCGAGCCTAGTGACACCAAACTCGTCGTTTTCCGCCGCCTTCCCGTCACCGATCCTTGCGCAAACTACGACGCCAACCTCCGTACCTGTGGTGAACTTTGCGCAAGCGATGACGCCAAACGGACAAGTCGCACAATCGATTGGACATAATAGCGTTCGATTGACAGCCAATGTGAGCGATTTTCAGAAATATCTAATTTTTAGTAGAATTTTTTGACTTCAAAAACCTAGAATTTTGCAGAGTTTTTTCTAAAAAAAAGAGTTACAAAACTTCTGAACTCAAAATAACATAGTTCTTGAGTTTCGAGAAAAGCCACACTTATTTTAATTGAAACCCAATTCTCAGAAATTCCCAATCCTCCGCGCACCATAAAACTTGACAAAAATAAACGTATTTTCAGGGTAAACGAGTTGGTCGACCACCGGGCACGTTCAAACGGCCACCATACGACATGTCGCAGAGTTTCTACAAAAATAGGTTAGACCTCTTTTTTTCTCAAAAACTCCAATTGAAAAAATATATTTTTCAGTCAACCGCGTTTCATTGAGAATGACGAAAAGATGAATGAAGAGGAGATTGATGTCGAATCGACTGTTGATGTGATTTGTCATTGGAACGGTTGCGGCCTGAATTTTACCACTTTGAAGGTGTGAAAATGAGCTCCGCGAAATTTTTCTTGAAACAGCTGAAAAATCCTGTTTTGTCTGGCTCCAATTTCCGAAAAAATTTCAAATTTCAACTTCTCTCCGAAAGTCCACTAATTTTCGATATTTTGTAAGCACACTGTGTTGTCAACGTGTTTTCTTATTTTTCTATATCAGACACAGTTTTGTGGGTGTGGTCTAAACCAAAAAATATAATTGAAAAATGAGAGATTCAAAAATGGTCACGAAAATTAATTTGACCTACTCAAAAATTTTGCTTCTCAAATGTCGTAGTTTTCCCAGATTTTTGAAAATTTGAAATTTCCAGTTTTCTTCGCATTCAAAATCTTTGTACATGTTTTTATGCGGCTCCCAAAATCTAAAAAAAAGAAAAATCACAGGATACACAACGTTTTTTATTGAAAAATTTACCTGTAGCACAACCTGCGTATCTAACTCACCGTTTTTTTTCGAAAAAAATACCTAAAAATAGTGAAAATATTTCCAATGAAAACTCGCTGTGTTCCTTTGAAGTAAAAACTCGCTGTGTTCCTTTGAGTACTGTAAGTACTTGTGTATTAAAATTTGGAAGCAATTTATCCCTTTTTTTTTGACTTTGGAGGTCGCATTTTTTTAAATGTATTTTATTTATTGAATACGTTGGCTACGTGAAAAAAATACAAAGATCAGAAAATCTCCTTGAAATACTCCTAACTTCCAATTCCTTCTCACATGCATGGGTCTCGCCAAGAAAATGTTGTGTCTTGTAGGCTCTCATTCAACACGTTCACGATCATTGTTACGCCTCAAAGTTCATCATCGAAGTGGAAGAAGATGTACAATTTTTTCTTTTCTTTTCTTTCAACTCTCACCAAAACAGCACCATTTTTGTTTCAAAAAAATTTCTGATGAGAATTGTACCATGGAGACAAAACAAACCAAAACAAGAAAACAAAAATAGCACGTTTGCACTTGACAAAGCGATGAACTTCTTGGAAAATGATGTGCATCGAATGTACCTTTAAAAATAGGTGCCTCGATGCTCATCACTCTCAAAATGTTGTCTCTTTGTCGAGTTGTAAATCCCACTAACCCCCAAAGAAATTGTGTGTAGTTCTCTCGGATTAGAGTGTTCGTTTTTTGCAGGGTCTCGTCGATCATGTACACGACAAACATGTCGCGTCGGCGTCGCAAGTTCATCACGCGTGGCGATGCGAATGGGACGGTTGCGATCGTAATGATACGTTCAAAGCTGTCTACATGCTCATCACACATGTTCGCAGACATACCGGAGAGAAGCCGAATAGATGCGATGTGAGTTTGTCATGCACACTTCTTCGCGCTTCTTTGAAACTTGAAATGAGAACGGCGAGACCCGTCGGAAAAAAAAAAACTTCAAAATCTGAACATTTTTATCTTATTTTGGCCGGAAATTGACCCAATTTTTGTATTTTTTCGTGTAAAAATTGGCGAAACATTACTTTTCGTGACAGATGTTTGAAATTATAACTTTTCACTCTTATGGGGATAGTCAGTTGAAAAAAAAAATATGATAAAATAACAAAAAACTACAGTTCTTTGCCTATTTTTCGACACACGGACAACTTTCGTAAATCATGAAAATAGTCTTATCGTGACGAGACACCAACAAGTGAAATATTGCATTCGCCTTTCTCAAAATATAGGGTGAAACATCTACAGTAATGAGAAAGGCTCATGCATTATTTCAATTGTTTGTGTCTCGTCACGAAAATACCTCTTTCACGATTTACAAGGGTTCTCTGTGTTTCGAAAAACAGGCGGGTACTGTACTTTGATAGTTTTTTAAATGTTATTTTATCACATTTTTTTCAACTGAACATCCACAGAAGAGTCAAAAGTTATAATTTCAACATCTGTCACAAAAAAAAAACGGTTTTTCGCCAATTTTTTTACGCGAAAAAATATAAAAATGTGGTTGGTTTCCGGCCAAAATAGATAAAAATGTTTATATTTTGAATATTGCAACTGAATATCCCCACAGGACAAGCAACATGACTTCTGAAAAACGATTACAGTACTAATTATCGCTTTTTTCCCACAGGTCGAAGGATGCGGCAAACAATACAGCCGTCTCGAAAATCTCAAAACGCATCGTCGCACGCACACCGGCGAAAAACCGTACTTGTGCGAATTTGTCGATTGTCGCAAAGCGTTCAGCAACGCATCGGATCGTGCCAAGCACCAGAACCGTACTCATTCGAATTTGGTGAGTCATTGTGTGTCTATCTATCTTTTTCTCGGAAAACAGATAGGGCCGATGAGTTGGTGTGGTGGGGACAGGGTGAGCAATAGTAGTCAAATGAGTCATTAATGTCTTTTTGGTTTTTTGTTGGTCAATGTATTTGAATTGGTTATGGAACGGAAATGATAAGAAGAGAGGGATTGAGAGAGGAGTACTGTAGACAATTTTTTTTTTTGGAATTTCGATTTAGTGAGAGAAATAGTAGGTGAAAGCGAGAGAGTCAGACATTTGTGAATCGAAAATGTTCAACTGAAACATTGAGAAAATCATTCCCAAGAATTTCACACTGAAAAAAATTTCTGAGTAATTTTGGTACCCTCTGAGGCCAAGTATGTCAGCGACCCTGTTAAAAATCGTTAAAACCTCGAGCAAAAAAATTTGAAAAAATATTGAAATATGTGCGGAGCAAGGTTTTTTTTCTGAAAATCGAAATTTTTTATATGTTCAGAGTACTGTAGTTTTGAAATTTTTGGATTCAAATCAATAACTAGATATATTTTAGAAACCGTATCATTGCACAGTTCCGAACTGCATCAAATCCTACACCGATCCTTCGTCACTTCGCAAACACATGAAAGCGGTGCACGGCGACGAAGTGTACGAGAATGCGAAAAAGTCGCGACCACCATTCAACGTCAAATCGCAACGAAAACAAACGCAAGCTCAACAACAACAGCCGCAAATTCCGCAGGCGAACGGCAATGTGGTTCAACAACAACCAATTCCATTCAGTCAATTCTTTATTCAACAAAAAATGATTATGGATTATCAATATCAGTTGGGAGCCGCCGCGATTGCTCAACAACAACAACAAAGAGCTGTGCAATATCCGCCGATTGCTCCGATGATCATCGCACCGCCGCCGACGTCGCAACAGCAACAATTAGAAAACGTCGCCGCGTCGCAGCCGATGAAAAACGCGACGCCCGAAATCGTCGCCCCAGTCGCGTTGAAAATCACACCAAAACTTGTCGAACAAGGAGAAGAAGAGCAAGACATGGAGCAGGAAAATGTGGAAGTCGAAGAAGAGCTCGAACCGGATGTTGTTGATGATGCTGATGATGATGTTCGGATGATCGAAGAGAGACGCGATGGAAATGGAGGAAGTGATGGAGGAGCCGCGGCACCGGCGAATAATGCCGACCCACTTGGCGGAGTCGCCGCATACTCGGAACAATTGGTCTCGTTGAGCGGAGAGAAGGAAGAGCCGAAAACTAGTGAGATTTATGGGATTTTTTTAGGGCACTGAAATTTTGGCAAAAAAAGTTGCAAAAATAGGGGAAAAAATGAAAGTGGGCGGGGTTTAGTATCTGCAGCTTTGCGGCACACAGTTTGATAAAGGAAATAAATAAAACATAGATCTAGTGAAGAAAAAAAAACTATACGCTAATGGCAAAAGAAAATGGGCGGAGCTTAATTTCTCTTGAGATTGACAATCTCAAATTGTAAAGTGTTAAAGAACACATTTTCCCAATTCAAAATATAATTTTTCGAAAAAATTCCCACAAAGTCATGTTGCAAACAAATGCCGGGTTGCACTGCACCATCTTTTGAAAATGTCAGAAAACTCTTGATTTTTTTTTGCAGGAAAAGGATTCACCATCAAAGAAATTCTCAACATGGTATCTGGAGCGAGATCGATGGAGCAAATTCATAAACGTAATTTTTTTTTGCTCCAAAAATTTACGAAACTATTTTTTTCATTCAGTTCGCCAAGAATCGTCTACATTCGTCTTGAAGTCCTACAGAGACTACATGGATCTTGTCATCAATGTCGCCGCCGACGCAATCGCCAAAGACGAGCCGTTGCGACGCGAAATGTTCGCGCATCTCATTCGTCTTCGTCCGGCGCTCGTCACATCGCACCGAATTGTTCCGTTGCCAAGTGTGCCTGTGCAACGCGAGCCAATCGCCGCGCCGATTGTTCGTGTCGCACCACAACCACCATTGCCGTCGCTTCCTGTCGCGCCGCCGCCAATCGCGCGTCCGAGAGCCATGCCGCGACACGATGACGATCCTGACAACGATGACAATTCGGCGACGTCGCGAAGAGTCATTCAGCGCTTTTCGGTGAGTCATTTTTTAGAAACCTATTTGCGACAATTCTAAAAAAAAGCGAACTTAAAAATTCGCGCGATTTAATGAAATTTTGCTTTTTTTAATCTGAGAAAAATCTGTGAAATTTTTCAAAGGCGCATAGATTTCTTCCGGTCATGTTGCTCATTTTTTTTTGAGAAAAAAAAGCATTTTTCTTTATCGTTTTTTACCCCAAAATTTCGAAAAAAATGGCCCACTAATCGTCTATGCGATGTGCAACTTTTAAAAAATGCAAAAAAAAAACAGTGCAACGTGGAGAAAACAAGGTCACGGTTTTTTGCAATTTTTTTCTACGTTCCACATCGCACTAAACTATAATCCGTAGTTTTTGAATTTTCGTTCCAACCCATATAAAATTCGCAAATTTTTGCAGATTGAACCAAGACATCATTTCGACTTCAACCACGACGATGGTGTCGTCGTTGACGAAGAATGCGACGACGAAGAATCGGATCGCGACGTCGAAGACAACTTTGCGCACCTCGATAACAACGGTGTCACCGCGGCGGTACGTCGACCACTATCGCGACAATCTGGACGAGCTCGACGACGCTCGAAAAGCAATTTGGCGAATCCGTTGTTGTCGCAAATGGCGGTGAATCGCGACGTCGAAGAGCCGATTCCGTGTTTGCCGGCGACGCGTGATCCACAAAGACGATTCGATCAAAATGGCGACGATGATGATGATGATGAGGCGACACGTGAAGTTGTAGCTGCTGAAGATCGACAAGAAAATGAGAGCGGCGAGGAGAAGGAGGTCGAGATTGTCAGCGGTTTTGAAGCGACTTTTGGCGATATGCCACATGGTTATCAGGTATGATTAGCAGACGCAATTTTTTGATGGAAAAAAGTGGGCGATATTTAAGGAATTTTATCACCCATTTTTTTGCGGTAGGGGTTTTTTATTGGGTTTTTCAAATATTTCAAGTTTCGGAGGAAAAACAAGCTCCGCCCTATTTGTCTGGGACAAGTAAACTGAATTTTAAACTTTCTCCGAAACTAAAAAAAACCTTGAAAAGTTTGGACGAAATTTTTCGGACACAGAGAACTTGGACTTTATCATGCCTGGAATTTCAGATTTTCTCGTTTTTTTCCGGTGTCAAAAACTACAGTAATTCTGCAAATGTTTCAAGTTTTCAAAGTAAAACAAATTCAACTTACTATTGACAATTTTTCAGAACTCAATGATGTCTGGCTCCGGCTCGCCGAATGATGATCGTTTCGACGAACCAAATCAAAATTGGCATTACACATCGGATCGTCAAATCGATTTTCCGTCGGCTGATTCTGAAACAGAAACCGAAGACGATGATGATGAAGATGTTGGAAATGTCGAGAAGAAAAAAAAGAAGAAGCAGAAAAAGACGAGCCAACAAGGAGAACAAGAGGATCCGGCTCTGCTTCTTCCGGACTTTAGCTTGTATGGATATGTGAGTTTTTTTTTTTTTTTTTGAAGAAAGGGTCAAAATTTTTGAAATTTTCCAGTTTTTTTTTGGCGATTTTAATACTACATTTTCTGAATATTTTTTAAAAATTATAGTTTTAAAATTTGAAGCCAAATTTTGAGCTCCACAGAGGAGTTTTGCAAGTTTTGACAACGGCATGCTTCTCAGCGTGTCAAAATCTAAAACATCATCAAATTTTCATTCGGAGACCTTGTTAGGTTCGAGCCGGACTAGAAATTTTCAGCTTGAAATAGTTTCGACCTGAAATAGGATATTTCTACCCTAAAAATAAGATATTTCCACCCAAAAAACCTCAATAAATCGAATTTTTCTAGCTTTTCGTCGAAAATCCGGAAGACGACTCTATCGTAGATGTAATCGAACAGCTTCGCAATTTAGATAGCGATTAATTTACCCTCTTTTTATTTTGAATCCCGTTTTTTTCCGTTCCAAGTAGACTAGAAACTGTCGAAGTTTGCTTTAATGTAAAAATCAATAATCATGTTCTTTTTTCTGTTCTGTTTTCCCCACATTTTTTTTTTTTTTTTTGAATTTTTTTGCCCCAAAATTCCCAACCCAAAAAAACAGTCTTGCCAGCCACAAAACTTGCCCTTGTTTTCTAGATTCGAAATTTTCCATGTTTTTGAAATGATCTCTTTCTCTAATTCTCTCTGTCTCTCTCTCTCTCTGCCCTGGCCTGTACCACATTTCACATACACTAATCATATTTTAATATTCAGCCCAATTTTTTGTTTGACCCGGTGACTTTGAGTCGCACACACACAATACACGTACGAATAGGCAACAACGAGCCGAGCTCTCTAAAAAGTTGATATGTACTCTTTCTGTTTCCCATTTTACCCTGTCTTGAAACCCTGTTTTTTTTTTACTTTTTCCCCGTAGCGTTAAACCACAATACATATCTTTTTATTGTCTTCTTCTCCCTTTTTTTGAATTCTATAATAAACTTATTTTTAGTGAATTTTTGCGTTTTTCCCGGTTTTCAAACGGTTTTTCTGGACCTGAATATCATGCTTTTTTGTTTTTGTTGTAAACTACAGTAATCCAATCAACTCAGGACGAGAAAAATTTCACGTCTAAGGTTACGTGAAATGTATTTTTCATATTTTCTCAATTTTTCCCTCTAAATTTCATCTTGTTTAAAGCGCAAGTGTCAAAGCGGAGTGTCGTAAACACACAGAGAGACAACGCAAAATGGGGAGAGTGTTAGAGGAAATGTGTGAACACCTCGATCGACGAACAAATGCACACATCGATCTCACCCCTTCCTTCTCGGAGATTTTTCTTTCTTTCATTTTTTTTGCTTTTTTCTCAAACTTTCTCATTTTCAAGTTTTTTGTTTTTGTTGCAAAACTACAGTAATCCAAACATTTTTAGGGGGGAAATTTGACGTGTGGTCACGTGAAAAATATTATTAATATTTTCTCAATTTTTCCCCTTCATTTTGTTTGAAGCGCAAGTGTCAAAGCGGAGTGTCGTACACACTGACAGTGAGAGAGAGACAGAGAGACGGAGGTTTATCCATTTTTTTCTTCTTTTTTTTTGCTTTTTTCTCAAACTCTCTAATTTTTAAGTATTTTTTGTATTTTTCACACCGTTTCAAGAAAATGCTCTTTTTCTGAATTGTTTATAGTAGTTAGTACAGTAAAAATCGATCCATATTTCTTTGAACTTCCATAATTTCTGCAGGAATTGCTTTATCATATTTTTTCTGAATTACAGTAACCCAGTCTTTTTTTAAGAGCGCTCTATTGACAATTCTTCCTCATAATCTTAAAGCTACAGTAATCCTACACGACTAAATATTCATGAGGAATCGTGTAAATACGAGACGCAAAGAAATGAGTTTTTTAAAAATATGTTTCTCTGCGTCTCTATATTTTATCTCTCTCTCTGGTAGGTCACGTCTTTTTTATAAAATGAGCTGTAAATTTTGCTCTATTCATACAAACTACAGTAACCCTGTTTCAAAATTTGGCTCGAAAAATACAGTAATCCTATGAGATAATCAAAAAATTGCGCTTCATTGATAGTTGTTTGTTTTTAGAACTACAGTACTCTTCATTTTGGTGACAAGGTTAAACGCGCTCTGTTGATAATCTACAGTAACCGGACAAAACACTACAGTACTCCTGATAACTATGATATTGTCTGAAAATCGACGTCTATCAGATTGTTTTTTGATACGAATATAATTTTTTTATTCACAAAATATACACACATGTAAACATTTTCAGCACAAAAGTTTGAGCCTAACACATTTGACACGTTTCGCCGCACAAATATTTGATCTCGTCATTCGTGTACATCTCATCGTGACAAAAACCATCGGCAGAATATTGAGCACAGCTGGAATATCGCGGATTTTTCGAGAAAAAAGGTGAGTTTGAAAAATATCGCAAAAAACTTGAGGGTCGAAAATTACATTCAAAGTTTCTGAAACTTTTCGGGCCGGCCTGAAATGTGATTTTCTACTTTTCATGGGGAAAAAAAACTATGAGAATTTCTAGGCCAAAAATTTCGAAAAATTTTTCCAAACCCACTTCTTATGTCGATCGCGACACATTGGCACACATTTTCCGCACGTCTTTGGGCAATACTGCGCCATCAAATTTGCATATTTCTCCTCTTCGCACAAATCCGCATAACTTGCGCACTGTTGCGTAACATCGGTGCAATTGGCGCGACCCGCATCGACGCCGCGATCAATCTCGTCGCATCTCGCGCACGTCAGCGAACAGTGCGACGCCATGACGTCGGAAAATGCGGGATGCGAACAGAGATTGATCGCCTCGCGACAATAGATGTACTCGTCGAAGCATGTGCCTTTAAAAATGGAAAATTTTGAAAAATATATCGAAAAATGGGACCGGATCAAAAATTTCAGACAAAAATATAGATATTTTTTCGGGCCGGTCTGAAAACTTTCGCAGACTTTTCTTTTGAGAAACCTGGTTTTTTTCGTGTCAAAAATATAAGTCAAGATTTTCAGACCGGCCCGAAAATTTCAGACAAAAAATGGAAAATGGTTTTTTTTTCAAAAATCCAAAACTTTTAAATTTCAAAAAAATTAGCCAATTTTGTTTGAAAACTTAGCTTTGTCTGGTCAAAAATATAAATATAAGATTTTTTCAGACCGGCCCGAAAAAGTTCAGACGAAAAATCCGAAAAATTTTGATCTCATGAAAAAAACAAACTTTTTTGGGCCGCTCTGAAAATTTTTAAGTTGAAGATTTTTCAGACCAACCCGAAAACTTCAGACAAAACCTGTAGATCTATTTTTTCAAAAAATTGGAAAATCAAATTTTGAAAAATCGGACTTTTCTGGGCCGGCCCGAGAATTTAGGCCAAAAAATTTTTGAAAAATAAAATTTGTTTTTTTTTTGAAAAATCTAAAATCTAAATTTCAGATTTTCAGACCTGTCTGAAAGTTTTTGCAAAAAAAGTGAAACTTCCGAGTTTGTCTCATTGCAAAACAAATTCCAACACTGTTGTTTCTCTGCGTCTCGTGCTCTCTCAAAAATCGTCACATATTTCTAGATCAGACACAGTTTTGTGGGCGTGGTCTAAACTAAAGAAATGTAATTTGAAAATGAAAATTTTTAAAAATTTTGCCAGAAAAATTGAAATTTCAAATTTTTTCTTTCAATAAAACAAAATCTCTCTGAAATACCAAAAAAAATGAAAAATTCAGCAACCAAAAACCCCTGTACCTTTAATAACAGTTTTTTTGAACGACGTCACTAGTTGGGACGGTTCGGCTGTCGAAATATTCGGCAACTCATCCACAGTTGAACTACTACTCATCAACTGTTCAATTGTCACTTTTGTGATATATTTTGTAGAGTTTTTTGGCGTCTCGCCAAAACTTTTTGGCAGAATCACTTGGTTTAGGGTGGGAGTCGTCATTTGATTTTTACGAGGCCACACACATTTTCGAGGATCGTCGCAGTTTTTGGGTGTTGAGGATGAGTCTGGAACATTTTTGGAAAATAACATTTTTCAGCCCGATTTCTGGCATAAGTTTTGGATTTTTTTTAGCACAAGTTTTCGAAATTTTCAAAAATTTATGATAAAAAATTGTGTTTTTTTTTTATTTTTGAAAATTCTCATCTGATTTCTATATCTTGTCCAAAACTTTCCAAAACTTTGAAAAATTCATTTTTTCAAAATTTTGAATTCTAAATTTTTTGTTCAAAAAATTTTCAGACCGGCCCGAAAGTTTGAAATTTTGTTCTGGGCCGTTTTTTACATAAAGCTTTTTTGTGTCACGGTTTTTTTTGAATTCAGTTTTTTTTATTTTCAAGTTTTTCAGATCGGCCCGAAAAAGTCTGACATTTTAGTTCTACGCGGTTTTTTTCCGGAAAACTTTTTTGTCGAACATTTGAAAAAAAGTTCAAGTTTTTATAGTTTTTCAATTGTCGAAAATTCCCAGACCGGCCCGCAAAATTTCTGAAAATCTGCTTTCAGAAAACTTTTTTAGTGAAAAAAAAATAAAGGTTCACGTTTTTTCAATTTCCAAAATTTTCAGACCGGCCTAAAAGTTTGAAATTTTGTTTCTAAATCTTTTTTTTTCAGAAAACTAATTTTTGTCAACAATTTTTAATAGTTTTAATTTTCAGACCAGCCTGAAAAATTCTGAAATGTTTTTTCCATGTCGTTTTTGGTCAACAATTTTCTTAACCTTCAAAATGTTTATTTTTTCTGTGTTTTCATCTCCAAAATATCCGATTTTTCCGCCGAAAAAATCGAAAAATGTCTGATCGAATAACCGTATTCCAATCAAAAAACTTTTTTTCGCCGTTTCTATCGGTTTCTATTCTTAATTACAAGACCTCCATGATTTATGACAAATTAAACGGAATAACCTTCAGACAACAAAAAAAGATAAGAAGTTGCAATTTGAACAAAAAAAGGCTTCTTTTTTGTAGTTTTGGGGGGACTGACAAATTTTTGAATTTTCTAATTTTGGAAAATTTCATCAAAATCTTTGGCCTAGAAAGTTTAGGAAAAACTGAACTCAGAAAATTTTCGAGTCAAGTTTTATGGAGTTCAGATTTTTTGACAAGGAAATTAAGTAAATTCCAAATCTGAAAAATTTGACCAAAAAAATTTTTGAGTCAATTTTCAGAGTCCTAATATAGGAATGATTTTGTGAACAAAAAATTTTGGGCCAATTTTTTGAAAAATATTTTTTGACCCAAAAAAATTTTTGACAAAAATTTTTCGGAAAATTTGATTCTGTAAGCTTTTGACCAGATTTTTTTTGAAATCTAGAAAAAATTAGAGTTCAAAATTTTTTACAAAGTTTCCAAAAAACCTGGCCCGGTTTTATGGGATTAAAAAAAAATTTTTTTTGATAAAAATTAAAATCTGGAATTTTTTTTTGGAATTGAGAAAATTCGAGTTTTGAAAACTTCGTACCATATTTTGAGGGTGTCAGAATTTTTCGGACCAGACAAAAATTTCCAAATTTTCAAACAGAAAGTTTTCTGTCCTATGTTTTTTGGCTTCGAGCCAAAATTTGACCTAATTTTTGTCCAAAAAATTGCAAAAATTCTCAATTTCTTTTTCACGTTTTTTTTTGCATTTTTCCCCAACTCACTTTTCGTCTCATTTCCATTTCCAAAATTCACTTGCCAACAAAAAACGAAGCACAACAAGAATAGTGTCGAATTTGAGAGAACGGTCATTTGGTCAAATATATAAATAGATACCACAAAATGAATGTACTGTTTTGATATTTATATTGACGACTTATGTATACAACAAACAGGTGAGCAAACCAAAAAATGATATTTAGAAAAGAAAAAAAATCGGGAGGGTTCAGGCGAATATTACTAATTTCGATGTGTTGAAATGTGGTGAAGAAGTAGGGCTGGAAAAAAAGTTTTTTGGGTTTAAAAATTTCTTATGCTTTTCTGTGATGTTTTTGAAAAACAAAAAGTTCTGAAATTTTGAAAAAAGGCCAAAATTTTGGCTTTTTTTCTAGGTCTGAAAATTTCTTTTTTTTTTCTGTGATATTTTTGAAAAAAAAAACTGGCAATCCCGCACGGCCTGAAAAATTTCGATTTTTTTAAATCAAAAAACCGGGCCGGCCCGAAAAATGAACAGTGACTGGAATCGGACCGAAAATTTGAAAAACCCGGGCCGGTCTGAAAATTCGGAATTTTTTGAAAAAAAAACCGGCCCGATTTCGAAACTGGAAAATAAAAAAAAACAAAACAAAAAGTCGGGCCGGTCTGAAAATTTGGAGTTTTTCGGAAAAAAAAAATCAGTTTTTTGTGAGATTTTTGAAAAACAAAAATTCTGAAAATTTCGAATTTTTGAAAAAATTCCAAAAATCGCTTTTTGGGTGCCATAATTCAAAAAATTTCGAAAATTTTTGTATTCAAAACCTGGGCTGACTTGAAAATCCAAAAAAAAAGACCGGCCCAAAAATCCAGAAACTATTTTTGAGAAAAAAAACGAGGCCTGTCTGAAATCCGTAAATTTTCAAATAAAAAAACTTTAAAATTCAATTTTTTCCCAAAAAAAATTGACCTGTCACAACAGAAACATTTAGCGATGTCACATTGGTCGCGACACGCGTCGCGTCGCACCCATCAATCGCGACGACATGATCGCACATCTCCAGTATCCTCCCACCAATTCCCTGTCCCTCGTCGCCTACAACAATCGCCACATTTTGCGACGGTCGCCAATCGTTCAATCGCTTCGTTCGCAACCCCAATTTTTGCGACGCTTGTGGATCACAAGTGGCGACAATTTCGCCACCTTGCGACTTGATTTTGTCGCGAAACGCGTCGAATGTCGCCACTTTTTCGATCGATAAATGTTCGACGGCTCCACAAGACGATTTACTCATCGATGGCGTGATGTGGGTTGGTCTGCGATGGGATACTTTTGAGAAAGGTCGGTCTGTTTCTCTGCGCTCTCTCACTCTCTCTTCATAAGAACCTCATTTTTTTGTTTTTTTTCTGGGCCAGTAAAATGTTGGTTTTTTTGACGCCAAAAATTTTCAACTTGAAAATTTCAGAGTACTGTAGATAAATTGGGTCTGAAATGTTTTTTGGAAATTTGAAAAAAAGTTGAGTTTTCTATTTTCCGAAAAAAATGAACAATTCGGACCGGCCTGGAAAGAGGGATCTACATTTTTCGAATTTTTTTCTCTGTGCTCTCTCACTCTCTCCTCATATAAGTTGAATTTCATTTTTTGTTAACTTTTTTAGTTTGATTTTTTAGCGCCAAAATTTGCCGGTCTGGGAGTTTGAAGCTAATTTGACCTTCCGGCGCCAAAATTTGAATTTATATATGAAGTACTGTAGATAAATATAATTTCTGAACTTAAAAAAATTTCGGAAAAAATATATTTCTCGAAAAAAAAATGAAAAATTGAGACCATTTTTTGAAACCCAAATTTTTCAAATTTTTTTCTCGTGTTCCTTTAAATTGTTTTTCTCTGCACTCTCTTTGTCTTTATCTTTTGTAGGTAAAATTGACCAAAAATCCGTAACTTCAATTTGTTCAATGTTTCTAGACCCCTTTTTTTCGTAAAATTTCCAAAACTACAGTACCCTCTGCGATTAGCATAACTAATCCCATCGGCTCCGAAATACCAAGCACTTCTCGCAATCGCTCCCACATTTCCCGGATCAAGAACATTGTCGACGAAAATCGAAGTTCGTTGAGAGGCGTAGTTGGTGAATGGTAGTTTTGACACGTCTAGACAGATTCCCTGCAAAAAAATTCGAAAAATATGCGGAAACTTTTTTTGTTGAGAGTTGGAGAGACGCAGAGAAAAATCAGATAAGAAAAATCTCGGGTCACGTTTTTTTTTTTTAAATATTTTTCAAACTCTGCGTCTCGTGTTCTCTCTCTCTCTCTCTCTTTCCTGTCACAAAACATTACGCACACTTTTGT
Organism: Caenorhabditis sp. 8 KK-2011; assembly: GCA_963572245.1. Lineage (NCBI taxonomy): Eukaryota > Metazoa > Nematoda > Chromadorea > Rhabditida > Rhabditidae > Caenorhabditis > Caenorhabditis sp. 8 KK-2011. The sequence continues at coordinate 3,024,508 of OY751548.1, forward strand.
GGGTGATCTAAATTGACAAAATGACTTTGATAAAATACAGTACTTTTGCAAAAAGGGCGCCAGTTTTTTTCGGAAATTTTCAATTTTTAAAATTTCACATTTGGCGGGAAAGTTGAGTTTTTTGAATTTGCTATTTGATTTTTTAGAGTCAAAATCTAGTTTTATCAAACATTTTTTTAGTTAGAAGACCTTACTTTTGCAAAAAGAGGCGCATTAAAATGTTTTTGAAAGCATGTGCGCTCTATTGTCAACTCTTTTTTTAATAAAAGTTGGCGGGAAATCGCAAATCGTGAATTTTTTGATTCGAATTTTGATTTTCTGGCGCCAATAAATTTCAAAATTTGGTTCCCAATGGATTTTTCAATGTGCGCTCTATCGAGACTACAGTACTCCTTGTCACTTACATTATGCAACTGATACTCTGTCAATCGATCAAGTTGATCGTCATTCAGCACATTTTTCTCAATTCCAAAAGCGTCGAGATTTCTCAAAATTTCTGCAATTTTCGCATCATTTTCAGCACGAGATCTGTAATCATTTTTGATCATGTTCCTTTAACCTACTGTATTCTCTTACTCACATTACGGTTTTCTTCAAATAGCATGCATAGAAATCGCGTTTTCGAGCTCGCAATGATTCCAAAACAGGATGGAATCCATAAAGGGTCTCACCACGAATCTCGGGTACTGTAATTCTAGAAAACACCCAGTTTGGCATTAAAGGAACACTCACTTTTTCGCCATATATTTCTCAACACTTTTTCGCGCCATTTTCGCTTTTCTGAACATCAAATTCGGTTTATTATTCATTTTCTGCAAAAATTTTCAAAATTTAGATCTATATATTTCCCTGAAAAAGAGAAAAAAAGTAAAATCGATTTTACAACAATAATAAATTTTTCAAAATCGCCGAAAAATTCAAAACGATTCATCTCCAGTCAAGCAAAATTCAAAGATTTTCAAAAGCTTTCAAAGTTTGAGCGGAGTTTTTCAAAATTTCCAAATATTCCAAAATTTTCTGCGAATTATTTTCGCCGTCCAATTTTCGGGCGGCCCATTCGATTTTCGATGCAATTGATGCTTTGGCAATTGAAATTGTTGGTTTGGCCTTCTTTTTTGTTGTCGTTGTTGTTGATTTTGGCGGTTCTCCCACTTTTTCTTCTTTTTCATCATCATAATCGACGTATGAAGACCAGTCACGTGGCACGTTGACAACTTGAGCACCTTTTGTTGATTTTTGATTAGGTTTTGGTTTTTGAACGTTTGCTGACGATGGCGCAAAATCCAAGTCTTCGGCATCTGAAATTTAATTTTCTGAAATTTATAAATTTCAAAACTGACAATACGAAAAAATTAGAAAAAAACGTGAACTTTTCACATTTCATGTTTTTTTAAAATCGATTTTATACATTTTATAATGGGAAATTATTCTTTTTTTTTTCTCATGTTCCCTCAACAAAAATGTACTGTATCTAGCCACGCCCATTTGGGTTTCTAGGCCATATTGGTTCTCTTCCAATGGTCTTCGTTTTTTTGAGGATTTTTCGACTATTATGTAAATACTGAAGACTTCAATTTTCGATATTTGCGATTTAAAGAAATGTATTTTTTTAATCATTCTCACGACGAACGTCTTGTGCAAACACCGTTTGTGTATTTGTGTGCTGGTACAGTACACCCACGAAAAATTGTTTTTTTTTCTCTGTAAACCCGTTTTTGAACCATTTCTAATTGGCAATTTTAGTTTTTTTTTTTTCAAAAAATCCCCACCCAAATTCAATGAATTCATATCATTTGCGGTGTTTTGTGTCGCAGCATGTTCGCTGTAAATCTGACACGTCACACATTTTTGAACTCCGCTTCGATCTTCCATGATAATACCCTGCAAAAATCAATTTTTTGTCCATGTTTCTCGCGGCAAAGAAATTTACTTACACTGCATGTTTGACAGTAGGCATCCAGCATAGTGTGTCCCTTCAAAAGTAGATCGCCCATTCGTTTCGAGACCTCGTCGCGAAAACGTTCGCGTACATTGTTTTCCTGTATTTTTTTTTTGGGTTGTTTCTCAAAATATTTATCAAAATTTAGGCTTTCAATTTTGTGATAGAATTGTCAAAAATTTCAGAAATTTTGGTTTCAAAAATTCTTTCTCCAAAAAAATCTCACCTGTTGCACATCCAAAATCTTTCCATTCACCTTTGTCATTTCGTCCAAATAGTTTCTTGGCTAAAATCCAAAAAATTTTCAAATTTCCGAAAAAGTCCCATCAAACTCACATTAATCGGCGGTGCTCTATCGTACCAATTGTCTTTTTTCGAACTTTTTGTTGGTCCAAATTTCCTGTGGACCATACAAAAACCCCTCTAAAAGTTGAACTTTTGCCTGTGGAAAAAAATAATGTGTGAAAAATACAATTTTTCAGAGATTTTCAACTGAAAATTCAAGAGAAAAAACAAACAAAAATAGGAGGAAAATGAATCTTTTTTCGACAAAATTTTTGTACAATTTTACACAGTATTCACATAGTTTTTTGGGACAAAATGTACAAAAAACGGGGATTTTTGAGCATTTTTTTTGAGGTTTGAATTTGTTAAATTTCTTTCGTCCAAAATTCCTGTTCATCAGCCAACAATAGTAATTCCTCGTAAACTTCTCGTTTCACGTTGCCATCAGCGTTGAATGAGAATCTGCAAAAAAGAGAAATTTTGAATAACTTTTCACTCCCGGATATTTCGAAACTGCTCAAGATTATCACGAAAATACCCAAAAAAAAAGAAAAGAATTATCTCGAGTTTTCAATAAATGTGTACCGACATCCCACGGGATGCGCTATACAGCGAGACAAGCCTTTGAATTTCAGGCGGTTTCGAAACGCCCCAGAACCAAAAAACCCACAAACCTATGAAACGAGCTGTCCTCACAAATAACAACCAACGATTGCAACGATGTCGACGTCGCCTTCGTGAAACCACACGTCAACACTTTTTTCGTCATCGTAACTTTGGCAATGTTCGTGTTGCCCTTGATTCCAACATGCCGTAACACGTGACCTTTTCGCGACGAATCTTCCGAATCTCGAATTCCGAACACGTGAAGTGTTCCTTTGTCACTGGAGACGGCGAGAAATGTGGAACACGGCGAGAATGAGAGACAGTGAAGTGTTGCTTGAACGTTGCCGCGACGTAGTTCGGTTAGTAGTCGTTGAGTTCGTGTTTCGAAAACTCTGAAATATCGACAATTATTTTGGATTTTATTTACTTTTCGCTGTATATATTTTTTTTGTTTTTTGATAAATGTGTCTTCTTGTCATAAAAACTGAAAATCAATTTTTTTGGGGGAAAAGTTTTCTGGTCGGGACCTCAAAAAATCAGACCCAAAAACAATTTTTGCCATACCCCACCACAAAGGGAAAAGGAGCCGTGATAGTTTTTTTGCTTGAAAATTCAACGTGACCTTTTGCAAAAAAAAAGGTCACGCCAACAAAATTTGAAAACATTTTTTCGAAGTTTTCTAATTTAGACCTCAAAAATCGGATTTAAAAGTAGTTTTTGTTAAAAACTCAGTAAAAAATGAGCGAGGTCGCATTTTCAATCAGTTCCCGATTCAACAAAAGTTGGTTTTTGTCATAGCTGGACCAAAAAAAATTAAAGTTTCATCTTATCGTGGCGTGACCTGGGCATTTTCATTGAAAAATTTCATTTTTTCCTATGTTTTTTTGCGTTTGCATTATCTTGCAGCAATAGGAAAACCAAAAAACTTGAGAAAAAGGTCACAAAAACTAACCGAATAATAGTTCCTTTAACAGAACCAGTGGCGAGAAGTGTACCCTGATTATTGATAGTCAACTGGCAAATTTCCGACTCGTGCGCATCGATCGACGTCGGCGACATCGATTCGAATTCGGTCAAATTGTTCAAATTCATCAATCGAACCGATCCCATCTTGAAACCGGGAAACGCCAATTGTTGTCCGGTCAGATCGTCGACACTAATCGCCGCCAAACCGCTCGGATTCGCACGAATCTCCTCGGCGCGAATCATTTTGCTTCGATTCGGAAACGAGAAAATGTGAATCTTCTTCTCTTGAATGATGACTAGACGACTCGTTGACATCAGAATGTTGAGAATCGGACCGCCCGGAACCGTGTACTCCAAAACGAGTTCCGACTTTTTGTCGTCCCATACGAATGCGGTGTTTGAGGGGTATTTGGTGTGTTTGCCGGCGCCGACGAAACAGATAAAATTCGAACGATGCAGGATGGTGGCGATTTTCGCGTTTCCAGTCACTTAAATTAGATCTTGTTGACATTTTGAACCATATTATAGGATTTTTGAGAAAATTTGATAATAAATAACATAAAAATTTTTTCGTTCATAGTTTTTCAGACAGAATATCGATTTTTTGGCGCATTTTTCGTGAAAAATGTACTTGTTTTTATTTTTCATGAAGTTTTGGTGGCAAAATCACATTTTTCATATATTTCTTTGAAATATTTAGTGATACTGTAGTCTTATTTCATTCTACGGTTTATGGGATTGTTTTATATGTGAGAAACTGTGCGAAAATTGATTTTTTGACACAATTTTCGAGAGAAAAAGTTTTTTGAAAATTTTTATGAAATTTTAGTCAAAACTGATAAAACGCGCTTTTTTGTTGATTTTTTTCACAGTTTACACGTTTTTTGAAAGGCTTTTCTGCGTTTTCGATGAGTTTCCCCGTTTTTAAACTTAAAATTTCTGGATTCTAACGATTTTGGTGAACTTTTAATTAAAACAAACTTACGCTCCGGCTCAATACTTCTCAATAAAACAAGAGGGTCTGCATTGAAAATTTTAACACCTCTCTCACTCGATATCACAAATGCATCTTGTTGTGCATTCATAACAGCATGATTCAGTTTCGTAGTTGCCATCTGAAACAAGACAAAGAAAATGAAAGAAAGAAAAATGGTTTTTTCTTCTAATTACTCCAAAAAGACGCTGAAAATGAGAAATAGTGTCACGAGAAAAGCGACGCCGTGCAAACACCGCGCGCTTTGAATGCATGAATGTTCGTCGAATTCGGTGCTTAGGGGGTCGGGTTGGTGTTTGCACTTTTTTCTTTCTCGAATGGAAGAGCTCCTTTTTTTCAATGTTTTTGTTTTTCTTCTTGTCTTCTGTTTTTTTAAACCAAAATATTGATAAACAGGGAAACACAACGTTTTTGAGGTTGTTTCGCAATAATTTCTGTTTTTTTTTCTCAAAATTTTATTCAAAACAAAACTCACCGGAACATGCTGACCCGGTTTTTTATTCTCATCATTCGTATCCTTTTTTGGCGGTTTACCGTCATTTTTCTTCAATTCTGGAGATGTTTTTACAAAAATCATTTCGGTAGTATTATCTGCACCATCTTTAACTTCTTCTTTTATAGTTAAACCAGTCACCGCATCACAAAATTCATCTTCATTTGACATTTTTCTGCAAGAAATGATTTTTGAAAAAAAATTCTTAAAAAAAAAAGAAGACACTTTTGTAATCATTAAAGGAGCAACGTGAAAACCCCGTGTTCGTCACGAGACCATTCCTTCGTTTCTATGAGCCTTGAAAACTTATTTTCATTTTTCCAGTTTTTTTTGCAATCGACAAAACCTTCAGTTTTTACTATTTCCGTATACTATAAATGAAATCCGAACCATTCCGCTCATGTCCTTGTTGTTTTGTGGTTGACGAAAATATTTTGCCGGACGAAAATAAATATTCTTCGCTTCCCTCATGAGCAAAGGACATGAAAACAAGTATATTCTTCAGAAAATACGCATTTCATTTTTCTTTGTCCCCGCCACAGAGAACAAAAAACATCTGCGCGAATGTTTTTGAGTTCGCTCTTTTGCGAATAGGTGGTGGCCATCTGATTTTTATATTTTCAGACAGACATTACACGGCATGATTTTCTTTACGTTCTCCTGTTCGCGGAATTTATGAGAGAAACAGAGAAAAAAAGGAAAAAGACAATAGAAAAAGAAGAGACGCAGACATGGTCTCGCAACGATGAGCTGTTCTTTTTCACGGCATGATTTTTTCAACGTTTTTCCATTGCTACGTAAAACGCGAAATAGTCAAAAAGAACAGCTCATCGTTGCGAGACCATGTCTGCGTCTCTTCTTTTTCTATTGTCTTTTTCCTTTTTTTCTCTGTTTCTCTCATAAATTCCGCGAACAGGAGAACGTAAAGAAAATCATGCCGTGTTTTGACTATTTCGCGTTTTACGTAGCAATGGGGAAACGTTTAAAAAATCATGCCGTGATTATCAAAACAAGTTTTTTTTCTCAGTTCATTATCTCCCTCGAAGCTATAAGTATCGAAATGACTAATCCATTTCCATTTTCTTAGAAGCTTCCAGTTTACCGAAAGAAAAAAGTGCTCTCCGTCCAATTTTTTTTTGTCTGTTGGTGTTACTCATTCTCGTGACCAATTCCTTCTTAGTTTCTGCGTCTCTACTCTTATCCGATTGAAGGGTGACCAAAAGCTCCGCCCACCGTGTGTTCTCGTTTTTTTTTTCCAGCCTTGCTTTGGCTATTATTGTGGTCTGGCGAATGCAAATAATTTTTCCTTATTTTGTACGAATTTTTGAGTAGTTTTGTTGTTTTTTTTTTACTTGGGAGTAGTTCAAGAACTCCATATTCAAAAATAAATGACCTTACGAAATGACAAAACTATAGTTTTTCCAAACTTCAACACATTGAATCAGTTCTTATCAAAATTCAAAGATCATCAGACAATTTTCCGTGTTCTTGTTAATCTTTCGAAACCTTTCAATTAACCAAAATTGCACACTTCATTTTCATTCAAATTCTAAAAAACGATTCATTTCAGACACACGAATGACGACAAAAATTGAAGATGAAGAAGGCAAAAGGATAAAGGTTCAGATTCGCGAGAAAGATCTACTTTGTATTAATGGTTGTGGGTTTTATGGCACTCCACAATGGGAGAATCGATGTTCAAAGTGTTGGAGAGCACATCAAATTGTGTTGAAGAGATCGCAGGATTTTGCCAAGAATCGGTAAGGAATTTGATCTTTTTTAAGTTTGAAAAAAATTCAAGAAATTTTTTCACAAAATTTATTTTAAAAAACCGTGACCTTTTCTCTGAATCGTTTCGATAATCATTTTCAAATAAAAAATATAGTGTACTGTAAACAAGTTCAGATGCACGGAGAAATTGAAGTATACCTTGGTGGGAAAAAAGTTCAACTTTGAAAACACAAAACATTATACAGTAATTCAGTCAGCACAAAAAATATCAACATTTTTCGCATAAAAATCACCGAGCAATGAAAATTTCCTCATTTTTTTGCCGAGTTAAACCTCCCATTTCAATTTATTTTTGCAGAACATTGCTCAGTTTCGATCAATTCCAAGAACGACGAAAATCGACAACCGAAGGACGAAGTTTGAGTATCAAAAAAATATTCAAATCCCAAAGTTTATTGCCCTCATCATCAGGTGAATAGAATTCTTCCCTTTTTTCCTTGAAATTAGATATTCACAAACAACTCTGCCTAGAAAATTGCCCCAATTCCAATTAAAAATGTGTTCTTTGACCAGCCAAACAATGCCATTTTTTCCAGATGGAACGTATTCACCAACATCTACATCACCAAACACCACACCTACAAGGTTAGTGAGAAAAAAAATCTTTTTTTTTCAGCCAACGAAAAAAAATTTAGTATACTAGAAATTACTAATTCAGTGGAAAGAGCTATCTGAAAAAAATGAATAAAAACAAGTTTTTTTTCTTTGCCTTGATGCCTAAAAGCAAATCGTTTCCAAGAATTCTGATAGTTTTTGATGCTTTGAGAAGAATATGAAAAAAGTTCAAATAATTCAAAAGTGCAGCTTTTTTGCCTGACTCATGCGCGTGCGCAAGTGTTGGTGCACTTTTAGGACACAAATTTGGAATGGGGAATTGAACACTTTGTCCTGTTTCTGGTGAGCGGAAATGCTGGAAAAAGAAAGAAAATACTTGTGAAAGGTAGAGATTTTGACCAGATAATTGTGTTTTTCAGTTTGAGAATTTTGTTTTCGTCAAAACAAATTTTGGTTGAAAGAGTTTTAACAAAAGTTCTCCATTTCTAAAAATATCGAGGTGTAGATTTCCAAAAGAGATCAGAACGTTTGACCGAAAAGGGCAATAAACTTTTGGAAAATAATGAGAACATGTTTTTTTGTTGGCTTTGAACTAAGCATAGCCGCAGACAAAATTGGGCGGAGCTTTTTTCATTGCTAAAATTTCAAAAATTTAGAAATTTTTCGCAAAAAACGATGAAACATTCAAAAATGGGCGGAGCAAGATTTTTTTACAGAAAATCAATTTTTTTCGATTTTTTTGAAACTTAAAGAATACTTGTTGTAATTCACGACTTTTCTCAAAATAGTAAAAAAAATGTGAAATCGATCCACCAAAATCCATCTAGACCTTCCCGTTAACCAACAATAAGTTTCAGATCGCGCGAGCTCTCACCGGACTCAAAAGCGGCCCGCGAACGTCTCACCGATTTTCTCGTGCGCGAATTGCCCACCTCAATTGTTCAAGAAGTGACCCGACAGGTCAAATATGCTGTAAATAAAATAATGGAGCTGCGCGTCTCGTCGGATGACATGTCCGAATTGGTTCAGGGTTTCTATCAGTATCTCAACGACAAACTCAATTCATCACCATTTTTTGCGAATGAAAGTTGGTGTGAACAAGAAAACCCTATCTAAACGGGAAGTTTTTGCAGATTGTAAAATAAATGTGCAAGATGTGATGGATGAGGTGGAGAAGTATATCTGTACGTGTTGCTATTCGCATTTGTTTTGTGCTCATTCGGATGAAGAAGTGGCCGATGTCTCGTTACAGGATCGAATTCGATCGTTGCATTGGGTCACAGCCGGATTTCTTGAGACCAAGTTGGATTTCAAAAAACAGGCGGTCAGTTGGAACAATTTTTCTGGGAATTTTTTCACTAGAAAATTCCTGGTCTTACACGTCGCAAGAGGTTTAAAAAAAAGTACTGTGAAAACTAAAAAAAAACAGCCATGTTCCTTTGAATTTGGATAGATTTTGGCACACTTCACTTTTTCCCAATTTAATTTCAAAACTTCGAGGAAATTTTCTATGGGGATAATTTTACATTTCACTTCCAGAACCAAATTTGAAATTTTTAAATTTTGCAGCTTGAAAAAACGAGAAAAAAATTCTAGTTTTTCATGATTTTGGGCGTTTCCCACGAAAGTTTCAAAATTTCCGGTTTTTCTGCTCAATCTTCGTATCAAAATCAAAAAAATTCAATTTTCAGGTTCGCGACAAACTCGACGAGGCGATTGGCGAGCTAATCGAAGTGAACGCGAAAAAATCGACATCCGAAAAACTCGAGTGTCTCGTCAAATGCTCAAATCTGATATTCAACGCGTTGAGCGAAAGTAGCGCGTCGAATTCGGCCGACGAATTCCTGCCCGTCATGATATTCGCACTTCTGCGCGGCAATCCGCCGCTCATTCAATCCAACGTCAAGTTCATTTCGCGATTTTCGACGCCGAATCGAGTGATGAGCGGCGAAACTGCCTACTTTTTCACACATTTGTCGTGTGCTCTTCAGTTTGTGCAAGAGATGAATCATGATAGTTTGAAGATGGATAAAGCCGAATTTGAAGCGTACACGTCGGGACAATTGGCACCGCCTCTTTCGGCGATTAATTGCGCGTGCAATCAGGTCAGCAGTTTTTTGAAAAACTTTTTTCGGCCAGAAAATATTGAAAACGCGAGACGCTTACTTGTTAGAAACCGGACATTTCGAAATCACACGTAAAAATACAGAAAATGTCCAAGAAGTTATGTTTTCTCTTTAAACTGTATGTACCGACATCCCACTGGATACGCCATACAATAAGACACAAACAAACTTTTCTTCTTCTTTTTCGTTGGAATTTTATGCAGTTTCGAAATTTTCACAGCGACAATTTTTTTTTAATTTTTAGTATCTCTTGTTACATAAATGTCTAAGACACGGGAAAAATTTTGTCATTGTGAAAATTTTGGAAAAAATTCTTCTCACTAAATGAATGACGACCAAAAACAAAGGAGCTAAGAAAAATGTTTGAAAATGTCAATGTCGGTAAATTTTCAACAAAAAATGTTCTTCGCAGGTCGGTTATGGAAGGAGCTTCGGAATTTGACAATTTTTGAGAAGATTTAAAAAAAATCAGAAACTCCCATTCAATAAATGTTTCCAGGCACTTTTCACAATTGAAGGAGCTTTGGATTCAATCAATTCTTTGAAAAACGAACAAGTCTCTTTGCTCTCAAAAATTCAGTTGCTAGAAAAACGAGTTGAAACGTGAGTTTTTCATTTTTTTCAAGTTTTCCACAGAAAAGTATAATCTGAAAATGCCAAAAAATATCTGATGTTTTGCAGCGAAGTTGCCGTTCTGACGACAGATTTCGACGAAAAATTCTCAATGTATCCAAGCAAAACGTATCTCGATTTACGCGCGTCGATTATCGAAGAGGAAAAACTCACCGCCGATCTCATCTCATCATTTTCGCGACAATCATCCGATTCCGGCATGGGAACCGCGACGTCGCCGTCGACACCGCAACCGCAACTCGAAAATCCGCTCGAGACCGCTGTCAAACAGCACAACACCCCTTCCCTGTAAATAATTGCTGCTCTTCTTCTTCTTCTTTTTTGTAGGAATTTTTCAAATTTTATGCACTTTTTCTCATTTATCGCTTCTTGTCTCAATTTCCCGGTTTTCTTCTTTTTTTTTCTTCATCATCTTGTTAGACACTTTTCCTTGTTTTAACGGGTTGAATTTTGGAAGCTTGTTAGTTTTTTTTTGTCAATTAATCCCCCCTGATTTTTTTGACGTCACGTGTGCCATTTTCCCACTCAATTCGACTATTCCCTGTTTTTTGGTCATTTTTACTTGCAAACGTCGATCGAAACAACAGTCTGCGGAAGAAAAAAAACAAAAAATAGTATTGGAATGCTGGTCGAAGTTGTCGTTTTGATTGGTGTCGTTTTTGCGCTCATGATGATACATAAACAAGATATTGCCAAGGTGAGCGCTTTTGTTTGGATAATTTCGGGCCGGGCTGAAAATCCCGACAAAATATAGATAACAGAGGTCATGTTGAGCCCGAAAACTGTGTAATGGCTTGATTTTTGAGAACAGAAATACCTCTTTTTTTTCTAATTTTCGCTATTTGTTACAGGGTGGCGAAGGTGTTCCGATAATTGGTCGCCAACTCGAAGAACTTGACGAATGGATCAAGAAACAGAGTCAGAATCATCGACGTCGTCAGACTCGTCGTCGACAAATCGACGATTCCGAAATGAAAACGGCGCGATCATCGAGTGGTCGAGAAGGTGGCGAGCGATTCGAGAAGGTTCAGCCGAGTGAGTTGGTCAGAAAAGTTGGAGAAATTTCAAATTTTAAGAAAAAAAAAAAAGAAAAATCAAGCCGTAATTCGAAGAAACAAACACAGTTCCCGTTTAAAGGAACACAGCGCTTTTTCATTGAAAAATTCACTTGCAGCACAACCTGCGTATCTAACACCATTTTTTTTCAAAAAAAAAAAACGTGAAAATTGATGAGTGGCATACGCAGATTTTGCTACAAGTAAATTTTTTAGTGAAAAAAAAAACGTTTTGTTCCTTTAAATGGGTACTGTATTTATTTTTTTCTTGATTTTGGACGCCGCATAAAAGGTCTTGTTTTTTTCGAAATAGATTTTTTTTTCTAACAAAATTTCCCAGGTGGACCCAGAACGCAGAAGAACAAAAAATCCATGAAATTTTCGCTTTTGAAAAACCCCTTGTTTTTTTCAGCGCGACGAAGTCGTCGTAGCCGCTCGAAACATCACACAAAACATCGCTCAAGAGCCGAAAGTGCTCTTCAATCTGCTCACAAAGAGACGCCAATCAGTCACTGAACGGAACATTTCAAAAACCCTCACACTGTAAATATTTTCTTTGCTTGTCTCATAAAATATTACGTTTATCCGTTTTTTTTTCTCGCCACCAATTTCCTGGTTTTTTCGGCCAGATTTGTTATCGTAGATGTTGTAGTTTTTTGGTAATTTTGTGGATTTTCAGATGTTGAGGATTTTTGGAAGGTTCGGAACAGAAATTGGGAGAAGTGTTGCGACGAGTTCGGCATCGGCCGCGAATTTGGTCGCGAAAAATGGTGGGTTTTCTGAAATTGTCGAGTTTTCGTTGAGTGACCTAGATATATTTTTTCTTGTGGAAATTTTCCAGACAAGAAAGTCAATCACCCCTGGCACAGTGTAATTTTGAATCTCAATGTTTTCGCAAAATTTTAAATAATCGGACACAGTTTTGTGAATATGGCTAAACCGAAGAAATAAAATTTGAAAATGAGAAATTCAGAGAAAAGGTCACAAAAATTCATCATGAAAACATTTCCCAGATTTTGAGCCTTCAAAAAATAAACAAAATCCCATGTTTCAGCCAAACAAGAAGAGCTAACCGCCGAACAAGTCTGGGAACGTCGATCAAAACTGCGAGTACCGAAATTGCAAAAAGACGAGCAACTCTCATCAAAAGTATATTTCGCGCCCGAATGGGAATTGGACAAGAAACCGAATCGCGAAGAAGGAATCCCCGATCCGTTGAAAAATTATGGAATGACACCCGAAAAATGGAGATATTATAATAAGGTTGGGACACAATTTCACTTTTGACATTAAAAATATGTAGAAATTTTCCTGTTTTTTTCTCCAGGATGTTTTTCGTCTTAAATGATTTCTTTTTTTCTTTAGAAAAAATCAATACATTTCAGGTTGTCTGGCCGCCAAACTACATTGTCCCCGAAACGGGCCTTCCCAAAACCAAAGAAGTGTTCTATGTGCAGGAAAATATTCATTTTTCGCCGAAAAGAATGTGGACGGCGTGTCAGTTGGTTTGGAAAATGAATGTGGATGAGGCGTTGACACAGTTGGAGTTGCAACAATTGAAAGTGAGATTTTTCTGCTCTTTTTTTGGCGTGTTCTGGTTTAGTTCAAAACGTGAAGTTCTATTTACTATTTTGAGAATTTATGCTATCACGAAGTTGTGATCAACAAAATTTCATTATTTCAAAGAAAAAAGTCCTTCTATGGGGTTTATTTATGTCAGTAAAAATAATTTTTTAAAAACCACACAACCGTCCGGAAGGGAATCGATGAGACACTCGAGTGTTCAAAAATGATTATCGTTAGAGCGATTTTGCTCTTTTTTAATTCATGAAATTTGAGAATTTTCCAATTCAACCGTGTAACCGACATTTGCACGCGATACGCAAGGCGCTATACTTTGTGTGTGGTTTATGTCTGCGTTTCCAATGGAAAAAGACCGCTCTCACCTGCCAGTTTTCACTGTGAATTTGTTTTGTTCTGCTTCTCTGTGTCTCTCTCTCGAGGTTCTCATTCTATTTTTTTTTTAGTTTTCAGCAAGAAATAGCTTCCAAAAATAATCTCAAAAAAGTAGATATTTTCTATTCTGACGAAAGTACCTAATTTTTCTTGATGTTTTCCGAAAAATGTTGAAATCATTCTTCCCGAAAAAAAAGTTTTTTTCTAAATTTGTCTGAAACTGAAATTCGGTTCCGAAGTGTCAATTCCGCCCAACCCGGAACTGGATCCTTTTCGAACCCCTATGAATAAAAATCCCCCGATTTTTCTTTCAGTCTTGTTCGCTACTTGCCGAAACGCTAAAAAAGGCGAAGAAACAAGCAGCCGACGAAATGCACATTGAATTTCCGAGTCAAATGTACATTGCCGATGCGTTTCCGGTGCAATCGAATATCGTCAAAGGTACAGTAATTTTTCACGTTTTTTTTCTGAGCCCTCTTAAAAACCCGCTGTGTTTTTAAAGGCGCACGTCGACACGCTCACGAAGATTGGAACACAATTCGCTACCGGTATATCAACATTTTTGTGCGTCTCGAATCCGGACCTCCACCTGGATATAAACAAAGAATTGCGCCCAAAAACGGATATGATCACATGGAGGCATACTATGACTATCTTCGCTCCAGGACCATCAAATACAGTATCTAGGAATTTTTTTTTGGTTTTTTTTTGTTGTTGACCAGTTTTTAATTAATATAGACTAGATCTTCCATTTTTGCAGAAAAACGGAGAGAAAAAACAAATATATTTTTAGACACGTAGAAAAAAACAAAAAATTATGATGAGCTGAGAAGATTTGAATATTTTCGAGGTTTCTCGACTTGCAAAACACATTGAACAATGTCCGGTGTTGAGTAGACACCTGCAAAAAATGACGAAAATGAGATCATTAAAGGAACATGGCTCAAAAAGTTGTTCATTTTAATTTTTAGGGCGAAAAAATTATATTTTACAGTAACAACAACTTTGATTAAAGGAGCATAGGTCTAATTCTATCAAAAAGGTCTCCAAAATTTTGAAAATTTTCGTGACCATTTCTCTAAGTTTTTCGTTTTCAAATTAAATTTCGTCGACTAAGGCCACGCCCACAAAACTGTCTGATCTAGAAAATGTATGAAAACATTGAGACCTTGAAAACTACAGTATCCCGCCGAGTACTGTACCTTGATACGAGTTGGATGTCAGTTTCCGTTCGTGTTGCAGACACGATGTTTTTCCCTTTTGCAACGATATCGCCATACTTCGCATTTTGTCCGGAAAAAGTTGAGAATATTCATAGTTTTCGCGAGGACACTCGACTGCCGGAATCCATCGGAACACGTAGCGGAAACCGATGCGGAATCTGAAACGAAATTTGAAAATCGCAGTGTTTCGCGCGAATTACCTCTCATTGGAGAAACAGTAGATGATCGGATTAAAGGCGCAACTCGACATTGCCACCCAATAGATGAGCAAGTAGAGATAGCGAGATGTGTCGCCCCACTGCAAAAAATGCGCGAAATTTTAAATTTTTGAATTTTGGCGCCAAAATTTCGAGTTTTCTTTTTGTCGTAAAAAGTTTCAGATCTGCTTTTTTGACTGAAAATTTTAACAAACTAAAATTTGCTAACAAACAGTTTTTTTTTCCGAAAATCATTAAAATTTTTAATATTAATTCTTGGCGGAGATTTTTTGAAAAATTACATTTTTTTATTTGGATTGTGAAAAAAATCATTTTTCCAAATATTTTGAAAAATTTCAACTTCTCATTTTTGGCGCCAAAAAATTTGAAGAATTTCAGAACTTCAATGTGGGATTTTAGTTTTGCCACAAATCATGTGTTTTTGGCGGGAAAATTTGATTTTTTTTAAATTTTGGCGCCAGAAAAAAATAAAAAATCTGATTTTTGGTGCGAAAAATTCTAAAATTCAAACTTTTCGACAAAAAAGTTATAATTGTCTGAAAATTCTGTCAACAAATTACAATTTTTTCAAAATCCAATCTTGGTGGAAAAAAATCTGATTTTCGGAATTTTAGCGCCAATGAAACTTTAAGAATCTGATTTTTTTTGGCTCCAAACATGTTAAATGACCCGGCGACTCATCGAGAGTATTCGTTTAAATTGGAAGTATTCATCATTTTAAGACATATACGAGTTAAAACACAGTTCAAAAACATAAGAAACAAAAGTTAGACGACAAAAAAGAACAATAAATAAAAATAAAGTTGGATCAAAATTTCAAATCCTAATGAAGCAGTAGAGCGCGTTTGCGCGATTAATCCAACTCTATGATTTATTTTCTGTTCTTGGTTGTGCTGTAGTTTTTGCTATACGTTGTTTTAGACTGTTTTTTCACTCACATATGTCTTAAAATGGCGAATACTTTCAAAATAACCGAATACTATAGAAGAGTCGCCGGGTCATTTAAATTTGAAAATTCGAACTTGACATTTTTTGCGCCGAATTTTCGAAAAACACAATTTTTTTACGAAAATTTTCAAATCCTCATTTTTTCGGCCTCAAAAAAACAGTTTGAACAAACCTCAAAAGTGTGATAGATATGATAGGGTGCCCAGCAGATCATGAACGCCAAAACCATCAACGCCAACATTTTGATGGCCTTACTTTTGGCGCGATTGTGACATGTCGTCTTGTTGTCGGTCGCCTCGTTTGATTCGCGAAGAGTTAGCGCGATTTTGGCAAATGTGGTCGAGAGAACAAGAAGCGGAATGGCGTATTGAATGATGAACAGCAGATTTGTCATACTGAAAAAAATTGGAGGGTACTGTAGCTTTCAATTTTGCTGTGTATATTGTAATTTTGAATCTCTCTGATGTCTTTGTTTTTTTTTTAAATAACTCTTAAGATTAGACAGTTTTGTGGGCGTGGCCTAAACTAAAGAATGATAATTGGAAAATGAGAAACATAGAAAAAAGTCACGTAGATTATTTTTTCAAAAACTGCAGTTTTTTATCGACCCCTTTCACAGACTCAACGAAATTTTTTTTCATTTCGTCTTCCAAGAATTTCTAATATGTATTTGGCTGGTGGGCTTATTTTCGAGAAATATGCACAAAGAGCATGCACACACACAAAAATATATATTTTATATTTTTAAGGAATTTTTGATTCGGAAAATCATGTCTGGCCGTTGAAAACAATAGTTGAGAAATAGGTGAAATTGAGGCAGAGTCAAAAATTTGAATCTTTTCTTAGAAGATTTCAACGAAAATGTTTCCACGATAAAATGTGACGTGATGGCCCAGCAGGTTAGGTGTTTTGTTATTAAGCGAGAGGTCGAGGGTTCGATTTCTCTCCTTTGCAATTATTTTTAAAAATTTTTGTTTTCAATAATTTTGTTCTATTTTTATCCCCCAGCAAAGATCGTTTAGGGTTTCACTCACATATTACGAATGTTATTTTTGTTTTTTTTTCTTCTTTGAATCAGCAGCTACAAAAAGATACAAAATTTGCGCTGTTTTCTTTTCCCGCAGATTGGCGAAAATTTCAAACAACTTCCTATCCGATTAATTGAGTCGACTTAATTAAAAACAGGAAATGTGCAAAGGACAACTTACAGAGCTCCGCCATTCGATCGAGCAGCGTGAAGAATTTGAAGACGGCCAGTGTCGCAGTTGAACAAGTACACCTTTTCTACCTGAAACAATGTTCTTGGTGTTTCAGACAACGAGAAAATTTTGTTTTTCGAAACAGAAAAATTAAAAAGCGAAAAAATAAGATTGAAGGTCTCGCAGCGTTGTTCGCAAAATTTTGTGTGTTCCTTGAAATAAGTGTACTGTTGGTATTTAATTTTTTTTCGAAAAAATCGCACTTTTTATTCGAAAAATAATCGTCTACGTTTGAGAAAAAATAAAACGTTTTTTTCTCGAAGTGAACAGATCGCCGAATACAAAATTTGAAAATTTTTTGATTTGCAGTTTGAAGTGAAAAAGTTTTTCTCTACAGTTTTATTTTTCAGAAATAATTTTCTGCTCTTCAGAAATTCATACGTTTTTTTTGAAACATTTTCCGCCAGAAAACTTTTTTCCGAATGATGTGTAATATTAAACTTTTTGGATTTTTACTGGGAACGAAAAAGTTTATCGAAAAATGTTGGGGAAAAAATTTCGGAAACTTTTCGAAAAACGTTCCGAAAATTTCCGATTTTGGTTAGCTGAGTTAGCTGAGTAAAGTCAAAATTAGCTGAGTAAAGTTGGATTTTCTCCAAACTTTTCTAGCTTCCGAGGTTCAACTAAAAAATGCTCATGAGCTCATTGACAGGCTTTGTGGCCCGGTTCAGCGAAACTTTCCGAACTTCTGACTTCGGGAAATTCCGATCTCCACTTCTGTCCATCGATAAGACTACCAAAGATCTACTCACCCTTGAATCCCATGCAAATGGAAGTGCAGTAGCTGTCGAAATAACCCAAATCACCGCGATCGCAATCAATGATCTTCTCCGAGAAAGTGGCCGTTTTCTGAGCGGTCGAACGACGGCCAAACATCGATCATAGCTGAGACACATCATCGAGCAAACCGATACGGTTGTTGGCGCAATGCCAAAAAATGTGGTGATCGCAAATGTGTTGCCAAACCTATGAAAAGTACAGTAACCCTCTATGAGATAAAGGTCAGTGTTGTTCTTTCGAGCCGTGCTAATCTCTCGTTTCTCAGATAAACAAGAGTACTGTAGTTTTTGAACGATTTTTGATGAGCAGAAAAATCGGAAGTTGAAATTTACGAGTCACCGATTTTTGAAAGGAAAAAACAAAATTGGAATTTTTTGGCCTGCAAAAATGCTCAAGTTTGGAAGAAATGTTTGTGGGCCTGAAAACCCTACAAATTCCAGGCCGGTCCCAAAAAATCCGAAAAAAACTAGAAATTTCGGAAAATGACTTTTTGAGCCAAAAAATCTGAAAATTTCAGAAAAAATCAACTTTCTTTTCAGTCCTGAAAAAAAGTCGAAAATTTTTAGATTTTTCCTTAGTTCCCAATTTTCTAGAGATTTTCAAAACTCTAACTTTTGAGCCAAAATTTCGGAAAATTTTCAGGCCGGCTCCAAAAAATTCAGAAAATATTTGAAACGTATTTTAACTGGGTTTCAAATTTTCTGGAAATTTTCAGGACCCCAAATTTTGAGCCAAAATGTCTGACAATTTTCAGGTCGAAGATTTTTCAGGAATTTTTGAAACGTATTTTTCTCTGGTTTTCAATTTTCTAGAAAAAAAATCTGATTTCCCTCAAGTTTTTCAGAACTATGTTTCAACAAAAAACAGCCCTTCTCTCAAAATTTCCCTCCGTTTTTTTGTTGTTTGTTTCCACCCAATAATCCCCCTATTTTGCCTCCTTTTTGCCTACCACCAATCATAGTACAAATTATATGGCCACGAGGCGCCGACGTTGAAAAGTGCGTTCAACAAATCGGCAAAAGCCATGTTGAACAGGAAAAAGTTGAAGCCGTGATGCATGATTTTATGACGATAAATGATCCAGAGAACAACCGAATTGCCAATCACTGCGCATAGAATTAGACACAGAAATGAGAAGATTATGAAGATTTGGGTTATTCTGCAACAAAGTCGGAGAAATTTTGTTTCGCCTCTTTTTGGCCCTCAAAATTTGAAGTAGTAGGATTTTTTAGATGTTTTTTAAAGTAGGATTTTTTCTGAAAAAAATCTATTCTTGCTCTAAGCTTTAGGCCGGCCCGAGTTAGACAGATCTTATGAAACTCAAAATTTTTAGCCCTGGAACAATTTCACTCATTTTTTTCGGGCCGATAAAAATTTTGGCATTTCGGACCGGCTCAGAAATCGGAAGAACCGCCCGTATTTTTTTCGTGTAAAATTTTGTGTTCGGGAAAAAAATTTGGAACAAATATTTTTGCTCTCAAATTTTCAAAGTGTTCTGAACTTGTTTTCCTAAAATTTTGTGCTCCAAAAATGTGTATCTAGATTTTTTGCGCTGAAAAACAGTCTTAGGAATTTCGAATTTTTTGGGTCTGGAAAAATGTGATCAAATTTTTTTCGGGCCGACAAAATTTTGGGCTTTTTGGGCAGGCTCGAAATCTGGAAAAACGATCAAATTTTTGTGCTCCAAAAAAATGTTGAAGCAATATTTTTCCGCTAACTTTTTTTAGTTGAAAAAAATTCATTTTTGCTCTGAATTTCGGGCCGGCCCAAGTTAGACAAACTTTATAAAACTAAAAATCTTTGGCCCTGGAAAAATTTCATAACTTTTTCTAGGCCCTCACAAAATTTCCAAATCTCAGTCCGGCCCCGAAACCTAAAAACTGGTCCGTTTTTTAGATGTTTTCTGATCTTTCAGCTTTTTATTTGTGCGAACAAAAATGTAAGAAAACTCAATTTCTTTTGATTTTTTTTTCAAAAAAAAAAAAATTCTTTTCAAAAAAAAAACCTCAAAAACAAGGTTAAAATATTTTGTTCAAAAAAACCTGAAACTCGCAAATTTTCAACCATAACAACGGAAAAATTTCCCCAACAAAGTACAGTAAGACGTTTTGTTTTTCATTTCCCTCGAAAAATTTATGGGTTTTCCCAAAATTTCAATTTAGTATTCTGAACTTTCGGGTTACTGTAGGCTCCTATTTCGCGCTCGAATTTTAGCCAAAGTCATATTTCCAACAAAAAAAAACTCACAAATTCGGCAGTTCCGGAAAATCGCGATTCAAATACAACTGATAGTAGAGCGCGGGACCCGTATAGTTGTCGGCGGCGTTTTCGCATTTTCGCCGGCCAAATTCGTGATAATATTCCATTTTTTTTTGCTCCTCTGAAAAACAACAAAAATGTGTGACGAGTCGCAAAAAAATGAAAAATGGGCGGCGCCATTCATCTCGTCTCGAAAACGTGTGTAATTAGAAAGAATGACCAGAAATTGTGGGCGGAGTTTGGCTGGTGGGCGGGTGTGT
Organism: Caenorhabditis sp. 8 KK-2011; assembly: GCA_963572245.1. Classification (NCBI taxonomy): domain Eukaryota; kingdom Metazoa; phylum Nematoda; class Chromadorea; order Rhabditida; family Rhabditidae; genus Caenorhabditis; species Caenorhabditis sp. 8 KK-2011. Next base: position 3,044,854 of record OY751548.1, read on the forward strand.
CGGAAAATGAGAATTGAGGCCTGAGGGCATTGTTTAAGGCCTAGGCTTAACCTATACTTAGGCCCGGGTTGCTTCACGGAAAAGTGCAAATATTTCGCAGATTTTTGTGAAAATTTTCCATAAGTTCCTTGAGACACTGAAGTTCAAAAATCGGGATTTCTTGGCCTGACACTAGGCCAAAAATCTAGGCCCTAAAAAATTTTCCATGTTTCATAATTTTTAGCGATAAAAATAGGATTCAAATGAGTGGTCACAAGCTATGCTTTGAGAAAAAAGAACATTTTGTAGATTTACGGAAAACTCAAAGGCACATGTGTTTTATGGGTGTTAGGTCTCGAAGCGGACCTAAAATTTAATTGTCATCAGATTTTTTCAGAAAATTGAAAACCAGGGAAAAATACGTTTCAAAAATTCCTGAAAAATCTTCGACCTATGGTTTTTAGATTTTTTCTATCCGGCCTGGATAGTTTCAAACATTTTGGCTCGAAAAATAGAGTTCTGAAAATTTTCGACTTTTTGGATTTTTCGGATTTTTCAAGCATCAAAATGTTTTTTTATCATTTTTTTGAGCCGGCCTGAAAATTGTCAGAAATTCTGGCTCAAAATTTGGGGTCCTGAAAATTTCCAGAAAATTTGAAACCCAGTGAAAATACGTTTCAAATATTTTCTGAATTTTTTGGAGCCCAACTTTTTCAAAAACAGAAATTTTTGATTTTTTTTCTGCTCGAAAATGCACAATGACATTTTCCAAGAAAATTATAGGTCACGCCACGAAAACTTGAAATTATTAATTTTTTTCAATTTTTTTTTTGACATTTTCAGTCATTTCTGATAAAAAATCTCAAAAATTGTTTTGGCCCAATTTCATGGCCCGGTCCAAGTTCTCCATTTTTTGTCTGGTTTTCAGAATCCGGCCCCATTCAGTCTAAAGGCCTTTTTTCCCAGCAATGAAAAAATTTGGGACTTGAGAGAGAGAGAGAGAGAGAGAGAGAGAGAGAGAGAGAGAGAGAGAGAGAGAGAGAGAGAGAGAGAGAGAGAGAGAGAGAGAGAGAGAGAGAGAGAGAGAGAGAGAGAGAGAGAGAGAGAGAGAGAGAGAGAGAGAGAGAGAGAGAGAGAGAGAGAGAGAGAGAGAGAGAGAGAGAGAGAGAGAGAGAGAGAGAGAGAGAGAGACGCAGAGAAAAACACGAAGAACTTTTTTTCATCTCATTTCTCTGCGTCTCTTCTGCAGAGCAATACAATTGAACAGTTTTTTTTTCAACAAAATTTTTTAAGGAAAAATTTCTCGCCTACATATGTGCACCTGCCTAATTGGCAAAATACATATATCTGACGTAAAACGAACACAAAAAATCTTGCCAGGTGTCAAATTTGCCTAATTATCTAGCCGCTTTTTATTCGGCTCTTTCTCCGAGAGAACTACACCGAAGATTTTCTATTTTTCATTTAAGCACGGAGATTAATAGGGCGTGTGAAATTGCGTTGTTGTTTTTCCATCTCCTCCGAGAGAAATACACAACTTTTCAGGATTTTTGTAGATTTATGGGGAAAACAAAAGAAAAAAGTAAATCGAATTAAAAAGATTACTTGGCGCATAAACTTTTTTTTTTCGAAGACATCGAAAATCTTCTTTTTTTTCGAAAAATGTCAAGAAAATTGAGTAATGATGGGTTTTATTTTTCGCGCGCGCGAAAAAAACTAAATTCAAAATTAAATATTCTCCCGATTCTCTTTGTCTTCTTCAAATACGTCAGCCAAGTTTAGACACCAAAAAAAAATAAAAAAAAGATTTTTTTTTCTCTTGCGCTTTTCAATAAGTCATTAGACAGAAAAAAGAGGAATTTCTGATCAGATTATTCATTGAGCCGAAATTTTCAAAGAGCAAAAATATGTAGAAGCTGGAACGAAAAAATGTTGGCCGCGCGGGGGGCGAAAATAAAGGGATCGTGTTTCGTCGTGTTTTTGGCCAAGATAACAAGTTTTGCAAGAAGGCCAAAAATCCCTCTTGACAACAAATTGGTAGAGAGAAAGAGACGCAGAGAAAATAACAACGAAAAACGGACAGTTTGAATTTCAGAAATGGGTTTTTCAGGTTCACAAAAATCTCAATATTGAAAACTTCAAATTTGGATGTATGTGGTCCAAAAACCAAAAATGTTTTAAAAAAGAAAAAACAAAACAAATTTTTTGTCGGGGGTACTGTACCCGCACCCACACACAAACGGTGTTTGCGGCCGCCAATCTTCCTGAGAACGAATTCAAAAACTGTTTTTTTCTTTTTTTTTCGAGCTTTCACAATACTTTTTTTTTCAATTTCTAAGTTTCACACATCGAAAGTTGAAGTCTTCGATATTGAGATTTTGATAAACACGAGAATCTCATTTCTGAGTGACCAGGTGTCTTTAAATCGAAAAAGAAGAGACGGCTACAATTTTAGCTGAGAAAATTATGTTTTCAGATGCGCTGCGCCGCGTTGCGTGCGGTTATTAAGAGACGGCAGAGAAAGAAAGACACGCGACGCGTCTGAAAACATAATTTTCTCAGCGATATCTCTTCACGGCTCTCAAATTTGATTCAATTTTTGCCATTTATTCTCAATTTGATAATACAAACTGTTTAGCTCCGCCCACTCAAATGAGAGAAATGGCGCGCCTCCATTTTTTTGCTTCATCAATAGAGCGCGTGTTACCGATTCGATATTGGATAATATTTCTTACATACCGACAGAAATTTGCCATACGAGAGAGAGAAAGAGACGCAGAGAAAAGAGGGAAAATTGTATTTATCTCAAAAGGTCACGTTTTTAATTTTTTTAAGACGAAAAAATTGACGTTTTTGGAAAATGTACTTTTTTTGAAATTTTTTAAAAATGACATCGAAGGGTTCCAAAATTAATTTCCAAAAAAGTCCGACTTTTTCTCATTTTTAAGAAAAACTGGAAAGTTCGGAAACGTCCAAAATCGAAAAAAAACTACTTTTTTGGGCGATTTCGGCTCAAAACGTCGGGGGTTCGATTCCCCACGCTACAGTATACCTTTTAATTTTCAAGAATTATGAAACCTCAAAATGTTGCGCAAAAGTGTGAGTAGGTGCAAAAAAAGCGGAAATTAATTTGGGGCGAGGATGAAAAACTTTTCTCTTTTTTTTTGGACTTTGACATTTTGACACGTGAGCCCTTTTTCGACAAAATGAAAATGGTCAAAGATCTGATCAATTGTCTGTGTTGAGAGTCAGAAGAGACGCAGAGAAATGTTTTGGGGTCCTTTTAATTTTAAAAATTTGTTTTCGTTTTGTTTTTGAGAAATAGTTTTCTACTACGTTTATTTTCTAGCACTTCCCCCATTGCTACGTAATTCGCGAAATTTTCAAAGGCGCACACTGACAATCAACTCTTCGTTGCAAGACCCTGTCTGCGTCTCTTCCTTTTCTATTTCTGCGAACGCTAAGAAAATTATGCGGTGGAACAAAAAGTAAACGTTCAGATAATGTTCGTTTTCCGGGTGGAAAAACGTCAAACAGACATGTCAAAAAATAGGTCACATTTCAACAACAACAAAAAACGAACCATTATTTTTTTTCTTTGGTTCGATGTAACCACTCTCGCATTATACATATTTTGAATAATTGATGCGAGCACCAAAAAACAAAGCGAAACTCACTCGGCGAAAAAAAATATGGAAAGAATAGAATGGAATTGAATATTCAGCAAACAATAATGGCGGCGAAATTCTTGGGGAAAAGACATTTCGCCCCAAATTTTGTTTGGTTTTAATCACAGTGCTTCAAAACCTCTGAATAGGTGGCTGCCAGCCGATAAAAAAAAAAGAAAATCAAAGAATCATACACAATTTGAATGAGACAACTTTCGTCACGAATATCGCTATCATCGCATGCGCCTTTGAACAAACACACCGTACTTCGATATTTTTTTTTTTCACACTGAATTTTCTATTTAACTGAAACATCGAGGGAAATTGAATTTGTCACGTGTCACAGATATCTGGATTTCTCTCTGCGTCTCGTTCACTATTGCACTCTAACCCTTCAGAAAAGTAACAACAGTTTGGAATGAAATTGTAATTCTCCGAGAGAACTACACAACCCCCTTTTTTCCAATCAAAACACGATTTTCTATTTCTCCTTTTCCGTATATATATCTTATTAACACATAAATATGCCAATTCGAGATAAACGAGGAAAACAACAGAGAAAACGATCAGAAATGACGAGGATGAATGCAAAAGAGAAAATTGGAATTCGAAATGTGGACAAAAAAATGAATATAAATGTTGAAAATTGGTCTCCGGGACGTTTCGAAACTGGTCATTTGAGAATTTCAATGTTCATCTTACTGTATGGCTTATCCAGTGGGATGTCGGTACACACATTTTTTGAAAGGGGAGAGCAAAAATTATTTCTTGGATATTTTTCGACATTTTCGTGATGATTCACGGCGATTTCGAAATTTAACATCTCGGCACCGAAAAATGGAGAATAAGAGGCACAGAGAGAAATTAATGTTTCTTCGACTTAGGCCACGCCCACAAAACTGTGTCTGATCTAGGAAAATGTGCGAAGAAGTAAGAAAAATGTTTAAAAAGCGTCTTCATCTCACTTTTTCAGAATTCGACATGTCTCAAAAATTATCTAGATACCCTGGCCTTGGCCTAGTCCTTCCCCATACTTACCACCTATAAACTGGGATCGTTTTGGCCGTTATACATTCCTTTATGTTTTGTTATTTCATCTCCGGAGCTCCATGAATAAATAAGAAATGTTTCTGCCATTTGTGTATCGCTATGCTATGAGAAATAAAAAGACACTCAGAAAACCAAGCCGCGGATAGGTCACGTAAACATTTTTATTTTCATCCGCTAACTAGCCGACTTACATATATGCTATTACGAAAGAAAAATCACGCCGAAAAAAAAAACATTTTCTTCGACTTGAAAGGACATCTTTTATTTTTCAAGAAATGGTCTTGTTCAGAAATTACGGTAACACGTAATTTCAGCTGTGCAACATTTTCGTTTTGCCTCATTGGCCTTCTTCAAAATGAGAACGTTGAAAATCTGTGGGAAAAAAACACAAAGAACCAATTTATTATTTTAAAAATAGTTTCAATCGTTGAAATAGTTATTGCCATCGTTTTCAATGAATTATCTAAAGGGACATGGAGAGTGAGAGAGCGAGAGAGTGAGAGACAACAGACATTCCACGTTTTTGTTATTTTCTTCCAAATCTGATGTAATCGTATGACGCCTTCTTCGCCGCTGGTCCACTTCTTCCAAATCGCACAAAATCGTAGTCTCGTTTCACTGAAACATACCTGTTTTTTAGCAACAATCAAAATCTCACTCTTCTGCCGATCCGCCAAAAATCGCTGAACATATTCATAATATTCAGGACTTTCGACAACACTTGCTGAACGACACTCCGCGTTGACGCATGATTGTTGTTGTTGTTGTTGTGGTTGTTGATCGGTAACAATGGATGATTCAATTGCAAGCGCAAGAATCGCTACGAGAAACATGTAAAACACTTGCGATGACATGATTGTGAAAAACCCTGGAATTTTAGCACAAAAAAATGGGTGAAAAAAGAGAAAAAAATCGGTGGAGAAAAAGAATTTGGGAGAACTACTAACAATAAAAATCGAATCAAGCACCTGAATATCTGACATTTCAGCTGCCCACTGATTTTTCTCTCTCCTCGCACCGCCCACATTTCTTACAGTAGTAAGATTCGGAGCTCTGAGAAAAAAATAACTGGCCAAAACTTATTAACGAGATGTAATAAAGTTGATAATGGTACATGTTGATTGGAATTTGTTTTTTTTTCTCTCAATTTTGCGCGAGCTCGCGCGAAAAAGTGTACTAGGTGAGCTCGATGAAATGAGCAAAAAAGTGGAGGTAATTCGCATTTCCCTCCGTCAAAAAAGCCTACGCAAATCGGGTTGAACAGCTGAAAAACCAATTTTCGAGAAAATATCATATTTGTCATACGACACCTGAAAGAGAAGGCGAAGCAACGGAAAAAAAAACACTGCAGGTTCTGAACAAAAATGGGAAGCAAACTTGAGAAAAAAAATGAGAGAAAGTTTAAATGAGTTACTTTTTGACTAATTTCTTTTTTTCATTGTTCTTGGAAACTATATTGTTTGTTCGTTCAGATCAGGCTTGTGCAAAAACCGGAAATGTCGGAATATTATGATTTTTTATCGAAATTCATAACAGTTTTATCCACTTTTTCGCTAAAAGTTTATTATTTAAATTTCTAAAACGAAACAAAAAATTAACAATGGTTTACCACAATGTTTTGATATCGAAAACCTCTCGAACTTTATGACGTGGATTCTCATTACATTCAACGTGGAGACGACCATCGACACGAATAAAATAACAGCTACGACAACGAAGTTTCAGACGTGATTTGACCTAAAATAAAAAAAAACTAGGTAAAAATCACCGAAAAAGAACCCACTTTGAACCCTGCGATTTCTTGCGCGACAGGATTTCTCACTTGTAAAAATCCTCTCAGAATTGAACTTCCTTGATTGAGTGTTTTTGAAATCACTCCTGACATTCTGAAACTCAAATGGTTGAATTGGATTTGATACGAGTTTTGGAAATGAAAATAAAATAATGATTCGTCCGAGAGAATTACACAAACAATGAACGGGGTGGACGAGGAAACCAAACTCGGCCATATTGAAAATTTGTGTTTTGCTCGCACGGGAATCGCGTTTTACGCGTAAATTTCGAAGAGAAAGGGTGCATTTTTGGTTTCCTCCGGAGATTTAATTTTTCAGAGTATTTTATTTTCTTTTCTCTGTGCGCTCCTTAGGTCAAGCATTTTTTTTAAAAGTAAATTTTAGTTCAACAGAATCACATAAACATGAAAAACTAGATGAAAAAGAAAGGAAAATAATTTTTGTGAAAAAGAAATCACAATTGAAAAAAAAATTCTGAAACTACAGAGTTTCTGTGTTAAAAACACGGAGTATCAAATTTTTCGCGCTATTTTCTAGCTGCATAATTTTTAGGATTACACATTCAATTATTTCGCAATCCACCAATTATTCATTAAAAAAAAACAATTTTGAGAACTAAATCAATTAGACGGGTCTCCAGTACAACTTCTCCTTCCATAGTACGACATGTACATTCCAAAATATCTGTGATGATCCTCAATCAAATAATCCAAATGCCCATCAGAGCATAAAATTGATTCTTGCGCGTCACATTCCTTGAAACTCGCACCTTCCTCCATCTGATTGTTATACCAAATCTCATTTCGATGATGTCGAAAACCTTCCATTCCTTTGTAGGGCATGTGTGGAACAATGTCGCGTTTATGAATAACTCGATACGAATATTCAATGGTTCGATCGAGCGTATCCGCAAATTCCTGATCACCGGTTCGCGGTTCGCCGAATGTGATCAATTTGATTTTTGCGGCATCGGCGAGTTGATTTGCGACAATGAAATTGGCGGCCAGTGCTGCCATCGAACCGCCCAACGAGTGTCCACCAATCCAAACCTCATAATCGGGAAATTGGTGGGTGAGAGTGTTGAAATCATTCTTCACACCATTGTTCCACACCAAATTGAAAGCGCGCGCAAAATAGAAACCCACATTTCCACCACCCGCCCATGGGGTCTTGTTACGAAAAACAATTTCATCGGACTCCACTGACAACTGGAGAACTCCCTTTGTCCCTCTGTAAGTCGATGTTTTTTTGGTCGCAATAAAATATTTTCTCGAAAAAAAAATCTTTCTATAGATTCAATTTACCTGAACGCCAAAACAATTGCCTTATCGGCGTGTGAGACGAACGTCAAACCACTGCACGTGTCCCAAACTTCAGTTTCATCGCATATCACATTGACGTGACGTTTCAACTGTAAACAAACGGCGATAAGAGAAAAATGTGTATTTTTTGAGAAAAAAAAACCCCAACCTCAAAATTGTCATAAACTTGAGCTAGGCAATTTGTCGCATTTTTCGCCTCGGTCGCCGCAAAAATGATTGGAAAGTGTTTTCGAGCAAACTCGTCAGAATACAGAGATTGTTTTGAGAAAATTGTCGTGATTTGTGATAGGAAAAAAAAAGTTGAGAAAATGTGAAGTTTCATCTTTTTGATAACTTGACTACGAAATTATCACATCGTTTTATGCGAATTTTCTTATCGTTGAAAATAGGTGAGGACTTTTCCGAGGGAGAAAAACAAAAATTCAATGACAAACGCACACGTTTTCAGAACTCAGAAAACTGAACTAACTCTTCTTCTTACTTCCTGAATCTCTTGAATGACTCCTTATTAGGGCCCAACTTTTTCAAGACTCGATGAAAGATAACAGAAAAAAAAACAACTAAATAGTGAAGATACTAGTAAATAAATACTAGTCAAGACAATGAAAATAGATATACGAAGAAAACTATTCATTTGCGTAATGTTCAGGCAGCGTCCCAAGTGCATATGTAAGGTTGGCGTCCTTCGAGGCTGAAAAATTCAGATTATTTATCCGCTTATTTCGCCTCAAAATACAGTGCGCTTGAGTTTTTGAGTTTTGTGAATACTTTTTGAAATCAATTCACGATATTATAAAGGCAAAAAAAGTGGCGACTACACGGTGTGTAAAATAAAACATTGAACAATGAAAAGAAACCGGCAAAATATTTTTGCAGCGTGTCGGAGTGTACGCCATACACTCCGAAAACACGCTGCAAAATATTTTAGGCCAACACACAAACACGTGGGAAAATTAATTTCAGACTACGGTAAGTGCAAATGTGTGCACTGACCCCCACGGTGTTGTGCGAACACTTCTTGCCGGTCTCAAAATAATTATTTTACACACCGTGCGACTGCTGCAAAAAATTGCAGCTTTTCGGCAAAGTTTTCGCATTACTTTTTTTGAATTATTTCAGCCTATTTTTTTTTTGAAAAAAAGACGCATCATTTTTTTGAATTGTTTGTGTCTCAGCACTCAGTGAAACGAAAACTCTGGAGCAACTCTAATTTCCACCTTTTCTCCGGAAAAACTCCAGAGCGACACCATATCACTCCAGAGCAACTCCAAAATAAGAGCTCCTCTTTTACTCCAATTTAACTCCGGAGCGGCTCCGGAGTTGCTCTGGAGTGAACTGGTGTTCTTTCGGAGTACTCTGGATTTCCTCCGGAGTTGTGGGTTTGAAGAGACCATGTTCGCTGTATTGCGATTTTTGGCGCGTCTTTTCATTTCTATTTTTTTGATCAGTCAAAGTTTTTTCTTCTGTTTTTTTTGTTTTCGTTACCAAATTGTACTAACTGTTTTGTGAATTTGTTTGCGAAATGTTCTATCCCACACTATGCGAAATTTCAGATTTATCGAAGACAGAGCTGCGAAATTGGGGTTATTCTCAGGAGAAAGGATTAATCGGTTGTCGTTGACTATAATCATCAGGTATGTAAACTGATTTTAATGCATTTCAACGCTATTTATATATTTTTTGAAGAACTTGTGATTATGAATATGGCGACACAGTGGAAATCGAAACAATCCTCAGTGGTTCTGCAGAATGAATGAAGTGTGAAAATGTTTAAAAGTACGTTTTTTTTTTAATTTTTTAAAGTGTTTTTTGAAAAAAACAACATTTTGAAGTTTTTTATCAATTCACATGAAAATTTTAAATTTTACATAGTAGCTTTTTTCGAAAAGAATGACCCATAAAACTTGATTTCAATCGATTCTTGCTGATCAGTTCTTCAACGAAAACTGTGAAAATTTCACATTTTATTAAAAATTCTTAATTTCAGATATATGGAATGTCGAAGTTCGTAAAAGAAGAAGAGTTAGAAGGATATCATCATGGTCAGCCTAAAATCAAGATAAATCAAAACGTTCAAACGATCGAAGCCATCAATTCGCAAATTATAGTTATATTGTTATGAATTTTCGTGCTGGCATTATTATTATTATTACTCGGAAAATTACCCGCAAACTTTTGCGGCTTACCTGCAATTTTGCGGGCCTGCCCGCAGTTTTGCGGGTGAAAATGTGCAGCAAACGACCGCAAATAACCCGCAACTGTTGCGGGTGTACCCGCAAGCGACCCGCAAGTGTTGCGGGTGTACCCGCAAACGACCCGCAAGTTTTGCGACTATCCCCGCAAACGAGCCGCACCATTTTGCGGCTAAAAATACCCGCTAAACTGCGGGCAGGCCCGCAAAATTGCGGGTAAGCCGCAAAAGTTTGCGGGTAATTTTCCGAGTGTATATACAATTATATGAAGCTATTTAGAGCAAAAAACGCAAGCGCATTAAATCGATTGATTTTTCATTCAGCTTCGGAGTAACTCCAGAGCGCACCGAAATAACTCTTGTCCAACTCCGGAGTAACTCCGAAATTGCAATAAATTACTCCCCTTTAACTCCTGTATAACTCCAGAGTAACTCCAGAATGCACCCGAATTACTCCTGTTCAACTCCGGAGCAACTCTGACCAGCACCGAAAAAAACAAGGAGTCCTCAGTGAAATGAAAACTTCGGAGTAACGCCAATTTGACTCCGGAGTCAACTCCATGTTTTTTCCCTTACAAAATGAGAGTTGCTCCGGAGTTGAACAGGGGCAACTTTGGTGCGCTCTGGAGTTACTCTGGAGTGAATGAGGTGCCGCTCTGGAGTTTTTATGGAGTTGCTCCGGAGCTATGCTGTAATTTGGAGTCGCTCCGGAGTTTTAATTTCACTGAGATAGCGCCGAAGTTACTCTTGTTCAACTCCGGAGTAACAACAGAGCGCACCGGAATCACTCTTGTTCAACTCCGGAGTGACTCCAGAGCGCACTAAAGTTGCCCCTGTTCAACTCCGGAGTAACTCCCATTTTGTAAGGGAAAAAACATGGAGTTGACTCCGGAGTCAAATTGGCGTTCCAGCGTTAAACTGGAGTTACTCCGAAGTTTTCATTTCACTGAGTCAGCTCCGGAGTCAATTCTGGCGTTCCTCCGGAGTTATTCTAGAGTTGCTCCAGAGTTTTCGTTTCACTGAGCATTTCGAAAAATAGGCCAGGTACTGTATTTTTTGTATCGATTTCCTTAGTATCGATTTTTGCTTCACTTTACTTTCGTTTCGTTTGATTTCGATTTATGTTTTGTCATATATTATGTTTCCAAAATCTGCAAATCTACTCACTACCATGTTTGTAAACCATAATGTTGCAAATCGCCTCCATTGTTGTATTTGAATGTTTGCACACTATTACACTGAAAAATCATTGCTAACAATCAGGGATGTCGTTTGGGCCGCCCGTGGGCTTCCCGTAGCCCGTCTAAAACGGGCCGGGCCGGCCCAGGCACGCGTGGGAAAATTTCGTTCACGGGCCGGGTAGGCCCGGCCCGCGGGCTTTTCAGTGAAAAATCAGTTTTTGAGAAAACTTTTCATTTTTCGTTGTTTGATCAGTTTTGTCAAGTAACATGGTCATATTTCGTAGTTCAATATATAAAAATAACCACGGAATGATTCAAATGACACTAGTTCATGTTTTATACCAGAAAACATGAACAAAATGTGCTTTTAAAAAAAAGTCAAGTATTTAATGAAATGATCAGTCTTAGATGAGTGTAAAACGTGAAATTATTGTGGTTAGCAAATATCTTTTTTTTCTTTTATGAAATTCACATTTCGAATTTCATCACAGAAAAAACCTTTTTTGGTTGTTTCTGATGAAAAATAGGAAAAAAAGTATTCATGTCACATATTTTCGAAATCTTACGTTTCTAAAACTTATCCAGATTAAATTCAAGTAGAAAAAAAACGAAACAAAAATTTTTGATGCCGACGAGAATCAAACTCTTGACCTTTCGATTTGAACACGGCGGGCCTCGAAAAGCCCGCAGGCCGGCCCGGGCTTTATTCGGCCCGTCAAAGAAAAAACCCGTTTAGGCCCAAGCCCGTTTAAGCCCGCTGAAACACGGGCTGCCCGTTGTGGCCCGGCCCAAAATGACATCCCTGCTAACAATGTAAGAACTATGGTTTCAACGGGGTATTATTAAAGGGGGAGTTTGACGAATAATGAAGTTGTTTTGAAAAAACTAGAAAATTTGGAATAATAGCACGTATAGCTATACGTTGAAAAAAATTTGGAATCATTTTTTTCTCGAGTACTAGACCTTTTCTCCAAAATTCCCTCGAGCATTATACTATATTTTAGGTGCTCTTTCTTTTAAACACAACTTGCTCATTCGTGCTACCCCCCCCCCCTTTAAGATAAAAGAAGTGGAGAAAGCTTGGTAAGAAATTATTCGAAAGTCGGAATTTCAGAAGAGCATAATAAAATTTAAAAGTTGTACAATTTTGAACCGGGTAGTTATTTTTACTAATTATAATATTTTTCGTATTTAAATCAAAATGCATTCTGAGAGGCGGAGGAAAAATTTGCCCGTTTTTTTGTGCCGCCATTAAAAAGACTCACACCATATTCAGTAATGCATGCAACCCACGCATCCGCGTTAAAACGACGTCTATATTCATGTACAACGGTAAACTCATCATACGATGTCCAATAACCGAGTCTACCGTTTTTGTCTTCACATTCGGAAATTGAGTCCGCACGGTTTAGGTGCTATAAAAATTTTAAAATTTCCGAAATTGCGTTCGATTTCTTGTCTTGTCTTTGTATAGAAACTTGTGAGTTGAACTTACATCATCAAAATATTTATGACAAACATAAACACCATTGCCACGGTAATACGTGATTGCGTCATCAGGGCATTCCCACTTGTGAGTGTCTTTGATCATGTGTATTCCACAGAGCATCGGACCGTAGTAGGCACCTCTTTTCCGTTCCATGTCAACACCACCAACAGTTTTTGGGTAATACAAAAACGAGTATTGATCACCATAATCGTCATGTTTTCTCCAAGCAGCTTTGTAATCTTTTTCGAGAATGTTGGCACGAGTGCTACAGGCCGCATTTCTATCCTGAAAACTTGTACTTTTTTCAGCGCCCGCTCAATTTACTATAAGGTAGGAAAAAAGTAGCTATTGCTTTTGAGAATAACCTTAAAACACTCGATTTGAAAACTGACAGGAATTATATGGGTTGCGTTGTATTTTTGACTCAAAATCGAGGTAATGACAACACAAGAACATTTTAAAACATTTTCCTCGGCTACAAGTGTGCCTGATTTTGAAAAATGCGCGAAAATGTTTTGGTTGTGACTTATGGACCTATTCATGACAATTAAAAAAAGAAAAAAATTGAATAAAAAAATAAAAATGCCAATGCGCGCCGAGGAAAAAAATTATATTTTTTTCTCAAAAAAAGTCACGAAAAATGATGATTTATGCGAACTTTGGGTAGATCAAACCGAGGAAATCGAAAAATTCAAGGCATTTTCCAAGACGCAGAAGTTTTCTCGGTTTGATCTACCCAAAATTCGCATAAGTCATCATTTTTCGTGACTTTTTTTTGAGAAAAAAATATAATTTTTTTCCTCGGCGCGCATTGGCATTTTTATTTTTTTATTAGGTCCATTACACACTGTGACGAAGATTACCGTTTCAAAAACTTTTAAGTTTTAAAAGTTGTCATATCTACATACATAAACCAGAAATTTCTTACTGCTTTGTAGTATTCTCACCTGAGATTTATCGTTGAAGAACACTCGTCTGCCCAAGGTGTTTTGGTGACAAACGTCAAACGGGCCAAACGCAACAATAAACGAATCACGAATATTGGTTGTGAGATGTGCTGCATAAATCGGATTGAGATTGAAGAGCGTTCCATCTTTGGTTCCCGTCAACGCCGACATTGACTTTTCGCAAACATCGCGTTGATCGTCCAACAAATCGAGCGTCGTTCTCGTGTACATACCAGCGGTTCGCCAAACAGCCACAAGACCAGCCACCATTGTCGCGTGATACGACAATCCCAACAGTTTGGCTTTGTAGGCGAAACTGAGAATCGTCTCCGGTGGCTGATACGAGCACATGACATACGCCTTGGCATTCTCCTTGAACCGCATGATAGACTGCGAACCAGTGTGATAGAAATGAGCATAGTCGAAGAGCACCACATAGTTCGGACCGCTTCCACCGGAGAATTGCACATTGGCTTCGAGTCCTTTGTCGGGTTGTGTAAAGTACATTTTGAGATCGAACATGTACTCCTCCATCAACACGGACAAATGAGTGCTGTGCAATTTGAACACTTCGGCATCGTCCGCCTTACAAATCTCCTTGGCTTCATCGTACGTCTTCCACTCGGGCACCATATCTTTATAGCACATTCCACGAATCTGTGTGTAGCCGGATTTGCAATGGTAGACGTTTTCGAATGTGCACTTGGCAAAATCATTCTCGACTTGAGCATCCTTAACAACGTAAGCCGACCAGTAGCTGCAGTGTTCCTTCGCTTCATTCTGTAATATGAGTACATTCGAAGAAATTTAGTTGAAAAAATAAATTTCGGCATTTTTTGATACCAAACAGAGTTCAGTACGAGCTTAAAAACTCACCTTGTCTTTCGAATATATCGGCAGTGTTATCACACACAATACTCCTTTCGGATTCGGTTGTGTTTCATCGACAGTCGGTTTGATGATTTTGCCACCTCTTGAACAATATTGAAGAAAACTGGCGTCGATCAATTGGCTGTTCGCTGTTTTCATCATCGTTGTTATCGTTATGACGAAAATCAGCGCCAGCAAAAATGGCGGTTTCATTGTGACCATAATCAGAATGCGCTGTCTTCTTATTATTCTTTAATGTTGAATGTTGAAAAAACTGAATTTGTCCCCGTTGAGCCGCGTCTTTTATTGGCATTTTTGGCGTATGTGGATTTCGTGGATTCCAGGTCACATCTGATAACGTATAACACGTTTGAAACGCGGAAAATTGAAGAAGAAAAAAGTACGTGAACAAAAACTTTCATTTTATTCATTTGTTGACATTGTTCACGAGAAAATTCTGTCATTTTATGTTTTTTCTGGTTGATAATAATATTCGATAAATAAACTTCTTTGCTATTCAGTTATTTACTATTTTCAACGAAAAGCAACTTTGAAAAGAGAAAACCTTTCAAGTTTGAACAAAAAAAAACAAAAATAAATGTAATGTGTGTGGTTTCGCGTCATTTGAGTTGTTCGAAACACAGTAGTTGACGCACAAATGCACAAACCAGGAAGAGTTGGAGTCTAGTACATACAGACACTAGAAAAATGTTGGGAAACAAGATTTCTCACTCTTGTCAGCACCCAAACTCAGCTCTTCCAGACGAGACCAACAGGAAAGTGTTGTTTCCACTACAGTACCTATTTTTAACAATAAAATTGGTTTTTTTTTCTCAGCGAGTTTTCAGTTGAGAAATATTTATTTAAATGAAACTGAGTAGCCCCATAAAAAATTTCAAAAAATGTGCATTTGTGCGCATTGTGTGGTGTTTGCACACATTTGATTGCTTACAGTAACTCGAATAATAAAAAAATTATTTTTTTTTCCCGTTGTTTCATAAATTTCAAGTTGTGGAAATATCTGTGAAAAATCAATTGTAATATTCATGTAATTTACAACAAGTCTTCACGCATTTTCATTCATCTTCGTCTTCTTTTCCAGCAGCCGGATCTCCTTGACAATTTCGCCTTCCCCATTGAGCCATGAAAATGCCAAAATATCGATGATGATCCTCATAACGATAGAATATTTTCAACGAATTCGAGCATTTTTTCGACTCTCCCTCCGCACATTCAATGTACTCACTGTTCTTCGCCATACCATTTTTATACCAAATCTCGTTTCCTTGATGTCTGCAAAATACCTGAAGTTGAAAAAAACTAACTTTCAGGCTTGGTTGGGCCCCGGCCTGAGTTCAGCCGGATTTTCAGTGATAAAATGTGTGTTTTTCCTGCATGTGAGATCATCATATAGTCAATTAATCACCCTCAACAACATGCAAATTAATCACCTTGCTCCTTGATAGTTTTTCGGTGGCAAATGTGCAACGATGTCTCTTCTATTCACAACTCTATACGAATAATCAATCATTGAATCGTGAATTTTGGCAAATTGTCGATTTCCCGCTCTCGGCTCACCGAAAGTGATCAATTTCAGACGGTTCACATCGATCATTTTGTTGCCAATCAAAACGTGTGAGGTTAGTGTGGCGAGTGACCCGCCCAAAGAGTGACCGCCTAGCTGAAATAGGTAGAGAATGCTGTCTTTCTCACTTGCCACAGGCAGATCGCGGATGGTCGGTTACGGACCGGTTACCAGTAGTTTGGTGGTTTTCAACCGGTTTTTAGCCCGTAAATGTCGGGCGGGCTGAAAACCGGCAAAAAACTTGAAGTAAAAATTAACTTTCTAATAACAGATTCCGGGTCAGGAAATATTCCTAGAGTCACTAAAATTGATTTCGCACTGATCTGGGACCATTTTCGCCATTTTTTAGGGTGAAAGAAATTCGCGTTACCGTCAAAAAACCGATTAAAAACCTTTAAACTTTTTTCACGTTGTAATACGGAATACGTGTTGTTAATGCCAGATTAAGATATAAAACATGATTTCGCATCATGTTTTCAATTTTTTCGACTGAAATCACGATTTGAAAATTTCGATGTTTACCAGACCAAAACCGGTAAAAAACCAACCGGACCGTGGTTTTGGCATGTTTGATGTTTAATTTTGTTTCTAATTGCGCGAAACACTACTCTATCTATTTTAGCACGACATTTTCGCTCATTCATAACCGATATAGAAATTTCAAATTTTTCAACCGGTCAAAAACCGGAACATTACGAGTTGAAATTTTTTGTTGGTTGTTCACCACAAAAACTATGGATAAAAGCCGTTGTAATTTTTCTATGTTTGAGAAACAATTAATGTTCATCTAAATGTTCCAAAAATCTCATTTTTTTCCCATAAATAAGTTGAAAGAGTCGATACTATTCCCATTCATTTTTTAATTCCGCACTTCTCTTCGTTCAGTTGATTTTGGGAACAGTCTGGCGATAACGTTTGTATCCAGACACACTTCGTTTATTTTTTCCGTGTAAATTTTCCAATTCGGTAGAAAGCAGGGTTCCAAACCGCAATTGTGTAAACGTTTTTTTTACAAGCGAGGTTACTGTAGGGGTCCAAAGTGTGCAAACACACACACATTGCGTCCTCATTGCCCAAGCCGACGCGCATTTTTGTTTGTTGTTTTTTTTTTCTTTTTTTTTCGAGAAAGCACCTTGTTTTAGGGCGGACAAACGAGAGATTTGACGCTGACAAAAGAGGAATGTTCGCTCTATTGCATCGTTGAAATTTCCCGAAAATAAAAAGTATTTGCCGTGAGACCTGTTTATTTTCTCTGAAAATCTCACACACGGTGTTTTAGTCCCCTTATAGAAGGGACAAATGAGAGAGGTAGACGCAGAAATGAAAGAAAAAAAAATAGAAATGAAACGTGAGATTTTCAGAGAAAATAAACAGGTCTCACGGCGAATACTTTTTATTTTCGGGAAATTTCAACGGTGCAATAGAGCGAACATTCCTCTTTTGTCAGCGTCAAATCTCTCGTTTGTCCGCCCTAAAACAAGGTGAACACCGTGAAAGTTGTGCTTCTTTGTTGTTTTTTGAGTTTAAAAAGGGTTTATCTATCATTTTTCTATCAGATAAGTTGTATTTCATATTCATAAGGCTGTACACGAACTCGAATCTCTTCGTAATGAGCTTTTTGTAAAGAAAATGAGTATTTCGCAACACTTATACTGAATTACACTTCGGGTGCTCTACTTTTATTATGTCGCTTCTCTGCTATTTTTTAGATGAGAACTACTATGAATCCGTATTATTTTTCAGATAATGAGCACAACCTCAGCAATTGGGAGCAATCAGAGAAGCCACCCATGCGCTCGACAAAAAGCAGTTTGTACATGGGTTATGAAAAAGTAAGTGTATATTGGTAATATATTTCAATTGACTGACTACGTTACAGATTTCTACCGCCGAAGTGAGATCGGAACAATCGTCAAAAGAGGATCGTACATTTTTTCGCATATAAATATAAATCATCGTGGAGCCATGAAACTAGCGAACAACTACACCAGTTCGATCATTAAGGTAGGTAGTTTTTATTGTGAATTTTCTAAAAAAAGAAACACGGCTTATGACTCATATAGTTATGAGACATAAAGAAATTCGCTCATACAAAATTACACATAAGTTGAGTTGTGTGATGTTTCAAATACCGCGTTTTTTCGGAAAAAAAAGCATTCTCAGAGCTGACATTTTTTGTAAATAAACTGGCTACGTGAACTATCTTACCTAAATACTAATTGGAAAGTTTTTTCCCGGTCTCACGTAACCACAGTTTCCTCGGCTCTCAGCCAATGAAACATTTTTGGAAAAAGACGTAACTTTTTGTTGTCAACGTCATGTTTGAACTTCCTAGGCGATATTTTCAGTAGTCTCACCAGGTGCGTGGAATGAAAATCAACTTTTTCACATTGAAAAATAAAGAAATTCCGAAAAATACAACGTAACCCAGATAATGCCTGCCTGTTCTCAGTTTTAAATTCGAGTCATTTCTTTTTAAATGTTTAGATGAAGAGACATACCAGAAGGCCATCACCGGCCATCGCCGGTGACCGGCTTTCAGTAATAAAAAAAAAACGTTAGGAAGTTTCAGACATTTAACCAGAAATTAACTTTAAGTTTTCACTGTTGTTTCTAGAAAAAAGTTCTCCCCCGAAAAATTTACAAATTTTGAAAAAACTGAAATAATTTCAACTTCAACGTTTTTCCAGCTTCACCAACATGGGCAATATGCGAGCGTACAAAAGTATCAAGTTCGAGGCGATAAGGATCAAACTTTGGTCAACAAGGAATCGACACAGAATAATTGTTGACGATTTGAAACAATTAATAATTTTTACTGATAATGTGATAAAGTATGATAGTATGATAGGATATCAGAACAGAAAGAAATCCAAAGAAGGATTCTAGCAAATTTTATTGCAGGTTTTGAACCGGTTTTTTACTGGTTTACGAACGTATTTTACCGGTTTTACATCGGTAAATCTGTACGTTTTGGTCCGGTTGCGAACTTCGCAAAACTACCGGTAACCGGTAGGTTACCAGTAGTTTGCGATCTGCCTGTGCGCTCGCATGGCGCGGTGGTAGTGTGTTAGATTTCAGTGTGGCACGTTTTGCAGGTTCGATTCCGCCGCTTGTTATTTTTATTTTCTTTTTTTTCTTTCAAACACAACTCACCCAAACTTCATAGTCGGGATAGTCTTCCAACGTCTTCTCAAGCACACGTTTCACACCGTTATTCCAAAGAAAATCGAAAGCCTTGGCAAAATATGCGCCAACTTTTCCACCGAATGGCCATGAAACTGGCTTGACAAACGCGAGAACATTCGTTTCAACAAAAAACTGATTGACACCTTTAGTCCCTCTGAATTACGGTGTTTTGTGGGGGGATGGAAGATAAACTACAGTACCTGTAAGCGACGACAATCGCTTTGACATCGTGTGCGACGAATATCAAACCAGCGCAAGTGTTCATACCGTCCGAATCATCGCATGGAATCAATAGTTGTTCGCGGACCTTTGAAAAAATTAGGAGGTTTGGAAAGTGGGCTTAAAGAATCGGGCCTGGAATTTGGGAGCAAAAAATATCATGACCAAAAATTGAGTTGAAAATCGGGGCTCAACATTGACCCATATCTAACCGAATCTAAAAATATCTGCGCCTGAAAATTATGACCTGCAAAACGAAAACACTCACCTCAAAATCGTCAAAAATCAATCGCAAACAACTCGAACTATCATTCGCCTGTGTCGCGGCGAAAATTGTCGCAAAATATTTGCGACAAAACTCGTCGGAGTATTGCGACGTCGCCAAATTGAAGAGCGACAAAATTTGGAGAATGATCAACATGTTCTCACGATCAGCGCGAAATGAGAGAATTTGTGCGACAATTTATAGGGGCGACGAATTGAAATTCAAATTCGAATTCAACATTTTCTCATCAAGGTCTAGCATATTAATTGCATTATTCCACAATATTTTGTGTTTCGATGAATGATTTTCGACAATTTTTCCCACTTCCAACTCGCCCAACGGGAACGGATAATCGGTGCCCAATACAATGTGATCTTCTCCAACTATGGACATCAGAACGTCGAGGCACGTCTCATCGTGAATCAGCGAATCGGTCCAGATCAGATGATCCAATTTGTTTGGAGCGACGCGGCATGCGGTCGCGCAAAGATCCGGACGAACGCGATAGCCGTGTACGACGCGTCCGCGAATTTGCGGATAGGCGCCGGCGCCGTGCGCGAAGCAGAGGCGTAGACGCGGAAAGTCGCACAATACGTTGCCCATGAGAATTGAGCAGACGGCTTGAGCGGTTTCTGACGGCATGCCGACGAGCCATGGCATCCAATATGAAGAGAGACGACCGTCCCACATGTGCATGTCCCATGGATGAATGAATAACACTACTTGGAGGTCTTCGCACACCTGACAAAATTTGCCTTTTTTACACCTGGAAGAAATTTGACCCCAAAATTTTAATTTTTGGCGCCAAGCTAAAATCGCACCTGATAGAAATTCGATTTTTTTTGCTTTGAAGAAATTTGGCGCCAAAATTAAGAAAAAAACCCCCCTAAAGTTTGAAATCAAGAATTTTTTGATGCCAAAATTCCAATATTCAAAAAATGTTTTCAATTTTTGAAAAAATTCGGCCCCAATTTTGAGTTTTTTGAAATCGAAGGTCTGAATTTCAAAATTCAAATTTTTCGGCCAAAATTTTGAATTTCGGCACCAAGCTCAAATCGCATACCTGATAAAAATTCGATTTTTTCTCTTTTTTTTTTGATGGGAAAAATTCGGCGCCCAAATAAAATATTGAAACCCAAAAAGTTTGGAATCTTGAAGTTCTGATTTTCTGATAAAAATTGGCGCCAAAGCTTTGGTTTTTTTGTGATTGAAAGTCTAATTTTTTTTAATTCAAATTTTTGGCGCCAAAATTTCATTCGTCAAAGTTTCAGAATTCAAAAAAAAATTGTAATTTTTTTCGATCACGTATGAAATTTGGCGCCAAATTTTTGGATTTGAATTTATTTCAGATTCGTCGAGTTTTTTGAAATCGGAGGTCTGAATTTCAAGATTCAAATTTTGGCGCCAAAATTTTAAAAGTAAAAAAAAACTCATAGCGTAACACTTTCAAAATTCAATTTTATAAACTTTGAATTTTCCAATTTTCGCGGCAAATTTGAATTTTCAAAAACCGAATGTTTCTAAATTTTTGTCCAAATTTGGCAAAGTCTCAAAATTCAAAAAAATTTCAAGTTAAAAAATTCAAAATTTCTGTTTTACCGCCTAGATGTAAATTGGCACAAGGGGTGAGATTATAGCCCGGGGCTCGAGAGCTCGGCCCGAGAATCACGGGTCAGGCCGGGGGTTTTTTTAGAGCCCAAATCTCACCCCCCTTTGGCACAATTTTTTTTTTTCAAAAATCGAAAATCAAAAACCCAAATATTCCCAAATTCACCAAAAAACCAACCTTATACATCGGCCAAAAATCCCTATGATCGAGGCTTTTTTGGCCAACATGTGATCCAATTTCGAATCCACGCATGCCAAGTTGGACACATCTTTTGAGCTCCTGCAAACAAACAAACAAAACTTTTTGTGTGTACTTTTTGTTGGTCCTTCCATTTTTGTTCGTTCAATATGTATGTCATCATTAAATATTCCGTTTTTCTCTCATTCCCACGATCACCTAGGATACCAGCGAAAAAAAAGAAGAGTGAACAAAAAAAAAATTGTTTGATGCTTTAAGAACGCGCGCGCAAAAAAATCGTTTTTTGAACTCTTCTGGATCGGGCCCAGTCAGAAAAAAAACTGTTCTGAATTGGCAATTTTTTTGAGAAAAAAAACAATTTAATTTTTATACTGACCTAAATATTTTCGAAAGTTCTTTTTTTTTGAAAATTATTTTTTTCAAAATTCCAGTTCCGCCCAAGAAATCTTTGTCCCCATTTGTTTGGAAGTCCGATTTTTCAAAATCTACGAAAAAACGGACCGGGCCCGGTTTTTGAGAATCTAAAATTTCTAGAAAGAAAGCGTTTTGGTCCGATTTTTTATCTAAAATCTTGAAAAATCAGTTCGAGCTTTTTTGAGCTTTTAGTTTTCAGCAAAAACTCTCCCGGATTGATTTTGAGGCCCAAAAAAAATGAAAAAACTGACCAGATTTTTAAAAAACTGAAAATTAAAAAACACGGGTCGGTCACAAATTTATTTATTTATTCATTTATTTATTTATTTTTTTGAATAACTTGGTCCGATTTTTTAAGATCTTAATTTTTTGAAAAAAAAAACCGGGCAACACCACATTTTTTTTGAATGGCCCGATCCGTTTTCTCAAAATGTAGACCTTGGAAAAAAAACCGACTCAGGCTCGGTTTTCAAAATTTCCAAAATCTTGAAAAAACCAGGCCGAAACAAGCTCGATCAAATTTTGTCAAAAATTCTCCCGGTCCGATTTTAGCGGCCAAAAAAATGAAAAAAAAAATTTCCGAGCCCGATTCTTTAAAACCTGAAATTTTGCAAAAAAAAAACGGGCCAGAAAATTTTTCTGATTGGCGCCGGTTTTTAAAAATGTACAATTTGGAAAAAAGAAGTTTTAAAAATCTAAAATCTCGAAAAAATGGGCCGAGGAGGGATTTTTTGAGCTGCATTTTGAAAATTTAGGAATCTCAAAACAAAAAACCGGGCCGGCCCGGAATTTTCGATTATTTTCAGGGTATGTTTTTCCACAAAAAAATCTTCATTTTTTTTTTGAAAATTTTTCATTTCTCCAAATTCCAACGCGCCGAAAAAACCTCGACCTCTTGCAAAGTTCATCGTCTAGAAATTAGCAATTCTCGTCAAAACAATAAGCTGAGTCTCATCAAAAATGCGTCAAGTTTCTCAAGAAATCGCCTACGAATAAAAAATGATTTGACCCCAAATGAATTCTGCTTTGCAACCAATCAGCCTTCTCAATAGATCATCAAAGTTTTTTTTGTGCTGCCACGAAAAAAGGGGCGTGGCCTCGTGCTGCGCGGAGCATCTCTTTCTCATCGTTTTTCTTTCCTCTGCTCCTCCTCTCGTTTTTTTTTTTTTTTTTTTTTTTGAAAAAAGTCGAGTACGACGAAGAAGAAGCAAGAAGGAGACGATCAATCGGAGGAAGCAAAAAAAAAAACGAAAAACGAGAAGCAAACATATACTACAATTAGTTGAAGAAAGCAGTGTCTTCTATTTTTTTCTTCTTCGTCTCATCTTTTTATTTTTGGCGCGCGCGCGCGACGAAAAAAATTAGGCTTATGCGCCTTTAATTTATTATTTCAGATCTATTTTAATTATTTATTATGTATTATATTCAATTTCTACTAGTCGCTGTGCTAATGGTCATGTGTACTGAACCGAGGTCGGTCTTTTTTTTCGAAGAAAAAAAAATAAAAATAAAAAATGAGATAATTGAGGGGTTCTCTATGTTTCTATTTTTTGAGAAATGGTGGGAAAATTTTTTTTCTGAAAAATTTTTTGAAAAAAATTCAATTTTGACGCCAAATTTTTCTCACGTTTACAAAATTCTTGGTTCATCAAGCACCTTTAATTTTTTTTTTAAAAAAAAAAGTTTTTTTTTTCGAAACTTTTTTTTTTGCAAAAATTCCAAAAAATCCACCCTATTTTTCAGGCCTGGTTTTTTTTTGTTTCTGAAAAAAAATCAGAAAATAAAATAACTTCAATTTTTGACGCCAAATGTTTTCATGGTAACAAAAATTGTGATTTTTCGGAAGTTTTTTTTAATCCAAAAAAATCAAAATTCAAAAAAAATATATTCGTGACCCTATTTTAGGGTTTTTGCATTTTGTACAACCCGAATTTCATCGAACTTTGAGCCCAATCCTAAGCCTTCTTCCAAATTATTTTTTGCTCTTGTTTTTCCCCCAAAAAACCAAAACAAAACCCTCTAATCCGTAGATAATTTCAAAACACCACCAACAAGATCCACGAAGAAAAAAGTACAGCAAAAACGGGGAGCGGGAGGAAAAAAAATCAAATTTTCCACCAACTTTTTTTCTGCCGACCATAATTCAATATATTTGTTTTGTCGCCGGCAACGAAATTTTGGAATTTTTTTGGAAGGGAAATTCGAAACTTTGATCAAAGGGACATGTATGTATACATTTTGTTTTGTTTGCAGAAAGGCCATGTATCGTCGAAATTCGCCGACACTTCGCAGAATGACCAGGAACTACGATTGGGAGGTGGATGAGCACGGCGGGCTGAGGCCGTTGATCAAACCGGCTAAGGTAGTTCTTGTTTTCGGGCCGGCCCCGAAATTTTCTGAATTTTTTCGGGAAAGCCTCATTTTGCGGAGTTTGTGAAAAATGATAGGAAAAAATAGGTTCCAAAAAACGTCAGAAAAAGTTCTAAAAACTACAGTACTCTACAAAGCAGTTTCGGTCCGGCCCGACATTTTCAGAACTTTTTTGGAAAATTCCAACCTCGACGTCAAAATTTGAAAATTTTACCCCAAAAAGTATCAGAAAAAAATCCTCATCAAAAAACCGCCAGAAAATTTCTAAAAACTACAGTACTCTACAAAGCAGTTTCGGTCCGGCCCGAAATTTTCTGAACGTTGATATTCCTTGGGCAGAATTTCTTTAGGCAAAATTTTTTATGAGAAAAATAAACCATACACGAAAAAATCCGTAAAATATACGCTACAGTACTCCACCAAAACCAAAAACCATTTTCAGTCCGGCCCGGCATTTTCTGAACTTCTTGGAAAAAACTAACTTTGACGTCAAAATTTTAGAATTTACCCAGAGCACACATTGAAAAATTATTTTTTTTCTCCAAAAACTTGGAAAGTTGTGAAAACTACAGTACTACATTTTCAGTCCGGCCCGGCATTTTCTGAACTTTTAAACCACACCCAATTTTTGAGGTCAAAATATCACGACTCTCACAAAACGCGCATTGTCAAAATTTGGTTCTCAAAATCATCGAAATATTCTAGAAACTACAGTACTCCACGAACAATTTCGGGTCCGGCCCGGCATTTTCTGAACTCTCGGAAATTTCTTCAAATTTCCAGGTGGAAAGAGCGACAAAAGTATGTTCAAACGATTCGCACATTCTCAACACAATTTTACACGGCTACAATCGTCACAAAATTCCGGGTGGTCAAGTATCAGTGGAGGTCGAAGTTTGGGTTCAGGAGATTACAACAATTTCCGATATTACCAGTGATTTTCAGGTATTCTTTAAAGAAGTGTGTTTTTTGCGCAACTAGTTTTTTTTTTCTCAGCTCGACATTTACATCTATGAAACGTGGCATGATCCGGCTCTAGATTATGCGGCGATGAGTCCATGTAAATACAATTTATCGCTGAATTCGGTGCTTTTGGAACGGTTGTGGACACCGAATTCGTGTTTTATCAACTCGAAGACGGCTGATATTCACAAATCTCCGTTTCCCAATATTTTCTTGATGATTTATGCCAACGGAACAGGTAAAATTTCCAACTAAAACTTTTTTTTTGGCGCCAAAAATCACATTTTTCATCAAAAAGTGCAAATTTCGCGCGTTTATCAACCCTCTCTCTCTCTCTCTCTCTCTGTGTGTTTTCAGTTATCATCTGCTTTCATCTTTTTCCACTCTCATTTTTTGTCACTTTCGCCCCATTATTCACATTCAAAACCACTAGGGACTCTCGTTTCTCTGCGTCTCTTCTATGCTCCTCTCTCTGCAATATTCCCACCAGACAATTTTTGATAATTTTGCGGCGCGCGCGAAAAAAAAAAAGAATTTCTTTTTTTTTTGCTACTCGGCGAGCAACAAAAAAAAACAATAATAAACGGGGAAGAATATCTATGAAAATGGAGAATGGTGGAAACAACTAGCGTGTGGTTTAGTGGATAACACACGCGCGTGAAGTGCGAAAGGTTAAAAGTTCAATTCCCCACTCGAGCAGGTTTTATTTTTTTTTTCGCGTATTTTTCGAAAATCGAATGGTGGTGAAATAATGCAATATCCGAGGAGGGCGAATTCGATTTGGCACCCGGCCACACGCGCACCACTAAAATTCTGCTGCTTCCGCCAGAAAATTTGCATAAAAGATAGAAGAGGGGGGACAAAAAGGTCATGGTTGATCGCGTCGCTAATTGTTTTTTTTTTTTCGTCAGGGTGGTGGTGGTGTGCGTGAAAAAAAAGAGGAAAATAATTCATTAGGAAACCCCCCGACAAAAGTCACTCGACCGCGAAAAAAACGAGAAGAGCTCGTTTTTTGGAGGGGAGAGGGGTGCCCCTGGGGGGAATGTTGTTGGGTGGGTGGGCGAGAAAAATCGAAATGAAAAGTTTAACCAAAATTTGAAATTTTTTTGCAGTTTGGACAAATTATCGACTCAAACTTCAGGGACCATGTATTATGGATTTGACAAAGTGAGTTTTGGGCCAATTTGGGCCCAGAAATTTTTTTAAAAATTAATTTTTTCGCGCCAAAAAGTTGAAAATTTTCCCTGAATTTTTGGTAAAATCTTTCGAATTTCACACCAACAAAAAAAAATTCGAGCAATTTCAAAATGTCAAACTTCGCGCGCAAAAAAAAATTGTGAATTTTCTGAAGATACAAATTTTGCAAAATTTTGGAGTTTCGGTGTAAAAATTTTTCAAACTCTAAAATTCGAATTTCTAAGTTTCGCGCCAAAAATTTTGAAAAAAAAATTATTTTCGAACTTTGAAAATCTTCATTTTCGCGCCAAGAAATTCAGAAATTTCAGAAAATTCAAAATTTTTGAACGTCGCGCTAAAATTCACAATTTCAAAATTATGAAAATTAGATAATTTTTTTTTCAAAATTCAAAAAGTACAGTAATCCTCGAAAAATTCCATGTTTTTCCCAGATTCCCATTCGACAATGTGACATGTTCTCTAACGTTTGAAAGTTTCAAGTGAGTTTTTTTCGAAGTCGAGAAAAAATTCTTGAAATTTCGGGATTTTTAGCTACAATACAGACGAGGTGAAAATGGATTGGTCAGAAAATGGTGTGCAGAAAATGCGCGACAAAATGGAGCTGGCCGATTACGAGCTCGTCGATATTCACAAAATACGTAAAACCGAGGTAATCGCGAAAAAATTTTCGAACATAACTTCAGAAAAAAAACAAAAAAAAATAGACGAAATGAGGAATCGAACTCTCGATCTCTTACTCTGCAAGCAAAAGCCTAACCTGCTGAACTACCACGCCACATTTAAATCCATGGAAGTTTAATTTTAAATATACCCCTTTTTTCGAAAAAATTGGAACACCCAAGCCTAGTTCTGAAACAATTTCATGTTTTTTTTTGTCTGCAGGAATATCCGGCGGGTTATTGGCACGAATTGACAATGAGTTTCGAGTTCAAACGACGCGCCGGTTGGTACATTCTGCAAGCCTATTTGCCCACTTATTTGACAATTTGTATTTGTAAGTGTTGATTTGGCCAATTGTGCCACCTAATTTGGCCAATTTTTGCAGCCTGGATATCGTTTGCACTTGGATCGAAAGCGATTCCGGCCAGAACTATGTTAGGGGTCAATAGTTTGTTGGCCATGACTTTTCAGTTTGGTAATATTATTCGCAATTTGCCTAGGGTTTCGTATGTTAAGGTGAGCGACGGTTTTTTGACAAAAATTTTTTGAGTTTTTGAACTTTGCTAAACATTCTGTCGCCATTATTTGGAAACCAAGTTCAAAATTAATTCAGGATTACTGTAATTTTCGAATTTTTGCGCAAAGATGCGATATCTCAAAGATATAATGTGTTGGCGCAAAATTTGAAATTTCAAAGATCTAGATTTCTTGGCGCGAAATGCTGGAAATTCAGAAGTTTTTCAGTGCGGATTTCGAGAAAAAATTTGAAATTGAAAAATTTTGGCCAGGAACGAAGAATTTGAAAACTTCAGAATTTTCAAAATTTCATTTTTGACGTTATATTCAGCGCAAAATCTGAAATTTTCGGTTTTTTTTACCAAAATTTGAATTTTTTTTGGCGGGAAGTTTCAAAACTTCAAATTTTTGAAATTTAAAAATATTTTTTGGGCTGTAAATTTTCAAAATTAAGAAAAAGGGTACTGTAGTTTTTGAAACTTGCATTTTGGCGCCAAATTTGATTAAAATAGATAGATTTGAGAATTCTAAATTTTTGAAAATCAAATTTTCGCGCTAAAAATTGGAGATTTTTCTTGGAACATTTGATTTTCAAACTTTCAAATTTCGCGCATAAACTCGAATTTGAAAATTTATGGAAATCAAATTTCGCGGCAAAAAGTGAAACTTAAAATTTCTAAAAATTCAAATTCCATGTTCAAAATATCAAATTTCTCAGAAATTTGAAAAAAATTTAAATTTCTCCAAAAATTTTTTCCCTCAAAAAAAAAACCAAAAAAAATGTTAAGGCTATCGACGTATGGATGCTCTCATGTATGACATTCGTCTTTTGCTCACTTCTCGAACTGGCCTGGGTCGGTTATTTGTCACGAGAAGAGGAGATTGTGAATCATCGTGTGGGCGGAGCGACAGCGCCGCATCCATGCGGCACACTTTCCTCAAAACCTTCTCCTCAACAAAGTCAACATCAACATCAACAACATCATCATACGAATTCTTCGCATCGACGAAATTACAAACCGCCGAAAAACGAAGAAGAGTCGGCGTTGTTGAGCTTGCGCGACAATGATTATGGCTATATTCCGCCCGGTTTTGGACTTCATAATGGAAATTTGACTAATGTTATCAAAAGTTTTTCATCGTCGTGAGTCAATTCTTTATTCGTGGTAAATTCAAAACCACAAATTTGCACATTTTTCAAGATTAGACACAGTTTTGTGGGCGTGGCTTAGACCGTAGAAGCATAATGGAAAATTGAGAGATTTAGAGAAAAGGTCACGATTTTTTTGTTGTCAATTTATGTTTTTAAAAATTTGAGGATTCAGAACTTTAGCGCTAATGTAAGTAACCGATTTTGAAAAGCTGTCCTCAAAATTTTAAATTTTGAAAAAAAAAACCTAACACCTCGCAAAAATGTGTGTCACACAGTTTTGTGGGCGTGGCCTAAACCGCAGAAAGATAATTTGAAAATGAGAGACTTAGAGAAAAGATGACGAATTTCTTTGTTGTGAATTTTGTAGACCTCGCTGACATTTTTGACCACAAATGTTTAGTTTTATTCTAAATTTTTTTTTTGATTTTGGAGCCAAGTAACTGATTCTGAAAATGTGGCCTCAAAATTATTATTTTTTGATGCAAATTTTTCAAAACTCGAAATTTCAACTTTGATTTTCAAATTCAGATATTTTGGCGCCAAAAATTTGCATTTAAAATTTTTAGTGCAAATTTTTCAAATTCAAAATTTTTGGCGCCAAGATACTTGGTTTTGAACATCAAAATTTACAACGTTCCAATTTCGGCGCCAAAAACTTATTTTCAAAATTTTAAAATTTACATTTTGCCACCGAAACTTTGTCTACAACCTCAAAAAAAACTTTCAAAATTCGAAATTTTTGATTCATACTTTTTTCTCGGTCAAAAAAATATTTTCAGCTGCTCTTGTGAGCCAACAAATGTGGTGACAATGAGCATAGATGAAGCAGAAACAATACCAGCCTCTACGTCATCTTCTATTTCAAGGTGAGCGCTTTTTTTTTGAGACCTCGTTCGAAAATTGAGCGAGAAAAAATTCAAAAAATTTCAAAATCAATTTTTTTCGTGCCAAAACGCACAGTACTCTTCAAATTTTGCAGAAAACAACGTCGCGAAATGTTGGCTCACAAAATCGACTCAGTTTCCGTGTTCATGTTTCCCTTCCTTTTTGTTCTTTTCAATATCGCATATTGGCAACATTATCTACGTGTCTAATTCTTGTCGGGTATCTGTCCCTTTAAATCAACGATCTCCTCCTCCTCCTCATCCTCCCTTTAATAATCAACACACATAACACTATATACACAATTTACAGGTTCACTAATATGTATATATTCTTTTTCGAATAACTTTTTCTTGCTCTACATTTTCCAAATTTTGCTCATTTTAATTTATTTCAATAAAAATTGATTCAATAATTTTTTTGGGCTGAAAGTTTCAACCTGAAACTGTGAAATTTTCATTTTTTTTTTCGATTTTACTTTCGGCGAACGTGGAAAACTTTCAAAAAATTGTTTTGGCGCCAAAATTTTCAGTCCAAATTTTTGAAAATTATACTTTTGGCGAGAAAACCGAAAACTTAAAATTGCAAAAATTCAGTGTGAAATTCGAAAAAGTGCACAAATCTTGTTTCTGGAGCCAAAATTTGAAATTCAAATTTTATGAAAATCTTTTTTGGCGCAAAAAACGAAATATTTAAAAATCCAAAAACCCAGCGCCAAATGTCAAATTTAAAAATCTCAATGTTTGAAAATTGTTTGACCTACCTGAATCGCCCGTGGAATATCGTTCATTGGCAATGTGCCAAGAGGCACTAGTCGATCTGGATGCTTTTGGCATTCTGCCAAAAGATCATTGTTTATAAAACGACTCGTTATTTCAGTGTGTTCCGGTTTGGCCTGTAACATTTTTCGATTTCATTTTTCAACAAAAAAGTCGTACCCAATAATTGAAGAGAACGGGTACTGTACTAAGACACTGAACATTAACACCAGCCTTGTTCATTTCGTTGATACGGGTCTCCGTGTCGAAACAGTTTGGCTCGACGACTCTGAAAAATTCTTATAAATTTCCAAGAAAAAAAAAATGAAAAAATTGCATAGGTGAGGAAGCGAACCCTCGAGCTTCCGATCTATAAACACACGCCTAACCGGTTGAACCGCCATGCCACATTTTTTGCATGGACAAAATATGGTCTACAACATTCTGTGCGTCTTGAAATCTCTCAAAAATTCCCAAGAAAACCCCCGAACCTAAACAATTTTCCATCCTTCATCATGTTGGTAGTGCCATCATCTCGATGATCCAGCCGAACAAATCCGCCATACCCAAATTGTTGTTGAAAATCGGGAATATTTTTGGGCAGAACATGAGCATGAACATCGATTTTGGGCAAATCGTTGACTTTGGTGAATTCGCAAATTTTCGGCATTTTTCTGATGGGAAAAATGAGAAATATGAAATCGATAAAAATGTTTTGTTTATTGATAAGATCTTGATCGCGTGGGGGAGAGGGCGGAGAATTTTCGCGCGTCTTATCTTGAAAATTTTTTTGTTGTGGTAAATAAAAATTCTACAAAATTTATCCGAAAACGCCGTGTTCGACAAAAAAAAAAGAAAAAAAAACAAATTCGAAGAAACATGTTGTTTTTTATGTGCGGGTCTCGTCACGATGAGACATGTTCCTCGATTTTTTTCAAATTTTTTTTTCGTTCATTTTCATGCGATATGCAAAGTAAGGAAAAATGCGAAAATGAATCATTTTCGTTCGAAAATAGTTATGTGAAAGTGTGTAAAATTGAAAGAAAATCATATTCCAACATTCAAATTTTCAAATTTCTCGGAAAAATACTGTTTTTTTTTTCAATTCCCATATATGGCCATATTCTGCTAATTTTCATTTTGCACATCGCATCCATTGAAAAAAGGTTTTTCTGTAGAGTATCTAATTTTCTTGAATTTTTTGAGAAAATTCACACATCGCAAAAATTATCAAAAAAAAAAAAACAAAAATTATCGAAAAAAAAACTAATTAAAGGTGGACTGCGATATATCTGAGAAAGACGGTGTGCAATGTTGCGTCATTTATAGTGTAGTGAAATTCTTCGAAAATGTGTGTACTTTTTTGAATTTATAATGGTTCGATAGAGCGCACATGGTCGTGAAGACGGAAAGGCGGAATTGCTTGTGTTTGTTTTTTTCCTGGCACTGTATCAAATTTTTTGCGTTTTTTTGGTTTTCGCATCATTTTTCAGGGGCACACAAACTATATTATAGACGAAACACTCAATTATCTCGCAGTCCACCTTTAATTAAAAAAAACGTCAACGTGGAATTTCCATGTTTTTTTATGTGTCATATTTTTCACCAAAAATCAATCATTTTCATTCTTTCCCGCTGAAGTAAATAACGAAAAATAATTTAAAGATAAGTTTTTGGGCAAAATCTCGCGGGTTCTCATTCTTCCACCTCTCACTTGAGCCAAGTCTGCGAGCATCACTTCTCGAGTAAGTACCGCCTACCAGAGTCATTCAAAAACCCGGCTCCATCCGTTTATCTCGGGTGAGGTGTTTTGCACCTTTTGGAACAGGCCAGAAAACGAGGAAAGAGGTTGATAATCTAATTGGGTTTTTGAGCGCATTGTTGGCTGAAAAGTATGGGGTTTAGACAATTTTTCCTTTTCCTCGTCACAATCTTCGAATATTTTGTCTTCACTTTTTCAGAACACTGACAAATGGTCATTTCATGAACACATTTTTCCAAAAAACAAAAACACATTTAGCTGCACACAAACGCGCCAGTGTTCGGTTTGTTGACGCGACTTTTTCATTTTCAACGTGGAGAATTTTTGAAATCCGGATCCGGTATTTCGCTGAAACTTTATAAAAATGCCGGCCGAGCTGGACAGTGTTAGAACGCGACAAATAGGTGAGATTTTAAGAAAAAAATTTCAAAGAATTAGGCAAAACGTGTGATTCCAGTTGCTCTTCGATCAATGATAAATTTGAATGAGACTGTAATAAATTCCGGTGTAAAGGAGCCCGTGTGGAAAGTGTTGGTTCTCGATCAAACAGGACAAGACATCATATCACCATTGTTACCAGTCAAAGATTTGAGAGACCTCGGTGTCACACTTCATTTGTTAGTTGAAAAAAAAAATAAAAAACAAAAAAATTAGTATCATAAATTTTGAAGGTTGATCGGATCTCGACGTGAACCTTTGACCGATGTGCCGGCTGTGTATTTTGTATCACCAAATGATGAAAATGTGGATTTGTTGAGTGAAGACCTGAAAAAAGCAATGTACGACTCATTTTATTGTAATTTTATCTCGCCAATTTCTCGACCCCGTTTGGAGTCATTGGCATCGGCTGCTGTTCATGGAGGAGCACTTGCTCAAGTTCAGAAAGTGAGTTTTTTAAAAGTTTATATTATTAGTATAAGCAAAACTAACTTTGGAGTATACGTTATGCTTGAAACAGTAAAAATTTGAAGTTTTTCATTTTTCAAAAATAAAAATTTATGTTTGCCGCCACGAAAATATACAATGAATTTCTATTGAAATTTTTGAAAAGTTTCACTTTTTTTCACAGAATTAGGTTTTCCAATAATATCACCAAAAGGACTAGCAAAAATATTTTCATTTAGATATACGTTATGCTTGAAACAGTAAAAATTTCAAATCTTCGAAAAAAATACCAGGACATTTTTTTTAAGTATTGGTCTCGCCACAATTTTTTTATAAGTTTCTAACGAAATTTTGGTAATTTTCAAATTTTTTTTGTTTTTATTTTTAAAATTTTTTTTGAAATTTTTTTCTCTGAAAAAAATTCACAAAACATTTTTTTCACCGTAAATGACGGCTAAAAAAAAACAAAAAATAGATGAAAATGTTAAAAATCAAAAAAAAATCAATATTTTCATATTTCGTTGCGTGACCTATAATTTTAGAGTTTTTTCCTCTCAAAAAATCTAGAAATGGAAAAACCTGGCCTACGAGGATACCAAAATTTCACAAAAAAAAAGATGAAAATGTCAAAAAATTGAAGAAAATCATAATTTTCAAATTTCAACCTATGAATAACATTGCTGAAAAATGTATCACGAAAATTTGAAAAATATAATTTTCCTCATAAATAAAATTCTCCAATTTTTCAGGTGATCGATCAATATCTCAACTTTATCTCACTTGAAGATGATCTTTTTGTCCTCCGAAAATACAACGAAAATAGTGTTTTCTCGTACTTCTCCTTGAATAATCCGTCGACTTCTGACACAATAATGACATCAATGTTGGATCAAGTGGCCGATGGTTTGTTCGCTGTTTGTGCCACAATGGGCATTGTGCCAATTATTCGATGCCCCAAAGGAAATGCGGCCGAAATGGTGGCAAAGGTTGTTGAAACTGGAAAATGTTGAAATTCAATGTTTTGTTGTTCAGAGACTTGATCAGAAATTGCGTGAAAATTTGAGAGATTCGAGAAATAATTTGTTTACGATGGATGGTGTGAGAGTTGGATTTATGCAAACTACAAGACCTGTTTTGATCATCGGAGATAGGTGAAACTTTTTTTTTGAAAATTTAGGAAAAAAAGGGAAAAATTCTAAAATTTCGACGCCAAATTTTTTTTGTATTCTCATTTTCACCTGAATATTTGAAAAAAAAAACTGAAAATTTGGAACATAGAACAATCCTAAATTTTCTGTCATTTCGAAATATTGAGAAAAGTACTTCACTGTAAAAAAATCTAATTTTTTTTCGTTATGTGAAAAACACGAAATTTTTCGCCCGGAAATTTTTTGATTACAAGTTTCCCACTTTTTTCTAAATTTTTTGCAGAAATTCACAAATTTGGACAAAATGATATGGTATCAAAAAAATAACCAAACTCCCCTCAAAAATAGCCTCCTCGAAGAAGTTTTTAGACAAAATTCTATTTTGACGTCAAATTTTTCAAATGAAAAAATATTATGCTCAAGTCATAAACGTAAAAAAAATTTGCCATCGAAATTGAATTTTTTCCGAAATTTTTTCCAAAAATAAGCGAAAAATGCCGGTTTTCTGAAATCACAACAAAAAAATCTTCTCGGGATTTTTTTTCGAAACTGCTAATTTTTCAGAGGCGCCGATTTGGCAACAATGCTCCATCACACTTGGACCTATCAGGCGCTCATGCACGATGTTTTGGATTTGAATCAAAACCGTGTTACCATCAACAATGTCTCAAGCGGTAAAAAGAAAGAATACGACATGGGAACCGGTGGAACTGACAAATTATGGAATGCACACAAAGGAAGCGCTTTTCCGGCGGTCGCCGAAGCTGTTCAAGAAGATTTGGACGCGTACAGAAGTAGTGAGGAAGAGATCAAACGATTGAAACAGGCGATGGGTCTCGATGGGAATGGCGGTGATGCGATTGAAGAGGCGATGAGTTCGTTGTCGGATGCGACCGCAAAACTCGGATCGACAGTCACCAGTTTGCCGCAATTGCTCGAAGCCAAACGATTGATTGATTTGCACACGAATGTGGCGACAACGCTTCTCGATGTGATCAAAGAAAGAAAACTGGATGTTTTGTTTGAGCTTGAACAGAAATTGTTGCAACATTTGCAATTGGATCAACCTGTCACACAGATTGTATCGAGTATTGGAAATCACGAGGATTTGTTGAGAGTGCTGATCATTGCGTTTTTGTGCCAAGAAACGGTTACCAAGGTGACAATTTTTTTTTTGATGAAAATTAGAATCCAAAAATTTTTCTACGAAAATCTGCCAGTTTTCAAAGACAATTTTCAGAAAATCAGAAGTTTCCGTGTATTTTTGAGAAAAAAAGTGGAAAATTTGAACTTTGACGCCAAATTTTTTTTAAAATTAATTTTTTTGGAGAAAATTCTTTTTTTTTGAGTTTACGTGACTGGAAATTTTTGTTTTGACGCCAATAATTTTTTGCACGATTTCATAAATACCAAAAACTACAATTTTCCCCGAAAATCTTGAATTTTTATCTGAAAAATGATTTTTTTACGAAAATTTGGGAGTTTTTTGTCGAAAAATTTTTTCTGGCCGTTTCAGGGTTTTTATGAATTCGCGTTTTTTTTCAGAATAGCTACGATGAGATGATCAATTTCCTTCGCGAGCGAAACATTGAAGAATCGGCGCTGAAATTTGTGCAAAAATTGAAATCGATCTCCCAACTTGGCTCGAAAATCGCCTCCTCATCTCACACCGAAGAACATCAGGGCGCCGGAACAAAAACGATAAACATGTTCGGCAAATTGCTCAGTCACAGTTCGAAATTTGTGATGGAAGGTGTCAAAAATCTGGTGCCCAAAGAGCACAACCTCCCGCTCACGAAATTGGTTGACTCGCTGATCAGCGGACCGTCGGCGGCGACCGGAATATCGTCGGCGGTTGGAATCAATCAGATGATTGGTGGCGGATCGACGGCCAATGATATTGATGAAACTATAGCGTTTTTTGATCCGAAATTGATGCATCAACCTACGAAAGAGTGGGTCGATTAAAAAAAAATGATTGACAGAAAAAAATCGAGAGCAAGAAAAATGTCGGATTTTTCGGCTCTCAAAACAAAACAAAACATTTCTAAACCGCATGAACCTCCAACAAAAAAAAAAGACGAAACGTTTGTTTGTCTCACTGTACGGCGAATCCCGTATGATGTCGGTACACACATAAAAGTGTGATGAAAAAACATTGTAACTACATCCCGGAGAAGATTTTTCGACGATATTTTTATTGGGTTTTTTCCAAAAAAAAAAAAGAAAGTGTGTTCAATTTCAAACACAAAAAATACCCAAAATACCGTAGTTAATCGAAGGTACACACATACTTGGGATAGCTGTGGACAGGTTCTCAGAGTTATACCCCCTAACGAGGCCCCCTCCTTCAAAAGTTATACCCCTTCCCCTGTTTGAAGGAGTCGAAAGTTACACCCTCTGTGGTCAATTGGCCGGTATGATAATCGAATTCCACATGAAGTTTTGTATTTCTCTCGGACAAGATTTTCAGCTTTTTTTTTTCGAATCCTTTGGTCACATTTTTTTCAGACCTATTTCTTCTGGTCCCACATTTCATTTAGCCCTCCCTTCCTATTCGCACATACTCCTTGTTGACTTTTTCTAGGTCACCATATGTTGTTGTTGTTTGTTCATAACAACAGGTATGCCACATTTTGTAGATAACATCAAAAGGTGTGAAATTATAATGAGCCATATGGTGACCTAGAAAAGGCTACAACTCGGCTACTAGTAAATCTAAAAAATAGAAAAAATATATAGTAAGAGGGAGCTATAGACTCGATTGTTTGGGCCTCCAAACGTATATTTCCCGGGTTTTCGGAAAATCGCTATCTAACGGCATACTTCGGACAAAAACGTGGAACCCCCTAATTGTTGGAACGAGCTCAAAGTCGAAAAGCTCAAAAAACAAAGATAAATGATTTTAAAGCACGAAAAAGGGCTAAATTTGAATTATGATCTAAAATTGGAGACAAATGTACTATTGATGAGTGCAAAGACGGAACAAGAAAAACGATCAAAACCAACTTCTCCCATCAGTCAAAAGTTATACGCCCTGTGGTCATTTGGCCAGGCTATCCCAAGTATGGGTACACAATGATTTTTTTCTAAAAAATGTGTGGAATCATTTGAGCTGGACATCAAGGTTCTTTTACAAGTGACTTCTTGTGGAAAAAATGAATGTTCCTTTAAACTCCCGCAGTATTTGTTTTTTGAATTGTACAGAGATCTTTTTTTGTGATTTTGGACGCCACATGAAAATTGCGATTTTTTCTGAAAAATTTCGAAGAGCGAAAATTCCGATTTCTTATCTCGATCAAACCTGCTCTGAACTACTGCACTGTGAAAGTTATTCTTCCTAGTCAGAAATTTTTCGAGTTCAGAATATTTTTCAAAGATCTGAAATATTCCACTTTCACCATACCTGACCTAAGAGGGGAAAAAGTACGTGACATTTTCATCAAAAAGTTATAGGTCACGCCACGAAAAATAGAAAATTACGGTTTTCTCACAAATTCCGAGCTACTTTTCCTGTTTTTCCGATCGTTTTTCACAATGACATAAAAATTTTCCCATGATTTTCACAGTGACAAATTATTTGAGAAATTGTGGTACCCCTTAGGTCAGGTATGACTCTCACATCGACATTTATTCATAATAACTATTTTGTAACAATGTTTTCTGTTCCAGAACTATTGCACGATCTCGTCAACAACCGGCACAGGATGTGATTTTGTTTGTCGTTGGAGGTGGAAATTATGTGGAATATCAAAATTTGGTGGATTATGGTGAGAATTTTCATCTGGCGAAAACCCAGATTTCAAAATTTCAGGAAAACGAAAAAATTTGAAACGTGTAACTTATGGATGCTCGGAACTGGTGAACCCGTCACAATTTTGCGATCAGGTATGATTTGGTTTTTTTTTTGGTTATCTCCCCACAAAAACTAGACTGGGCTCAAATGTGTTTTTGGCGTTTTTTGTCGCCGCCAAAATCAAAACATTTATTTGATTAAATAGTGATTTTTGACGTGTATCATCATAGTTTTTCCTGTTGTTCGGGCAAAAAAAAAACGAGAGAAAAATGTTGAATTATTCATTATCTGGCTTTTTCGCTAATTAGGATTTTGATCCGCGTTTTCTGAGAATGTTTGTTTTTTTTTTGGGATTTGAACCACACACGGAGAAAAAAAAGACATATATTTCAAATGTTTCGTCACCTTTTTTTGTTCTTCCCTGTCTGTTGATTTTTCGAGTCTCGGGGGAGTTTTTTTTGCTCTGTGCGCTTTTTTTTGTTGGAAATTTAAACTATTGGTTATTTATGTGTAGTTGAAACTGTAATTTGGTGAGATTTATGCTTGATGGAAATTTTTCTATTTGAAAAAATTTCCTGAAGGTTTTTTAGACGATTTTGAAATTTTTTTTCCAGTTTTTCAACAAAATCTAACAAAAAACGAGAAAAAAATTAGTTACAGACCCGGCCCGAAAATCACAGACCGGGCTGAGTTTTTTTTTTTGGTTTTTTGGGACGGTCAAAAAAAGAGCCGCACCTGTTCCGGCCCGAATTTTGAACGTCATTTTCTCAGATCCGAGAATATTTTCAGAACAAAAGTGTTTTCCGAAAAAAATCATTTTCGAGGAAATGACGTTCAAAAGTCAGGACGGGCCAGGTCAGACTTTTTTTTGACTGCCCAAAAAACAAACAAAAAAAACTTCGCACGGCCTGTGTTTTCTGAGCCGGACTCTCAGGCTCCAGGCTCCAGGCTTTCATGTGGTGTATCTAGAAATACAGAATTTTGGGATAGATTTGAGGCTCGAATTTGGCGCCTGCTGAGCTCGTTCCTACCATTTCCAGATTCTATTTTTCCCTGAGAAAATTGAAATTTATCCCAATTACCCGATTCCTTTTTTTTCTTCTCACTCTTGCGAAAATGTCTAAATTCGGTCCCAAGTGAGTCTATCAAGTAGTTTTTGGTCGGAGAACAGAAAAAAAAGCGGCTAGAAAAAAGTGTTCGAATTGTCGGGGAGCCCGAAGAAAGGCGAGTTTGATGACGACGAAAAGGCGACGATCGCGTCGCAGCGAAGGAAGAAAATGCATTTCCCATTTTGTTCTGCTCCTTCTTCTTCTTCTCCTCCTCTTTTTGTTGTCATTTTCACAACAAGTTGGAGAAGAAGAAGATGTTGTCATACCGCCGAATTGAAGAGAAAGAAAATCAAATTTCATGTATGTCCCCTGTGTAGATGTTCATTGTGTTGTCACCAACACAAACCTTGTCGTGAAATGTTTTTTTTTCGAATTTTTCTTTGCATTTTTTTGCTGTTGTTGTTGTTAGAAAATTCCTGAATTTGGCCTGTGATTTTCAGACCGGGCCACAGTTTTGATAAGTTTTTTCTGTTGTAAATTTATTAGCGCTGGAGCGACTTTTGCTCTTTTTGTGTTTTCATAATTATCCAAATTTAAAGGAACATGATAGCTTCCCAGTTTTTTCGTGACGAAACCCAGACATATTTGACAAAAAATGTCACGGTTATTTTTCATCCCTTTTACTGTTCGTTCTGCAGCGAAGAGTACGCGTTTATCTGTGGGGAGATGGGAAAAAGACACAAAGAAAATAAAAGAGTATGTGTAAAAAGGAGAGTGCAGAGAAACAAATGGAAAAAAGGGGGATGTGAGATAGAGCGCGTATCCCTTGCTGCTGAACGAACAGTAGTTGTAATGCAAACAGTTCACGGGAAAGGCATATTGCTCTTTGTGTCTCTTGGGTACTGTAGTTAGGATTTCCAGCACCGAACATTTCTAAAAGCTGCTCTGATACTTTGATAATCTCGTTAATAGGATTTTCAAAACAACGAAATGAACGGTACAAAATCAATAGAACACACATAGTATAGCGCCTCGCATATCTCGTCTGTTGTCCGTCACGTAGTTGAATGACCTCTTGGAAAGTGCTTTGACAAAAAATATTATTCGTACGTTGTTCAGAAGGGTTTATTCCAGAAGTGATATCAATTTTTCTGTGTCACCTCGTTTTGAAGTCATTGATTATTCAGATTTTCTAAAAATTAGAATCTTGGTTCTAAAAGAAGTTTCGCAAAACCTGACGACGGAATCTTTTTCAGCTTATTCAAATCTATAAGACCACTCAATTTCATAACTCCAATTTGACCCGTAAATTCAAAAATTGAAAAGTTGCAACGTCGCTCTAATGATAAACGTTCTTGTACGCTCATCCGCTCTGTCCCGGTATTATTTTGTCCAACTAAATAATGAAGCATCTTCGGCTTGTTTTTGTTTCTCTCCGAACACGACAAAAAGTTGACATTTTGTTTGATCTTGTTTTTGATTATTCGTCTTACAAATAATGAATGTTAATTGAAGATACTACGAGACAAAATTGACTAGAAAACGGCTGTTTTTGTTATCCTCTTGGGAGTGATTGGAAAATGAGTTGGAATGTTTTGGAAGAGGAGGGGTCACCAGAAGAGTACTGTAGGTGTTCGTTTTTTGGTAGAGTTATTCCGGTTTTAGGGAAAATGAAATTTTTCCTAAACTTCGAAAAATTAGATTTTTGTCATCCATTAAACGGTTAGCTGCATTTAACGATATTTTTTTCGAAAAGTTGAAAATTTTGAAAAAAATTCAGAATCACCTTGTTAATTGGTGAATTAGTCATCCTCTCAAACAATCCGCCCACAAATTTCTGCATGTTTTGATGGACACCATTCAAATGTATACATCAGTTATTTCGACGTGTTGGCTCTGGGTTTTTTCACCCTCTTGGGACATGTTTTGTGCCCGCCCACTTCCAAATCCATGTGTGTTCTTCGTCTTCACTCATTCTCTTACTTACCACCACCACCACATATTTTTTTGCTGTCTTTAGCCACTTCTTCTTCTCCTTCTTCTTCTTCTGCACCACAAAATATATATGGTGATGTACTTGATTTTGCAAAGTTCGCAAAATTTTCGAACATCATTTTCGTCGCCGCCAACTTTTTTGTTTGACAAGACCAATTTTTTTGGTTTGTATGGATTTGACACTTTTCGGAAATTGACAAAAAGTTTTTGTTTTCCTCTGGAAATATGTACAACTCTATTTTTCTTACAAGACCGGCCCAGAATTCTAAAATTCAATATTTTCGAGAATTCAGATTTTTGAAAAAATATTCAGGTTCCTAAGTTGGATGAAAATATAAAATTTCAAAAAAAAAATTCTGGTGAAAATGAATTTCATACGGAATTTTGGACCGTCCCGGAAATTTAAGACCTCTAGAAAGAATTTTTCTCTATTTCTTGGGCCCGAAATTTTATTGAAAAATTTCATTTTGCCTAAATTGTGGAGTTCCACAAAGCACATTTCTCAAAAAATGCTAAAAATCTGAAGTATGAAAACCAGTGGTGAGACTAGAGCCCGGAGCCCGTCTCAAAAATACTTTTTTGTTTTTCAAAAAAAGCCCAGTCAAGGGCTGGCCCATTTAGAGGCGGCCAATATTTTTTTGTTTTATTTTTGACAAGTTGATCAGTGTCGGAGTGTTTTTCAATTTCTAAATTTTCTTTTTTGATTTTTGATCCATAAGTTTTCTAGTCCCTCGGAAAAAAATATACATTCTACCTAGAAATTGT
The DNA here is from genome assembly GCA_963572245.1 of Caenorhabditis sp. 8 KK-2011. Lineage (NCBI taxonomy): Eukaryota > Metazoa > Nematoda > Chromadorea > Rhabditida > Rhabditidae > Caenorhabditis > Caenorhabditis sp. 8 KK-2011. The sequence continues at coordinate 3,086,722 of OY751548.1, forward strand.
TCAAGTGTTTTTCCAGACTGCCCATGTCAAAATGAGTAGACGGTTCAATTAGAAAAAGCCTGCAAAAGAGGCGAAAAGTGTGTGTGTGTGTGCAGAAAATGTAAACAAAATAGGATTCTCGAATTATCACGAAGAAAAGACACTTTCCTTTTTTCGCGAATAATTTGATCAGAGACTTGTAAGTAGCAGTAGTAGTAGGAGGCAGGAGTAGGCAGGAGACAAAAAATGTATCTCGTTTTTTTTTTCAATTTTTTTTGCCGAGGTTTTTCCGTGTTTTTTATCATCACATGGTGGTCTTTGAATTTGAATCTGTTGTGTGATTTTTTCCCTGAAAAATTGAGCAAAAAAAAATAGTTTGTGTGGCTAAGTGAAGGAGGTACTTGAAAAGAAAAATGAAGAATGGGGCCACAAAAAAAAAGAAGAAGGACCTCCTGGATTATTATTATTTATATTATGAAGAGGAAGAGTGTGATGAGAATGATGTCATCTTTTAGCGCTTCTCTTCGGTTTTTTTGCTAGTTTATTGAATGTTTTTTCTGTTGTTTTAGACGTAATTATGAATGACAGGAAGGATGATAATTGGAAGAGAAATTATGAGCAGAGAGATTTTTTCTTGCAAAATGAGAAAAAGGCGGTCTTGTTGGGAAATAGCGGAGTTTTTATATATATGGGCGTGTACCGACATCTTGCGGGACACGCCAGATAGTAAGGTGTGCGTCAAGCGGAATGTTGGTACATTTTTTTGCTCCGCGGCATTTCGAAACCGCATGAAATTCCAACGGAAAAGAGGAAAGAACGTTTTCTTGGCTTACTGTATGGCGCATCCCGTGGGATGTCGGTACACACATTTTTTGGAAGTACGTGAAAAACATTTTTTCTTGGATATTTTCATGATAGTTTTCTGCTGTTTCGAGTTGTCCGAAAGCCATTTTTTTTTACATTTTTTAATTATTGTCAATCCGGTCAGATCATCCAACGGGAAAAGTGATCTACCACAAAAAGTCGATGAAAGAGCATGTAAAACTGAGAGATTCAGACGGTAGATCATATTCTCGTTGGATGATCTGGCTGGATTGACAATATCAAAAATTCAATTCCAATAATTTTGCCCAGAATCTCGGACCGGGCCAAGTTTTTGTGAGAGGTTTTTGGTGTTTGAGAGAAATTTCTCGAAGGTCCTATAAAATCGGGGCCAAAAAACACCAAATCTGAATCGTACCACACAAAAAAAGTTTCGGGCCTTAAAAATTTTGCTGAAGAAAATCGGACCACACGCATTTTTTGTTGAACCCACCGTCTGAATAGACTAGGGCCGATTTTTGAATTGGCTTCTTTTCAGACAATTTTGTTGTATAGTTTTCTCCGAAAAAATTTGATCTGAAATTTTTTGTTGACAGAAATGTCCCAAGAAAATTCAGGAAATAAAATTTCTGATTTTGAGCATCACAATTGTGGTAAAAACGGGCTTGCTCCGAATTCTTGGCTCTGGCCCAATTCAGCCATATTTTCTATGAGCAGATCCAAGATAAAATTTCAAAAAGTTGGCAAAAATACTTTGACGCCAATTTTCCCAACCCCGGCCCTTTCCAGAATCTATTAATTTTGATCACTATTTCTGTTACTTCCTCTTTACTCCATAATTTTATATTAAAGTACAGTACTCTGCTGAGCTCTGCAGAGCTCGCCCCGCCCATTTTGTTCTCTTTTTTTTTTGAGTTCAAAGATTGGTTTTCTTTCTTTTTCTCGTCTTCAAAGAAGTTGAGTTTAAGAATAATGATAATAAAAATAAAACTAAGAAGATGAAGAAGAAGAAGAAGAAGAAGAAGAAGAAGAAGAAGAAGAAGAAGAAGATTCAATTTTACGATCCGTCATGATTCATGCTAACAACATGTTATATAGCAGTGTCATTTGACAGCTCCCGCTTTCCCTTGCAATCATAAAAAAATCTCTCGGCCAATTTTTCTTGTTTTCTCGGTTTTTGATTTTTTTTTGCTCACGGAAAGATGGATGAATTTGCATAATGAATTGCCCGTTTTTTTTCGAGGTCTTTAATTAGCTGAGTGCTTTTGATGTTTCAATTAGTTGAGTGATGTCCTTGGAAGTACGGTAGCACAAAAAACGAAGAAGAAGAAGAAGTTGTTGTTTTTTGCGCTAAAAATAGATGAATTTTCCCACGTTGAAATCCGTTGAGAATGCAACACTTGAAATAGGCAACAAAACAGAGAAAAGTACATTGGGTTTTTTTTCGAGAAGTTTTTTTGAGTTTTCTCCCGATTTTTGATCTCATACCCTTTTTTTCAGAACTTTGAAAAAAGAAAATTTTGCAAATTTTTGAACTCACAAAAAATATTTTTACTTGAAAAAACATCCAAAAATTTTCATGAAATTTAGAAAAAAACCAAAAACTTTTGAAAATTCCGTTATTTGAGGTGTCTGATTTTTCAACAACCAAAAAAAATCGTTTTTTTTTGTTCCGTAGAAATTTTCAAAATAATATCCTTTCGCGCGAAATTTTCGATGTTGCAAATTTTGACAAAACACTTTGAGAATTCAATTCTCAAAACTTTTGAAATTAGTGCCTCGGACTGAAAATCTTAAAAAATTTGGAAAAAAAATGAATTTTCAATTCTCATTAAAATGTTTGAATTTCTAGAAAAATTTTGAAATCCAGTTATATGATTTTTAAACTGAAAATTTCGAATCTAGAAATTTTTTGTTGTTGAAAATTACCCATTTTTTGAAAGTCACGAAATCCACGAAAAATCCGCCAATTTTTGTTGATTCCAAAAAGAAAACATGATATTTTTTTCCGACATGTTCCAGAAAAAAAGGAAGAGCTTAGGCTCTATCAATGAAAAAAATTCGGTTCGTTTTTGATGTATCATCATCTCATCTATTTTTTTCTTCTTCTTGATGCGGTGCTAAAATGAAATGTGGTCTCAAGTTTGAAATTGAATGATATTCCGAGACACAGCACAGCAAAAAAAAAACGGGCGGGATGAAATTGAGTTTATCCTATTTTATTTTATCGAGAAAAAATTGGCGGAAAAACTCGCACAAACCATTTTTCTTCGGTCTGTAATAAATCGCCCAAAAATTGAGGCAATAATGATGATGTTGTTTGAGGTTTTTGGGGTACTGTAGGTAGAGGGGGATTCTCACGGTTATTTGGAAAAAAAGGATTTGTGGAATTTCTGAGAAGAAGAAGAAGTGGCTGATTTTTTCCGAGTTTCGAAATTGTATGCGTTCTCTGCGTCTCTCTAGCTGTTATCTCTAACCGGCTGTTCTCTGTTTCTCTGGGTCTCGTCGTTTCTGTCTTTTCAAACAGATTGTGCTCTCTGCGTCTCTCTGTTATCTTGTGGTATGATTTCTCTGTGTCCCTCAAATTGTTCTGTGTCTCTTGTATCTGTATGTTCTTTGGGTCGCATCATTTCTGTTTCATCTAACTGTCTGTTTTCTCTGCGTCTCTCTTTTTTTTTTGAAATTTGTTGAATTCTCAGAGTATCTGAATCCTTATCTCTCTGTTTTTGTCTTCTCTGATTATCTGCGTCTCTTTTTTTGTAATTTTTTGTGTTTTCGGTAGGGTTGGAAAAACGGGCCCGCTTTTCATGTCCGGTCATTTCCAAATCACGTTTTCGCCCGGAAACACTCCCCGAAAGCACTAATTCTTCAAAAAATAACAGAAAAAGTGTTTTCGGGCACACGAAAGCACTATTTTTCCAACCCTAGTTTTTGGGAACCCTCACTACTCTGGCAGTATGGTTTCTCTACGTCTCTCTCCCTCATTTCTCTGCGTCCCACAATTTCTAGCTCTCCGATTTCGCTGCTCAGCAAGCTCACGAGTTTCGGTCACCGCTTTGACCTCTCCGAATTTCCCATTGCAGAGTTTCAACTACCATGTACCTTTAAAGTACTGTACTTTTTGTCATGATGAAATAGATCTCGTTTTCCCTCCTCCTCCTCCTGAAATCCAAGCAAAAATAGCGTCCAACAGACTTTTTTGTGTAAAAAAAGAGGTCGAACAGAAATTGAAACTTGGTATCGAACACCAATGCATCAAAGCCATGTGACGATGATTTGGGGTTTTTTTTTCTCGAAGAAAAAGACGAAAAAAAAGTGAATCATAGTTTTTTTTTCTTGCTCATCTTGAGTGCATACTCTTCCATTTTTTTTTCATTGGTCTACTTTTCCCCCAATTTTTTTGCGTTGTTTTTTTTCTTCGCTGGTGTCTACTTTTGATGAAGAAGTGCTTAGGGTCTTCGAAAAATGAAAGGAGCATCGTTTTTTTTTTCTTTTCGTTGGTTAAATCTCGCCGGTTTTTTCTTTGGCCTCGTCTTCGCTTTTCATTTGCTTCTTTCTTTTTTTTTGTGAAAAAGAAGAGGAAGAAGAGGGTGTTTATTATTTTATTTTCCTTCTTTTTTTTTTCTTTGGTGATGGTTTTTGCAGAAGGGGCTTGCTTTTTGTGGAATGTACTTTGGTACATCTTTGAAAAACACCTTTGGCGAAAATAGCCAAGATTTTTTGAGAAAATTTGAAATTTCTGGAGCCCATAAATTGAGCTTGAGAAATTTTGGAACCGAATTTTCAAGACAAGTTAAAAGTTGGGATTTTGAAAGTTTGAATTATCCAAAATCTAAAATTGGCGCAATTTTCTAAGTTTTAAAAAAAGTGAAAATTTCAGTTTTTTGAAACTTTGAAATTTTTGACCTTGTAAAGCCGGATTCAAAATTAGATTTTTTCTCTCCGACCCGAATATTTGGGAAAAAATGTGTTTCGAAATTTGTCGGTCTTTTCGAACCGGCCCTAAATTTTCAAAAAACAAAAAAAGTTGCACTTTTTCGTCGACTTTTCGGTCCGGCCCGGAATTTTTGAATTCAATTTGTGTTTCGAAATTTTACCAAAATTTCAAATTTTCCGGTCCAGCCAGGGGTGAGATTCGGGCCCTTTTTCGAGCACGGGCCTTGTTTCAATCAAGGCCATGAAATGAAAATAAGGCCCGAAATGTGTGATTCTTGACTTTTTTTTAAAGCCCTACTGATAAAACAAGGCCAGGACTGTTTGGACATCGATAAGAAGACCTCCCAGCATTGTGACAAAGCCCGAATCTCACCCTTGGGTCCAGCCCGAAATTTTTAAAAAACTCCTAAATTCTGTTCTGAAGACATAGCTTCCTTTAATCTACAGTACCCTTAATTCTCAAAATTTTCTACCTTACACTATGAACAGTACTCAAGTAAAAATTTGAAGATTTTTGACCTCAACATTTTTTTTTCGGTCCGGCCCGGAAATTTATGAAGTCAAATCTGCTCTAAAATATCCCCGATATGTTCATAAACATTTCCTCTCATCTACAGTACCCTGATTCGAATTTGCGGGTTACTGTAGTCGCCCGAATTTTTGTTCTTGGTCGCCTCCTAATCTCGTCAAAAATTTGTCTGAAAATTTGTTGTGTTTTTCTTCTGTTTTCTTGTTTCCCGTCTTGTCGCGTCGAATAACCATTTTGTTTGTTTGGATTTTTGGCCCGAAGGCATGTCAAAAACACATTTAGACCCCCGTCGGATTACACAATTATTATTATTATTTTTTTGATTCTTATTTTGTTGACATTTTTGTTGTTTTTTCCAGCTTACTCGTCTTGGTCGATCATTGGAGCAGTAGAAGTAAATGTGATGTTTATTTATTTTTTTTCTGAAGGGAGAAGGGAGAAAAAAAAAACACTTTTTTGTTTTGTTTTGAAATTTTCGAATTGAAAATGTGATAGTAATTCCTGAATTTCTTTATTGTCTATTTATTCTTCCCCTGATCATAAAACAAATCGATTGAAATTTCTGGCCGCCTAATGAGAACCAGGTGGTTGTTTTTGTTGCACAAAAAGAGTTGTTTCATCTTCTTGTGGTTTCTTTTTTTTTTGCGAGAAAATTTTTATTTCCAACACGAAAAAAAAATGTTGTAAATATATAGATTTAGGTTGCACGAAGAAAGTATCTTATAACACGAAATTTGAGAATTTTCTCGGATTTTGTTGAGTGTTGTGTTTTTAGGATGAATGATGATGATGAGCTGAATGAGCAACGACTTTTTGAGTGACCATGATGTTTTTCTGATTTTTTTTTGGGAATTGAAAAATGTGTGTTTTTAGAGGAAAAAATTCCAAAAAAAAAATTTTTTTGGTGGTTTTGATATCTCGGGCAGAAAACTTTTCTGGTTTTTTTTTCAAGTTCTCAAATGTGCTCATTTACATAGTGTGTGAAATTCAAAATTTGGGAAAAAAGTTCCTTAAAAAACTCGAAAAAAATATGCAAAATTTTTTGACCAACAGAGAGTTTGAATTTCCGGGACCGAAAAGTTTTCTGAGTTTTTAGGTTCAAAAAATGTGTAATTTTTAGAGCGCCTAAAATTCAGACAGGTTTTCAGGCCCTGAAAAATTGTTTGAAAAATCCCAAAAATGTTTGACCACAACTTTTTTCTCAGGTTTTGAAATATCCCGGGGCCGAAAAATATCTTGATTTTTTTTCAAAAAATTCAATTTTTCAGAGTTTCTCAATTAAAAAGACCCGGCCGCCAAATATTTATTTTGTTTTTTTTTTTCCTATTTTTTCAAATCTCGAAATGAAGCCACTTTGAGTGCCTGAACAGCAGGAAATTTTCAGGGTCTGAAAAAATTGCAAAAAAAAATGTTTTGACCACAACTTCTTTGAGGTTTTGAAGCACCGGGACACAACATTTTTCTCATTTTCAGAGGCAAATTTTCAGGGTCTGGAAAAAATTCAGAATTCAGGATTGTTTTGAATTTTCAAATCTGTCCAAAAAAATTGAGAAAATTTTCTGTGTTTTTTGACCCCCGGAAATATTTCGAAATTTGAAAATAACATTTTGAAATTTCCAATTTTTCAATGTTCTCAACTTCATGAAAACTATGAGAAATCACATTTTTCGTGTGGAAATGTCAAAACTACAGTACCACGTTTAGACATTTACAAAATTTACGTTTTCTAAGACAAAAAATCCCAATATTTTTCAGAAAAAAAGTTTGAGCCTGGTTTTTTCACGTCGTATCAAGCAAAAGAGAATTGGCAATCATTGAAATAGAGCGAGACGCAGTGTGGGCGTGGCCAACATACACACAAATGATGGCAGTGTGCGAGACGCGTGTGTTGTCGGTACCGAGATTAAATGACTCTATTGCATAAATCCAAAATTCAAGAGAAATTGAATAAGGGAGCTTGTTCCATGGACTTGTGTGGAGCAATAGAGCACATATGTGAGAACAATGTTGTAGTTCTCTCGGAATGTATTTTTCTTTGTGTCTCTCTCTATTTCAATTATTGCAAGCGAAAACGACGTGTTTTAGGCGAGCTGCCAAAAAATTAAAAAAAAAAGGTAATTTTTTCTCAAATTCTTGACCCCCAAAAATGTTTGCAATAACTTTTTTCTGGAAATTTTTCTAAAACAAGAAAATTTCACAAGTTTCGGAGAAAATAATTTGAACCTGCATTTTTGACCCACAAAAACTGTATCAATGTTGATAACCCAAAAATTTGGAAATTTCCGATCCCAAAAAATGTGTGTGAGAGAGAGAGAGAGAGAGAGAGTAGGAGACGCAGAGTTGGGTCATTTTTGTTGTTCGTATAACTTGTTTCATTTCTTATCGGTTGGCTAGTTCTTTTTTTTTTTGTCACTCATCATCATATCTCCATTCAGCACACAAATCGAAGAGAGGATCAGAGAAAAGTAGTAGTGTGACAACAACTGTTCCCTCCCTCCCTCCCTCCATCTCCTTCTTCTCTTCTTCCATTTTTCCGTGTTCGCCCGCCGTCGGCTCAATTTGGCCACGCCCACTTTTCTGTTGGCTCAACTCGACCGTGTTTTACATCATCATCATCATCATTGGAAAAGAAGAAACAAGAAAATCGATATAGATATCATTATTATTTTTATGATTAGGTCTTGACACGAAAACAATGATGATCATTATTAGGAGGTGTTATTACTGTATTTTTTTCCTGTTGGTTGGATTTTTGAACAATGAGGTTGATGGATTTGAGAAAAGGTGGGTGGTTTTTGAGAATTTTTGAAATTGGCGCCAATTTTTTATTTTGAATTTTTCTAATTTTCGAATTTGGGCTATATTTTCTTTTGAATTTTTTTGAAATTTTGATCCGAGATTTTTCCTAAAATTTGGCAGAAAAAAAAAATTCGCAAATTTTTGGGTCAAAATTTGAACTTGGCGCTATTTTTTTTTTTTTTTTTTGAAATTTTTGACACAAATTTTTCCGAGATTTCAAATTTAAAAATTTGGCACCAAACATTTTTTGAAGAATTTTGAACTTTTAAATTTTTATTTTCTTGGGATTTTAAATTTTCAGACTTGGCGCCTATTTTTTGTGAAATTTCGCTCCGAGATTTTTGCTAAAATTTGACAGAAAAAATTTTCTCGAAATTTTGAGGCCAAAATATAAATTTGGCGCCATATTTTTCTCGAAACTTCATTTTTGGCGCCAAAAAAGTTTTGCAAAATTTCAAAATTTGGCGCCAAAGTTTTGCAGAATTTTGAAACTGGCGTTAAATTTTTGTCTGATTTCTGACCTTCCAAATTTGGAACCAAGTTTTTTTCAAATTTCTGATTTATAAAAATTGGCGCCAAAATTTTTGACCTCATTTTTTTGACCCAAATGTTTTATCGATCTTTGACCGTTCAACTGTTCACCACTAACATTTCAAGACCCCTCATTTTTCCCCGCTGAAAAAGGCGCCAAAATTTGAAGATCAAAAATGAGGCCAATTTTTCGAGTCCGGAAGGAAACATGAACAATTTTTTTGTTCTAATTTTCGAACACGTCATCATTTTTTGGAGTTCAAATTTTGAGGGGGTTTTTGTGACTATAGCAAAATCTTTAATATTTTTCATTTTTTTTCGTTCCTGTGTGCCCCGAATAACTCGATTTTCACCAACCGAAAAAAGTGGTTGGTTGGGTGCGATGATTCAATTTATGAGAGGTTTTTCAAAAAATGCAGAAAAAAATTTTTTTTTGAATGAAATTGGGGAGTTTTGGGAACGTTTTTAGGAACCAAAGAATTCTGAAAGTTTTCGGGCCGGTCTGGTTTTTTTTGTTGTGAAAAATTGGAGTCTAAAAAATTTGCTACCACCAATTTTTTGAGCCTGGGAAGAGGAAGAGTACAATTTTTTGTTCGATAATTTTTAGGTCCGAAAAGTTTGAGAAACAAATTTTTGATGTATGGGGCCATTTTCTAGGCCCAAGAAAAATTGAAAAATTTTGAGTCTGAGATTTTGAAAATTCCCAAATTTTTTGGGAATTTTTTTTTTGAAAATATCGAGCTCAGAAAAATGTTGAGATTTGGCGCAGTTTTTTCTGGGCTCGGAAACCTTGACAACATCAGATTTTTTGAACCTGCGAAAAACTCTGAAAATTTCTCGGGCCGGTCTGGTTTCTTTTGTTTTTCCCCCAAGAAAATTTTGAAAAATCGAATATTTTCGGGCCGGCCTGCTATTTTTTTCAGAAAATTTTTGGGTCGGAAATTTTGAAGTAAAGGCGAGCCTGAAAAAATTGGGGAAAAATTCTGAAAATTTATCGGGCCGGTCTGGTTTTTTTTCGTCAAAAAATTTTTGCGGAAAAAAATAAGAATTTGGCCCAGATCCAATTTGGAAAAAATGAGACGTGGCCCTTTTTCCGGGGCCGAGAAAAAAGTTATTTTGTTATTTCTCGAAAAATTGAACCAAGAAAATATTGGTGAGTTTTGAGGCCCAGAAAAAACTTGGAAAAAGAGCATATTTCGAGAGTTCACAAGACGCAGAGAAAGAAACAAAAACTCTTGCAGAACCGACACAAGTACACGCGACCTCTCAAAACTGTTGGATCGTCTAACCAACACAAGTATCTACGACAAACGTCTTCGTCCGAAATACGGTCAGGCTCCCGTCGATGTCGGTATCACCATCCACGTCTCCTCCATATCAGCGGTCTCCGAAGTCGACATGGATTTCACGCTCGACTTCTACATGCGACAAACGTGGCAAGATCCGCGACTCGCGTTCGGCGAACTCGAAATCGAAGGAAAACCGATCAGTTCGCTGACAGTCGGCGTGGATTATCTCGACAAATTGTGGAAGCCCGACACGTTTTTTCCCAACGAGAAAAAGTCGTATTTTCATTTGGCCACCACACACAACTCGTTTCTTCGAATTGAGAGCAATGGAACCGTTTATACTAGTCAGAGGTACGTCTTTTTTCCGCCAACAAAAAAGGAAACAAAAAAGTCGTAGTTTTTACGATGCCCATGGATCATCAGATCAGAAACTGCGAGGGGAGGGGGGATTAAAATATGAGCAATTGTTTCATTTTTACCTCCCACTTTTTTTTCGTTGTGGAAATTTGAACAAAAAGGGACCAGGGCATGTGGTTTTGTGCGATGATTCAATGCCGCAGGGATTTATGGGCGGAGTCTGATCTGTGCCCTTGAAAACAAGGGCACAGATTTGAGGGCGGGGCCTGTATATTTTCTTAGAAACCAGGGCACAGTTTTGTGGGCCGCCCTCAACAACATTTTTTTGGATAGTTGAATGTCGCATGGTTTTGTGGGTGGAGCCTAATCATGGCCTTGAAAACCAGGGCACAGTTTTGTGGGCGGAGCCCAAGTACATATCTCAAAACCTCGCCAAAGTTTTTGAAAGGTCGCTTGAGAAACAATGCCGTGTTTCTGTGAAAAATAAGATCCGCATAGTTTTGTGGGCGGAGCCTAGTTATGATGAGAACACGGTTTTATGGGCGGAGCCTGTTTTGTTTCAAATGCCCTCCAAATTAGCAGATTTTTTTTTGGAAAAAAATAGTTTCAAAAAAATTTTGTTAATTTTCAAATTGAGTGCGGCACAGTTTTGTGGGCGGAGCCTAACAAAATCCATGTTACTTTTGGGAATTTTCTGCCGCATGATTTTGTGGGCGAGAAAAAAAACAAAAAAAGCGAAAAGCGAAAATTAGGAACCGGATCAACCAAAAATGAAAAACACCCAGGCACAGTTTTGTGGGCGGAGCTTATCCTCGTTTTTCATTGAAAGTTTGAAACTTGGGGCAGTGTTTCGTGGGCGGAGTCTATTTAAAATCTTAAAAACCAGAGAATATCAACTTCTAGTTGCCTATCAAACACTCATTCAAAAATTTTGGGGCACAGTTTTGTGGGCGGAGCCAATCTTTTTTCGAATTTTCAGATTGACCGTAACTGCCACATGTCCGATGGACCTACAACTCTTCCCAATGGACTCGCAACACTGTAAACTCGAAATTGAGAGCTGTAAGTGTTTATTTTTTGACGAAAAAAAAATTTGAAAAAATTTCGAAAAAAAATGTGTGATTTTGCAAAAATTAGTCGTGGGGTAGGCGTGCCGTTTTATCATTTATTTTTTGCCGAAAAAAAATTCATCGATTTGCCGAACATTTTTTTGCATTTCTGTTCTCTATTGTATCCCTCTAAGCCCCGCCCCCTTTTTTTCTGTCATTGTATATTTTTTTCGCATTCATTTTTTTGTGTATATTTTTTTTTGGCTCAACACATTTTTTGATCTGGAAAGGTGAGTCAATTTGGGGGTTTAGTGTGTGTGTGTGTTTCTGTGTGTGGTGCATGTTGTTGGACGCGTCGCGTGCGCGCGACGCGGTTACAGAAGAAACGAGTGTGTGACGTGTCGGTTTAGGCGTGTTTTCTTCAGACGGATACAATATTCTGGACATTGTCTATGTGTCTCTGCAAAATTTGGAGGATTTGAAATATAAAATCGAGTTGCCACAATTTGTTTTGCAATCGATCAGTGTGGTGAATTATACGAAGACATTGAGTTCGGGTGAGTTGCGGGGAGTACGGTAGTTTAAAGGGACATGAAAAAGTGCTGCAGAAAAGGCCGCATAGTTTTGTAGGCGGAGCCTATTTTTATCGCAAATAAATTTTCCTAGTTCCTCAAGTTATAGCCGAGAAATTTTTTTGAAAAGTTATCCAGAAAATGTTTTCCAATTTCAACGGCGCACGGTTTTGTGGGCGGAGCCTATCTTGAGTGCGAGAACATTCAATCTTCCAAGTGCTCTGAATCCCTCACAAATATCAGTGCACAGAATTGTGGGCGGAGCCTAATTTGAAAAAAAAACCAAGAAAATTCTGAAGGAACTTGTTGAAAAGCTACCATAGAAAATGCCGCAGTTTTCGGGCACAAGTTTGTGGGAGGAGCCTAATTCTGAAAATTTAGAAAATTTGTTTCAAAATTTATCTTGAAAATTTTATATTAAAATTCTGGGCACAAATTTGTGGGCGGAGCCTAATTTCATACTCAAAAAGTTCAAAGATACATCCAACAAAAATGACACGCGGTTTTGTGGGCGGAGCTTAAATTACAAAAATACTTGTTGAAAAACTTCCACGGGTACCAATTTAAACCGATTTTCTGGTCACAGATTTGTGGGCGGAGCCTAATTTCATACTCAAAAAGTTCAAAGATACATCCAACAAAAATGACACGCGGTTTTGTGGGCGGAGCTTAAATTACAAAAATACTTGTTGAAAAACTTCCACGGGTACCAATTTAAACCGATTTTCTGGTCACAGATTTGTGGGCGGAGCCTAATTTCATCAACCCGGAGAATATCCAAATAAAGTTGCCATTTTGCAGAGGTTTATGGGCCGAGCCTATTTTTGAGCTATTTTCAGACCGGCCCAAAAGAGGGTGAATTTCCCCGTTCACAAAATGTGATCATGCTCTAGTTTGCCTAAATTACAGGAGAATACTCGCGCCTCATTTGGTACTTTCTATTTCGTCGCAACATTGGCTTCTACGTGATTCAAATCTATTTGCCGTCGATTCTGATCGTCGTCATTTCGTGGGTTTCGTTTTGGTTGAATCGCGAAGCGACGCCGGCGCGAGTCGCGTTGGGTGTCACCACTGTGCTCACAATGACAACGTTGATGACGATGACCAATGTGAGTTTGACAGGGAGAGAGAGACAGACAGGGAGAGAGAGACAGACAGGGAGAGAGAGACAGACAGGGAGAGAGAGACAGACAGGGAGAGAGAGACAGACAGGGAGAGAGAGACAGACAGGGAGAGAGAGAGAGACGGAGAGAGAAAAAACGTTGGAAATTTTTTCTGAAATTTTCAATTTTCTGGAAAATTTTGTTATTTTCGGGCCTGCCTCAAAATTTATTTTTAAAAAAATTTAAGTTTTTTTTTTCAACTTTTTAAAAAAATATTGAGTTTTTTTTAATTTTTCGGGCCTGGCTCGAGTTTTGAAAAATCCAGGTGAAACCCTGCTCGGGATTTTTGAGCTAGACAGATTTTTTGAAAAAATCGGTCCAGCTCGAAACTATAAAAAATATATCTCCGGTTTTTGAAAATTTTCCAGAAAAATTTAGTTCTAAATTTTGTGGAAATTTCAGAAATCTTCGGGCCAGCCTAAAAACGATCAAAAGTCCAGGCCTATTTTTGGATCATCCAGAAAATCTGCACCATTTTTTTCCAGAAAATCCCCGCCCCTTTTTCCCAATCTCCCCTAAAAACTCCACTTTTTCCAGAGTTCAATGCCAAAAGTGTCCTATGTCAAAAGTATCGATATATTTTTGGGTAAGTCGTTCGCCCAAAAAGTGCTCTTTCTCGCCCGCCCACACGTTGTGTTTTTTGATGATTTCAACCGAAAAAATAGGGGTTTTGTTCTTCTTCCGCCGACAATCAAATCAATTCATCATTTTGGTCCTCTTTTCTGGCAAATTGTCTCTCATCTCATCTTTTTTTTCTCTGGAGAAAAATCGCAGAAAATTTGTAACAACATATGTTTGTCACGCATGTTGCGTAACAAATTGGACTCCCGACAAATTGTTTTTGATTTTTCGTATTTTTGTTGGTGTGTGTGTGGGAAAAAAGTCCCGGGGACCAATTTTTTCTCAATTGAATTAATGACAAATTTCAAAATCGCACAGTTTTGTGAGCGGAGCCTAATTGGGAATCACTGAAAAATGGTAAACAGTAGTCAGATGTTTTTGACTTTGAAAAACCGGTGCACAGTTTTGTGGGCGGAGCCTATTCTATTTTCAACAACAAATGAGACCAATTATACAGCCGCACAGTTTTGTGGGAGGAGTTTAATTGAGGCTCTGAAAATTTTCCACAAAACTGAGCTATGAACACATTCGTTATTAAGAAAATTCTGTGCACAGTTTTGTGGGCGGAGCCTGATTGAGAATCTCTGAAAAATTTGCAAATCGTAATCAGATGTTTTTGACTTTGAAAAACCGGTGCACAGTTTTGTGGGCGGAGCCTATTTATTTCCTGCTTCGAAGCATATAGATTACTGTACTTCATAATTAAAGGAACATGCTAGATTTTAAAATTTCGATTTTGGCGCTAATTCAAAAATTGGGAAACTACAGTAATTTTTAAAGGCGCACAAGATTTTTGGAAAATGTCTTCCAGGCGTCTGTTTCATGATGGTATTCTGTTCGTTACTCGAATACGCAGCCGTCGGATACATCAGCAAACGGTTGAAATTGGTGCGAGATCGGCGAGCGTTGCGCAACGCAGCGGTCACGCCGCTTCCGCTTCCCGACGCAACTTCGCCGCCACCGCGCCGAGCCACATCGGTGCCCTCCTATTTCAACAATCAAACGTATCGACCGTTCTATTCGTCGACTGATCGAACGAGCAATTTGTATATTCCCGAATCGCAGAGAACTACGATTTTTGCGGTTAGTTGAGGGAGACGCAGAGAAAGAGGGAAGGAGAGAGAGAGAGAGAGATGCAGAGAAACCCAAAATATGTTTGCAATTACTTGGCGAATAAATGATATCTCCCGTTTTTTTTTCATTTTTTTTTGAAACTAGAAATGTCAAAAAATGTAATTTTTGTATTTTTCAAAAACTTTTCGGCATTTCTCACAATTTTTTTCACCAGAATTGTTGAAAAATGACGAGAAATGTCGAACAATGTTAGAAAATACAAGAAATGACGAGAAATATTTTGTTTACGTTGCAGTTTCCTGTCATTTCTACCTGACTTTCATTTCGAGAGATGTTGAAAAATGTTAGAAAATACAAGAAATGTAGAGAAATGACAGGAAATGTCAAAAAATGTGAAAAAAAAATGTTAGAAAACACAGAAAAAAAAGAAAAGTGCAAACTAATTTTTGGCATTTTTTAACATTTCTCGACATTTTTCTAATTTTCAAATTCACGAAATGACAAAAAAATGTTCAAAAATGACGTGAAACATTTTTGATAACTGTTTTTTTTTCGTTATTTTCGCAATTTCCTGTCATTTCTATCTGACTTCCATTTTGAGAAATGTTGAAAAATGTGAGAAAATACAAGAAATGTAGAGAAATGACAGGAAATGTCAAAAAATGTGAAAAAAAATGTCAGAAAACACAGAAAAAAAAAAGAAAAGTGCAAACTAATTTTTGGCATTTTTTAACATTTCTCGACATTTTTCTAATTTTCAAATTCACGAAATGACAAAAAAATGTTCAAAAATGACGTGAAACATTTTTGATAACTGTTTTTTTTTTGTTATTTTTGCAAATTCCTGTCATTTCTACCTGACTTTCAATTCGAAAAATGTTGAAAAATGTGAGAAAATACAAGAAATGACGAAAAATGTCAAAAAATGTTTCCCTAAAATAAACGAGAGATTTTGAACATTTCTTGATATTTCTCGCGATTTTATCTACCAGAAATGTCAAAAAATGTTTAAAAATCACGAGAAATGTCGAAAAAATACCAGAAACTACGAAAAACATTTGTTCTAACTGTTTTTTTATTTCGAGAAATGTTGAAGTATTAGAAAATACAAGAAATGTAAAGAAATGACAAGAAATGTTAAAAAATGTTTTATAAACATTTCTTGACATTTTTCAAAACCCGAAAAATGTTCAAATTTTCTTGCAGGAAGAACGTTCATCATCACCAAACGAGTTGACACCAATGTTAAGTGAAAAACCGCGTCGAAGCGCATCTCAAACCTCATTCTTCATCTATCCTCTACCATATTTACACGATGATGCAATTCTCGGAAAACGATGGAAATGGATCAGACCATCCAATATCGACAAATATTCGCGAAGCTTCTTCCCAACGGTACGCGACCGCACAGTTTTGTGGGCGGAGCCTAATCGAGTTTGCAGGTTTTCGTCGTGTTCAATCTGGTCTACTGGATCTATTTCCTTCAAATCAGTCGGATGAAACAGGCTGAAAAATCTAGAAACCCACCACAATAATATCTAATCTAATAATAATAATAATAATGATAAAACGGCCCGCCTCTCTATCCACCACGAAAAAACCCTTCACTCTCATTTTCTGCTGTAACTTCTTTGTAGTTTGATCGTTGTTACAGATGGTTATCAGACATCCGATATCGATTATTATTGGGGAAAACATCGATCCGAAGATCAAAACAGGGCGGTTGCGTTCGATCCGATTCAATTGCCGCAATTTCAGCCAACTCTGTATTTGGTGAACACCACGAAAGCAACGCTCTCTTCAGGTTAGTCTAGAGAAGCCATCTTGTGTGCCCCTGTGGTGTAGTGGTTCAGATGTTCGCTTTGCGCGCAAGGCATCATGGGTTCGATGCAGTGCCTGAGCGCGTTTTGTTTTTTTTTCAAAAATATTGTTTTTTTTTTGCAGGAAGTTATGTTCGACTTGCAATGCACGTCATTCTCATCCGTAACATGGGTTTCTACACAATGAACATTGTCATCCCATCGATCCTCATTGTGACCATTTCATGGGTTTCGTTCTGGTTGAATCGAGAAGCATCGCCGGCTAGAGTTGGTCTTGGTGTCACCACTGTGCTCACAATGACAACTCTCATCACAACAACCAACAACTCGATGCCCAAAGTATCATATGTCAAAGGATTGGATGTGTTTTTGAATTTTTGGTGAGTTTTGACACATTTTTTGACATTTCTCGTAGTTTCCAGTTTACTTTGAACATTTTTTTTTTATTTCAAACAATTTCATGAAATTTTTCGTCATTTTTCGCGAAAATTCGAGAAAGATTAAAGTTCTCAAATGACAAGAAATGTTGAGAGATGTAAAAAATTCAAATGATACATTTTTTTGGATTTTTGAATATTTTCAGAACCCCTTGTTTTGAAATTCTGAAAAATCACGAAATCACAAGAAATTTCGAGAAATGACAAGAAATGCAAAAATTGTAATTATGAAGAATGTCACGTTTTTATGATTCTAGAATATTTTTTAAAAATTGAAAATTACAGAGGAAAAATTCAAAATTTCCAAAAAATCACGAAATGTAGAAAAATGTCAAGAAATGTCAAAAAATGTCTGAAAAAAAGCAAAAATTTTATTAGCCACGTAAAAAAACCAGAAAAGTTTTTAAATTTTTAAAAAATTACAAAATGACAAGCAATGTAGAGAAATGCCAAGAAATGCAAATGATGATGGAAATGGCAGAAAATTCGTATTTTTTTCACTCTGAAAACCAAAAAAAAATTACAAGAAAAACTCTAAAATTGCCAAAAAATCACGAAATGTAGAAAAATGTCAAGAAATGTCGAAAAATGTGAACAAAAAAAATGCAAAAACAGGTGGGAAATTTCATTTTTCAATTTTTTTTAAACCAAGAAATCAGAAAAAAAACTTTAAAATTTCCAAAAATCACGAAATGTCAAAAAATGTCGAGAAATGTCAAAAAATGCAAAAACAGGTGGAAAATTGCAGAAAAACAAAACATTTTATGTTACAATTTTTTTAAATCAAGACCTCAAAATTTCAAAAATTACAAAATGTCAATAAATTCCCAATTTTCAGTTTCGTGATGGTGTTTGCGTCTTTGCTCGAATACGCCATCGTTTCATACATGAACAAAAGACTCGTTCTACGACGCGAAAAACGACGAAAAGCCGCCGAACAACAACAACGCAACGAGGTTCCGATGTTTCACGCAAGCCCGAAAACCGCCGCAAACAACAATGTAAGCCACACCCCCACACATGTCCCTTTAAATACCATACGCCCAAAACCCCGATTTTAGTCCTACGAAATGACATTAATGTCACAAAACTCGACACCGGCCAAAACCTATGTTCAGGTATTGATTTGACCCAATATATATCAAAAATAATGTTGTATTTGCGGTGCTTCCGTAGTCATCATGCGCCTTTAGCCAATGTTTTTTGGCCTCAAATTCCAACAAAAAAATAAATATTTTTAGGCGGATCTTTATTTTGCTGGACACAATTCGTCGATGAATCCACTCATGGAAATACCGGAGAATTGTGATTGTCGAACTATTCCGATGATGCAACATCCGAGATTGGTCACCGATGGAGCGCATACTCTTTGGCCTGCGCCGTTTGCCAAACCGAGAAAAGTGAGAATGAAAAAAAAATTCCGCGCGCTGGGGTCGAACTCGGCTGCGCCAAAAAAGCTATAGATTATAAATCACACGTGCTAACCACTAGGCCATGAGTGATGATGAAATTGATGGTTGTTATCATCGAGATCTGATAAGGGAAAAACGTAAATGACAACAAATAGGATACGTCCCTTTAAACTACTGTACTGTATTTTTTTCGTTTTTCGAAAGGATGAACTGTTGGAACGTTGGAAAACGGCCAAGAACCAATATTCGACAAACTTTTGAGAAAATTCATTAAAAATGTTCGAAATTGTCTTTTTTTCTAGTTTCACCAGAAATGTTGAGAAATAACAAGAAATGTAAATAAATGCCGAGAAAAATTTTCCCCACGTGAAAATTTTTCTTTTTTTCGTTTCAAGGCATTTCTTGGAATTTTATTACAAAAGTTTTTTTTTTTAATTTTCCGAACTTTTAGAATTTTGTGCATTGATTGTAGTTTTTCAACATTTCACGTAAATTTTTGATTTCAAAAAGTTCAGAAAAAAACATCAAAAATGCAAACTGATTCTCAAAATCACGAGAAATGTCTAAAAATAACAAGAAATGTTGAGAAATGACGAGAAATGGCGAAAAACCTCCCAAAACTCACTGAAAGTTCAAAAAAAAAACAAGAATTTTCAAGAAACGCCCGAAAATGCAAAAAATGTCGAAAAATTCCAGAAATCTCACAATTTTTTACAGGCCTCAAAAACATGCTGTCAAAGTTGGACACCAGCCAAAATCGACAAATTGAGTCGCTACGGTTTTCCGCTGACATTTTCGATATTCAACAGTAAGCCGAGAAAAACCGCGACGCGCGTACGCAACGCATCCAACCGCTTCTTTTCTTACAGTTGTCTACTGGATCTACATGAAATATTTGAGTCTTCACGCTTCGGACAAATTTCAGGAAACTGACAGATGGCAGAAAATCGAGGGAACATAATCATAATTATTTTTGGTGTTTTTTTTCGAAAATTGTCTTTATGTGCATATTTTTTCACTTTTCTGGTCTCGTCCCGACAAATCATTTCCTTTCCTTTCCTATCTTTTTCGGTGCAAATCGATGTTTTTTTTTCGGTGAATGATTTTTTTCAACTTACAGCTATCGTTTTTTCTCTTCTTGGCATGGTGTGGATTTTCTATAATTATTGATTAATTTTTTGTGATATTTTGATTTTTTTTGCATGACGTTTTTTTGCCGAATTTCCAGCGTACGTTTTTTTGTACATATTTTAGGAATCTGTTGTTTTACATGGGTATAATAATTTGAAATTTATCTGTCTACACAAAATTTGATTTTCATTAAATAAAAAAACAAACATTGAAAAAAAAATGAAAAAAAAATTTAGATGGTTTATCAATGGCCGATGTCAAGTATGAATGGTGTTCGCTGAAGGAGCCAAATTGTGCAAGACCAGTTGAGGCTGATACAAATACTATTGAATTGGCCAGCTATAAATTTGTGGAAATTTGTAAGAATCGTACCGAGATCAAGAATGCGTCAGGTAAAAAAAAACAGAAAAATAAATGAAACGACCGCGTGCGGAGTTGAACCCTTGACCTCGCGATTATCTAGCAAACGCGTTACCTCCTGCGCCACTCTGATATTGAGAGCTTAATGAGTTTTGGCGTTGAAAAAGAAAACAAATATTTTTAAAGGCGCGTACTCTCGATTGATTGTGATTTTCGTGTTGGATCGTCAAAGCGGTTTTTATTTCTTGCAAATCTTCTTCCCCGCCAGTTTGGTTGTTGTTCTTTCATGGGTTAGTTGTCAATGACGTCCCAATAACCCCCGATCAAAAATATTATAGATATCATTCTGGATAAGTCGAGATTCGGCCCCATCGCGAACACTCATCGGCACAATGACCGTTCTCACAGAAACCCATTTGATGACGGGTACAAATCGTCGTCTTCCACCGGTCGCCTATATCAAAGCCGTCGACTATTTTCTCGGTTTTTGCTATTTGTCGGTGGTTTTAGCGCTTATTGAATTCGCGTGTGTAGCGTATTCGAAAAAGAAAAACGAGGATCGACGACGACGCGAAAAGAAAATGGAGCACAAACCGGCTCCGCCAACACCGGATATTTTGCACGATGTACGATTGGCTGAGTGTACTTGTAACGCGGCGCCGACTTCGATTATTGCTGTGATCAAACAACCCAATCAGTTTTGTATCAGACATAGTCATATTGATATTTTCAGCCGGGTCATGTTTCCTATTATTGTGAGTTTTCCATATAAACCGTAAACTGGAAAAATCCAATTTTTTTCCAGTTTACAATCTTCAACATCATCTATTGGGTTACCCTCCTTTATCATGCTAAACGACTACCTTACATAAGTGAACATGCGGATGACAGATGTTGACATGAAACGGTTTTCTTTTCAATTTAAATAGGTTTTGCTCAATTTATATATATTTATGAAATAAAATGTTTTTAACCCCCATGAAGTGTTGAAACAAACGTTATTCGATCGCCAGCCTCAATAACTGTGTCATACTCGGATAAAAGTGCAAAGTCTGTGTCGTTGATCAATATGATTACACCTGTAACACATGTTTTCCGTTGAAAAAAGAGTAAGAATCTTACCATGTGCCACTTCTGTTGTATCATCGTTGAACAACATATTGATTCGATCATGATCGGTTACTAAATTATCTTTGACAAACGTCAGGACATTCAGCAATGTGGAATCTAAACAGTTTTTTTCAGAATTTCAAAAAAAAAAGAAGTAAAATCTCGATATCTCACCTGCAGGAATTTGAACTTTTTGCTCTTTCGCTTTAACCAAGAATTCAGAACCGCCGGAAAAATCAATTGTCACAGGAATAGTGCTCATCGTCTAGAAATGTTTAAAATTTAGTTTTTAGGAAAAACAAAAAAGAAAAAAATAAAAAATATTCAAGAGGGACTAGAAAATGCTAGGCCAGTCGGCCAGACGCGTGTATTTCTCGAGGAAAAATATTTTTATTTTTTGTTTTTTTTCTTTTTCCAACTAAACAATGCTATTTAACGATTTCAGATGGATGATTTATTTGGTGGATTGAGTGAAAGTAGTAGTGAAGATGAGCAGGAAATCAAAAAAGAGATGATCGATGATTTAAAACTCAGTGATGATGAAGAAGAAGAACAAAATGCAGACAAAACAGTAGCAAATGATCTCGAATTAAGCGATGACGGCGAAGAAAAAGAGGAAAGTCAAACGAAAAAAGTCATTGAAGATTTAGCACTGAGTGACGATGACGAGGAAGAAGAAGAAACACAACCATTAGCACCACCACCAAAAGTGATATTTTCTATTTCGGGAGATGAAGATTCGCAAGACATGCCGGATTTCGATCAACTGCGTTCCATGCGAAACGACATGACACGGAAAAGAAAAGCGAGCACACCACCGGAACCGGTCAAAAAAGTGAAAACTGAAAACGAGGAAGACGGTGCTACTGTCAGCGCAAGCAGCGATTTCCATCAGGTAAGATTTTGATTTTGGAAATTTGAAGGGTTGGAAATTTTGAAGTTTTCCAGGCAAAAATCATGAAAACTTGGAAAATTTTCTTCCCAAAAAAACCTACCTAAAAAATGCAAAAAAAATTGCAGGCGATGAGTATGTTGATGGATCCCGATATGTCACCTCCAGAACCGGCAGCTCGTCAACAAATCGTTGAGAAAATTCAAACTCCACCAAAAATCATGGAACCAGAGCCAGAAGAAATTGACTCGGCCAAATTTGCAGTTCCAGAACCTGTAAAAATCAAAAAAGTTATTGTACCCTCTTCGTCTTCTTCAAACGAGCCATCTACATCATCAAAAAGTGATGAAAAAGAGGAAGAGGAGGAGATTCAACAACCACTCGATGATGAAAGTGAATTGGCTCGTTTGAAAATGCAAATTCTTATCTCAAACTTCTCACAAGAACAATTGAATCGTTACGAAGCTTATCGTCGTTCTTCATTTCAAAAATCATCAATTCGCAAGCTTATTAATCAATTCACCGGCGGTTTGAATGTTGGGCAGAATGTTGTCATTGCGGTGGCCGGTTTGGCAAAAGTATTCGTCGGCGAAGTCATTGAAGAGGCTTTGGATCTTCGTGAAGCGCAAAAACAGACGGATGAACCTTTAAAACCGCATCACATCAAACAGGCTTATCGAGAATTGGCTCGGCAGGGAAAACTTTATCCGCCGATCGGCTCGAAATCCAATAATTCAACTATATAAAATGAATCATTTTTTCTTCACTCTCTCCTTTTTTCCCTTATCTACACGTCATTTCTACGTGCTAAAATATCTAATAGCCTCATTTCTCAACAAAAAATAATGTCAAGCTGTTTTTGTTGGCAGATGTCGCACGTTCCAACACCACACAGTTTCATCGAACCGCCTAAACCATTGCCTGCACAGTTTGTCACCGCACAACATCCGGAAGAGGTTCGCGAAAAAGTCGAACTGCAACGCGTACCGTATCCTACTACAGTACCTCCGGCGGTTGTTGCGACGCCGCCTGCGGTAGCGACGCCTGCGGCAGCGACAACGAAAAAAATGGCCTTGGCACCATCGGCGAATAAGACATATAAACTTAAACGAACTTTCAAGGTGAGTTTTGGAAAAATGGGGTTTTTGTAATCGTTAAATTTCTCCCAATTTTTTTTTTGTGGTCAAAAATGTGAATATTCAGTTTTTTTCAGAAAGTTTGATTTAATTTTTCTCATAAAAATTACAGATTTTTTTCAAGTTTCTGATTTTGAAAAATTGAATTTAAATTCTTATGTAAAGCCTGAGTTTCAACCGAAGTTCTATCAAGTTTTTA
Source organism: Caenorhabditis sp. 8 KK-2011 (assembly GCA_963572245.1). Taxonomy (NCBI): domain Eukaryota; kingdom Metazoa; phylum Nematoda; class Chromadorea; order Rhabditida; family Rhabditidae; genus Caenorhabditis; species Caenorhabditis sp. 8 KK-2011. The sequence continues at coordinate 3,109,940 of OY751548.1, forward strand.
ATGTCAGATTTCTTTCAAAAGTTGAGGAGTTTGCGTGCTTTTTTGAAAATGTGTATCGGTATCGTCGCGAAAATTGAGAAACTACTATTTTTCTTTAATTTTAGCCATTCACAGTAAAAAAATGTTCTTTTTTTTTGAGAAATTTTGGTTCAAGTCTCAACAATTCAGAACATTTCCAGGTAATAATTGTTGGTGACGCTGGTGTCGGTAAGACGTGTCTCTCCTTTCGGTTTTGTTGCGGAAAATTTCCGGAACACACGGAAGCTACGATTGGTGTCGACTTTCGCGAACGAAGCTGTGTTATTGAAAATGAATTGTTGAAGGTCGGTGCTTTTTTGTTAATAAAAATTTGAAAATCAGGACTTTCTTTAGAAAATTTTTTAAATCTTGATTCATTTTTGCGGCGTTCAAATTTACGCAGAAAATCCACCGAAAAGTTTTCAAAATATCTAAAAATGGTCTCGACGCGAAAGACAAAATAGTGTGGAAAAATTCAAAATCTTCAACTTTGATTTTTCCCTCAAATTTGTCGTTCAGGTGCAACTTTGGGACACGGCTGGACAAGAAAGATATCGTCAATCGATAGTGGCTCACTACTATCGAAATGTGAATGCGACCGTATTTGTTTACGACGTAACGTGTCGAGAATCATTCCAAAATCTTGCAATTTGGATTAAAGAATGCGAAAAACACGGATTGACATCGGACAGTGACGCGCCGCGCATTTTAATCGGCAACAAATGCGATGTCGATGCGGTGGAACGAGTTTCGACCGACGAAGCACAAGTATTCGCCGATCACAACAACATGGCACTGTTCGAAACGTCGGCCAAATCGCAATCCGAAGCCGATCATGTTGAATCGATTTTTTTGACACTCTTACACAAACTACAACAGAGCAAACCAATGCATGTGCAATCGAGTGATGAGAGACAGAAAAATGTGAGCTTTTTTTGGAACAAAAACCGCAACGTGCATACGCGACGCACTTGAGAATCAGAGTTCCACTAATTTTAAATTACAAAATTTTCTTGAATTCGTGAACAACATGACTTAAATCCAAAAAAAAAAATTTTTTTGCGGAAAATGGGTCTTGTCACGAAAATTTTCTGTTTGGAAACATTGAAAAATTCAAAATTCACAACATTATTTAATTCACACACAAAAACAGCAGGCTCCGCCCATTTTTGAATGCGGCATGATTATTTTTTTAGAAATTTCAAAACTTAACAAGCAAGCCACGTCCATATTTTCAAAAGTTAAAATGATTTTTGAGTTAGCGTGTGCCTTTAAATTTTCGGTCCGACTCGGTTTTTTTGAGAAAGAAATCACGAGTTTTTTCGACCCATCAAAGAATTTATTTTTTTTTGAAATTTTTCCAGAAAGAAAAGCTCACGAGACTCTTTCCTCCTAGGCTATACCTTACGGAACAGTGCCATCTTTAGGTCTCGCCACGAAAACTTGAAACTATAATGTTCCTTTAAGATAAGTCAAAAATTGAACCAAATTTTGTTTTTTTGTTGCAGGAACAAGATCGTCTAATTCTGAAAGCCAGCGAAGCTGCGAATCTCGAGCAAGAAGAAGGATATTGTTGTTGACCCCCCTTTTTCCCTCATTTTTTTGGTCCCGATTAATCTGTGATACCCCCCGGAGGAATGTTTCTTTTTGTAAATAGCTAATTTGCCAGCCGCACTAACACAATGGGTTAAAATTGTATTTTTCTCTGCAATTGTTTCAAAAAAAAAAAATAAAATCAATATGGAAAGAACTTGGGTGGTGTCACGGTGGGGCAAGCAAACAAGCAAAAAATGATAAATATAGGGGTTCCCTGAGACATTAAAGTATAATTGTTTGTGGGCGGGGCTTGTTATCGGCGTTGTTGTTGTTGACCGTAGAACATTTGATACGGAGATGGTTGAACGTAGGGACGCCATTGAGATGGACTCTCAACATCGGGCTGATGTTGTTGTTGTTGTTGACGACGACGCTGACTTTGATCGAAGGTTGGACGTTGATGATGATGATGATGATGATGAGGAGAGTTAGACCGAGATGAATTTGTGGCTTGACGCTGAAAATTTCCCGGAAAAATGAGCTAGCGCGACACAAAAAAACTAACCGGGCTCGGCAAATCCTCATAAATCTCACTGTCGCGACTGACAGCGCGACGATGTCGTCGACGTCGTGAGTCGCGTCGCGGTGTCGCCGTCGCCGTCGTCACGCCATTACCATCGCCCATCGATGTTTCGCTGTGTCGTCGCACGCGACGTGATTCGCGTTGCGCTGCTCGCGACATGTATCCGTAAATGTCGCCGCCGCCGCGAGGTGTTGGCGGTGCGGCGATGGCGAGATAGTGTGGCGGTGCGGTGTTGAGCATTGGTTTGGGCATTGAGTAGGCGGCGTAGGCGGGGTGTTGATAGATGGCTTCTGGGTGGATGGCGCGACCGCCTGTTGGAATGTAGTAGATTGACGATTCGTCGTCCATGTCGCAACAGCATTCGGCGCAGTTTAGCGATGAGCATCCGACGCTGAAGTGCTCGGAGAACAAGAGCATCAGACTGAAACAAAAAAAAAATTTTGACGGCAACCGGCATCGAACTCTGGTCTTGTGCGCGCAAAAACGAACGCGATAACTACCAGACTATACTTGAATACGAGGTTGTCCTCGCTCTCATTAAAAAAATTGAAACGAAATAAGTTTTGGCGCCAAAAACCGAAACGCACGAAATTTTTTAATTTTCGAATTCAGGTGCCAAAATTTGAAACCTACAGTACTCGAGAACATAATTTTAAATGTCTTATTTCCTACAAAATAGAAAACATTTGTTTTTTTTTTTGAGCAAAAATTTGATTTTCCAGTTTTTGTCGCTAAAAAATTGAAAAACTACAGTACCCCAGATTTTTCGACAAAATACTTTTTGAGGCCAAAAAAACCGTTCAACAAAATTATCATTTTGAATACTTTTTCGCGCCAAAAATCGCAGGCTTGCAAATAAAAAAAAACTACAGTACTCCAAGATTTTCAACTCAGAATTTTTTTCTACGCGAAGTTGAAATTTGTGTTTTTTCTCGAAAATTTGGATTTCCATATTCGGGGCCGCGAGAAATTGAAAAACTACAGTACAGAAAATTTTCTTTGACCAAACATTTCTGAGCTCGTAAAAGGTGTCAACATTTTGAGTTTTGGGAATTCGCATCCTTTATAACTATAGAATTTTTGCCACAATTTCCGAACCCAAAAGGTCAGTTTTGGAGCTTGGAGTACTATAGTTTTCAAACCTAATTTTTCGCGCCAAAAACACAACAAAAAACTCACTTTGGCAAGAAGAGCAAATAATGTATGAGCGATGCTGTAGCATTGATGACAATAATTTTGAAGATATGCGTGGTTAAAGGAACATCAACAGTGAGAAGTGGGACGAATGTGACGACAGGAACGATGCAGGCAAAAAGGACGGGCATCAATGTGGCCTGGAACGTGTACTGAATTCGAACTCCAGCACGAATTTGCGATTTTCCCGACATTGAGTAGCTGTAGCAAAATGCCATAACAATGACAGATGTCAATGCATTTCCGGCCAACGCCATTGTCATTGTGACAATGTTGAGAGGTACCGACCAGAAATGAGCATAGCCGATGGTTTCGACGAGCGCCGCGATTGAGGTGAAGAGGAGGAGGAAGGTGAGAGCCGGTTGACCGAGCAAAAGAAGTGAGGCGATGAAGAGGGTGACGAGAGCGATGCCGAACGCGTAGAGACCCGCCGACAGTACTGTGATGTCGTGACGAAGCGACGTTGAGGCGGGAAGGTTGACCGAGAGGGGGAGGTGATGGGCGGTCGCTTTGGTCAACAGTGTTTCGATGAGCGATACTCTGCAAAAATTAAGGGATGAAAAATTGAGGAAGAATCGCACTTTCAAAACGACTTCGAGATGTCGCGTTTTCGAAATTTCGCGGTTTAAAAATGTTGCGACTTCGAGATGTCGCGATTTTGAGTCCCGAAATTTTTGGCGAAAATCACTCACATCAGTCTAAACATTTTTGAAAAATTTGGGGCTTAAAAAATGCCCACAGCTTGTACACTTTCAGATTGTTGGCCCCGAAACCGTTGAAACAAATCCGGGCCCATAAACTTTGCGAAAATCTGGGCCACGCTCCCACAATCTATATTGTTTTGCTCATAACTCGAAGATAGTACGAGACGCAGAGTTTGCCAAGCGATGACATTTCTCTGCGTCTCGTACACTCTCAAAAAACCGCCTCACCTATCATGATATCCTTTCGGCGTCAACTCCAAATACATTCGCGATTTGACAATCTGTGTCTGAAAACGATCCATGACAATGTCGGCGGCGAATTTTCGATACGGTTCGGATGGCAGAAAAACCAAATTGACGACCGGCACAAATGTGTCCGGATTCACGTCGTAGATGCTGCCCTTTTCGAATTTGCTGAATTCGCTCAACCAACTCGACGACCGTGTCGCGTAGCCTTCGTTCTGCGAAATGGAATGTTGTGGGGGTACTGTAGTTTTGTGAAATCTGAGGCATTGCCTTAAAAACCAAAAAAAAAGTGAGGTCGAGAATTGTTGAACTTTAGAAATTTGGTTTTTTAGGCCATACAAAAGGACGTGGCCTAGAAAACCCAACAACTCATTAGCAGCCTAGTCTCCGTCATTTCAAAAGTTTGGTCCTCTAGGCCACCCATTACGAGATATGGTCTGAAAATCTAAATAGTTTGGTGGTGGCCTAGAATCCGCCATTTCAAAAATTTGGGTTTTTAGGCCATATGACAACACGTGGCCTAGAAATCTGAATATTTTAGCAGTGGCCTAGATTGGTGGAGTTTCGAAAGTTTGGTTTTCTAGGCCATGATGACACTCGTGGCCTGAAAACCCAAATTTTAAGTTGTGGTCTAGAATCCGTAATTTAAAAAAATTGGTTTTCTAAGCCATATAACAAAATATGGCTGGGATTTGGAAAATTTGGGTTTCTAGGTCTTGATAAAATGTCCTAGAAATCGAGAAAACTAGGCCATGGCCTAGAATTAGCAAATTTGGTTTTCTAGGCCACAAAAATCCGCCAAAAAAACTCACGATAGCAAAATCCAAAATGTCAAAAATGGCCGATTGCACATTATCATCATGATACTCGACAGCACTCTCAATACTCAATTCCAAAAATTGCGTGGTCTTCCCAAACTGTTCGCGATACTCGTCAATAAATCGCGTCTGCATCGAGTCGCGCGGCAAAAAGTGCTCCTCTCGCAAATCGACGCCCATCTGCGAACACCCAAACGCGGCAAAAATCAAATACGCCGTCGCAAAAAACACAATCGGATAGCGAACGTGGCGACCGATGAGGAAGGCGCCGACGGCGCGAGTCGCTCGCGGGCGCGAATCTAAAACGCGATCGTGCAGCGAGAAGAGAGCGGCGGTGTCGAAGGCGGCGAGTTGCGGCGCGGTGAATTGGGTGTCACCGGTTTTGAACAGTTGATACCATTTGACGCCGCGCGACTCGCGACGACCGCTGAAATAGATGAAGACGGCGACGAAGAGAATCGCGAAAATCAGGAGAATCGCGATTGAAGAGGCGAGTCCGATGAATGTTGCGATCATGTGCGAATTTGTCATCAAAAGTCCCATGAGTACTGTAAAAAAATTTTCAATTTTTTTTGTTGCAAAAACTAGTCCATGGCCTAGAAATCGCGAGAAAAATCAACTCACAAAACGTGACAACAACAACAGCGGCACTTGCGACAATTCCCGGAGCATCGTGCGACAAAATAAACGCGATTTTCTCCGTTGGATGAACGGCGGCCGACGAATAACGCGACCAACTGTAGTGCAATTGGAATAGCCACAAAATACCGACGCCTGAAATTTGGATCACTCTTATTTTGACAATTAGGGACATTGAAAGCCATGTGACTTGTAGTGTAGTGGGTAACGCGCGCGCGTGTGGTGAGGAAACGTTTTGGTTCGATGCACAGTGCGGGCAGATTTTTTTTTTTTTTTCAAAAAACTGTGATCGAAAAAAATAACATAAAATTTATTGAATTATTTTATGGTTTTTTGTAAATGTAAAATATGAAAAAGAAAGTTTTTTGCAAATCGATGGCTCCTTGACTACTAATTGGAGTCACATTTCATCAATGGCCGTAACCTTGGCCACCCCGGAGAACAAAAAACTAGAATTTTAGTCCGAGAGAACTACACAATACAAACTAACCTGTGCTCACAAAACAAATGGGGAAAATGAGCGGGTCAATTGGAAGAGTACGGTAGAACTGCATGCAGATTCCTGGAAATATTTCGGAATTTTGAGGGGATTCAATTTTTTTTGTTGGCTTACCAGTCAATGATGAGATGATTAGTGTGACGAAAATCATGAGACCAATACATGGTTTTGACTGAAAATAAATTTTTGAGAGGGATTAAAACACGTGTAGTTGTTGGATGTTTGCACTTTTTGACCGTCAAAATATAAATTTTGAATTTCCAATTTTTGGCGCCAAATATAGGAATTTGAAAACTTAATTTACGAACTTTTGAATTCTAAGTTTTGGCTCAAAAACTCTCAAATTTTGAATTCTAATTTTTGGCGCTAAAACTTGAACTTGAAAATTTAGGTATCGAAATGTCAAATTTTGACTCCAAAAAATGCACAAAAATTTTTGTCGCCAAAAATATAAAAATTTTGAATTTCAAATTTTGGCGCCAAAAATTTTCTCAAGAAAAAAAAAATTCCGCACAATTTCAAAACATTGGAGTTGAGTGTAAAATTGAACATTTTGGCGCCAAAAATAGGAAATTGAAAAAATAATCTACAAATTTCTACTAACTTTCAAATTCAAATTTTTGGCGCCCAAAGTTTTTAAAACAATTGGCGCCAAAACACGGTGATTCAAAATTTCAAATTCCACATTTTGGGGCCAAAAATAGATGGATTAAAAATGTGACGAAAAATTGTGCTTTTTTTTTGAAGTTTGGCTTTTGAAACTTTTGGCAGGGCTTCTTCAGATAATTGTGCCAAAACCAACCTCATAAGCATTGGATCCAAAAGTGAAAAGAACACAAAAAACGAGCAAAATCGCCGCACACGTCGGCAATTGCCAATACTTCTTCTCGATGGTTTTCACAACGACACTACGGAATGACTCTGGCGACCACGACAAAATCGAAATGTTTGGCGCCATTGTGAGACGAAGTTGTTCGTCGAAGTGTCGATACCAAGCGTGATGTTGTTGATCGGCGAGTTCGGCGCGTAGTTCAAAGTTCATCAAAAGTGATTGCGCTTTCGAGATTGCGCCGTCCGTGTCGGTTTCGACGCCACCAATTGAACCGCCCAAATAGACGCGCGTCAGATTGGTCGAATCTTTGCTCATACTGACAAATGTTTCCGGATAGGTTAGCGCGACTTGCGGCGATTTTTTGATGATTCTATCGACCATGTCTTTGTCCGTCTCGCATTCCAATGAGCATTGCAGCAAATACTGAAAAAATAAAAACGAAATTCAACACACCGCTTTTAACAGCAAGCGCGGCCTAGTGGTCTAAATTTATGCGCGCGCGGAAGGTCAAATGTTCGAACCCACCGCTCGAGCATTTTTTTTTTTTGAAAAAACTACCTCTCGTTTCTCAACAGGAAAATGATCCAATTTCTTTTTCAACGCAGTGTACGCCAAAACCGCATCTTTGCGCAGTATCGTATCACGTGCCGAACTTGTCTTGAGAAGCACCGCAAAATGATTGGCATCGCGCCAATTCATACACGAAAACGCCGGATTGGACGAGTTGAAGTCTTGCGATTTTGGCGCAATGCCAACACCATTCGTAATCACATCGCTGCCGACGCCGAAAATGTGCGGAAACGGCGAGTCGACGAACAACAAATCGCGAGAGAGTACGGGGAGGGAGAGAGCGGAGAGAAAGCAGAGAAATGCGACTAGCTGAAAATCATCAAATTTGTTGGTTTTTTCCTGGGGCGTCCAGTTGTCTTACTGTAGAAATGATGGGTCGATTGGCGATGAATTTGCCGAGACTCCAGAGAGCGCGACGGAGTCCGGCTTCGACGAAACGGAGACTTCGGATACGGTAGACACCGGGTGTGTAGGCACCGATTGGGTGTTTGACGTGTGACAGGTCGACTTGATGAACGTAGGTCGCCATTTGCATTTCGTTGGTGATTCGACGAACCTGCGAAACACAAAAAGTACTGTAGTTTGGGTTTTGGGCCGGACTGGGAAATACTGTAGTTGGGGTTTTTGGCTCAATCGTGGTACTTTTGCCGAGAGTTTAGCCTCGTGGTCAGACTGGGTTACTGTAGTTTCAATTTCTGCCCGAGCACTGTAGTTTGAATTTCGGATCGGATTGACTTCAAGTTGGTACTGTGCTTGAGTTTCGGGCTGAAATGGGGTGCCGTAGTTTTGAAATCGAGCCGAGTTGGGTTACTGTAGTTTGTAACCAAAACATTTGAATGTTTTGAAAAAAAATTACTGTAGTTTTGAAAAAAATGGTCGACAGTTTCTACATTACCCAACACAGTAGCCCTACAGAAGGATATGAAGTCTACAGTACTCTCTACAGTACTCACCAATGCTTTTTCGGCTTTGCTCTCTCTCCGATCAAGTGTGGTCGTTGTCGACGGCGGCTCTTCGACATAACTCGTTCGCTCGCCCAACGTCATGTGTTGCTCTTGTTGTTCGGTCGCAGGTGTCGCCGCAGTCGCGGCCGCGACTCGTCGCTCCTCCAACTCGATTCGCTCGCGTTCCATTCGTTCGCGTTGTCGTCGCTCTTTTTCGTCGCGTTTCAGTGTTGAGACGCGTGTCGGTGTCGCGTGTCGCGTCGATGATGATTCGGTGGTGTTTTGTGATGTCGCGGGTGGTGGTGGCGGCGATTTGTCGCACTCGTCGCCACTGCTTTCTGGCGGTGGAACAGAGGGTGGTGGGACGGCCTGCAAGGATTACTGTAGGTTTTAAAGGGACATGGATTAGGGGGCCTGAAATTATGCAAAACTACAGTACCCCTTGTTTAAAGGAACATCAATCACAAACTCGAAGTGTTAGTCAATTTTCAGAAATCGAAAAATTGGAAATGTTTGGTGTCAAAAAATTCAGAAAATTGCTGAACTCAAACTGAAAACTACAGTAACCAAAAAAATGGAAATGAAAAAATTGGCTCGAAAAAGCTGGAAATTTCCGGCCCGAGAACTGGAAACTACAGTAATCAAGAAAATTCAGAGAATTTTCGGTGCCAGAAATTTATCGAGAAACTACAGTACTATAAATTTTGCTGGGAGAACTGGAAGTTCGAAATTTTGGGAGATGGGAACCAAAAAATACCTTGAATTTCAAAAACTACAGTACTCTAAATTTTGGCGGCAGAACTGAAAATTCCAAATTTCGGGGTCCATAACTAGAGAGACAGCATTCAAAAAATTCCAGAATTATTTTGGTGCCACAAAAATTATTGAGAAAACTACAGTACCCTAAATTTTAGCGCCAACACTGAAACTTTAAAATTTCAGGGCTAGAAGGCACAGTAATCAAACAATTTCAAAATTTTTCTTAGTAAAAAAAAATGAAGAAAACTACAGTACACTTAATTTCGGGCCAAAACTGGCAATTCAGAAACTACAGTACCCTATCAAAGGAACACCTGAAAACAAACCAGAGGAACAACAACAAAACAATGAGAACACGACGAAGAAATTTCACAAACATCTTTTTTTTTGTGTTGTCCTCTGCGGGATATCTCTTTTTTGTTCACTGATAATTGGGCTAGGCGTAGAGGCGAACGGGCGGTCACATAAATTGTTAACATCACGAAACAAAAAAAAAGTTTGAAATTACTATACGATTTTTTGGGTCCAATAAATCTTTCGTTTTTTTCCATAAAATCTTTTTGTCATCAACCAAAAAAAGTGATATATCATAAGTCGAAACAAAAAAAACAGAACGACGATTTGCCCTTTTTTTCGCAACAAATTTGGGCCGCCAAAAAAAACCAGAAAAAATGATTTATTATGGTTTTAGACATGTCGTTTTGTCGTCTATTTGGATAGTCAAAAAATGTATGGGGCTTTAATGACCTTTTAAAGGACAGACAGCTTTTGGTACTAGGGTTACTGTAGATTTGAAATTCGGGTTGGGGCGAAAAGAGTACTGTAGAACTTGGCGGGCAAATTATTACATAAAATTTTGGCGCCAAGCTTCCAGGTATGAGAGATTACTGTAGATTTTTGGCGGGAAAATTAGTTCTTGAAATTCAGGTTGAAAAAAAGAGTACTGTAGAACTTGGCGCCAAAATTTTCAGGTATAAGAAAGTACTGTAGTTTTGGCGGTAAATTTGGGTATTTAAAAAAAAAGTTTTTTTTTTTTTTGAAAAAATTTTGATGGTATTTATATTGGCCCAAATTTTAGAGGTACTGCATTTTTAGTTGTTCAAAAAAATTCTGATTTTCTATCAGCAATCAGAGGGTACTGTAGTTTTGGCCAAAAATTAGGGTTCTGCGAAAAATTGAAAATTAACTTTCTCGACATTTTGTGAAAAAAAAATCATTGAAATTTTTTGATTACTGTACTTTCCAGTTTACTGTAGTTTTGACTCAAAATTTTCTGAAAATATAGAAATTGAAAAACGGAAAAATTCTCACAGCGGCTAAAAAAAGATAATGTTCTGTTTTTTTCTCTGAAGTACAATATTAACCCAGAAAAAGGTCATATCAACAGAAAAAAATGGCTGGGAACAAGGTGATAAAAATATTTCCGTTTTTTTTTTTTTGTTTTGAAAAGTAAGGCTCCGCCTACAAAAGTTTGGCAAGAAAAAAAATCCTAGGTTTTTCGAGAATTCTAACATAAACTCTGAAAAAAATTCCTGAGAAAAATACGTTTCAGAAAAGTGTTATCAAATTTTCCAAAGAAGTAAACTTCAATGATATGGCTGCAGGTCGGTGAAAAAATGAACAATATTTTCACGCCTGATTTTTCAAGTACGAAAAATATTTTTACCGTAAATCATAATAAAAAAAATATCAAAAATTAACAGCACTAAATTCCTATAATTTCAGAATTCAAAACCCGGAAAAGATACGTTTCAAAATTTAATTTTATTCTTGGAAAAATTGAATTTCACTGCTATGCTCTATTTATCCAAATGAAAAAAATTCCTGACGAGTTTACAAAAGAAGGTATTTTTCCTAAAATCTGAAAAATTGAAGTACAAGTTTCGAAAAAATGAAAAAAATTTCGCATTTTTTAATGGTGAAAAATATGGAAAATTTACAATTATGGAAAAAGTTATAAAAAATGGAAATCTTGGGAAAAATTTCAAAACTGAAAAAGTTTTCAAGTCATTAGACAAAGTGTCAAAAAAAATGTACTCGCTCAGAAAAAAAATTTTCAAAAAAAAATTATCCTAATTTTTTTTGAAAATTTTGCGAAGTTCAAATAATGCCTCATATTGACGCCAAAATTTAAAAATTTCAGCAAAAAAAACTGCGGGAAAAATACTTTTCAAAAAATAATTATCAATTTTCCTGAAAGTTCCTAAATTTCTGACTGATGAAAATTGAACAAAAGTTTTAGGGCGCAGATGCAGAAATCTGGAGTGTTGAAGTACAACTCTTGAAACAGTAAAAATTTTCAAAAAAAAAATTAAAAATCTGACCGGAGTTTCGTTTTTTTTACATTATAAAAACTTTCGCCCCGAAAATACTTTTTCCCTAAAACTTACCGGCGCAGAACCTGTCGAAGCTTTTCGTTGAAATCGAATCGGAGCCGGACTTTGTTTCGGCGTGCCACCGGTCGAGTTTGTCGGTCCACCACCGCCGCCCAAAAATTGGGCACCGTAGTAGGAGGACATTTCTGGAAAAAATGAAAATCATGAACTATTTTTAGATGGGGGTGGTACTGTAGTTCTAAAGGTACATGACAAAAAATTCGAGAAATTACACGTTTTGAGGTTACTGTACCTTTAAAGGAACATTGAGAAAAATTTCGAAAATTAAAGGTGCATAGATAAACTGTACATCTCAAAAAAAAATTCGAAACCCCGTAAATAATGTTCCTTTAAAAAAAAAAGAAAACTTGCATCGTATTTTCAAAACTTTTCAGATTACTGTAGTTTTTCATGAAAATGTGAACACGGAATTTGGAAAAAAATTTCCATGATTTTGAAAATGATTTCCTGAATTTTTAAACAATTTTTTTTGTCAAGGCCGGGCCGGGCTGAATTTCAAGACAAATCGAGAAATTCGAAAAAACCGGTCCGGCCCGAGATTTTTCAAAAAAAGAAAAATCGGTCATGTTTTATTTTTTCTATTTATGAAGCAGTGAAACTTTAAGACACCTGTGGCCTGCGAACTTCAGGCTCTGAAAAATACCAGAAAAAAGCCTCCTTTTAAATTACTGTAGAAAAAAAACCCGAAAATGAGTAGTGTTCTTTCAAAAGTAAATAAATAATGAAAAAGTGTGATAAGATACATTGAGGGGGGAATTAGTCGGCTGCAAGGTTAAATGTGTTCGAGAAGAGATGGCCAAGTACAGTAGAATTAGAAGAAGAAGAAGAAGAAGAAGATGGAAAAAAGAAGAAGAAGAATGTTGTTGTTTTTGCGTGTGTCATTCATTCATTCATTTTGGTTGTATTATATTATTCAACTGATAATTGATAAGAGGATGTGTGTGTGTGTTGAATAATTGACCTAAATTTCGGCGGGAAAACAGAGAGGATAAGAAGAAGAAGGAGGAGAGCGAGGTTGATACATGTATTGATACATTTTTGGAATTTTCAAAAGGGAAGTTTTTCTAGGAATTTTTGATTCCAGGGACTAGTTTTGGGTTTCTAGGCCATCTTGACAAGTTTTTTCTCGATTTTGGAAAATGTTCGGTTTGAAATACGTTTCAGACAAATTATTTTTGAAAAAAAAATTAAATTTTTCACTAATATTTCAAAATAGAAGTTTGGCCCGGAAACTTAGTTTTTCATTTTCAGGCCTATCTTTTTTAATTTCAAGAAAAAATATTTGGTTCGGTTTTTTGGCAATTTCCCAGCTGTAAAAAATGCGAAATTCAAATTTTTTTTAGAAATAGATAATTATGAAAAAAGTTTTCATAATTTTTGAGAAAATTTTATCTGAAAAAAGTCCGTGCAGAACCGGATTTTTGAACAGGCCGAAAATTTTTGAAAAGTTTGACCCGGTCTGTGATTTTCGGGCCACACACCATAAATACAAAATTAACAACAAAACTATCGACAATTTTGAAATTTGGAAATACCGCCGAAACTCGTTAAATTTTGAGTACTGTGGCCACGAAAGTGTGCAATGACGATTTTTGTAATTTTCAGCAGACCGTTATCCCAGTTTTCTCATTTTCAAAATTTTCCACCTGTACTTGTACAATATTTGGGTCGATTCGGGCCGGCCCGGGAGTTTCAAAAAATTCCTACCCCGATGAAAAATCATATCAAAATGAGTGTTCAACCGTCTCTGGCGGGCTCGAATTATTTTTGAAAGTTAGGTTTTTCAAGCTCAAAGTTTTGGCGCCAAAAACTAGAAAAAGAGTTGAAAAATTGGATTTCTCAGCGTCATAAAATCATCCAGATGATAGGAATTTTTGTGTACCTTTAAAGTTTTGCGATACAGTACCTATTTCAAATACTAAAATGGCGTTCATGGATTTTGAAGACGTGGAATTTCTTGATTTTTCTTCTCAAGAGCTTCAGGAAGCCAAGAAGCGTCATTTTGCACCACCAAATCAGCTCAAAAATGACTTTCTCAACCATTTTTTCTTCGATTTTTCGAACTACAGTAACCCCGAACTCACAATTTTTGATTGAAATCACATATTCATAAAATTAACGCAAAAAGAAATGAATTGATTTGGAAAACTGAAGAAATTCAGTAATTTTTTAATTAGGTTACGTTTAAAAAATTTTAGAGTTGTTTTTTTGTATTTTTCAATGTGATTTTCAGAAAATAATTTTTTTTCCATTTTCGAAAATTTTCAGCAAATAATCATTTTTCGGCAAAGCAGAAAAGGGTATACTGTAGGAGAACAATATTCCAATCCAATTTTTTCTCTGGGTCTCTCACTCTCTCTCTCTCTCATCTATAACCCCCCAAAAACCCACTAAAATGCTCTTCGATTTTAGCACCCTAGAACCACAAAGAAAACCTAAAAACATCTGTTGAGAAAAGAGCAAACAATGAGATTGCCTTCTGGAAGACAAAAACTACAGTAATCGAGAAAAAAAATTAATCAAATTCATCAAAATGATTGATCAATTACCAAAATTAGGGTGAATAGATAAGTAGATAAAAATCAAAACTGCGCCAAAAAAAAAACCAAAAACATTTGATGGTGGAAAATGATAAAAATAGGGGTGTAAAACAATTTTACATTAAAATTATTCAAAATGAAAACAATAATTGATAATAGAGGTCATTGAACGAACGGATATTCCGGGTCTCATATAATTATACACTGATTGCGATTTCAAACAACTTTCACTCTATCAAATTTCATTTCGGCGTACTGTATTCAAGGCGCATGGTGAGAAACGCGGTTGTGCGTCTTGTCACGGTTCGTTTATTTTGGGAATTTAAAAATGGTTAAAAATGATTTTCTGAGAAAGTTTCTGATCCTCGAGAAATAGTAACTTTTTGAGGTCAATAACTAATCTTGTCATTTTCGCTACTTTCGATTTCCCCTCAACAAAAGTTTTTTATTAGCGCCTTGAGCGAAATTCATTTTTTTTCTCCATTTCATTTTACTCATTGCACTCAGACTACTGTTGTTTTTGTTGTGTCCACTCAACCCTTTCCATCTATCTCTATCCATTCACCCATTCATTATTATTTACTTACAAACCAACTGCAAGTCTGCGTCTCTCACAGTGAAACCACTCTCTCGCCGCATTGAACCATGCCGACAACCTGCAACACTTGTGTGCGGTGTTGGTGGCGAGGGGGCGTGTCCGAAATTTCGTCAATCTCTTTTTTTGTCTCGTCTGCGTCTCTTCGCTCGTTCACACTATTTCGTTGGTGGGCGTAAGCGTTGTTTCGCGCATTATCTTCTGGACCATTGTCCACAAGTTTTTATTCATTCGTGCTCTTTTTGCTCTTGTGTGATCCCGAGAAAATCTATTTATTTTTTCTTTTTTTTTTGCAGAAACAGGCAGACTTTTCGTCGAGCCACCTGTATTTCTCGTCAAAAACAATTCAAGAATCGCATTTTACGTCAAAGTAATTGGTGAAGAAAAATGTCGTCAGCTTTTCAAAACTCTCTTTTGGTCATTCTTAACGATATGATGGGACGAGATGTCGACGTCACATTGAAAGACGGAGTAAAGTACACGGGAATTTTGGCGGCGTGCTCTCCCGAACTTTCCGTCGGACTTCATCTCGCTTTCAAACTCACCGAACGCAACAGACAAAATTTGTTGCCATACAAAGACGACGTTGTCGATAAGATTATCTTCAATTTTCAAGACGTTGTCGAAGTTTGCGCGCCGGTCAGCGAACCGAAAACTGGAATTCAGGCGATGAATTTTGCGACTGATCGCGATTATCATGCACGAAACGGTCCAGCGCCAAGCAATCAAGAAGAGCGTTTAGAAGAATGGACCGGTGAAGATGATGAAGGTCTTGAGAGTAACGATGAACCTGATGCCAATCGGAATCATGTTAGTTTTTCTTTATTTTCCAACCTAGATTTATATTCATCCCAATTTTATTGCAGGAATTGCCAGATCAACGTAATCGCAACGCCGCCGGTTGGTCGGTTGAAGAAATGTTCGCCGCGAACAAGGAAAAAGTCGTGTCGACATTCAAAGACGATTTGACACAATACACCACAGTCGCTGTGGAAGGCACAGAAGAGGATCGTGCTCGCGCCGATCGTCTCGCTCGTGAAATCGAGCAAAACACCAGCTCCAAATTCTATGCTCGATTGGAGAACGATGATGTTGAACGTGATTTGGATAAAGAGACCGGTGAAGATGATTTTGAACTTGTTGGAAACCGACGAGGAAAAGGGTATGTTTTTTTTTAACTTCCCAATTTTTTATTGTTGAAAAAACGAGAAAATTTCAGAAATTACAAGCAAAATCAAGGAAGTTCTCGTCAATCGTCGAATGGTGTCAATATGAACAACTCTATGAATCGTCGCGCTGACGCCTTGAAAGGAACAGATCGTCGTAACAGTGGAGGATCTGGCCAACAGCAGCAACAACAGCAACGATACTCCGGTGGTCCACAAGGAGCACAATATTCTCAACAATCCCAGGGAAAACAACAGTACAACAATGGGCGCAATAAGAATGAGGAAAGCTTCGGTGAGTCATGTTGCTTATATTAAAAAAAGAAAAAAATTGCTCTTTTTTTGAAAACGAGAAAAATTGTTGTCTGCGTCTCTTATCGCACATTCTCCAACCGTTCACAGCAAAATGGTCAGTGTTGTGAAAGAGACTCTTCTTTTTTTTCTCCTATATGATAGAAAAATTGATTTGCCGATAGTTGTTCATGTTTTGATTATTATTATTATTACTATTTTTGCAGACAACAAAGGCAAGGGCAATTATCCGCAAAAACAAATGCTCGAATCACGCTCCAACACAATCAACAAACCGTCGGAAGAGGAGCGTAGAGCTGGCAAGAATTCGATCATTTCGAGCCTCAAAAACTTTGGCAACGAATTCGAGCTCAAAGATTCGTCGTCGTCGTCGTCATCGGCGTCGAATGCGGCTGGCGCGTGGAATAGCGGACCACCAAAATCGTTGTTATCGAAGAACGGAGCCGCTGAGAACAGTTCGGTCGTTCAATCACCACCTTCAACGTCGAACGAATCGAACAGCGCTGAACAACAACAGCCACAACATCAAAGAAATAGAAGAGAAAGTGGCGAGGCGTCGACTAGCGAAGATTCCGCTCAAAAATCAAAGGGACAACAACAACAACAAAATAATCAGCAACTTAATGATAGTGGCGAGAATAGTAGTTCAAAGTGAGTTTTTTTTTCTAATTCGGAAAATCTCAAAATTTTGGTGCCTCAGGGGAAAAAGTACCGTAACTTTTCTAGTGGAAAATTTACAGTAATTTTTTTTTCGAAAAAAGTATACCACGAAAGTCCGAAAACTAATTTTTACTCAAATTTTTGATATTTTTTATCGTAAATCAAAGTTACAGAATTTTCAAAAAATAGATTTTGGAACCCTCCTGAAACAGAGGTTCTGTCAAAATAATTTTTTCCACAAAAACGCCATCTTTCAGCGAGAGTAATACTATGACCCCATCGACCGCTGATAATTCCGACGCTTCATCGAATGCCGGTGTACCGAAATCGTCGTCATCTTCGACTTTCAAGTTCAACATAAATGCGCCGGAATTCGTGCCAACAATGAAGCCAACCACACCGCAACCGGGCACACCTACCAACCAATTCCCGCCACATTTCCAACAACAACAACAACAACCGTCGCAAATTGCACCGCAACAATTTGTTCAACAAGCGCAACAACCACAACAACCGCATGATTATCAACAACAACAAGCGCAAGGTGCGCATATGATGCAAGGACAACCAATTGTCGGCGGACCACATATGGCGGCAAACGGTCAACCGGTTATGGTTTGGCAGCAACCGCAACAACCGCAACAGTACCCGGGACAATACCAATATGTGCAAATTCAACATCCAATGCAACGTGGACCGGCGCAAGGTGCGATGTACAACGGCGGAAATCAGCAGCAACGCGGTGGACCGCAACAACCACAACAAGCGCAGCAGGCGCAACAACAAGCGCAACAACAACAACGAATGTTTGTTCAACAATGGCAACAACCGGTAATTGTGCCGCAACCAATTGGATATTTCCAACCGCAACAAGCTGCTGCTGCAGCCGCCGCAGCCGCTGCGCAATACAATCCGCAACAAGCGCAACAGCAGCAACAACCACCTCACTTGATCAATGGACCACCACCGCCACAAGGTTACGGACCGCAGCAAGGTGGCGGAAGAGGCGCGTATCCGCAACAACAACAGCAACAAATGTATATGATGCAGCAACAGCAGCAACAACAACAACAAGGTCAACAAAGGTATCCGCAACAAGGAGCGCCGCATGATTTTAACGCAGCTGGAGCGCAAGGTGGACCACAATCTCATCCAAACAGTCAACCAACTACTCCAGGACCGCAACAAGGCGCAGCAGTTCCGTCGCCAGGACAGGTTAGTTGAATTTTCTTGTTGGTTCGATAGCATGTCTGAAAATTCGTAGTGATGGTGATATGTGATTGTGGATATTTCAGAGTGTGACAGGAGGTGGACTCCGTCAAGGTCCCGAATCGGGTAGCCAGGGAAGTCTGGCTGGTTCGGCGAACGGATCGCACACAAGAAGCGGATCACCGCAACCACCGGCCACCGCGCCCTCATCCATCCCCGAAAATCGTGGACCACCGCTGATGAACATGCCGCCACCACCGCCGCAACAATTGCAATATATGCATGTTGCGCCGCCAATGCATCCGCAATTGCATCAAGGACAACAACCCTATTATCCACAGGCATGATTTTTATGTTGTTGATTTTTGACTGGATTTTTAGCTGGTTTTCTTACTTTTTTCATAATATTCGTTTTTTTCAGCAAATCTATTATCCACAAGGAGTGATGTATCAACAACACGGTATGGCTATGCAACAAGGACCACCAGGAGGTAGGAATTTTTGAAATTATTTTCTGTTGCATGATTTTTCACTAGTTTTCTTTCCAAAACTAAAACATACCTGGCCTACCGAAATTTCTGAAAATGTCTCTAATTTTCGTGGCGTGACCTGTACTTAATTTTTTTAATTTCACGTGTTTTTTCCCACTTTGGCCAGGTATAAAATAATTTCAAAAGTCTTTACTTCACCTTGCATGACTTTGCACAAAAATTTCAAACCTGGCGCATTTTTCTTTGGCTTCTAACTTTTCCGCTTCTCTATCTTTACGATTTCAATGAAAAACCCTCAAAAAAAAAAACCAAAAACTTTTTAGTTGGTCCCCACCAAGCACAAATGATGGGCGGTCCAATTGATCAGCAACCACCACAACATATGATGGATAATCAAGGAATGCAGGCAATGCAACAGCCACAACATCCGTTTGTTGTTGATCAATATAGTGCTTATCAAAACGGTAAGATTTGGGAAAGCGTAGGGAAAATTTTGCGCGCGAAAAATAATGCATGAAAATAACAATTTTTTGAAGAAAAAACCCGCAAAATTTCATTGTAGGCATGTTTTCTTTATGTTGGGCATGAAATTAGAAATGTTTTGCACACTTTATCGAAAATCCTCTCATCGTTGTTTTTTTCTGTTCCAGGTCCAACCTATTATCAACAACCGCACGGAGCGGCAATGTCGCGACAAAACTCTGTTCCACACCAATATCCGGGAGCCAATCAGGGAGGCGGAAACGGATCTAGAGATGCGCAAGGAGCCGGAGGATCACAAAGTGGAGCTCCGTCCCAAAACGCATAAACGACGCTAAAAAAAAGAAGCAACAACTAGTCCCCGATTCCCCTTGAACCCCGTCCTTATTTATTTTTCCCCCCGCCTTTTTTTATATGAGCCCCATTTTTTTCTCACTCTCTGCGAAACGATCAACATCCAACAAAAAAAAGAAACGAGATGAGAAAGAGACTAAACGAAATCAAAACAAAAATTTGTTCTTGTAGAAAAATATTCAGATTTTTAATAAACATTTTGTTTGCTCAGTGACATTGAAGATATGGAAGAACATTGTAGATATCAGTATCTGTAAAAGAGTTGGATATTTTGATATTTGTAAATGTTGTTTGAAATGGCGAATTGTTCAAAGAAAGAACTATAGTATCGTCGAAGGTTGATTTTGGGGTGTCCAATGAGGGAAGACCAGTTGTGTTTTGTCTGAAAATTTGGATTTTGAAAAAATTGTGTTTTTCCCCGCGTAAAAATGCTATTCGACAAATATTGAGAGTACGAGACGCAGAAAATGCATTTTTCACGTAACCCGATAAAAAATGTCTGGTTTTAGTTTCTTCTCAAAATCGAGTCATTTCTTTATTCATCTATTCTTCGAAAATGTGAAGGTGAGATTTCTCTGCGTCTCGTTCACTCTTAAAATTTGCTCAAACTGATTTTTTTAAAAACAAAATAGCGGTTTTTCAAGGCTCCTAAAAATAGAAAAAAAAACTTCTGAGAATCTGAAAATTCGAAATTCGCGACTGAGTAAAAAATCTTTGAGCACAAATTTGTTGAAACCAAGATTTTCGGAAAGAAAAAACAGAACATTCTCTTACTGTTGTCTGAACTAGGTTCGGGCGGAACTTCATGAACCGAAGTTTGATTTCCAAACAAAACTCCGACGTTATTACCGACTGGGCCGGGCTTTTTTGTTTTTCAGTCGGTCAAAAAAAGCCCGGTCAGTTTCTCAAAGCCGTGAATATAATTTTTTGAAAAAGTTCGGGAAACCATTTCGGCACTTTTGTTGTTCTAGAACTTTTCCTGTCCAAATTGGCCAAAATCTCAGAAAACTCTAGGTTAACTCCTCTCTAGGCTCCTCAAAATACTGAAATTTTCGTCCAATGTCTGAAAAAAAAAACAATACCTGGCAGTGAGAAAAATCAACGTCGAATAGCTGAAATCTTTGATTTCTGGAGCCCAGTAGAACTTTTTCGATAGATTGATCGCACTGAAAAATGCGGTGAGATTGGGGTCGGGCTGGGATTTTTGAAAAAGGGTTTTACAAAATTCAAAAAATGACATACTCCTCAATTCCATGATCCCGTTGAGTACTTCCCAGCCAGTTTGTCGATTTTACACCATAGATCCATTGATTCGGGTTGGACGGATAGGAATGATCAAATTCCTGCTCGAATTGACCTGAAAATCAGAGAGAGAGAGAGAGTACGAGACGTAGAGAAAAAAGAAGCGCTTACTGTATCCATAAAATGCGTAACCGGCAACATATGTGCAATTTGATGTAGGGGTGTTTGGGTCAGCTACGAGAGTTTCCATCAGCGACACAAGGAAGTCGCGTTCCTGCAGAAAATGTGCGGTGGTTGCGAAAAGGGGCGTGGCTAGCTAGAGTAGTATTTTGAATCAAGTTTTGAAAGCCAAGACCACTTTTCCGTGCTCCGGGGCAATTCGAGACCGCATGATACTGTTCGTTCGGCAGCGAAGAGTACGCGTTTTTCTGTGGGGAGAGGGGAAAAAGGTACAAAGAAAACAAAAGAGTGTGTGCGAACGGGAGAGCGCAGAGAAACAAATGGAAAAAAGGGGGATGTGAGATAGGGCGCGTATCCCTCACTGCCGAATGAATAGTAAAAAATTTGCAGTTTTTTCTCGAAAACAATGTTTTTTTTTTGCTGCTATAAATGTATGTGCCGACATTATCACGACATCTCACAGGTTTCGGGAGACAGTTACTATGCAAAATAGCCTTCGAAATGACCGGTTGCGAAATGTCCCGGATCCCTTTTCCGTGCTCACTTTAGTATAAAAATTCCGGGCCGTCTCATTCACATTAGGATCTCCCATACTCTCAGCATCAATCATAAACATGATTTTTTCGGTTTCTTTTCGAGTTGGCGGCGCTGATGTTGCTAGAAAAAATTTGGTCTCCTCCGTTTCGCCAAAAAGTTCAAAATCTTACTTTCATTTTTCTGTAAACCCGAATAGCAAATTAGGTTGGATTGAAAATTGCATGGCATTGGTCGCCATTTTCCGCTCGATGAATCGATAACGGCACAATCTCCGGAGTTTGAGACAATGTCTGGGAAAAGAGAGAGAGAGGGTGTGCGTTGTTTGCAAAAGGGGCGGGGCTTAGCACATATGTTTGACAATGAGAGATATTTCACAGGCAGATGGCAGCAGAGTAATTACAATCGATCCGCTGATAACTAATTAGTTTTGCGTTTGTAACTAACCTATTGTACAAAAAAATTTGCGAAAAAAGGTTAATTACAAAAAACAACAGGCGAGAGCATAATTTTGCGCAATTGATTAGTAAATAACATGAGAAACAGCTGTGTTACAAACTTGCGAAACTGATTGATTACAAAAATGATGCGATGGCCTAGGTTGAGACGCGGTCGTGGACGAACAAACCAACCTTTTTTTTAGGCTTCAGTTTTTTTTTTTCGTTTTTTTCGTTGTTTTTCTGTAAAAAGTGAACGTTTGTTGTGTTTGTTCTGTGTTTTTGTGAAAATATTCGATCAATGCTATTGCATTCAACTGAAAAAGCGCAGTATGTTATGTTATTCGCATAGAAATGTTGCAAAGAGTGAGCAAATCTTTGATTTTGTATTTGAATGTTTTATTGGTTTTTTTTTGAGTTGAAAGAAGTTTCCTAAAATTAACAGATGTTGGACACTTTGTTATTCAGCAACTAAAGTTTTAAATCTCCAACATTAATTTTGGTTGTTTTTTTTCTGAATTTCTCATTGTCAAATTTGAAAGATTTGTGAAATAAGGAATTTCTCAATGAAACTCGAAATTTTCAGAGAAAAAATCCGAAAACACTTGAAAAATTCAAATTTTTTTCGTTTAAAAGTTAATGACCCCAAAAAATTTTCGCATTTTTCTGAAAATTTATTTTATAAAGTTAGTGACCCCCGCATCAAAATGCCGACGATATGATGTATGATTCATATAAAAAAATACGCTGTTGTTTCAGGTGAACCGTCTGACAAATGCCATCAAAACTATCAATAATGCGCAAAAATTCAATATTTTTCGCGACAAAAATGTTGTTATATGTTTATCGAATGCTGATCGAGAACAATGTGAAATATTTTTGCCAAATAAAAAAGTATATAATCTGATGGATTTTATGAGTCAGCAACTAATCGAACGGTGTGGGGGAAAAACCGTACTAGCCGCCGCTTCGGAAATTGTGCGAGCTTTTCTCTCGAGCGTAAGCACTTGAAAATGTTTTAAGAAACTGATGAGCCTTTTCAGATTATAACAAGAGAAGATGACTACGTGATTGCAATGACAACGTCGCTCAAAGATAATCATGCATCAAAATTTGTACCGGTATCTGAGGAAACAATCAACAATATCACAGGTTTGTGACTGTGATTCGAATGACTCAAAAACTCGTATGCTTATTTTTTCAGTGTTCATAATATCTATTTGCATCGACCCAAGAACGATTATCAGTGATACAATGTACCAATGTGTACGTTCGAAAGTGAGACAGACCGGTACCAATTTCCTGTGAGTACATTTTTCTTGAAACATTTATATTTATTCATATCCCGTTCAGCAACAACAACAGAACATCTATGAGAGGGTTACAAGGTGGCAACGAATTCATTGAGTTGAACTTGAAGAAGCTCCTCGAACTTCAAGATGAGTAAATTTTTAGCGTTTGGTTGTTTTCCCCTCCCATTTTTAATATGCTCTTGTTAGACTTTCAACTTTGTTTTATTAACCAAGGTTTCTGTTATTTTTGTTCAACTTACCTCAGGATAAACTTTTCTAGCAAGAGGTCCATTGGTTTTGTAATTTACATTTATAGTTTTAAAAAGCAAGTTATGTGGAAAACAAGCTAATAACAAACGTGCGTAACTAATTAGTTACAATTCGAGTTTTTGTAATTAACCTATTTCGCACAATTATAATTAACGTGTTTCGGTTACTTATTGGTCTTATAACTAACGAGATCAACAAGTTAGTTATTAACTAGTTACTAATCTACTCCCATCTGCCTGTGTTATTATTATTGTTATTGTTGCTTATTTCTTTTTTTTTATGTATTTTTTCTTATTAGTTTCCTTTATGTTTTTTAATGCGAATGTGTGAAGTATTTCACCAAACATTTCTTGGCTAAAATTTGGACTCGAAAATTTTTTAGTAAAACACTTACTATTCGCCCAATTTGTAAATTCCAATGGACTTCCATCTAACCAATGAAAATTTCCATCGAGAGTTGTATCTGTTAACCCGATCCAATAATGATTTCCAGTTGATCTGATCATACCTACAAGAAATATTCCACATTTCTCATTATTGATTTTTAAGCTATTATGGACGTAAAAAAAGTTGGAGTCGAAATGGAGAAATTCGCGCGCACATGGTCTCGTCACGAACACGCAGAATATCATTGAACTTATTTTGAGTTTGTGACGAGATCATAGCGCTCGAATATTATGATTTGAGAAATTTCTATCTCGACACCAACTTTTTTAAACGTTTATTATAACTACTGTAGATCCGAAAATCTCGACATGATCTAGTTTTTTCACAAAGTGTCTCTAATTGAACCCCAAACTTACTCCAGATGAAATTGTTATCAATCATATTTGGTACTTTTGCCAAAGTATATCCACCATACGCAAAACATGCCTTTTCAGCCTCATGAAAAGTTAGAAATTGATTGTTGAGAACGTAACAGCTGAAAGTTCAAATGATTTTCTGCTCAATTATTTTTTCTTGTGAAGACCAGTCAGAGATAACTTGTTGAACGTTTATTCGAAACTTTTTCATATTTTCTTCTCAAAATGTTTCAAACTCACAAATGTCCAGTTGGATCAACATGTTCGCTCTCATGACATGGTGAGATTGTTGAAATTGTGGGAACAATAAATGACGAAACTAGAAAAAGGAGAAAAAACTTCATTTTTGATATGATTTTTTATCGAAATAGGTTTTTATAACGGGAGGAGAGATAATTTGAAAATTTTCTCGGTGCAAAAGATCAAACATTATTTGAGTGCTTATCAGGGGGTTTCCTGAAAAATATAACTTTTTTGCACCACGAGACGCATAAAGTCAGGCCACGTTTTTATGAAGTATTTTTCTTTTCCACTGAGATAATCAAAGTTTACGCGAGAAAAATGGAAAAATCGTCGTCTCTAACTCTCTGAAAATTATTTTCTATGAGTTTGATTTTTTGGAAACTGATTATCAGTGAAAATGACGTTTGTTTGGACAACACCCTCCTTGTCCTAATCAATGAAAAACGATTTTGCATGAGAAAATGTTTATAGAAAAATCGACTAGAGAAACGGTTAACGTTGTTTGAATGAGCCGTCGTCGAAGAAAACTCCTCCATCGATGGCACAATATTTGGGGCACACTCCGCGTTCTCCTGGTCCTCCCGGTTGTCCGGGTCCTCCTGGTTGTCCCGGGTTTCCTGGTGGTCCCGGTTGTCCCGGTGTTCCCGATGGTCCCTTCAATCCCGGTGGTCCTGGCAATCCTGGTCCTCCTGGCAATCCGGGTCCTCCGTTTGGTCCAGGTGGTCCGCGTGGTCCTCCCGGTCTTTTTCCTCCAGAAGTTCACCATTCATGATAACTCTACCATTCGTTGCTGTATTGAAGAGAACTGACGATGCTCTTCAGTTCTATTCAGGGCCCGATTTTTGGATGTCCATGCCATTGGATCCTAGCGTGGTTTTGGGAAATTTGAGAACAAAAGGATTGTGGACACAGAATACTATTACTCAAAAATGTCCGGCTGTGTTAACCACTACAACAACGAGCACGACGACGACGACAACTACACAATCACCAACTACGACGACGAAGGCTAATGTGGAAGCGGTGAAATCAGTACAAACTGTTGGTGGAACTCCAAATCTTGCGGTTGATGACACTGGTTAGTTTGAAAGCAAGTTTCAAAGTTTTTTTTTGATTTTCAGATTTAGTCCCCCACTACATCAAACAACTCACGATCTTTTCATAATTTATATTCTAACAGGTTACATCACCACCAACACTTCTGCTGCGTCAACATCATGCAACTGTGCCACTTCGTCTACCGATTCATCTTCAAGCGACATAATTTCGAAAGTCATCTCGATTCTCAAAGCACTTCCAGATATAAAAGTAATCAATAATATTCGAGGAAATGGTGGTGGAACACGCGGCGACAAGGTCACGTTCGGCGATAAGAATGTTTCATCGACGGTTGAGCAGATATTGAATAGTTTGCCCAAAATCACAGTTGTCAATAACTATTATGGAAATGGTGAAGAAGGGTGTAGTGAAGAGAGCAGTTCTGAAGAAGATCAATGTGATTGATAAAATACAGTTTAATAAATACGATTTTGCATGAGAAAATGTTTATAGAAAAATCGACTAGAGAAACGGTTAACGTTGTTTGAATGAGCCGTCGTCGAAGAAGACTCCTCCATCGATGGCACAATATTTGGGGCACACTCCGCGTTCTCCCGGTCCTCCAGGTTGTCCGGGTCCTCCTGGTTGTCCCGGGTTTCCTGGTGGTCCCGGTTGTCCCGGTGTTCCCGATGGTCCCTTCAATCCCGGTGGTCCTGGCAATCCTGGTCCTCCTGGCAATCCGGGTCCTCCGTTTGGTCCAGGTGGTCCGCGTGGTCCTCCCGGTCCTGGCAATCCTGGTGTTTGTTGTCCTGGTGGAGATGGTCCTGGTGGTCCTGGTGGTCCGGGACGTCCCGGTTGTCCCGGTTGTCCGCGTGGTCCCTTCAATCCCGGTCCTCCTGGTGGTCCGCCTCCGACGGCACGTCCCGGTGGTCCTGGCGGTCCTGGATCTCCGAGATAACCTGGTGGTCCTGGTGGTCCGGGTGGTCCTTGTGGACATTGTGGGCATGGTGGTCGGGTTGTTGGATGACAGAGTTGCGGTGGTGGACGTCCTGGGTTTCCGGGGATTCCGCCGGCTCCCGGTCTTCCCGGTCGTCCCGGTCGTCCTGGTGATCCTTGTGGTCCGGCTGATCCTGGTAGACAACATCCGTTACATTGCGAATTATCAATGTAGACTGCGCGCTTCTCCCGATTGATGGTATGGTTTTTCGGAGAAGCACGGAGATGGTTGACTTCCGAATAGATGTCTTTGGCTGAATCGCGACAAAATCCAATCTCGTGGTTCAATTGCTTCTTAACACTCTCCACATAGTTGTAAACCATTGGAACGGTGATACATAGCTAGAAAAGTCAATATTCAAGAAAAGATACTCGAAGATATCAGCTCTTACCGATAAGACAGCTAGAACCGAAAACGAAACCGCCGAATAGGCGACAAACCGATATGCTGTTCGCCTCGAGATACTTTCTTCCATTTCTGGATGTCCCGATGTCTTACTGCCCATTCCCGATGATTATTTATAGTAATTTCCTCAAGGTCATAAACTGCTGCGCAAGTAATCAGAAAAAAACCAATGTTTTTTTCATTTTCTTCCAGAAAACATTATAATTGATTTGGGGGTGTTGGTCAGCGTCATTTTTCCGGGTTCTCTTTGTCATACGACATCAATGATTTTTGAAGTTTTAGCTACAGTTTTTGCAAGAAACAGCCATAGGATCATATATGGTATAGGAAGTTGGAAAGATAATATTTTTTGTTGCTAAAAAAGCGTGGAGAACTTTCAGATAGGAGCATTTTTCAAAACTCAGATGCCGGAGTGAGGAAGTAATTCTGAAATCTGGAGAAAAATTCTCATATCTTTTTTTTTGAAACTGTTTCAGCATTCATTGGGAGCAGGAGCGCTGCAATTGTGCCAAGCTATCAAAAATTTACAAAATTTGAAGGTTCTGCCTTGTAGCCTCTAGATTTTCACATATTTGATCTGTCACGGTTTCCTTTCTCATTGTTATTTTTTTCTCCATGACACTCTCGGCATGATAACAAAGTTCAATGCCGTTCTTTTGCTGGCAGCAACAACAACACTCGATAAACTTGCTAAACCGGTTGCTGTGTGGTCACCGTTTTTCTCATATGTTCTTCCACTTTTCTCGTCAGGTTAATGCGAAAAGAAAAACAATGTTTTTTGATCAGTGTCCAGGAACTGAATTAATTTTTCAATAGATCAGTGTCAAGGAAGTTAATCAATTGTCTTCGTCAGCAGATGACTTCTTCTTCGATGGTACAATGTTTGGGGTTGTTCTCGCGTTCTCCGCATCAACTCCCGATTCTCCGGGTTGTCCTCGTGTTGCGAGATTTTTATCGGCTAACGGATTTCCATGTGGCGATGGACCTGGTGGTTTGGTGTCCAACTGTGTCCCAGCACCCATCTAATGGGTTCTGGTTTTCTCGAAAATCTTGCCATACCTGGTATTTTTGGTACTCGGGCCGGGTAATTGTTCGGCTCGACGTTTCTCCTGAAAAACGGTGGATGACGTTGCTGGGTGTTACTTCCGATCAAGCAAAGTTCTCCAAACAATCTGTTATTTGAACATGAAACGCTTATCCGAAATCACTCCGAATTGACGAGGGAATATAATTGCAAATTTGGAATTAGAAAACAAGTTTAACACGGCTGTGAAGTTTATAAAAAAACTAAACTTGTAATTCACATTTATCATCGTGGTCATCTTTTGAATAACAGAGCGCCTCATATTTTCTGCAGAACTTCCACCAAGAAGCATTCAACTATTTCCCAATCTCAAAACACAAGCCATAAACTTCCAATGATAAAACTATACCCTTCCAACAATGAAAAAAAACACTTCGACCAACACTGAAATCAATTACAATTTTTCCTGA
This sequence comes from Caenorhabditis sp. 8 KK-2011, assembly GCA_963572245.1. Taxonomy (NCBI): domain Eukaryota; kingdom Metazoa; phylum Nematoda; class Chromadorea; order Rhabditida; family Rhabditidae; genus Caenorhabditis; species Caenorhabditis sp. 8 KK-2011. The sequence goes on from OY751548.1 coordinate 3,138,420, forward strand.
AAAAAACACTCATTTTTCTCACAGCCTTATGGTTTGTCCTTGAAATTATTACTATAAAACTACACTGGAAACCGGCAGTAAGACATCGGGACATCCAGAAATGGAAGAAAGTATCTCGAGGCGAACAGCATATCGGTTTGTCGCCTATTCGGCGGTTTCGTTTTCGGTTCTAGCTGTCTTATCGGTAAGAGCTGATATCTTCGAGTATCTTTTCTTGAATATTGACTTTTCTAGCTATGTATCACCGTTCCAATGGTTTACAACTATGTGGAGAGTGTTAAGAAGCAATTGAACCACGAGATTGGATTTTGTCGCGATTCAGCCAAAGACATCTATTCGGAAGTCAACCATCTCCGTGCTTCTCCGAAAAACCATACCATCAATCGGGAGAAGCGCGCAGTCTACATTGACAATTCGCAATGTAACGGATGTTGTCTACCAGGATCAGCCGGACCACAAGGATCACCAGGACGACCGGGACGACCGGGAAGACCGGGAGCCGGCGGAATCCCCGGAAACCCAGGACGTCCACCACCGCAACTCTGTCATCCAACAACCCGACCACCATGCCCACAATGTCCACAAGGACCACCCGGACCACCAGGACCACCAGGTTATCTCGGAGATCCAGGACCGCCAGGACCACCGGGACGTGCCGTCGGAGGCGGACCACCAGGAGGACCGGGATTGAAGGGACCACGCGGACAACCGGGACAACCGGGACGTCCCGGACCACCAGGACCACCAGGACCATCTCCACCAGGACAACAAACACCAGGATTGCCAGGACCGGGAGGACCACGCGGACCACCTGGACCAAACGGAGGACCCGGATTGCCAGGAGGACCAGGATTGCCAGGACCACCGGGATTGAAGGGACCATCGGGAACACCGGGACAACCGGGACCACCAGGAAACCCGGGACAACCAGGAGGACCCGGACAACCTGGAGGACCGGGAGAACGCGGAGTGTGCCCCAAATATTGTGCCATCGATGGAGGAGTCTTCTTCGACGACGGCTCATTCAAACAACGTTAACCGTTTCTCTAGTCGATTTTTCTATAAACATTTTCTCATGCAAAATCGTATTTATTAAACTGTATTTTATCAATCACATTGATCTTCTTCAGAACTGCTCTCTTCACTACACCCTTCTTCACCATTTCCATAATAGTTATTGACAACTGTGATTTTGGGCAAACTATTCAATATCTGCTCAACCGTCGATGAAACATTCTTATCGCCGAACGTGACCTTGTCGCCGCGTGTTCCACCACCATTTCCTCGAATATTATTGATTACTTTTATATCTGGAAGTGCTTTGAGAATCGAGATGACTTTCGAAATTATGTCGCTTGAAGATGAATCGGTAGACGAAGTGGCACAGTTGCATGATGTTGACGCAGCAGAAGTGTTGGTGGTGATGTAACCTGTTAGAATATAAATTATGAAAAGATCGTGAGTTGTTTGATGTAGTGGGGGACTAAATCTGAAAATCAAAAAAAAACTTTGAAACTTGCTTTCAAACTAACCAGTGTCATCAACCGCAAGATTTGGAGTTCCACCAACAGTTTGTACTGATTTCACCGCTTCCACATTAGCCTTCGTCGTCGTAGTTGGTGATTGTGTAGTTGTCGTCGTCGTCGTGCTCGTTGTTGTAGTGGTTAACACAGCCGGACATTTTTGAGTAATAGTATTCTGTGTCCACAATCCTTTTGTTCTCAAATTTCCCAAAACCACGCTAGGATCCAATGGCATGGACATCCAAAAATCGGGCCCTGAATAGAACTGAAGAGCATCGTCAGTTCTCTTCAATACAGCAACGAATGGTAGAGTTATCATGAATGGTGAACTTCTGGAGGAAACTCTGGTCCATTGTCCGTTCACCATTGAATTCATTGTCACGACCATTGTATTGAAATTGAATTCCAAGTGCATCGCGATTTCCTGACTGTCCAAAGAGTTGTTGACTCCTCGATAGACGAAGATCTCCGAATTTGTCGGATTCGTAGCCGCAACTTTACCCCAAATCCAAATGTCAAGTCCAATTTCCAAATTTTTTACTAATCGAATCATTTTGTTGTTGAAATCAGCTCTCTAAAACATTTGGGATTCAGTTCAATGGTAATGCACTGAACATTCTTACAATGATATTGCAGTCCAAATCCGGAACTCGATCACCAACCGAAGTTCCAACTTGATAACCATCTGTCGACACAATCTGGTTACTATTTGACCCGCATAACATAGTCGTCTGGTCTTGTTGCCAGTCTCCTGACGTTCGAATGTTTCCCATAACCGGATTTGCATATAGCAAGTAAGTTAGCAATAATGTTTGACTTGCATAGACTTCGACGGTATATGGTGTTCGTCTGAAATCAACTTGTAATTCTTGAATCAACAATTAAAAGCTCGTACCTTAATTGCAACGCGAATCGTGTATTAGGTTGGAAAGGTGAAGCTAGCACGTTTGTTAATGCCCATGTACCATTCTGAATACTGTTAACACTCATCCATCCGGTCTCGAAATTGAACTCGATGTGAAATGCGATCTGTTGACTATCCAACGAATTGTTATATCCTTCGTAGATCCAAACATTTGAAGTTTTTGCATCTCCATTCACTGATCCGAAAAGCCATAGAATATTGTTCGCTTCAAACGGAGTTGATAGGTTGATCATTTGGTTTTGAAAATCTCCAGACTGTAAGTAAATTTTTGAATAATAGAAATTCTGGAATTACTCACAATTTTGTTGCAATTTAGCTCGATGGATTGAACTACAACATTGGATAATGAAAGTGTTATCAGAAACAGCGAAAATGCAAACATTTTGCACTATGAAGAGACAGGACATTAGTCGATGTTTTTATATAAAGCTTGATGATTAAAATTTTATGATTACGACATAATAGGCACACGCACATACAACGGAACAAACAAATTTAATAGTAATCGTTGAACAATAGATGTAATCGATGGCGAGCTTCTTCCACTTCCTTCCGGATGTTTGATCTTTGAGAAATGTGACGATGATGAAGCCTTTTGGGGTGCCTCTTACGGTGTTTAGGCTCCTCATTTTCTTCGCAGTTTTCACTATCATCCGAGGGAGGGGTTTTATCGTCTTCACAGCTCACTTCTTCATTCGACTCTGAAAGAACTTGACCATTCCGAACAACTGTTTTGAAAAATCAGAAAAAAAACATACAAGAAACAATTTTTAGACGGGCAAATAACAAAGGCAGAAGATATTGTTTCTTCTCTACTATACTACATACAATATTATGATTTATAACAGACTAGCATGGCCTCACATGAGCTATTGTCTACACATCAAGCCACGCCCCTCTCTCTCTCTCTTTCTCATCACTCTTGTATATCATTCAAACATTTTTTTTTGACTCAGTTTCGCGCATAGGTTTTTTTGTGTTTTTACGGTATTTAGTTTTTGCGGTGTCTCTTCTCTTTTTCATTCCTCTTTTTTTCGATCTTTTAATATGTTCCTTATTTTCCTTTCACTCACCATTTGAGTTACCCTGTCCACCACTTTCGTCATCACAACTGTCATCATTATGTTCCTCTGAAAGCGAGAAAGATGAAGAATCGACAAGTATAAAAACCTACCAGATGTTGAACAATCATCAGTAACATGACTGTCTTCACAAGAATCTCCATCTGTAGGTTTCGTTGTTCTACTAGCTCTTGTAGGTGTAATTGATGTTGATCCTTCATTCGATTTTGTAGTAGTTCCGATTGGACTACTTGTCGATCCAGATGTAGTCGATGATGATCCTTCATTCGATTTTGTGGAAGTTCTGATTGGACTACTTGTTGATCCAGATGTAGTCGATGATGATCCTTCATTCGATTTTGTGGAAGTTCTGATTGGACTACTTGTCGATCCAGATGTAGTCGATGATGATCCTTCATTCGATTTTGTGGAAGTTCTGATTGGACTACTTGTTGATCCAGATGTAGTCGATGATGATCCTTCATTCGATTTTGTGGAAGTTCTGATTGGACTACTTGTCGATCCAGATGTAGTCGATGATGATCCTTCATTCGATTTTGTGGAAGTTCTGATTGGACTACTTGTTGATCCAGATGTAGTCGATGATGATCCTTCATTCGATTTTGTGGAAGTTCTGATTGGACTACTTGTTGATCCAGATGTAGTCGATGATGATCCTTCATTCGATTTTGTGGAAGTTCTGATTGGACTACTTGTCGATCCAGATGTAGTCGATGATGATCCTTCATTCGATTTTGTGGAAGTTCTGATTGGACTACTTGTCGATCCAGATGTAGTCGATGATGATCCTTCATTCGATTTTGTGGAAGTTCTGATTGGACTACTTGTCGATCCAGATGTAGTCGATGATGATCCTTCATTCGATTTTGTGGAAGTTCTGATTGGACTACTTGTTGATCCAGATGTAGTCGATGATGATCCTTCATTCGATTTTGTGGAAGTTCTGATTGGACTACTTGTTGATGCAGATGTAGTCGATGATGATCCTTCATTCGATTTTGTGGAAGTTCTGATTGGACTACTTGTTGATGCAGATGTAGTCGATGATGATCCTTCATTCGATTTTGTGGAAGTTCTGATTGGACTACTTGTTGATCCAGATGTAGTCGATGATGATCCTTCATTCGATTTTGTGGAAGTTCTGATTGGACTACTTGTCGATCCAGATGTAGTCGATGATGATCCTTCATTCGATTTTGTGGAAGTTCTGATTGGACTACTTGTCGATCCAGATGTAGTCGATGATGATCCTTCATTCGATTTTGTGGAAGTTCTGATTGGACTACTTGTTGATCCAGATGTAGTCGATGATGATCCTTCATTCGATTTTGTGGAAGTTCTGATTGGACTACTTGTCGATCCAGATGTAGTCGATGATGATCCTTCATTCGATTTTGTGGAAGTTCTGATTGGACTACTTGTTGATCCAGATGTAGTCGATGATGATCCTTCATTCGATTTTGTGGAAGTTCTGATTGGACTACTTGTTGATCCAGATGTAGTCGATGATGATCCTTCATTCGATTTTGTGGAAGTTCTGATTGGACTACTTGTCGATCCAGATGTAGTCGATGATGATCCTTCATTCGATTTTGTGGAAGTTCTGATTGGACTACTTGTTGATCCAGATGTAGTCGATGATGATCCTTCATTCGATTTTGTGGAAGTTCTGATTGGACTACTTGTTGATCCAGATGTAGTCGATGATGATCCTTCATTCGATTTTGTGGAAGTTCTGATTGGACTACTTGTCGATCCAGATGTAGTCGATGATGATCCTTCATTCGATTTTGTGGAAGTTCTGATTGGACTACTTGTCGATCCAGATGTAGTCGATGATGATCCTTCATTCGATTTTGTGGAAGTTCTGATTGGACTACTTGTCGATCCAGATGTAGTCGATGATGATCCTTCATTCGATTTTGTGGAAGTTCTGATTGGACTACTTGTTGATGCAGATGTAGTCGATGATGATCCTTCATTCGATTTTGTGGAAGTTCTGATTGGACTACTTGTCGATCCAGATGTAGTCGATGATGATCCTTCATTCGATTTTGTGGAAGTTCTGATTGGACTACTTGTTGATCCAGATGTAGTCGATGATGATCCTTCATTCGATTTTGTGGAAGTTCTGATTGGACTACTTGTTGATCCAGATGTAGTCGATGATGATCCTTCATTCGATTTTGTGGAAGTTCTGATTGGACTACTTGTCGATCCAGATGTAGTCGATGATGATCCTTCATTCGATTTTGTGGAAGTTCTGATTGGACTACTTGTCGATCCAGATGTAGTCGATGATGATCCTTCATTCGATTTTGTGGAAGTTCTGATTGGACTACTTGTCGATCCAGATGTAGTCGATGATGATCCTTCATTCGATTTTGTGGAAGTTCTGATTGGACTACTTGTCGATCCAGATGTAGTCGATGATGATCCTTCATTCGATTTTGTGGAAGTTCTGATTGGACTACTTGTCGATCCAGATGTAGTCGATGATGATCCTTCATTCGATTTTGTGGAAGTTCTGATTGGACTACTTGTTGATCCAGATGTAGTCGATGATGATCCTTCATTCGATTTTGTGGAAGTTCTGATTGGACTACTTGTCGATCCAGATGTAGTCGATGATGATCCTTCATTCGATTTTGTGGAAGTTCTGATTGGACTACTTGTTGATCCAGATGTAGTCGATGATGATCCTTCATTCGATTTTGTGGAAGTTCTGATTGGACTACTTGTTGATCCAGATGTAGTCGATGATGATCCTTCATTCGATTTTGTGGAAGTTCTGATTGGACTACTTGTCGATCCAGATGTAGTCGATGATGATCCTTCATTCGATTTTGTGGAAGTTCTGATTGGACTACTTGTCGATCCAGATGTAGTCGATGATGATCCTTCATTCGATTTTGTGGAAGTTCTGATTGGACTACTTGTTGATCCAGATGTAGTCGATGATGATCCTTCATTCGATTTTGTGGAAGTTCTGATTGGACTACTTGTTGATCCAGATGTAGTCGATGATGATCCTTCATTCGATTTTGTGGAAGTTCTGATTGGACTACTTGTCGATCCAGATGTAGTCGATGATGATCCTTCATTCGATTTTGTGGAAGTTCTGATTGGACTACTTGTCGATCCAGATGTAGTCGATGATGATCCTTCATTCGATTTTGTGGAAGTTCTGATTGGACTACTTGTCGATCCAGATGTAGTCGATGATGATCCTTCATTCGATTTTGTGGAAGTTCTGATTGGACTACTTGTTGATGCAGATGTAGTCGATGATGATCCTTCATTCGATTTTGTGGAAGTTCTGATTGGACTACTTGTCGATCCAGATGTAGTCGATGATGATCCTTCATTCGATTTTGTGGAAGTTCTGATTGGACTACTTGTTGATCCAGATGTAGTCGATGATGATCCTTCATTCGATTTTGTGGAAGTTCTGATTGGACTACTTGTTGATCCAGATGTAGTCGATGATGATCCTTCATTCGATTTTGTGGAAGTTCTGATTGGACTACTTGTCGATCCAGATGTAGTCGATGATGATCCTTCATTCGATTTTGTGGAAGTTCTGATTGGACTACTTGTCGATCCAGATGTAGTCGATGATGATCCTTCATTCGATTTTGTGGAAGTTCTGATTGGACTACTTGTCGATCCAGATGTAGTCGATGATGATCCTTCATTCGATTTTGTGGAAGTTCTGATTGGACTACTTGTTGATCCAGATGTAGTCGATGATGATCCTTCATTCGATTTTGTGGAAGTTCTGATTGGACTACTTGTCGATCCAGATGTAGTCGATGATGATCCTTCATTCGATTTTGTGGAAGTTCTGATTGGACTACTTGTCGATCCAGATGTAGTCGATGATGATCCTTCATTCGATTTTGTGGAAGTTCTGATTGGACTACTTGTCGATCCAGATGTAGTCGATGATGATCCTTCATTCGATTTTGTGGAAGTTCTGATTGGACTACTTGTTGATCCAGATGTAGTCGATGATGATCCTTCATTCGATTTTGTGGAAGTTCTGATTGGACTACCAGTTTCGAGAGATGGAGTTTCTCCCGATGATTCGGTTGTCAGGTGTGATGGAGATGTGTTCGAACCAGAGGTGGAAGTTCCGAAAGATGGAGTTTCTCCCGATGATTCGGTTGTCAGGTGTGATGGAGATGTGTTCGAACCAGAGGTGGAAGTTTCGAATGATGGAGTTTCTCCCGATGATTCGGTTGTCAGGTGTGATGGAGATGTGTTCGAACCAGAGGTGGAAGTTCCGAAAGATGGAGTTTCTCCCGATGATTCGGTTGTCAGGTGTGATGGAGATGTGTTCGAACCAGAGGTGGAAGTTTCGAAAGATGGAGTTTCTCCTGATGATTCGGTTGTCAGGTGTGATGGAGATGTGTTCGAACCAGAGGTGGAAGTTTCGAATGATGGAGTTTCTCCCGATGATTCGGTTGTCAGGTGTGATGGAGATGTGTTCGACCCAGAGGTGGAAGTTTCGAAAGATGGAGTTTCTCCCGATGATTCGGTTGTCAGGTGTGATGGAGATGTGTTCGAACCAGAGGTGGAAGTTTCGAATGATGGAGTTTCTCCCGATGATTCGGTTGTCAGGTGTGATGGAGATGTGTTCGAACCAGAGGTGGAAGTTTCGAAAGATGGAGTTTCTCCTGATGATTCGGTTGTCAGGTGTGATGGAGATGTGTTCGAACCAGAGGTGGAAGTTTCGAAAGATGGAGTTTCTCCCGATGATTCGGTTGTCAGGTGTGATGGAGATGTGTTCGAACCAGAGGTGGAAGTTTCGAAAGATGGAGTTTCTCCTGATGATTCGGTTGTCAGGTGTGATGGAGATGTGTTCGAACCAGAGGTGGAAGTTTCGAAAGATGGAGTTTCTCCCGATGATTCGGTTGTCAGGTGTGATGGAGATGTGTTCGAACCAGAGGTGGAAGTTTCGAATGATGGAGTTTCTCCCGATGATTCGGTTGTCAGGTGTGATGGAGATGTGTTCGAACCAGTTGTTCCGAAAGTTGATGTTTCTGTTGAGGATCCTGATGTCAACGTGGTTGGAGTTGCTGATGAAGATTCTTCAGTTGTTCCGAAAGTTGATGTTTCTGTTGAGGATCCTGATGTCAACGTGGTTGGAGTTGCTGATGAAGATTCTTCAGTTGTTCCGAAAGTTGATGTTTCTGTTGAGGATCCTGATGTCAACGTGGTTGGAGTTGCTGATGAAGATTCTTCAGTTGTTCCGAAAGTTGATGTTTCTGTTGAGGATCCTGATGTTAACGTGGTTGGAGTCGCTGATGAAGATTCTTCAGTTGTTCCGAAAGTTGATGTTTCCGTTGAAGATTCTGATGTCGACGTGGTTGGAGATTCTGATGTTGGAGTTTCTCCTGATGATTCTGTTGTTAGTTCAGTTGTTGGGCATTCAGTCGTGGATTCTGAGACTGTTGTTGTTCCGAATGTACTGGTGGTCGAACCGAAAGTTGATGTTTCTGTTGAGGATTCTGATGTCGACGTGGTTGGAGATTCTGATGTTGGAGTTTCTCCTGATGATTCTGTTGTTAGTTCAGTTGTTGGGCATTCAGTCGTGGATTCTGAGACTGTTGTTGTTCCGAATGTACTGGTGGTCGAACCGAAAGTTGATGTTTCTGTTGAGGATTCTGATGTCGACGTGGTTGGAGATTCTGATGTTGGAGTTTCTCCTGATGATTCTGTTGTTAGTTCAGTTGTTGGGCATCCAGTCGTGGATTCTGAGACTGTTGTTGTTCCGAATGTACTGGTGGTCGAACCGAAAGTTGATGTTTCTGTTGAGGATCCTGATGTTAACGTGGTTGGAGTCGCTGATGAAGATTCTTCAGTTGTTCCGAAAGTTGATGTTTCTGTTGAGGATCCTGATGTCGACGTGGTTGGGGTTACTGATGAAGATTCTTCAGTTGTTCCGAAAGTTGATGTTTCTGTTGAGGATCCTGATGTTAACGTGGTTGGAGTCGCTGATGAAGATTCTTCAGTTGTTCCGAAAGTTGATGTTTCTGTTGAGGATCCTGATGTCGACGTGGTTGGGGTTACTGATGAAGATTCTTCAGTTGTTCCGAAAGTTGATGTTTCTGTTGAGGATCCTGATGTCGACGTGGTTGGAGTCGCCGATGAAGTTTCTTCAGTTGTTCCGAAAGTTGATGTTTCCGTTGAGGATCCTGATGTCGACGTAGTTGGAGCCGCCGATGAAGATTCTTCAGTTGTTCCGAAAGTTGATGTTTCCGTTGAAGATTCTGATGTCGACGTAGTTGGAGTCGCCGATGAAGATTCTTCAGATGTTCCGAAAGTTGATGTTTCTGTTGAGGATCCTGATGTCGACGTGGTTGGGGTTACTGATGAAGATTCTTCAGTTGTTCCGAAAGTTGATGTTTCTGTTGAGGATCCTGATGTCAACGTGGTTGGAGTCGCTGATGAAGATTCTTCAGTTGTTCCGAAAGTTGATGTTTCCGTTGAAGATTCTGATGTCGACGTAGTTGGAGATTCTGATGTTGGAGTTTCTCCTGATGATTCTGTTGTTAGTTCAGTTGTTGGGCATCCAGTCGTGGATTCTGAGACTGTTGTTGTTCCGAATGTACTGGTGGTCGAACCGAAAGTTGATGTTTCTGTTGAGGATTCTGATGTCGACGTGGTTGGAGATTCTGATGTTGGAGTTTCTCCTGATGATTCTGTTGTTAGTTCAGTTGTTGGGCATCCAGTCGTGGATTCTGAGACTGTTGTTGTTCCGAATGTACTGGTGGTCGAACCGAAAGTTGATGTTTCTGTTGAGGATCCTGATGTCAACGTGGTTGGAGTTGCTGATGAAGATTCTTCAGTTGTTCCGAAAGTTGATGTTTCTGTTGAGGATCCTGATGTCAACGTGGTTGGAGTCGCTGATGAAGATTCTTCAGTTGTTCCGAAAGTTGATGTTTCCGTTGAAGATTCTGATGTCGACGTAGTTGGAGCCGCCGATGAAGATTCTTCAGTTGTTCCGAAAGTTGATGTTTCCGTTGAAGATTCTGATGTCGACGTAGTTGGAGTCGCCGATGAAGATTCTTCAGTTGTTCCGAAAGTTGATGTTTCCGTTGAAGATTCTGATGTCGACGTAGTTGGAGCCGCCGATGAAGATTCTTCAGTTGTTCCGAAAGTTGATGTTTCCGTTGAAGATTCTGATGTCGAAGTAGTTGGAGCCGCCGAGGAAGATTCTTCAGTTGTTCCGAAAGTTGATGTTTCCGTTGAGGATCCTGATGTCGACGTAGTTGGAGTTGCTGATGAAGATTCTTCAGTTGTTCCGAAAGTTGATGTTTCTGTTGAGGATCCTGATGTCAACGTGGTTGGAGTCGCCGATGAAGTTTCTTCAGTTGTTCCGAAAGTTGATGTTTCCGTTGAGGATCCTGATGTCGACGTAGTTGGAGCCGCCGATGAAGATTCTTCAGTTGTTCCGAAAGTTGATGTTTCCGTTGAAGATTCTGATGTCGACGTAGTTGGAGTCGCCGATGAAGATTCTTCAGATGTTCCGAAAGTTGATGTTTCTGTTGAGGATCCTGATGTCGACGTGGTTGGGGTTACTGATGAAGATTCTTCAGTTGTTCCGAAAGTTGATGTTTCTGTTGAGGATCCTGATGTCAACGTGGTTGGAGTCGCTGATGAAGATTCTTCAGTTGTTCCGAAAGTTGATGTTTCTGTTGAGGATCCTGATGTCGACGTAGTTGGAGCCGCCGATGAAGATTCTTCAGTTGTTCCGAAAGTTGATGTTTCCGTTGAGGATCCTGATGTCGACGTAGTTGGAGCCGCCGATGAAGATTCTTCAGTTGTTCCGAAAGTTGATGTTTCCGTTGAAGATTCTGATGTCGACGTAGTTGGAGTCGCCGATGAAGATTCTTCAGATGTTCCGAAAGTTGATGTTTCTGTTGAGGATCCTGATGTCGACGTGGTTGGGGTTACTGATGAAGATTCTTCAGTTGTTCCGAAAGTTGATGTTTCTGTTGAGGATCCTGATGTCAACGTGGTTGGAGTCGCTGATGAAGATTCTTCAGTTGTTCCGAAAGTTGATGTTTCTGTTGAGGATCCTGATGTCGACGTAGTTGGAGCCGCCGATGAAGATTCTTCAGTTGTTCCGAAAGTTGATGTTTCTGTTGAGGATCCTGATGTCAACGTGGTTGGAGTCGCTGATGAAGATTCTTCAGTTGTTCCGAAAGTTGATGTTTCCGTTGAGGATCCTGATGTCGACGTATTTGGAGCCGCCGATGAAGATTCTTCAGTTGTTCCGAAAGTTGATGTTTCCGTTGAAGATTCTGATGTCGACGTAGTTGGAGTCGCCGATGAAGATTCTTCAGATGTTCCGAAAGTTGATGTTTCTGTTGAGGATCCTGATGTCAACGTGGTTGGAGTCGCTGATGAAGATTCTTCAGTTGTTCCGAAAGTTGATGTTTCCGTTGAAGATTCTGATGTCGACGTAGTTGGAGTCGCCGATGAAGATTCTTCAGTTGTTCCGAAAGTTGATGTTTCCGTTGAAGATTCTGATGTCGACGTAGTTGGAGATTCTGATGTTGGAGTTTCTCCTGATGATTCTGTTGTTAGTTCAGTTGTTGGGCATTCAGTATTGGATTCTGAGACTGTTGTTGTTCCGAATGTACTGGTGGTCGAACCGAAAGTTGATGTTTCCGTTGAAGATTCCGATGTCGACGTAGATTGAGTCGCCGATGAAGATTCTTCAGTTGTTCCGAAAGTTGATGTTTCCGTTGAAGATTCTGATGTCGACGTAGTTGGAGCCGCCGATGAAGATTCTTCAGTTGTTCCGAAAGTTGATGTTTCCGTTGAAGATTCTGATGTCGACGTAGTTGGAGTCGCCGATGAAGATTCTTCAGTTGTTCCGAAAGTTGATGTTTCCGTTGAAGATTCTGATGTCGACGTAGTTGGAGCCGCCGATGAAGATTCTTCAGTTGTTCCGAAAGTTGATGTTTCCGTTGAAGATTCTGATGTCGACGTAGTTGGAGTCGCCGATGAAGATTCTTCAGTTGTTCCGAAAGTTGATGTTTCTGTTGAGGATTCTGATGTCGACGTGGTTGGAGATTCTGATGTTGGAGTTTCTCCTGATGATTCTGTTGTTAGTTCAGTTGTTGGGCATCCAGTCGTGGATTCTGAGACTGTTGTTGTTCCGAATGTACTGGTGGTCGAACCGAAAGTTGATGTTTCTGTTGAGGATCCTGATGTCAACGTGGTTGGAGTTGCTGATGAAGATTCTTCAGTTGTTCCGAAAGTTGATGTTTCTGTTGAGGATCCTGATGTCAACGTGGTTGGAGTTGCTGATGAAGATTCTTCAGTTGTTCCGAAAGTTGATGTTTCTGTTGAGGATCCTGATGTCAACGTGGTTGGAGTCGCTGATGAAGATTCTTCAGTTGTTCCGAAAGTTGATGTTTCCGTTGAAGATTCTGATGTCGACGTAGTTAGAGCCGCCGATGAAGATTCTTCAGTTGTTCCGAAAGTTGATGTTTCCGTTGAAGATTCTGATGTCGACGTAGTTGGAGTCGCCGATGAAGATTCTTCAGTTGTTCCGAAAGTTGATGTTTCCGTTGAAGATTCTGATGTCGACGTAGTTGGAGCCGCCGATGAAGATTCTTCAGTTGTTCCGAAAGTTGATGTTTCCGTTGAGGATCCTGATGTCGACGTAGTTGGAGTTGCTGATGAAGATTCTTCAGTTGTTCCGAAAGTTGATGTTTCTGTTGAGGATCCTGATGTCGACGTGGTTGGAGTTGCCGATGAAGATTCTTCAGTTGTTCCGAAAGTTGATGTTTCCGTTGAGGATCCTGATGTCGACGTAGTTGGAGCCGCCGATGAAGATTCTTCAGTTGTTCCGAAAGTTGATGTTTCCGTTGAAGATTCTGATGTCGACGTAGTTGGAGTCGCCGATGAAGATTCTTCAGATGTTCCGAAAGTTGATGTTTCTGTTGAGGATCCTGATGTCGACGTGGTTGGGGTTACTGATGAAGATTCTTCAGTTGTTCCGAAAGTTGATGTTTCTGTTGAGGATCCTGATGTCAACGTGGTTGGAGTCGCTGATGAAGATTCTTCAGTTGTTCCGAAAGTTGATGTTTCCGTTGAAGATCCTGATGTCAACGTGGTTGGAGTCGCTGATGAAGATTCTTCAGTTGTTCCGAAAGTTGATGTTTCCGTTGAAGATTCTGATGTCGACGTAGTTGGAGCCGCCGATGAAGATTCTTCAGTTGTTCCGAAAGTTGATGTTTCCGTTGAAGATTCTGATGTCGACGTAGTTGGAGTCGCCGATGAAGATTCTTCAGTTGTTCCGAAAGTTGATGTTTCCGTTGAAGATTCTGATGTCGACGTAGTTGGAGATTCTGATGTTGGAGTTTCTCCTGATGATTCTGTTGTTAGTTCAGTTGTTGGGCATTCAGTATTGGATTCTGAGACTGTTGTTGTTCCGAATGTACTGGTGGTCGAACCGAAAGTTGATGTTTCCGTTGAAGATTCCGATGTCGACGTAGATTGAGTCGCCGATGAAGATTCTTCAGTTGTTCCGAAAGTTGATGTTTCCGTTGAAGATTCTGATGTCGACGTAGTTGGAGCCGCCGATGAAGATTCTTCAATTGTTCCGAAAGTTGATGTTTCCGTTGAAGATTCTGATGTCGACGTAGTTGGAGTCGCCGATGAAGATTCTTCAGTTGTTCCGAAAGTTGATGTTTCCGTTGAAGATTCTGATGTCGACGTAGTTGGAGCCGCCGATGAAGATTCTTCAGTTGTTCCGAAAGTTGATGTTTCCGTTGAAGATTCTGATGTCGACGTAGTTGGAGTCGCCGATGAAGATTCTTCAGTTGTTCCGAAAGTTGATGTTTCCGTTGAAGATTCTGATGTCGACGTGGTTGGAGTCGCCGATGAAGATTCTTCAGTTGTTCCGAAAGTTGATGTTTCCGTTGAAGATTCTGATGTCGACGTGGTTGGAGATTCTGATGTTGGAGTTTCTCCTGATGATTCTGTTGTTAGTTCAGTTGTTGGGCATCCAGTCGTGGATTCTGAGACTGTTGTTGTTCCGAATGTACTGGTGGTCGAACCGAAAGTTGATGTTTCTGTTGAGGATTCTGATGTCGACGTGGTTGGAGATTCTGATGTTGGAGTTTCTCCTGATGATTCTGTTGTTAGTTCAGTTGTTGGGCATCCAGTCGTGGATTCTGAGACTGTTGTTGTTCCGAATGTACTGGTGGTCGAACCGAAAGTTGATGTTTCTGTTGAGGATCCTGATGTCAACGTGGTTGGAGTTGCTGATGAAGATTCTTCAGTTGTTCCGAAAGTTGATGTTTCTGTTGAGGATCCTGATGTCAACGTGGTTGGAGTCGCTGATGAAGATTCTTCAGTTGTTCCGAAAGTTGATGTTTCCGTTGAAGATTCTGATGTCGACGTAGTTGGAGCCGCCGATGAAGATTCTTCAGTTGTTCCGAAAGTTGATGTTTCCGTTGAAGATTCTGATGTCGACGTAGTTGGAGTCGCTGATGAAGATTCTTCAGTTGTTCCGAAAGTTGATGTTTCCGTTGAGGATCCTGATGTCGACGTGGTTGGAGTTGCCGATGAAGATTCTTCAGTTGTTCCGAAAGTTGATGTTTCCGTTGAAGATTCTGATGTCGACGTAGTTGGAGTCGCCGATGAAGATTCTTCAGATGTTCCGAAAGTTGATGTTTCTGTTGAGGATCCTGATGTCGACGTAGTTGGAGTCGCTGATGAAGATTCTTCAGTTGTTCCGAAAGTTGATGTTTCCGTTGAGGATCCTGATGTCGACGTGGTTGGAGTTGCCGATGAAGATTCTTCAGTTGTTCCGAAAGTTGATGTTTCCGTTGAGGATCCTGATGTCGACGTAGTTGGAGTCGCCGATGAAGATTCTTCAGTTGTTCCGAAAGTTGATGTTTCCGTTGAGGATCCTGATGTCGACGTGGTTGGAGTTGCCGATGAAGATTCTTCAGTTGTTCCGAAAGTTGATGTTTCCGTTGAGGATCCTGATGTCGACGTAGTTGGAGTCGCCGATGAAGATTCTTCAGTTGTTCCGAAAGTTGATGTTTCCGTTGAGGATCCTGATGTCGACGTGGTTGGAGTTGCCGATGAAGATTCTTCAGTTGTTCCGAAAGTTGATGTTTCCGTTGAGGATCCTGATGTCGACGTAGTTGGAGTCGCCGATGAAGATTCTTCAGTTGTTCCGAAAGTTGATGTTTCCGTTGAGGATCCTGATGTCGACGTGGTTGGAGTTGCCGATGAAGATTCTTCAGTTGTTCCGAAAGTTGATGTTTCCGTTGAGGATCCTGATGTCGACGTAGTTGGAGTCGCCGATGAAGATTCTTCAGTTGTTCCGAAAGTTGATGTTTCCGTTGAGGATCCTGATGTCGACGTGGTTGGAGTTGCCGATGAAGATTCTTCAGTTGTTCCGAAAGTTGATGTTTCCGTTGAGGATCCTGATGTCGACGTAGTTGGAGTCGCCGATGAAGATTCTTCAGTTGTTCCGAAAGTTGATGTTTCCGTTGAGGATCCTGATGTCGACGTGGTTGGAGTTGCCGATGAAGATTCTTCAGTTGTTCCGAAAGTTGATGTTTCCGTTGAGGATCCTGATGTCGACGTAGTTGGAGTCGCCGATGAAGATTCTTCAGTTGTTCCGAAAGTTGATGTTTCCGTTGAGGATCCTGATGTCGACGTGGTTGGAGTTGCCGATGAAGATTCTTCAGTTGTTCCGAAAGTTGATGTTTCCGTTGAGGATCCTGATGTCGACGTGGTTGGAGTTGCTGATGAAGATTCTTCAGTTGTTCCGAAAGTTGATGTTTCTGTTGAGGATCCTGATGTCGACGTGGTTGGAGATTCTGATGTTGGAGTTTCTCCTGATGATTCTGTTGTTAGTTCAGTTGTTGGGCATTCAGTCGTGGATTCTGAGACTGTCGTTGTTCCGAATGTACTAGTGGTCGAACCGAAAGTTGATGTTTCTGTTGAGGATCCTGATGTCGACGTGGTTGGAGTCGCCGATGAAGATTCTTCAGTTGTTCCGAAAGTTGATGTTTCTGTTGAGGATCCTGATGTCGACGTGGTTGGAGATTCTGATGTTGGAGTTTCTCCTGATGATTCTGTTGTTAGTTCAGTTGTTGGGCATTCAGTATTGGATTCTGAGACTGTTGTTGTTCCGAATGGACTGGTGGTCGAACCGAAAGTTGATGTTTCTGTTGAGGATCCTGATGTCGACGTGGTTGAAGTCGCCGATGAAGTTTCTGTTGTTTGTTCCAAAGGGATAGCTGTTGAGGTAGGTGTTATTGATGCAAATGAAATTCCAAACGAAGTAGTGGTTACAGAAAAACCAGATCGGAGTGTTGTCGAAGTTTCTGAAATCAATGTGGTTTCAGTAGATTCATTGGTGATTCCTGGTGATGAACTCTCAGTTGATGTTTCAGTCGATTCAGACGTCGATGATTCAGTAGTTTTTTCTGTTGTTGTTGCGAATGGTTCAACATTTGGTCCGGTTGATGAAGGCATTGTTGTCGAACTTGACATCGATGTACTTGGTTCAGAAGTTGATGATTCAGTAGTTTCTTCTGTTGTTGTTGCGAATGGTTCAACATTTGGTCCGGTTGATGGAGAAGATGTTGTCGAACTTGACATCGATGTACTTGGTTCAGACGTCGATGATTCTGTAGTTTCTTCGGTTGTTGTTGCAAATGGTTCAACATGTGGCCCGGTTGATGAAGGCATTGTTGTCGAACTTGACATCGATGTACTTGGTTCAGAAGTCGATGATTCAGAACTTGATGATTCAGTAGTTTCTTCGGTTGTTGTTGCAAATGGTTCAACATTTGGCCCGGTTGATGAAGGCATTGTTGTCGAACTTGACATCGAAGTACTCGATTCAGAAGTCGATGATTCAGAAGTTGATGATTCAGTTGTTTCTTCTTTTGTTGTTGCGAATGGTTCAACATTTGGTCCGGTTGATGGAGAAGATGTTGTCGAACTTGACATCGATGTACTTGGTTCAGAAGTTGATGATTCAGTAGTTTCTTCTGTTGTTGTTGCGAATGGTTCAACATTTGGTCCGGTTGATGGAGAAGATGTTGTCGAACTTGACATCGATGTACTTGGTTCAGACGTCGATGATTCAGTAGTTTCTTCTGTTGTTGTTGCGAATGGTTCAACATTTGGTCCGGTTGATGGAGAAGATGTTGTCGAACTTGACATCGATGTACTTGGTTCAGACGTCGATGATTCAGTAGTTTCTTCTGTTGTTGTTGCGAATGGTTCAACATTTGGTCCGGTTGATGGAGAAGATGTTGTCGAACTTGACATCGATGTACTTGGTTCAGACGTCGATGATTCAGTAGTTTCTTCTGTTGTTGTTGCGAATGGTTCAACATTTGGTCCGGTTGATGGAGAAGATGTTGTCGAACTTGACATCGATGTACTTGATTCAGACGTCGATGATTCAGTAGTTTCTTCTGTTGTTGTTGCGAATGGTTCAACATTTGGTCCGGTTGATGGAGAAGATGTTGTCGAACTTGACATCGATGTACTTGGTTCAGACGTCGATGATTCAGTAGTTTCTTCTGTTGTTGTTGCGAATGGTTCAACATTTGGTCCGGTTGATGGAGAAGATGTTGTCGAACTTGACATCGATGTACTTGGTTCAGACGTCGATGATTCAGTAGTTTCTTCTGTTGTTGTTGCGAATGGTTCAACATTTGGTCCGGTTGATGGAGAAGATGTTGTCGAACTTGACATCGATGTACTTGGTTCAGACGTCGATGATTCAGTAGTTTCTTCGGTTGTTGTTGCAAATGGTTCAACATTTGGCCCGGTTGATGAAGGTATTGTTGTCGAACTTGACATCGATGTACTTGGTTCAGAAGTTGATGATTCAGTAGTTTCTTTTGTTGTTGTTGCGAATGGTTCAACATTTGGTCCGGTTGATGGGGAAGATGTTGTCGAACTTGACATCGATGTACTTGGTTCAGACGTCGATGATTGAGTAGTTTCTTCTGTTGTTGTTGCGAATGGTTCAACATTTGGTCCGGTTGATGGAGAAGATGTTGTCGAACTTGACATCGATGTACTTGGTTCAGACGTCGATGATTCAGTAGTTTCTTCTGTTGTTGTTGCGAATGGTTCAACATTTGGTCCGGTTGATGGAGAAGATGTTGTCGAACTTGACATCGATGTACTTGGTTCAGACGTCGATGATTCAGTAGTTTCTTCTGTTGTTGTTGCGAATGGTTCAACATTTGGTCCGGTTGATGGAGAAGATGTTGTCGAACTTGACATCGATGTACTTGGTTCAGACGTCGATGATTCAGTAGTTTCTTCTGTTGTTGTTGCGAATGGTTCAACATTTGGTCCGGTTGATGGAGAAGATGTTGTCGAACTTGACATCGATGTACTTGGTTCAGACGTCGATGATTCAGTAGTTTCTTCTGTTGTTGTTGCGAATGGTTCAACATTTGGTCCGGTTGATGGAGAAGATGTTGTCGAACTTGACATCGATGTACTTGGTTCAGACGTCGATGATTCAGTAGTTTCTTCTGTTGTTGTTGCGAATGGTTCAACATTTGGTCCGGTTGATGGAGAAGATGTTGTCGAACTTGACATCGATGTACTTGATTCAGACGTCGATGATTCAGTAGTTTCTTCTGTTGTTGTTGCGAATGGTTCAACATTTGGTCCGGTTGATGGAGAAGATGTTGTCGAACTTGACATCGATGTACTTGGTTCAGACGTCGATGATTCAGTAGTTTCTTCTGTTGTTGTTGCGAATGGTTCAACATTTGGTCCGGTTGATGGAGAAGATGTTGTCGAACTTGACATCGATGTACTTGGTTCAGACGTCGATGATTCAGTAGTTTCTTCTGTTGTTGTTGCGAATGGTTCAACATTTGGTCCGGTTGATGGAGAAGATGTTGTCGAACTTGACATCGATGTACTTGGTTCAGACGTCGATGATTCAGTAGTTTCTTCGGTTGTTGTTGCAAATGGTTCAACATTTGGCCCGGTTGATGAAGGTATTGTTGTCGAACTTGACATCGATGTACTTGGTTCAGAAGTTGATGATTCAGTAGTTTCTTTTGTTGTTGTTGCGAATGGTTCAACATTTGGTCCGGTTGATGGGGAAGATGTTGTCGAACTTGACATCGATGTACTTGGTTCAGACGTCGATGATTGAGTAGTTTCTTCTGTTGTTGTTGCGAATGGTTCAACATTTGGTCCGGTTGATGGAGAAGATGTTGTCGAACTTGACATCGATGTACTTGGTTCAGACGTCGATGATTCAGTAGTTTCTTCTGTTGTTGTTGCGAATGGTTCAACATTTGGTCCGGTTGATGGAGAAGATGTTGTCGAACTTGACATCGATGTACTTGGTTCAGACGTCGATGATTCAGTAGTTTCTTCTGTTGTTGTTGCGAATGGTTCAACATTTGGTCCGGTTGATGGAGAAGATGTTGTCGAACTTGACATCGATGTACTTGGTTCAGACGTCGATGATTCAGTAGTTTCTTCTGTTGTTGTTGCGAATGGTTCAACATTTGGTCCGGTTGATGGAGAAGATGTTGTCGAACTTGACATCGATGTACTTGGTTCAGACGTCGATGATTCTGTAGTTTCTTCGGTTGTTGTTGCAAATGGTTCAACATGTGGCCCGGTTGATGAAGGCATTGTTGTCGAACTTGACATCGATGTACTTGGTTCAGAAGTTGATGATTCAGTAGTTTCTTCTGTTGTTGTTGCGAATGGTTCAACATTTGGTCCGGTTGATGGAGAAGATGTTGTCGAACTTGACATCGATGTACTTGGTTCAGACGTCGATGATTCAGTAGTTTCTTCTGTTGTTGTTGCGAATGGTTCAACATTTGGTCCGGTTGATGGAGAAGATGTTGTCGAACTTGACATCGATGTACTTGGTTCAGACGTCGATGATTCAGTAGTTTCTTCTGTTGTTGTTGCGAATGGTTCAACATTTGGTCCGGTTGATGGAGAAGATGTTGTCGAACTTGACATCGATGTACTTGGTTCAGACGTCGATGATTCAGTAGTTTTTTCGGTTGTTGTTGCAAATGGTTCAACATTTGGCCCGGTTGATGAAGGCATTGTTGTCGAACTTGACATCGATGTACTTGGTTCAGAAGTTGATGATTCAGTAGTTTCTTCGGTTGTTGTTGCAAATGGTTCAACATTTGGCCCGGTTGATGAAGGCATTGTTGTCGAACTTGACATCGATGTACTTGGTTCAGAAGTTGATGATTCAGTAGTTTCTTCTGTTGTTGTTGCGAATGGTTCAACAT
Source organism: Caenorhabditis sp. 8 KK-2011 (assembly GCA_963572245.1). NCBI lineage: Eukaryota > Metazoa > Nematoda > Chromadorea > Rhabditida > Rhabditidae > Caenorhabditis > Caenorhabditis sp. 8 KK-2011. The sequence continues at coordinate 3,159,268 of OY751548.1, forward strand.
TTGGTCCGGTTGATGGAGAAGATGTTGTCGAACTTGACATCGATGTACTTGGTTCAGACGTCGATGATTCAGTAGTTTCTTCTGTTGTTGTTGCGAATGGTTCAACATTTGGTCCGGTTGATGGAGAAGATGTTGTCGAACTTGACATCGATGTACTTGGTTCAGACGTCGATGATTCTGTAGTTTCTTCGGTTGTTGTTGCAAATGGTTCAACATGTGGCCCGGTTGATGAAGGCATTGTTGTCGAACTTGACATCGATGTACTTGGTTCAGAAGTTGATGATTCAGTAGTTTCTTCGGTTGTTGTTGCAAATGGTTCAACATTTGGCCCGGTTGATGAAGGCATTGTTGTCGAACTTGACATCGATGTACTTGGTTCAGAAGTTGATGATTCAGTAGTTTCTTCTGTTGTTGTTGCGAATGGTTCAACATTTGGTCCGGTTGATGGAGAAGATGTTTTCGAACTTGACATCGATGTACTTGGTTCAGACGTCGATGATTCAGTAGTTTCTTCTGTTGTTGTTGCGAATGGTTCAACATTTGGTCCGGTTGATGGAGAAGATGTTGTCGAACTTGACATCGATGTACTTGGTTCAGACGTCGATGATTCAGTAGTTTCTTCTGTTGTTGTTGCGAATGGTTCAACATTTGGTCCGGTTGATGGAGAAGATGTTGTCGAACTTGACATCGATGTACTTGGTTCAGACGTCGATGATTCAGTAGTTTCTTCGGTTGTTGTTGCAAATGGTTCAACATTTGGCCCGGTTGATGAAGGCATTGTTGTCGAACTTGACATCGATGTACTTGGTTCAGAAGTTGATGATTCAGTAGTTTCTTCTGTTGTTGTTGCGAATGGTTCAACATTTGGTCCGGTTGATGGAGAAGATGTTGTCGAACTTGACATCGATGTACTTGGTTCAGACGTCGATGATTCAGTAGTTTCTTCTGTTGTTGTTGCGAATGGTTCAACATTTGGTCCGGTTGATGGAGAAGATGTTGTCGAACTTGACATCGATGTACTTGGTTCAGACGTCGATGATTCAGTAGTTTCTTCGGTTGTTGTTGCAAATGGTTCAACATTTGGCCCGGTTGATGAAGGCATTGTTGTCGAACTTGACATCGATGTACTTGGTTCAGAAGTTGATGATTCAGTAGTTTCTTCTGTTGTTGTTGCGAATGGTTCAACATTTGGTCCGGTTGATGGAGAAGATGTTGTCGAACTTGACATCGATGTACTTGGTTCAGACGTCGATGATTCAGTAGTTTCTTCTGTTGTTGTTGCGAATGGTTCAACATTTGGTCCGGTTGATGGAGAAGATGTTGTCGAACTTGACATCGATGTACTTGGTTCAGACGTCGATGATTCAGTAGTTTCTTCTGTTGTTGTTGCGAATGGTTCAACATTTGGTCCGGTTGATGGAGAAGATGTTGTCGAACTTGACATCGATGTACTTGGTTCAGACGTCGATGATTCAGTAGTTTCTTCGGTTGTTGTTGCAAATGGTTCAACATTTGGCCCGGTTGATGAAGGCATTGTTGTCGAACTTGACATCGATGTACTTGGTTCAGAAGTTGATGATTCAGTAGTTTCTTCTGTTGTTGTTGCGAATGGTTCAACATTTGGTCCGGTTGATGGAGAAGATGTTTTCGAACTTGACATCGATGTACTTGGTTCAGACGTCGATGATTCAGTAGTTTCTTCTGTTGTTGTTGCGAATGGTTCAACATTTGGTCCGGTTGATGGAGAAGATGTTGTCGAACTTGACATCGATGTACTTGGTTCAGACGTCGATGATTGAGTAGTTTCTTCTGTTGTTGTTGCGAATGGTTCAACATTTGGTCCGGTTGATGGAGAAGATGTTGTCGAACTTGACATCGATGTACTTGGTTCAGACGTCGATGATTCAGTAGTTTCTTCTGTTGTTGTTGCGAATGGTTCAACATTTGGTCCGGTTGATGGAGAAGATGTTGTCGAACTTGACATCGATGTACTTGGTTCAGAAGTCGATGATTCAGTAGTTTCTTCTGTTGTTGTTGCGAATGGTTCAACTGTGGTTGTTTCAAATGGTTCGCCACTCGATTCAGTTGTGTAGCTGCCTCTTTCTGTTGAAGTGGTTGATTCGGAATGAGAACCTTCTGGTGTACTCCCATCTATTGGTTCGCCACTTGATTCAGTTGTGTAACTGTTGCTCTGTGTTGAAGTGGTTGGTTCGGAACTGTCGTCCACTGGTGTAGTTTTTGTCTCGTATTGTTCGCCACTCGATTCAGTAGTTGAAACTTCCGTCCTCGTTGTGTCAGAAAGCATTGTACTTCCAAAGTTGCTACTGGTTGTTGTAACTACAGATTTTCGAGAAGTTGGTTCTTCTGCTGAACTCTCTGTCGTGTAAAGATCTAACGCGGAAACCGTTCCATCATTCGAAACCGTTGTTGAGGAATCTGTCGCTGTTTCGAGAACCGCACCACCTAGTACGGGGTTCTCGTGTTGCACAGATTTAGCTATTGAAATATTTGATAAAGTTATATTAAAAAACTCGCCTCCTGTGTCACTTTGTATTTGTGGCGTGCTCGATGAAGATGGTTCTTAAAAGTGGTTTCATTTTTTTTTTGACTAGAACGAACAAATCCTCACCGATTGTTGTTGTTGTTGTGTTTGGAGCAGTGGTTTCTTCAGTACAACTGTCATCATTGTAGTCTTCCTCACAAGATTCGTCAGAATTATCTGTAATGAGAAAATATGTGATCAGAAATAACATTTCTTATCGTCAACTTGATTTTCACGTATTTTTTTATGATGAAAATAATACGTGAAAATTCAGTTTGTTTTTACCTTCATCAGTATCGCAGCTCTCATCATTTCCATTTTGATTATTGTAATCGTCTTCACACGAATCAGTAACGTCTTCTTCATCACTCACCGAACCTGAAATCATAACATTTGACCAAATCATAACATATCCTTACTTGAATCTTGATCTTCAATTTGAAAATCAAAGTATCTTTGCCTAGCATTAACGATTGTGGAACAATGATTAAAAACAAGAAGGAACAAACAAACAGATATTATAGTTCTCATTATTTAATTCGTTCAATTTTCGCCAAAAAGCACTTTTATATCGTAATTCTTTGATCATTAAAATATTATGATCAACGTGTTTTTATTCGTTTTTTTGCCGTGCTTTTTTCGATCTGATGAACATGGAATACCGAAACATTCGAAATTTTTTCAACGCAGAAATATATGAAAAATGGGAAATCCTAAAAATCTTGAGGAAAGAATTTTTTGTTATTGGGTCCATTTATGTTGAGCTGATTTATGTTGATATTTGAGATAATTGTGGACAAAAAACTTAAAATTGTACCCCTAGTAGGTGCAGCTTCTATCAAAAGTTAAAAAAAAGGTAAAAAACGGTCTGAAATTGAACACAACCGTACTATTGATGAGTGCAACGACGAAACAAAAAAAACAAGAAGAAAAAGCAATCAGAACGAACGAAAAAAGAAAGAAAGAAAACAATATTGGGAAACTAAAAAAAAGGTGAAGAATGAATGAACGAATGAGCACAGGAAGGCACATTGACTGTCGACTCCGCCCACTTTTTGTACGCGGCGTGGGTGAGAAAAATGTGCGGGCTCTCTAACATGAAAAGAAACCGTGCCAGTACCTCATTTCTCTGTCACTCTCTTCATTCTCTTTGCTCAGTTTCTTAATATAGTTGTCTTTCTTTATTAGCGCGTATTTTTTTTAAAATTTTTTCTTCTTGTTACATTTGTTTCGTTCTTGCACTTATTGAATGGTACGGTTGCCCTCAATTTCAGTGATCAAAAAAATCAAAACAGTTTTGTCCTAACAAAGTTTTGAAAAATAAGAATGTACTGAAAGTATTTAACGTCTTTTACTTCACTTAGCATATTTCAGTTGCTCAGTTTCCATCTATGAACTTTTAAAAATTATTCGTGATAAGTAAAATTGATTTTGTGACCTTCTCTCTGGATTTCTCATTTCTTAATTTTTTTTTCGGTTTAGGCCACATCCAAAAAAACTGTGTCTTGTTCAGGAAAAATGTGCAAACAGTGAGATAAAAATACACAACGTGTACTTCGTTTTTCTTATTTAAAATATTGCATTTTCAAAAAATGTTCAAAAAAATAAATTAATATTAATATTAAATTAAATTGTCTGGAAGAACTACAAAATTATTCCTCGTGACAGGATATTTCATAAGAACGTGTTGCACCTTTGAATTGTATTACTGTTTGTATTTTTTTCTCTTTTTTTGTTGTTTTGTTTTTCAACTCATTTTTATCAATTTTCAACATTCTCTCAACTAACAAGGAGAAAGAGAGAGAGAAAGTGGAAAAAAGATAGTTAGAGAGTGTAATCGTTTTTTTTTCACATTGCTCGCAAACGCACAAACACAGCATTTCTCTGTGTGTTTTTTCTTCCTCTCACATCTAACTTTGCGTCTCTGTTTCTCTAATTCTCTTGCAGTTTAGTCGTCTCTCATCATTCCATATGTTGTCTTCTCGATTTCTCTTTAGTCGTTCGCGCATTTTTTCGCCATTTTCTATTCTTTTCTTGGATAAAATAAATGAATACACTTGTTTTCTCCAAAAACTTTTCTGTTTATTTTCAAAATTTCCGTTTGATGAACTATCAAACGTAACGTTTTGTCGAAAGAAAACTGTTATTTTTTCAGCTGCAAAGTGATTCTCATCGAATTTTGTCATTTTCACAAAAGCCACGGAGAAGATGAGCAGTTCGGAACGGCAAAGAGAAGATATGTAAGTACTTTTTTGATTGAAAACTTGTCAAAAATGTCACGAGAAATATCGATTTTTGGGGTTGGTTTATAAACAAAAAACAACACTGTGGTGAATCCAATTTCTGTTTCTCATTTGGGTTCGAATGCTCATACATTCTTTTTAATTACTTTTTTTTGTTCCTAGAATACAGCTGAAAAAGAGATGACGCAGAATTTCGAAACAAGTATTTTATTTTGAAAATTAAATATCAAGAATTAAATTTCTTCAAATTTTTAAGAAAATGAGCTAATAAAAAGCAAAAAGTTAGATTGAATTTAAAAACAATTTTTTTTCAAAGTTATCGAAAAAACATTTTAAAATATTGAATATTTTATTAAAAAGTGTAAAAAAGTGTGAATTAAAAAAAATGAAATTTTATGAAAAAAACTATGGTGGAAATCACTAAAAAAAGTTTGTAACTATAAAGCTAAATTTTTTTCCAGCTTTCTTTAAATAAAATTAATGTTTCAACTTTCAAAATAATCCCTATCCTGGGCTGAGAGGGTGTCGAAATTTCACTGGAAAACAAAGCCCGAAAAAACGAAAAAACAGGAAAAGTTTGCTGAAAATGACGAAAATTTTAAGGAAATTCACTATTCTTTAATTTTCGTGACGTGACCTATAAATTTGTGATGGCCCAGTTTATCCCATAATTTTTTCCAGTAATCGGGGAATCGCCGAATACCTTCAAATGAACGGCTACGCCGAAACATTCTCAATGTTTCTAAAAGAGTCAAGCCTCAGCGAGAACGACATCAAAATCGGCGGCGGTATTCTCGAGAAAAAATGGACGACAGTATTGCGACTTCAGCGAAAAGTCAACGATCTCGAAACGAAATTGCAAGAAGCACAACAGGAGATCAATCACGGTGCTCCGACTCGCGACAAACGACAGGCGTCGGATTGGATTCCGCGACCGCCCGAAACGCAAAAATTGATCGGGCATCGTTCGCCGGTGACGCGCGTCATCTTTCATCCACTTTGGACTGTGATGGCGAGTTGTTCGGAAGATGCGACGATTAAGATTTGGGATTATGAGACGGGCCAATTGGAGAGAACTTTAAAGGGACATACCGATGCGGTTAATGATATTGCACTTGATGCGGCTGGAAAACAATTAGGTGAGATTTTATCAATCTCTTTAGGCAGTTTCACTAAAATTTCACAAAGTTTTTCTCAAAAATTTTTTCAGTTTCCTGCTCCACCGATTTAACCATCAAAGTTTGGGATTTCGGCCAAACGTACGATTGTTTGAAATCATTAAAGGGACACGAGCACACCGTATCATCGGTCACATTTGTGCCAAATGGAGATTTCGTTTTGTCAGCGAGTAGAGATCATACCATCAAAATGTGGGATGTGAGTTTTTTCATATTTTTTTGTTGAAAAAAATTGGATCTATTTTTCATCTGTTCGAGACGGGTTTTCACAAAAAAGTTCAATTTTTTTTAGAAAATCTCACCTTCGGAATTTTTATGGAAAGACTGAAAATAATTTTTCGAAAAAATCTGGATAAAAGTTTGGTATGAAAATAAACGCCTTCGGTTTTTTGCCAAAAAATCTAAAAATTTTCTATAATTTTTTTCTCAAAAATTTATGAATCAAAAGGTTTAGGCATACCTGGCTCAGGTGGGGAAAAAGTACCGTGTCATATTTTTCGCAGGACTTTTCACAGCGAAATTTTTGAAATTTTTTACCCTTTTTAAGCTATTTTCTTCCTGTTTTTGTCGCGATTTACAGTGTCAGAAATGTTTTTTTTCATACACATTGACAAAAATTTTGAGATTTTTTGGTACCCATACCTCGGCCAAAAACGTGAAAATTGTTATCTTCAAAATGTGTCCCGTGATTTTTTCGCACAACATTTTTTGAAAAGTTTTGTACTGTCTGAATTACTGTATGAATTTTGTGTTTTGAAATTGTGCCGCGTGAATATCCACGTTTTCGCCGAGGTATGTTGGTACCCCTCTAAAAATGTTCACGATTTCTTGGCAAGCCCAAATTTCATGATTTTTAATCTTTGATTTTGTCTTCATAAAATCAACCCGAAATAAAATTGTTTTTCAGATTTCAACCGGCTATTCAGTATTCACATTCCGCGGTCACAACGATTGGGTTCGAATGATTCGCATCTCACCGGACGGAACTCTTTTCGCCACAGCCAGCAACGATCAGACAGTTCGAGTCTGGTCGATTGCGACAAAATCCGAAAAACTTGTGCTCAGAGATCATGAGCACGCAGTCGAATGTATTGAATGGGCACCCGAAACCGCTTACGCAAATGTTACTGGAAAACGTAAGTTTTTTTTGGAATTTCTGGAAAGTGTTTGTAAAATTTGAAAATACGCAAAACCATCTTAAATAAATTAAAATAATGAATTTACAATGAAAATTTATTGCTTTTTTCTCAAGTAATTTGAGTCTGAAAATCTCAGTTTGGAAGAGTTTTAAAAAACTTGGGAGGGGAAAAAAATTAATGTAAGATTTTTTGTCAATAATTCACTGTGACATTTTTCAAGAAAAATGTATAGACCACGTCACGAAAGTTTAAAAACTTTGATTTTCCTTCAAACTTGACATTTTTCCTAGTTTTTTTTTCGTCATTCACAGTAAAAAAATGTTAAGAAAAATTTTGGTACCATTCTGGGTCAGGTATTTAAAAAGTGAAAAATTTGGGGTCGAAATTGAAGTTTTTATATTTTGTTTTCCAATCCGACAGAAATATTTTCATGCCTATAAAATTGAGACATTTCTCATTGATAAACCTTCAACTTTCCTCAAAAAAACAATAATTTTTTGTTGATTCAGAACCCGAAGGCAACTCGACACACATTCTATTCAGTGGATCACGCGATCGAACAATCAAAGCGTGGAACATCTCAACAGGCGACGTCGTTTTCACCCTTCAAGCACACGAGAATTGGGTGCGCGGATTGTCATTCCACCCGAAAGGCAAATATTTGGTATCAGTTGGCGATGACAAAACAATGAGGATATGGGAATTGGCACAGCAGAGATGTATGAAAACTATTGAAGCACACGATCATTTTGTTTCCACTGTTGGTGAGTTTGAAGAACAAAAAATATTGTACCTTCGAAGGAACATGTCAAAAAGACAACTCAATTTTTCCAGCATTCCACCAATCAGCCCCCTTCGTCACCACAGGAAGTGTGGATCTTTCATGTAAAGTGTGGGAATGTCGCTAATATCTCGCAGTTTGAACACTTTCCTATGCCGTTCAGAGCTTTTCGCCCCGCCCCTTTTTGCATCATTTTGGTTGTGATTCCCTCTCCCTCTTTAGGTTCACCATTCTTGACCCTGGTGGTTGACACTAGACTCTTCATCTTCTCTTTGTGCAATTCTCTTTTTGCATCAATTTTTGTAAAGTGTATCTGTTTTTTTGTGTTTGTGGTCTTTGTATAATTTAGAGCATTTTAATTCTATCGATTTTCTATCCTCTCTCTGTATCCTGTGAATAAACATATTTCATGCTTTTTTTTGAGCGTCGTCAGAAAAATGTTTTCATTGTTGTTGAGTGGTTAGAATTAAATAGAAATCCCGATAGAAATATATATGTATATACACTAGTAGCTGCTAGATGATGGCAATTAATGTTCCAAAATTCTCAAGTTTCCTGATACAATCTTGTTTTCGAGGATCGATCCTGGTGGAATATCGATACGTTCACCATGATTGGCAATTATGATTACAGTACCCTGCAAAAAAAAACTGATTTTTCAGAAAAACCCAGGAAAAGAACTCACTCTCAACGAAACATCCTTTCCGAACCAAACATCTCCCGACACGGTCAAATGATCCAATTCCAACAAATCGGGCGATCCGTTGAATCGTGCCAGGTAGTCTTTGACTTTGTCGAAGCTCGATCCGAGTTTCACCAACGGCGTAGTCGGGAATGAGCGCTGATGCGATAGTGTCAGACTGCCGTTGTCAATATCGTAGAGATTCGACATGAGCAGCAGAAGATCCGACGTCTTTTTGACGGGCAAGAAGCGAGCACGCGGCACGTTGATGCCGACAGCTCCGCGGAACGATTTGATGGCCGCGCCGGCGGCTGTTTCGAGTTGGATCACGTCCAAACCACGATCCAAGTGTTTTGGATTTACGATTACCTGGAAAATTTCAACATTTTTCAAATGGATTCCGACTTTTTGAAAAAATTCCGGGAGTTATGAGAAAAAAATTCCGAAAATGGTGGGAAATTTTCGGTTCCGCCAAAAGCCTGACCCAGTTCGTTTTTCGGATTTTTCTCAAAAAAAAATATTTAATGAAAAATTATTGTCAATCCGGTCAGATCATCCAACGGAAAAAGTGATCTACCACAAAAAATCGATGAAAGAGCATGTAAAAATGAGAGATTCAGACGGTAGATCAATTTCTCATTGGATGATCTGGCTGGATTGACAATACGAGTTAGAACATATTTGGGACGTTTCGAAACCGCATGAATAAAGAAAATATCGAAGTATGTCTAATAAACAACGTTTATGTTTTCAACAAATGTGTGTACCGACATCCCACTGGATACGTCATTTAGTAAGACAAACAAACATTTCTTCCTCCTTTTCCTTGAAATTTTATGCGGTTTCGAAACGCCCCGGAGCCGAAAAAAGACGGAAACTTTGATATTCTTTGTGAAATTCAAAATTTCAGTGTTTTTTGTTTTGGTGCGCAATTTCTCGAAAAATGTGAAAAGATTTTTTCAGAGTTGTCAGCGAAAAAATACTAATTTTTTAAAATTATTTCAGTCTTTTCATAAAACCTCTTTTTCACCCAGAAAATTTTGAAAAAAAAAAGTAGAAAGTTACCTCCATTTCCAACTGATTCTCCTTGACAACCCTCTTCATCGCGTCCAACTTCGCCCACAAATTGTTGGTGTTGAAAATGCGGAATTTGCTGACCGACTTGAACTCGTCGACATAGTCTTTGGGCACCTGCGCAATTTCGAGCAACATCAATCGTCCCTCGTACTGAATCAGTGTTCCTCCCTTCACGTCGGCTCTCGTCTTGTTCGTCACCTCCATCAGGAATTCGGGTTGAACGGCGGCGCCTTGTTGTTGTGGGTTGAGGACAAAGTTGAGAATTTGCAAGTCGACAGTGGCTCCCATGTTGTCAATGTTCGACAAGAAGCAATATTCTTTGCCCTCGGCAATGAATTTGTCCAAAAGGCCCGAATTGTGGAAGGCCTCGTAGAAGTTGCCGTGGCCAGGTGGGTACCAGCACTCGTTGTCCTCTCCTTCCAGACTGTTGACAATTGGCATGAGAGTTTCACGATTGATTCGTGGATATTGAGATTGTTGGAATGTGTGCACATTTACCTGCAACATGCGTTTTCAGATTCTTGAGTCTCTTGACTTTTTTCAAAACGTCTCTGAATTTTCAGAAACAAGATTTCCGCTTTTGAAGCCAGGGGTGAGACTGTAGCCCAGAGCCTGGCCCGAAAATAACGGGCGCGGCCAGCAAAAAGGAAAAGACCGACCACTATTGAACATCTGTTTTTCAGAGCTGGGAATAGAAATTTTTGAAAAAGTTTTGGGAACCATTTCTACATTTATATGAGATGTGCAACGTAGAAAAAAATGCAAAAAAAAATTGGAAAAAAACTGTGCGACGTGACCTTATTTTTTCCAAAATCAATTTGGTTTTTTCAAATTCCAAATTAGATTTTTCAGAATTTAGTTCTTTTTAAAATTGCTCAAAATTTTTTCTTATTTTTCGTGACCCTAACATTTCATTTTTTGATCCAATTCAAAAATCCAAACGAACCTTAACATTAGCGTACTTTTTGAGAACCTTCTCCGTATCTTCATTAGTATTGAACGAGTTCATTAGTACCAACGGAACATCGACTCCATAAGTCTTGTTCAACGTCTGAATTTGTTGCATCGTCAAATCGAGAAACGTCAAATCATTTCGAACAGATATCACCGATTTTGGACCCTTACAACCCATCGATGTTCCCAATCCTCCATTCAATTTGACGACGACCAACTTGTTGAGTTGAGCCGCAATCAGCTCACGATCAACCACCGGGGTTAGCTGCAAAAATAAATATTTATGGGCTTATTCACAAGAAAAAAAATAATGTAAAAAAACAATAAAAAACACAAACAGTTTATGCGATGTGCAAAGTAAGGAGAAATGCAAAAAATCTGCAAAAAATATCGCGCAAAGTAAAAGTGATTTTTCCTGATATTTGAGGAATGGAACATTTTATTCCAAAAATAATTATGGGAAAGTTTGTAAAATTGAAAGAAAGTCATATTCCAACATGCTGATTTTCAAATTTCTCGGAAAAAATACTGTTTTTTTCAATTCCCATTTTTTGCCAATTTTTTGCCCGTTTTTTACTTTGCACATCGCATTATTCACCTAATGTCGAAAAATGTCGAAACCCCCCCCCCCCTTTTCGACGTTTTTCGACATACTTTTACACACAAATGAGGTGAATAACCAATTTTTGTTTTTTATTGTTTTTTTTACATTATTTTTTTCTTCTGAATATGCCAATTATTGAATTCAAAAAAATTGGGTGGCCGTGGCCTAGTACACGACTTGTCGACACCTAGGCCATTCTAATTTTTTATTATTTTTTCTCAAAAAATCGACTTTTGTGTCAAATTGCAGTCCTTACAGACGCTGAGATCAAAAAATAATCTCTTAAAACCCGCCAATTTTATGTTCTCTGCTTATCTTGCAATTATTGTTTTTTATATCGCAATGTGTTCTCTGACTTATGTGGAAAAAGATAACAAACAATGATGCAAAACACGAGAAACTCACTGTTTTGTATGGCCGAATCGATCCTTCTGGCAGTGGTTCAATTTTTTGCCATTCGACAGTTGGTTTGGCGCGCAAAAAACGTGCGAAGAGGTTGCGGAAACCTGACAGCTCGGTGCGATTGTGATCCAATTTCTCATCGCTGGATGTTGAAAGGAGTTTGGCAAGTTCGCCTTCGAGCGTGCCAAGAGTTTCGCGTTTTGTTGACGACTTCCATTCTTCTGAGCTCTGAACAAATACCGTTTGTAGGGGGTTAGAAAAAGTGAATTTTTGTTTTTTTGAAATTTTCAAAGTTGGCGACTGGCCAGAAAAATAATTTGAAATCACAAAACTTATGGTCTCGCCACGAACACACCAAAAATCGCAGGTGTTCGTGACGAGGCAATAAGCGCGCGAGTTTCGAGATTTGAAATTATTTTTTTTTGTTAGGTCGCCAATTTTTTTAACCTCTAAAATAACGCACATCGCTCTGCAGATACACTTCGAAAAATCGAATATTTTGGAAAAAAAACACAGGTTCGAGCAAGTACGCTCTATTGATAAACACTTCAAAAAAAGTTGATTTTTAAAATTGCTGAAATATTCTCTTTTTAGTCAAGCTCAAAGTGTCACAGGTACCAAAAACTCTAAGTTACTTCACTCTCAAAAATTTTAGCGTTTCTAAATCTCCCACCTCTTCTTGCTTATGATCAATAGAATGCAAACGATGAACTGGTTGTGGGACCATTATTACGTTCTAAACCCGATGAAAAATGAAACGTATGTTACGCTAGACGACGAAAAAATGAAACGAACAAAAACGGCGTAAAGGTAAACCGGATTGGATTGGAACAAGAAACAAGAAGAACAAGAAATAATTATGCTGCCAAGATAAAACCCACAAAAAAATGTGTCTTCGAGAGATATTTTTATATACACCCATTTTTTTCGATGATTTTTGATACCACGTGTCCACTACATCCTACAAAGAACCCATCAAAAAGTGAGAGAAAGAGAGAGAGAGACCAGGGTTATCAGGAGACACTTTAACAATAAGTCACAAAATGGGTTCGAAAAAAATCCGATTATAATGTGAAGACAAAAAAGTGTTTTGGTGATCACTTTTTCGTCTTTTTGCCAAATCTCATTGTCAATCTTCGAACCGGTTCGTCGTGTGGGGCCAGAAAACATCCAAAGATTTTTGCGATCGGAAGAATAGTCACACATTTTTTGTAGAAATTTTTGGAGGAAAAAAAATGAAATGAGTCATTGAAAAATATTTTTCTCAATGTCACGTTTGGAAAAAAAAACTTTTTTGGTACAAAAAAAAACAATTTTTTTTATAAAGTACAATTTTGAATTTTGAAAAAATGTGACTGAAAATTTCTCAAAATTCTTGTTCGGGTTTTTGTTGAATTTTTGACTATCCGTGATTTTCGGGCCAGGCTCTCGGGCTCAAAATTATTTCTAAACCAAAGTATGGAAATAAAACCCTGTTGTTGACGAAAACTTGTGAGCTATAATGTTCCTTTAGAGAAATGAGAAGTCTGGTCGGGTATTTTTTATGGCCCGAAAAATAAATAAGCCCGGAATTTTCGAACCAGGCTTCCGGGCTCAAAATAATTTTTACCACAAGATTTGAAAAATTCCCCTGTTGATGATAAATGTGCCTGGGTCTCATCACGAAAACTTGAGAACTCAGAAATTTTGCGGCCTAGAAACCCTCCCTCTTCCACCAACCTTCAAATTCTCTCGAAAGGGCAATAATTTCGACATTTTCGCAGAGCAAAACAATTTTCAAATAAAACACCGTTATCAGCTAACAAAATATATATATATGAATTTTATCGAATTTTTTTCCACAAATTTCGTTCAACAATAAAACGTCTAATAATATGAAAATATGATGATGTTTATAAATATTGAGAATTTTCGTCTATTTGAACACATGTTTCATTGATTTTTGCCGAAATTTTCGGGCCGGCCCGGGGGCCCAAAAAACTAACCTTGGTCATTTTTTCTCGCCAAAATCAATAGATGTTCGTATGTGGTTGTCTATCTAATCAGTGTGTGATCGAAATACACAACAAGTAGAAAAACACTACTCTATTTATTGTTCCGAAACGTGTCCCCAAACAAAACGCGAGAGACGCAGAGAAAAGAATAACAACTGACTCTTGAAATGATGGACAGAGACTTTAAAGTGCAAATAATCCACTCTTGGGTTTCTAGGCCGTTCTGGGCCAAAAAATTAGGCCATTCTTCAGATTCTGAGAAATTCAGAAATGAAACTTTTTGAGATATTTGAATTTCCAAGCCGAACTTTTTAAAAATAGAATCTTCTAGGCAAAATTTAATGGAACCTAAGTTCTAGGCCGAAATCCTGATTCAAAAATCCAGGGCTCAAATTCTAGGCCGAGATTCCATGACCCGAATTTCTAGTCCCGAAATTTAAGGCCCAAGTTTCAGGGCTGAAATTCTAGGCCAAACTTCAGGCTTTTAAAAATTTCAGAGTTTCAGACTTCCGAGAAATTTCGAGCCATGTTCAATTTCAGGCCTATCCGGCTCGAAAATTGGGCTTCTAGGCCACATATCATTTTCTGGAGCAAAAATATATTTTCTCAATATTTTTGGAGCCCTTTATGCAAAGTATGAATTTAAATTTCCAGACCAACATGAAATTGAAAATAATTTTCAGGCCAACCCGACCCAAAAATTTTGGATCTCCAGGCCAATTTTCAGACTAAACCCGGCTACAAAATACGAAAAAAAAACTATTTTCGCGTCTCAAAAACTACAGTACCCAACAAACTTCAAAGAACAAAAAGGGCACAAAATACACCTAAACTACACTCAACAAAAAACATGTCATCATCATCATTTTCAATCTGATTTGATAAAAATGAAAAACACACAAAATACAAAACTTTTTCTACGAATTTTATGATGGTTCTTCGAGCCATATATACCCTCCGACCTGTTTATTTATTTGCTCTTTTTCGCCCCGTCTTGTCCCCCTTTAAAATCGTCATAAAAACAACATCACCTACGCAGACCTAACAAATTTTTGAACCTGAATGTTGACACAAAAAAGAAAGTGACGAGCACACGGTTTTGTACGAGATGTACATGGGTCAAATGATCAAAATATGTGTTTTAATCTTCAGGCACCGCGCAGAGGAAAGCAAGTTTTGAGAGCAGGGCTGTCGTTTGGGCCGCCCGCGGGCGCCCACAGCCCGCTTTATGCTGGCGCGGGCTCGCCCTGCCCGTCCGTTTTAACATTTAACAAGCGGGCATAGCCTGCCCAAGAAAAATATTTACTTGAAATGTGTTTCATTTCGTGGCCCTTACACGTCTACATCATATTTGACCCAGCAGGCAGTGACCGGTGCGTTTTTCATTTTTACCGCGGGCATCAAAAGCCCGTACTTTATTGATTGGGCGGGGGGGACCCAACCCGCCCTGCCCAAAACGACAGCCCTGTTTGAGAGTCAGCGAGACGCAGAGAAAAAGCGAAAGAAATTAGGTCACGTGTTTTATTAATTTCTGCCCACTCCCTCCAAATTGCTGTTTTCAGCGGGTTATTGTAGTTCACTAAACTACTGTATATTTGGATTTTTGGCAAAAATTTCGAGTTTGGAAAATGGATCGGAACATTTTCCAAACTCGTAAAAATATTGGAATTTCCGGGCTTCTCCAATTTATAAAAACTGCGTTGGGTTACTGTAGTTTTCCAAAAATCAACTATAACTTTCGTTTCACTACAAAATTCCATGTTTTGTCGTTTTGAATTTCGAACAAATCCAATTTTTTACGTGGTCAGAGTACTGTAGTTTGTCTATCTTTTTTTCACGAAACTAGAAAAAGGATGAAACGACTTTTCGAAGAGAAAATTTTGTACCTGATGTTCTGGTCAAAAATTGATCTTGGTAAAAAAAAGTGAAATTTGGTTTTTTCAGAAACTCAGAAATTTTTTGAACTACTTTTGAGATAGTGAGAGATGTCAGAGAAACGATGACAGAACAAACTCAAAAAATATTTAGAAAGTCATTGCAAACAAATTCCGGGTTATGTCATTCATCGTGTGTCTTTATTCCGCCCATTTTCAAAGAATTATATGTGTAGCAGATTTTTTTGTCAGATTTTTTTGTCTCCATTGATAATTTGAGCCATTGATTGATCAATCAATGGCTCAATTTATCATTGGAGCGCAATTTGATTTTGATTTTCTAGGCCACGTTTTAATTTTCTACTTCACGTTTATCCAAAAAAAATTAACAAATTTCAAGTAGATTTCTAGCCATTTTAAGTATTTTCTCAATAGACCGCACTTTCCTAGTTGAAGGTTTTTCAACCAAAAATTGATTATCTATTCTTTCAAAGTTTCAAAACCACGTAAATCCAAGATTTAAAGATTATCAATGGAGCACATTTGCAACATTTCGACAAAAATTAACGTTTTTCCACCAATTTTGACTTTTTTCAAAATACTTTTATCATTTTCTCAATAGAGCGTACATTCCCTTACCCATTAACTAACCTTAACCTCCAACTCGCTGACAACCGACACGCAGCTAATACTACCAAGTCGTTGAGCCATAATTTCTCTGAAGTTTAGCAATAAATTCGGAAAAATATTGAGAGAATCAAAAAATGAATCTTCCAACTCATCAAAGACTCAATTTGCGAAATAAAAAATTTCGCGCAAAAAGATCAAAAAAAGATTTCATAATTTTCTGCGGGTCTGGAGAGCACAACAACAAAAACAAATGAGGTGAGAGACGCAGAGAAACAAAAAAACGGACGGCTCTTATTTTTTTCATTTTCTGTGTTCTGCACGTTTCATCCGTTCAATCAAATACATCACAGCTTGGAAAACACTTGAAAAGTACTTTTTTTTTTGAAAAAAAATCAATAAATATAGGAAAAAAAGTGAATCTTTGGTAAATAAGTAAATTGTCGAGCAATATAGCACAGAGTGTGAGTTTTTTCTTGGGAAAGATGTTTTTGATTTTTTGGGTTACCGGAATAAATAAAAGTAAATAAGGACACCTAGATAAAATCATCGGGTAGAGAGAAAAAAAGTGCACTTTTTACATCAATTTTACATAATTTGCCGGGAAGAGACCAATTCGACCATCTGGACCTTTTCCTTTCCACCAACCACTGTCGACCTGCAAAAAATCTTGAAGTTTTTTCAAAAGAAAAATGAGAATTCTTGAGCATTTTCAAGATCGAATTAGGCTCATTTTAATTTCGACAAATTACAAACTTGTTTCAATTTTTCTCCTAGAGCTCCGCTTTCATGTATTTCGCCATTTTTTTTTCAGCTCAAAAACTCCTAACAAAAATTTTTTGTCAGATTTTTTCCAGAAAAAACAAACTTTCAAAAGTATTACCTGATCAATATCAGTAATAATATCATCAGGATCGAATGAAATTTCGGTATCATCGGCTGCCTGATAATCCCACAATGCCATCGCTTTCAAAGATTCTTCAATCGCCGGTGGAAAATCGTATTGATCGATGATCGGAGCAGCCGGTTTAGAGGTTATGTGGGAATCTGAAAATTTGAAATTTTGAAAATATTTTTTGGAGTAAAAGCTGTGAGGAAGAAAATCTCGTTTCAGCATTTTTCGAATAAAAATTATCTGATTCTCAGTTTTTCCAAATAAAAAACTTACACGTGTTATCATCCTCCAAAATAGGTGGTGGCATATCATATTGCGATGCAATATGTGCCGGAACTTCATTCCTCTTTTTTTGCACTGGAACTTCTTCTGGTTCAGGCACTGATGGAGGCGTGTCATATTGTGAACTATATTGACTTGGAACATAGGTTGGTGGGTTCGGTGTAGGAACAGAGTTGAATGATGGAGTTGGTTGTGGTTCGGGTTCCGGTTCAGATGGCGGTTCTTCGTAGACATCGTTGAAAGTTGGCGGAACGTGGGTTGGTAATGGAAGAGCAGCTGCAGGTGGAGATTGAACTAAAAATACATGGAATTTTAGATTTTATGGAATTTTTGATACGAAAGAGATGAAAATATTCCTGGCCTAAGAGAGGAAAAAGTGCCGTGACGTTTTTTTGGTCGAAAATTTACAGTGACATCTTCAAGAAGGTCACGCCACGAAAATTTAAAAAAAAAACTATGTTTTTCACTCCAATTTTTCTGGTTTTCCCATTTTTCGGTCGTCATTCACTATTTTTTTGTTGGAAAAGTCGAGACTACGTTTTTTGAAAATTCTGATATTTTTGTGGCAATATTCCAAAGTTTTTTCTAAAAAAAAAAACACTTACCAACAGCCTGCGGCTCATCGGGCACCCGATTCACAATTTCTTTCACCTCCTGATAACTCTTCGTTTCGACCGGTGGCCACTTTTTGGTGCCATTCGAGGGACTGACTGGTTTTTGTGGAACGGGGATTGATTCTGAAAATTTTAAAACTGGTCTAGGTCGAAATTCGGGAATTTTGGGAAAATTTCGGTTTTTTTTGGAAAAAATGTGCACGTTGATTTTGCTTTTCCTGAAAAAAAATGGCAACGTTTTTGATTTGAGAAAAAACCTGAGAAAAAAATCGAAATGAAGAAAAGATAAAAATCAATGAAACATTTTGCCAATTTTTGAAAAAAAAAGATAAAATTTCGGATCCGCGACATTTTGAAACCTCAAAACCTCGAAACCAGGTCAATCCGAAACCACATGAACTCCCAACGAAAAGAAAAAAGAGGCATTTTTTTGTCTTACTGCATGGCACATCCCGCGGGATGTCGGTACACTTATTCTTTGGAAGCGCGAGGAAAAACATTTCTTTTTTTTAAAAATATTTTTATGCGGTTTCGGAATGTCGCGGAGCCCAAATTTTAGTCTCAAAAAATTTCGATAAAAACCTCACCATTTTTCGTGTTAAACATCTCCTTGCGACTGCCCACAAGTCCTCCACTAATCACCACCGCCGGTTTTTTCTCCTCCACATTCTGCTCGTTCTTCTGCATTTGTTCATGAATATCATTGGTTGTTCGCTTCCGATCCTCATCAAATTGTCTCTGTCGTTCCTCGTTCGCTCTTTTCTCCTCGGCCTGTCTCGTTTTTTCTTCCTCGTTCATTTTGTTCCAGAATTCTTCTCTCGCCGACGTTTTCAATTCGACGTGCGGTTTGACCGGTTTATAAACAGATGACACCTTGTCCGGCTGATAATTTTCAGCTTGGCTGTGAATTTCAGCAGCGGTTCGTTTGCGATCCTCTTCGTATTGTTTTTGTTGTGCTTCACGAGATGCTTTCTCTTCTTCGACACGTCTAAAAATTGAGTTTTTTTAATAGATAAAATCATTATTAACTTGATTAATCGAAGTTACAGTTCTTAAAACATCTTACTTTGGAGTTTTTTTTTCGGTTGAAAAACCCTAGAAGAAATAAAATTTCCTCAACTCACCTTTTCTCTTCCTCATTCATTTTATTCCAAAATTCCTCTCTTGCCGATGTTTTCAATTCGACATGCGGTTTGACCGGTTTATATACAGATGTCACCTTTTCCGGCTGATAATTTTCAGCCTGACTTTGAATTACAGCAGCGGTTCTTTTCCTATCCTCTTCGTATTGTTTTTGTTGTGCTTCGCGGGTTGTTTTTTCTTCTTGGATTCGGCTGAAACTCAGAGATTTTCAGTGAAATTGAAGGTTCCAAAAAAAGCAGGAAAAATAATGTCAAATAAAACGTACCGTTTTTCCTCATCGTTCATCTTGTTCCAAAATTGATCTCTTGCTGATGAGCTCAATTCAACATGCGGTTTTGTCGGTTTGTAAACCGATTCAATTTTGTCCGGAAGCGAATATGTAGATTCAACCTATAAATAAACAGAGATTTGAATTTCGGGGGTTACTTATAAGAAGATATCAAAATTTCTCGAAAAAAAAATGTTAGAAATTCGAGGGAAAATCATAGTTTTTAAATTTTCGTGACGTGTCGACTTACATATTTTATTTTCCAAAAAAAATTCACGCTACTTCTTTCTCTTTTAGGTCAGACATAGTCGGGTCTAGTTTTTGACAACATAAAAACCGCGCCTACGCCCATCAGATTTATATCTGACCTTAGAGGACAAAAAAATACCGTGGATTTTTTTTTGGAAAAACTTACAGGTCACGCTACAAAAACCAAAAACTATGATTTTCTTCTAACTTTTTGACATTTTTTGTCAAATTTTTTTGTTTTTTTATAGAATTTTTTTTTCAAGACTTTTACAGTGACAAAACTTTTTGAGAAGTTTTGATACTCTTTCAGGTTTGTGAGAATTTCACTCAAATTCAAAAAATTTTTAAATTTAAAAAAAAACCCACATGAGCTGTCGTATTGGCCGCCGGCAATTTGCGAACTTCCTTCCTTATCACATCTGGTTCAACATCAATTTCACTTCTAGCGTGTAGCAAAATATGAACAGACTTCAGAAATCTTTTAAACTCTTCAGCGTGTTGGGTGGTCGATGCAAGTCGCAATGTTGGAACACCTTCGCCTTGCTAAACATAAAAATGGGAAATTTCAGAAAAATTGTTTGAAAAAACGAACCCAATGAACGAGGACAATTTTCGGAATAACATCGCTACTCAGTCTAACCGCAATAACTCCAAATTGAAGCTTTCCCGAGCTGAAACTTGTCGCAAAATCATCCAAACCGCCGGTTCCTTCTTCACCGACTCGAATTGTATTCGAATTTCCCTCGTAATCAAATATCACCCTGGAAAATAGTTTTTTCCAAACTGTTCTAAACATTTTTTTTTTGTTTTTATTGCAAAAATTCCGTGAAATCATTTTTTTTTTCAAAAATGAATTGATCAACAACAACAAAAATTGCATTATAGCTCATGTGCGCTCTAGCAAAACTGTTTTTTTTTTCATTGAAAATTATTCTAGATGAGTTTTTATTGAGTGTTGTCATAATTTTTAGTTTCAAAACAAGTTTTATCGAAAAAAAAGTAAAGTTTTTATTGAAATTTCACGGTGATATTTTTCAATAAAAGGTCACGTCACAAAAATTTTGAAACTATGATTTTCCTATTTCATTATTTTCAAAAACGTTTTTATTTCTCAGCCTCCGCCAAAACTTCGAATTCAAAAAAAACCCACCATCTATCACCATCCACCGAATCTGTTACATTTTTATAAGCCGCCTCAATTTGTTTCCCGTGTGCATTATAATTCAAAGTCATCTGAAAAAACTCGAAAATATTTATTATTTTATTCATAAATAAAGTAGGCAACTTTGCTCCATTGTGAAATAAAAAAAGAGAAGAAGATACAAGGACAAAAAAGCATTGGATGGAAAAAGGTGAGCAAATAAATACTAGAAACTATGATGTGAAAATGAATAGAAACATAAAAAGAGGAATAATATTGAGTAGCTTGGTAAATATCAGAGAAATTGGATTTTTGGGTGGGGAAAAATATGAAAGTCTGAAATTTTGAACTTTTTACAAGGATGAACTACTCTAAAAACTGGGTAAGAGGAGTTTTTGAAATTGAATAATATTAATTGATTATTATATAAATTTTTAAAAAGTCTTATCAAAAAAGTTGTGGCCAAACATTTGCGAGCACGTTTTTTACGACACAAATTTCGGGCCTAAACAAAAATCATCGAAAAAATTCCCGTTTAAAGTACCTTCCAGAACCCTAGAATCTTTTCAAATTTAAAAAAAAAAACAATAAACATCTTCAATGTTTTTTGTTGTTGACTGAATACTATTTAAATATGCGCAGGTATTTAAATAAGAGGAAAAGAGAGAACAAATTGCGGGCAGGTCACAATTTAGAGACACACACAACACACAAAAAAAGAAAAAAGAAAAGAGGATAAACCAAAATGAAAAATGAGGAGAAAACTGAGAATAGGAATAACTTTTTTTGGCGAAGAGAAACAAGAAAATTACAAACATTTCCGGGGTCAAAAAATGACACCAAAAATTTATCGTAATTTTGGAATTGAACACGAAACTATAGTCAGCTATAAAATGAACATTTTTCAGGAGAACATGGTCATAAAATAGGTTCCACAACTTTTTTGAAAAACAAAACTTAATTTATTTCTCTGACAAGGAAACTATTTGAAAAATATGGAAAATCTCGGGCCAGACTGAAATTTTTTGTTTTTCGGGTCGTCAAAAAATGCAAAAAGCCAAAAAACGTTTTAATTACAGACGTGACCTATATTCCAGTTCATTTTTCAAAAAAATGTCTTCTTTTTTGAAAAAAGAACGAACATTGAAGATAAAAAACCTGCCTTTTTGAACTAAAAATTTGTATTTTTTCTCTGGGTCTCTCTCTTGATTGACAATTTTTTCATAAATAGAAGGCTGTGAACTCCTGGAGTACCAGGAAAAACAAGAAAAATTTAAATTTTGAGATACATTATCTACTCTACCACCCATATTCTGGGTAAAAATAACAAAACCCCAAAAAAAAAAGAGAAAGAAAAAATGAGTCATTAAAAAAGCGGGAACACATGGATGACGCATCGGGTTGGTTTATAGTGGAACGGGCGCAGAAAAAAAACTAGCGAAAATACGAGAGAAAAAAAGAAAACGAGAAATAATAATAATAAAATCGAGAGAATGTTTGATGAATTAGATTGTTGAGATCGATGGGAACACTCGAAGAGACTTTTGAGAAAAACCCCCCATTTTCTTTGAAACATACCCGGGCCAAAAACGCGGAAATCTTTATTTTCAGTACGTCTTCTGATTTTTCATAAAACAGAACAAAATTTGGAAAGTTTTGCACTGTAAAATTGTGGAAGTCCGCGTTTTTACCAAGAAAAAGAACTCAGGTTTTTTTACTTGAAAATTTAAAAAATAATTTCCCGAAAAGTTCCGGAAAAATAAATCAATTGACACATCTCAGAAATTGTCTAAATTTGTCGCAGAAAAAAAAACGAACAGCCAATGTGAAGTGGATGGGATTTCGGGAACGGAAATACTTGAGAAATTCCGCACGGGACCCGCCCGAGCTCAAAACACAGAATTATCGCTGAAGAAACGATTGAGAGAGCATCTAAAATTAAAGGAACCATATTTTTTTCTGAAAAAATTTCACCGTTGTTTTTCTAATCAGCGGAATTTGTTTTCAATGATTTTTTCGCTAAATATTAAAAAGTTTGACTTTGAATGAAGAAAAAACTATTTTCTAAAAAAAATTTCAAAACTGACATTTCGAAAACGTGAACATTCAATAGTAAAAATAACGTGACCCTGAACTGCAAAAACTCATTTCTCTGATAAGTCAATTATAATTTCATAGCCAAAACTTTTGCGAAAAATATCCTCTTCTATTTTTTTCAACAAAACAAAAGAAGACAACTTTCCGGAAAATTTCATAAATTCGCACCGCAATTTCCACAAAAAATGACGTTTTCTGTGTATTTGTGTGTGAAAAAACACAAGAAAATTGTATCGAAAAGACAAGAATCAAAAATAAACATTGTGAGAGAGATTCACTTTTTTTTCTGCCGGCCCGGAAAAAGCAAATAAAACGACTTTTCGACGGTTGGAAATCATACAACAACAAAAAAGAATTAACAAATTTCCTGATCAGGGAAACAAATCAACGAGATCAATTTTTGGCAAAACTTTGAGGGGGCAATTTCTTTGTAGTCAAAAAAAAGTGCGCCGACAAAAACTTGGAAATTTCAAGAAAAAAACTCTTGTTGACAGCATTTTTGGAAAATGAAAAAAAAACACTTTTTCACAACAAAGAGCTTTTTTAGTCCGCCGACTTCACAGGAATTTTTTTTCAAGATATTAATCAGGTTCAAAACCACATAGCAAGTTTTTCACATGAAAAAAATGAATAAAACTTTATAATTCACAAAAATAACATACCTATTTCACACGTAAACACTTATTAGCACAAAAAAAACCAAAAAAATTAAATGGGAAAAAATCGAGTATTCAAAAAAGGGGAAAAATGAGATCATATTCATAAAAAATGACGATTTTCAGACATTCCATGTGCATTTTAGATAACTTGTTGGAACGAATCCTTCTTCTCCTTCTTCGTTATTTTCAGATATTCTGGAAAATTTCAAATGTTCAAATTTTATGTTTTGATTACCGAATCTCAGAAAGAATTTTTTTTTAATTTTTTCAGAAAAAAAATTATTTTAGAACGAAAAAAAATCCCAGAGGACGTTTAGAAAACATTTTTTACCTTCTAACTTTCATCCAACCATCTTTGTCATCTCCTCTCTCCAACAATATCACATTATCACCCTCGTTCACCGAAATCGTTCCATACGTTTTTCCCTCAAACTTATAAACCACAATTCCTCTTCCAAGTTCTCTTTTTTTCGCCGTCACTCTCGTTGTTGTTGTTGTCGTCTGACTCTGTCGCAGAGAACGAGTCCGGAATGGAGTTGAGATTACCGTTTTCGTTGTTCGAAGTGGTGAACTATTGGCTGATTTTGAGAGGAATCGCATTTCACTCGACAAATGTGCAATGCTATCAGATGTTCCGTCGCTGTACTGAAAATTTTCAATGGAAAACTATATTGTTTCAAAAAAAAAAACCTACCAATCCAGCTTCATCCAAAGTATTTGTTTTTGATGATATATTTGTCGAACATCCAGACATTGAACGTGTTGAATCGATCGTTGAATCTCGTCCACCAAATGAGTCAGTAAAGTCACCGGCTGAAATACGTTTCGCTCCAGTGATATGTTTGAAAAGTTTCAGTGAAGCATCGGTAAAGCTCTCAATGTGAATTTAGGCTTGATTTTTTTTACATTTTGGAAAACACTATTCCACTTTTTTCGTAGTGAAAAAAGAAAAAAGTTTGAGGAAGGTATTAAATAAACTCAAAAATATCCCTAAAGGTGTATTTTTAAAGCAGTGTTAGGAAGTTTTGTTGGAGAACTGTTACTAATTCAAAACTCGAAAATAATGGGGTCCATAAGATATGATGATTTTTGAATCTCCAGGGTACAAACATACATTCAATAATAGCCGCTTCCACATCACCACATAAAACTCTCAAAGTCTCGATGCGAATCGTCAATCTCTCAATTTCCTTGGCATGTTGCACCAGACTATCATTACAATCTGATGGATTTCCCAATTTCGGATTTTCCCGATAAGCAGTTTGTAGACGATTCAATCCTTCTCTGCCCTGTGTCGCTGTTTCGAGCTCTTTTTCTAGTTTTTTGATTTTTGCAGTCAGACAGCGAAGACGAACTTTGGGTGGGAGATCAGAGTATTCGTCGTCTTCCGAATTCGTCTGCAAAAAATAGTTGAATGTGGAAACTTTTTAAAACATTTGAAATCGAAGTGTAAGTTTTTTTTGCTCAGCCACACAGATCAAAATTTGCAAATTTCAATTTGTCTTAGCCTTTCCTACTTTCAAATACGTTTTTTTTCATACCTTTCCATCAACCCGTTCTTTTCCTCGGAACAATTGTCGAAAAGATCGCATTTTCATCGGTGAATCTTTTCTTTTATATATTGGCGACATGAATGCTTCTACTCGTTCTATGTAATCTGAAGCAAAACTTTTTGGAAATGAATATTTGAAAATTGATACCTAATGGTCTATTACAACCAATTTTCGGATCTCCTAAATCATCCAACTCGAAAGAAGAATTTCTATCAATTTTACTCCTGAAAAAAAAAAAACGATATAACTTGTTTGAAAGAAAATTGTATTCTTACTGAACAGTTTCCAAGATCATTGATGAATCACTCTCCGGATCAATGAAATCCGCAAATTTTTCTGATTTTCTCCAGCATTCTTCAACGCTTTTCTGACATTCTCGATCAATTTTCAGGCATTTTTTCAGTACTTCTTTTGTGTCTTCGATTCGTTCGTTATCGATTACCTGAAATCGGGGTCTTTTCAGCGTTTAGATATTTCACAAACTTTCAATCTGCAAAATATCATTGGCAGCAATTTGTCGAAATACTTGTTCTGTCCATAATTTGCACATTCGACTGCTTCATAGTATTCATTTTTCAACTTCTCGCATGTTTCCATCTTTTGTTCGGAAAAAGCTTGCGCTTTTTGCAGTTCAGTACGAGAAATATCCATGTTTTTATCAGCTTTTTGATATTTTTGATAAGCATTTTCGGCGTCTTTGAACGCCCGACTGAAAATTGGGTTATTATGGAAAAAATAAAATTGTTTTCTTACAAGTACAACTTCTTGGCTTTGAATAAATCATTAATAACGGTATCCAAATCATCATCAATTGTTGATAAGTCATGAATTGTGTTTTTTCTTGCACTTTTATGTTGAACACATTTCGAACTGATATATTCGAAGACATCTGCTCTCAAAGTTTCACTCACTGTCTACAAATACAAAATCAGTTTCAGCATTTGCACTTTCACTGTATCTTACATTATGATGATTTGCAATAAGTTCCATCTGTTGCATAAAATTATTGAAACTTTGTAGAAGCGTCGAATGTTTGACAATTCCATCATCTTCATATTTCTTTGTATATTTTCTTGACAGGGACCTGCAAATTAACAGATAATATTAGAAAAAAAAACAGAAAACAAAACCTGAGCTTATTTCCGTACTCTTCCTCTATAGCTGCACGTTCTTTTACAAAACCACCGACTTTTTCTAAAAACTCGATTCCTTTTAAAGTATACGCCGACAACGAGCCGGACTGCTCTTGCACACTGAACACTTTTGGCATTGGGATGGGGATCATATCTAGAAAAAACTATTTTGGAAGAAAAATCGCAGAAGAAAAAGAAAAGGAGACAAACATAGGTACTTAATTCACTCAGAAGGACACATTTACCATTAAATGGTCATCCACGTACGTGGAATTTTCACGTGAATCAAAAAATTTATGAATTCGAATCGACTTTTCCACACACACAAAATTTCTCTTCCATGTCGGTAGTTCGGCCATGGACGCGTTTTCTTTGAAGGCGCATGGTCTTTCGTCGTGAGACCATTTAACTACTGTAGCTGACATGTCATCAGTTTTTTTTTGTTGAGTTTCGGGTTTGGCCAATTGGCTGCGCTGTTTCAAGATTTCGCTTTTGTTTATGAGAATGTTCACCAGTGATGTCTTTTTCACGTTGTTTTAGCCTCCTGGCAAGAGTGGAAAATGAGAGAGAAAAACGCTGGAATGAAAGAAAAAGAAAAATTGTAAAGGGTCTGAAACAACATGCAAAAATGTCAGCCTGTCTATTGTGTATCTGTAACGCTAAAATTTATTTATTACATTATTTTGCTCGTTAAACAATCACGATAGGAAACCTTTTTATTTTGATAGCTCACTATATCGATCAAACAAATTCGAAAACCATGAGCGCTCGCGGAAGAGGTTCTGGAAGTAGTGGTGGCACCGATGGAGATCCAGAAGGTCGAAGGATGATGAAAACGATCCAGCCGGATCTTTTCACAAGACGACCAGGAGCCTGCAAGACCGGAAAAACAGGAGCACCAGTGGAGACACTCGTCAACTTCGTCCCAATCGACGTTGGCGAGGCTGACTACTTCATCTATCAATATCATGTGGAATTTGAACCTTCCGTCGATTCAAAAAGAATCCGATGCGATCTGTTGAAAAATCCGATTATTGAGGCGGAAATTGGGCGCGATCACGTGTTCGACGGAATGATTTTGTATCTGAATAAAGAACGTCCAGCTGTAAGTTTGAGTAAAGTTATAAGCAGGAAGTTTCATGATAAAATTACGAATTTTAGCAAGTTCTCGAAGTTGAACATCCACTCACACAAGAGCCGATCGCAGTAAAATTGTCCATTAGTCTTCGCTACAACTTAGATGAACCTCAAACGATCAATGTGCTCAACACTGTCTTCAGACGTTGTTTTGACACCATTGACATGCTTCAACTCGGACGACATTATTTCGAACAATCGGACCGAAAATTCATTCGATGTCATGGTATGAGCGTATTGAGAGGATACGAGACTGCGATCAGGAGATATGAAGATCAACTTATGCTGTGTCTCGAAAATCGGTTCAAAATGCTCAGAACCGATAACATGTACCAATTGGTGAGTGATTGGATAACTTCTAGTGTGCGGTCATAAGCCAAAACAAAATAAATTTTGCGATGGGTGTAAAAATATCTTCATATTCATTATCGTGTTTCCAGATCACTCGCGTGTTCCAAAACATGAATGGTTCTCCAGAGAAAACTCAAGCAAAAATCAACGAAGAATTCGGAGGTTCGACGATCATGACTGTGTTAGTTTTTAAAACTTTTTCATATTGTTAAATGACCCGTATTTAAGGTACAATAACAAGCTTCATCGTTTCACACGCGTTGACTACAAATTGTCTCCATTGACAACTTTTGAGAATGACGGTAAAATTACCACACTCAAGGAATATTTCAAGCGCCAATACAACAAAGATATCCAATTCGATAACCAGCCCATTATCGTTAGTTAACTTTTTAGGAACATTATGAGATCCCCACGCCGGAAAACCGCAGTTTACAGATTTCTGAAGGAAAACCAAAGCAACCAGGAGAGGATCCCCAAATCAATTATTTGATTCCCGAATTGTGTACTCCGACTGGCTTGACCGACGAAATGAGAAAAGATCAAAGGTTGATGAAAGAAATCGCAACTCATACACGATTATCACCTGTCCAACGAGTAGAACACACACGTGCGTTGATCAATAAGCTGACTGGTAATGAGCATGTGATGGAATGTTTGAGATCGTGGGGAATATCTATTGGAGAAGATTTGGCGAATGTAACGGCAAGACAACTTCCGAGAGAAAACATTTATGGAAGAGAATCATACACTGGCCGGAACGCTGAATGGTCTCAGAATCTCAAGAAAAGCGGAATCCATCGAAGTTGTGATATGACTAATTGGATTGTGATAGGTCCGGTCATAGGTGGAGAATTGATCAACAGGTTTATAGGTGAGAACAACTAATAATAATTGTTGTTGACGATTTAGGAGTGATTCAGGTTCATACCTGGCGTAGGAGGGACTTTTGTACCGTGACAAAAATTCAAACTTTTTTCACCATGACCTTTTGGACGAGAAATGGGATTTTTCACGAAAAAGGGACATTTTATATAATAAAAAAC
The DNA here is from genome assembly GCA_963572245.1 of Caenorhabditis sp. 8 KK-2011. NCBI lineage: Eukaryota > Metazoa > Nematoda > Chromadorea > Rhabditida > Rhabditidae > Caenorhabditis > Caenorhabditis sp. 8 KK-2011. Next base: position 3,187,933 of record OY751548.1, read on the forward strand.
GTATTTTCAGAAGCAAAACTTTTATTTTCGCATTTTTTCACAGTGAGAAAAATATTCAGATAATTTTGTACTTTTTTACGCCAGGGATGTTTAGATTCTAACAAAAAATTCTAGACTATCGTTGATAAATTTTTAACAAACATTTTATTGAACAAAAAAATACACTTTAAGACACCACCAAGCAACTTGGCCAACAATTGAACACTGTCTTTGGACATCCTTATACAGTACCGTTAGAATTATATAATCCCACTGACTATATCGGAGCTCTCAACCACTGTTTCGAAGTAGCCGGCGAAGCAAAAATTAATATGATCGTCATGATTTTGCCGGACGACAATAAAACAAGATATGATGCTGTGAAAAAGTATTTGTGTGTTTCGTCTCCGGTTCCAAGTCAATGCGTTAATTTGAAAACACTTGCTGGAAAGTCTACAGATGGTTCGGACAACAAAAACTTCGGATCAATTGTGTTGAAAATTGTTCTCCAAATAATCTGCAAAGGTGGTGGCGCGCTTTGGAAAATCAATATTCCGGTGAGTTGCTTGGTAGTGTAGTTTTTCTAGATAATTCTATTCAGTTGAAAGACACCATGATTGTTGGTTATGATCTGTATCACGATTCAACTCTTCGTGGAAAAACAGTTGGAGCGTGTGTATCCACAACATCTGCGGATTTCACTGAGTATTACGCTCAAACTCGTCCACACGCAAATCCAACACAACTAGGAACCAATTTGACTCATTTTGTGAGAAGTCAGTTTTTTTTTCGGAAATTTTGTTTCAAAACGTTTTTTTTTTTGTAGAAGCTCTCAACAAATACTACATGGCGAACAACAAAACTTTGCCCAAAAAATTGATTTTGTACAGAGATGGTGCAGGAGACGGACAAATTCCATTCATCAAAAACACCGAAGTCAAATTGGTCAGAAATGCGTGCGATGATATTTTGGCGAAAGTTCTTCCAAACACCTCAACCCCACCAATTCAAATTGCATTTATCATTGTTACCAAACGGGTTAACATGAGAATCATGAAGTATGCTAAGTTCACAAATTCAACATATGTTCATATTTTACAGAAAAACTGGACCTACTGTTTCCAACCCAGATCCTGGTACACTTGTAGATTCTGTCGTCACGAGACCGGAGAGAATGGACTTCTATTTGGTGCCACAATTCGTCAACCAAGGAACTGTTACTCCAGTTTGTTACAACATCATTCATGATGACACTGATCTCTCGGCAGATAAGCATCAACAGGTAAATTTTTCTCACCATGTACCATCAACACGGAATCTTTCAGCTCGCCTTCAAGCTTTGCCACTTGTACTACAATTGGCAAGGAACAGTCAGAGTTCCAGCTCCCTGTCAATACGCACACAAACTCGCGTTCCTCACCGCTCAAACTCTCCACGAAGAAACCCAAGAAGCATTGCGCAACAAATTGTATTTCTTGTAGATTGTTAGTTTTATCTTCTTGTATAATTTTTATGTTTTATATGTCTGTAATTTTTTTATCATATCATTTTTTATCAAAATGTACGTTTTAAATATGTTGTTCATCTATTGTCAATCCAGTCAGATCATCCAACGGGAAAATGATCTACCGTCTGAATCTCTCATTTTGGCATGTTCTTTCGTCGACTTTTTGTGGTAGATCAATTTTCCCGTTGGATGATCTGACCGGATTGACAATAGAAATGAATGATTTTCATATAAGTTTGGATATAAAAAAATGTGTCCACGTGCACAAATGTTTTATTTATTCAATTTGCAAGTGTCTTTTCAAAAAGTCGACAATGTTAACCTTTCCGTCGACATCTTCAACACCGAAAAGCAGTGAATCGACTTCTCGACTACTCAACTTCTCCCCTAAATTAGAAAAAGTACAATCAACAATACGATCCAACAAATACCTGTGTTGCTCAACATTCCGCGCAGCTCGGCCAACGTGATTTGTCCATTCCCTTCCCGATCGAAATGCGACAACAGTGTCTGAAATTCCTGAAACGACGTCGATCGTCCGCACTCTTTCGCCATCGCCGTGTAGATTGGCATGAATTCTTGAATCGAAATTCGCGTGTCCGGTTTCTTCTCCCATTGTTTAGTCATTTTGGCCACCATCGCTTCGGTCGGATTCAACATCAGGGCTCGAAGAGCATTTGGAAGCTGCAACAACGTGCTCTATTGCAAAAGGTGAGGCGCAGACATTCTCATTACAGCGAATTTGCGCATTTGTTCTGATTTTTATTGCATAAAGAAATTTCGCATCAGAAGGAGACGCCGAGAAAAACTAGAAATTTGCAGTTCGAAATGTCACGTGTTTATTATTTATAAAAAAAAAATTACGTGACCCAAAACAGCAAAAATCTGATTTCTCTGCGTCTCTTCTGAAGAGCATGATAAAATCACGTGAAATGCAAACGCGCTCCACTGTACAAACCTGCGATGCGGCGATTTTCCCATCTCCAATGGTGTCGTAGAAGTGAAACGTGTCATTTATATCATCAGCGCTCATTTTCGGAAAACAATTTTTTGAAGACGAAAAAATATAAAAATGAACAAAAAAACCATCGATGAAACATAACAGGAGATGAATCATCGTTCCGAAAAAAAATGCATTGTTTTGAGAAACAATTAGGCTCCGCCCACAAAACTGCGGGTCAAATTTTGTTTTCGAAAAATTCACGTTTATTACTTATCCTAGAAAAAAAAATGTGGAGAACGAAAAAAAAACTGATCACATTTGGAGAACTGAAAAAAATGAGGGCGAAAATAAATAAATACAGTATATAAATGTTTAAAGGGAGGACATGATTGTCGTTTGAAAAGCTCGCAAACGAATTCACAGACTGGTCGGAAGAGAGATTATCTGTAACGATAAAAAAATGGGGGTGAGCGATAAATAGGCCACGCCCACACAAAAATGCTTACCAGGAGACGGAAATATATATATCACATTGAACATTGAACATCACACAACGAAGAAGAAGCGCGAAATGAGAAAAGACAAAAAAAACGAGGAGGTGTAAACGCGGAGTGTCGTCAACATCATCATTGTTAGTAGGGATTATATCTGGCTGATGATGTTGTTGTCGAGTTGGATGATGCCGATTTTTGCGAATTGTTATGTTGTTGTTGTTGTTGTGCGGCGACGCCTTGCGCTGCGGCAGTTGCGCCGACTGAAGAGGGCGGAGTCGGACCGCCTTTGATGAACGGACTGCCCATCAGCATACTGGAAGAAGAAAACACGCTCTATTGAGAATCAGAAAACAATGGGAAGGCAGGTTTTTTGAGAGAGAGAGAGAGAGAAAGAAAACCATGCGGACAACTTGGTTTTTTTTTTGGACATGGGAAATTTAACATACATTTTTGAGCCCGGTATATTTCCGGGCCGGGTTTTTTCAGCTCATTTCGATCCGATGTTTTCGGGCCGGCCCGATTAGATGTTTCAAGTCCAATTAAGACCCGGCCCGACAATTTTGGACTGACCCAATTTGAACTATCAAATTGATCAAAATTTCGGGCCGGTCTGGTAATTCTGGCCCGATGTTTTTGCTTTGCAAATTTTCGGGCCCATTTTTCCAGTCCGATTTTTGACACGATCTGATATGTTTCGGGCCGGCCTGGATTTTTGAACCTGGTATTTTAGGCCCAATTTTCAGGCCTATGTATTTTTTGAATCTGAGCCTATATTTTCGAGCCGATTTTTTCAGACCGGGTCGATATCGGTCCGACCTGGGTATTTTTTTCCGTTCAAAGTTCGTTAATCTCAACTCACCTCTGATTCAACGCATACTGGCTCAATAGCTGTTGCTGATGTTGTTGTTGCTGCTCATAAACCGCCCATGCGTTCGGATCGATTGCGGTTTTTCCGTCAGCGGAAAGCATTGCGGCACCGGGTTGTTGTGCGGCGGCGTAGATCATCCCATTTTGACCAATATACAATTCTGAAATCGATAGAAAAATCCAAAAAATTTGGTGCCAAAAACTTCTTGAAAAACATCATTTTCCCGCCCACACACCCTTTCATCACAAAGACACGTGTAGACGCAAAGAGAAAAAAAACTCACTTTTCGGAGGATTTTCGGGGGAAATGGGTGGTCAAAGTGGGGTAGGAAGGTATGAAGGAGAGAGAAAGTGGATCGGGGGGAGTGAAAATGCACACGACGAAAAAAGAGGGCTCTATATTTTGGCGCCTACACCAATCTCAAAAAAAAAAAAACAACACGCGTAGCGGCGCAATCGGTTAAGCTACAGGCGTCGGCTCGTGGGGTCATGGGTTCGACTCCCGGCGGGTGTGCTAGTCTTTTTTTTGGTTGTTCAACCAACCTTGATTCGTCGCCGAATTTGAAGAGGTAGAAGTGGCGGCGGCGGCAGCGGCAGCTGGGTGATTTAACATTCCGAGGTGTTGGTGTTGGGTGAAAAGAGCCGCGCGAGCAGCAAGCTGAAAACGAGAGACGAGGGTGAGAAGAGAGAAATAGAGAAAGAGAGAGAGAAAAAAAAACAACAACAGTTTTTGATTGTTTAAAGGGTTGGTTGATGAAACTGAAAAAATGATGAAAAAGCTTCCAAAGGAGAATCATGACAGGTTTTAATAAAAAAAGAAAAAAAAAGAACATAACATGCCAGGTTTGCTAATAAAAATCAAAATTTTTCCAAACATCTAGAAAATTCATTTTTTGTTGACCTACCTCTTGTTGAACTGCAGCCATTTGTTGTTGTTGTTGGAGAAGTGCCAAGTGTTGTTGAACTTGCTGAAAATGTTGAGAGGGTTACTGTAGTTTTCCGAAAATTTCTGGGTTTTTTAAAATTAACAAAAACAACTTTTAGGAGAAAAGTTTTGAAAATTCTTTAAAGGTGGACTGCGATATATCTGAGAAAGACGGTGTGCAATGTTGCGTCATTTATAGTGTAGTGAAATTCTTCGAAAATGTGTGTACTTTTTTGAATTTATAATGGTTCGATAGAGCGCACATGGTCGTGAAGACGGAAAGGCGGAATTGCTTGTGTTTGTTTTTTTCCTGGCACTGTATCAAATTTTTTTGCGTTTTTTTGGTTTTCGCATCATTTTTCAGGGGCACACAAACTATATTATAGACGAAACACTCAATTATCTCGCAGTCCACCTTTAAATTTTGAATTTTTGCGCCAAAATTTTTTGGCTCGAACAATTTCCGGGACACATTTTTCTCTAGAGAATGACGCAAAAACTCGGGTCAAAAATTTGGAAATTTTAAACTTTCGCGCAAATTCAGAACTTTCCGGGTCATTATTTTGTTTTGAAAAATATTTTCAAAAAATTTTGAAATTTCTCCATTTTTTTCTGTCACTCACCTGTCCGCCTCCAACCAATGCGGCAATTTGTTGTTGCGCTTGCGCCTGTTGTTGTTGAGCGGCAATCGATGCGGCGGACGATGCGATGACGAGCGGATTGAATGTGGGTTTGGGGCGAAACGAGATGGTGGATCCTTTCGGCGGAGCCTCGAGCAAAATCTGACACACTTGTACCATGCACAATTTGATGGCGTCGGCAGTTCCGCTCAGAGTTACGGCACGTTCGGTGGAGTGCGGCAACATTTCAGACGCTACTTGGATCGAAGCACCGGTTGCCTGCAAAAAATAGTCGGTTTTTTTTGTGTGGCCCGGAAAATCAGGCTTGTCGGGCACTACAAATTTTTGAACCAAATTTTTATTGGAAAAAATTTCTCCAAGCCAAAATTTTTGAAAAAATCCATTTCTCCAAAGTTCGAAAAAAATTATATCGGCCCGAAATAGAATTTTTGGACTCAGATTTTTTTGTAAAAAAAACTAGATATTTTCCAGGCCGGCCCGAAAATTTTAGTAAAAAAGTTTTGTCCCAAAAAATTAGGCTGAAAAACTATGAAAATGAAAAAAAATTGGGTTCAGTGCAGAACTTTCGGTAAAAAATGGAAAAAAAAATTAGTCCGGCCCGAAAATGTTTGAAAGAAATTCTGATCCAAAAAATTAGGCCGACAAATTTTGAAAAAAAAATCTGGACAATTCCTGGGTTCAAAATTTTTGGTGAAAAATCACGAAAATTTTCAGGAAAGTTAGATCAAAAATATTTGGCCGACAAAATTTTGATTTTTGGCTTCAGAATTTTTGGTTTAAAAAAAGAGGTATTTTTCAGGCCGGCCCGAAAACTTTAGAAATATTTTTTGTCCCAAAATATTGGACTACAAAATTTGGATAAAAAGTCATATTGAAAACAAATCACGGGTTCATATGTGTCTGCGTCTCCAAATGTCTCACCTCTCGAATATCCTTGATCTTGCTTCCACCTTTGCCGATCAAACTTCCACACTGTGTTGCCGGCACAATCAATCGCATCGTAATCGGCGGTTTCGGCACCGCATTAATCATATCGTCTTCGAACTTATTGCAAACCATCGTGAACGCTTTGCCGATGACGTTGAGTGTTCCAGTGATGGTGACAACTCGTTCGGGACACGATCCGTCCGAAATGTTGATTTTCGCACCCGATTCTTCGCGAATCTTCTTGATCTGATCGCCCTTTTTCCCAATTATACTGCCGACTTCTTTGCCTTGCATTAGGAGTCGAATTGTGAGCACGGGATTTGCGGCGGCGGCACCGCCGCCGCTTGTCGCCGAGTTTGGCGATGTCGCGTCGCGTGGCGAACATGATGAACTTGGATCTGTTGCTGGTATGGCTGCTGTTGATGTGTAGTCTAGGGAGGATGGTGTGCTGGAAAAGAGTGACGTTGATTTTGAGCGAAATTTTTTTCTGGGCCAAATTTTTAATTTTTTTAGGTTAATATCAGGCCTACAAAAAATAGGCCAGCCACAAAAAAAGCTTAATTACCAGGTCTGGGAATCGGGCCGGGCACAATTTTCATTTCCATTGTTTTTCGGACCAAAATGTGATTTTCAATTTTTCAGCAGATTTTGAGGGCCTTGACTTTGGAGGTCTGCAACGGATCAGGCCCAGTTTTTAGGCCAACAACTGGAATTTTTGAAATTTATGACGTTCCGATTTTTGAACCCAACTATTGTTAGGCCTGGCCCGAGACCAGGCCTTAAAAATTTTGTCAAAATTAGTACAAAACTTATCGGAGTAAAATGGCGAGTTGAACTACGATCTGGCCCAAATTTCAGGCCAAAAATGGGGACTTTCGAAATTTATGATTTTCGAGCCCGAATATTCATGGGCCAGGCCCAACTTCTACCACAAAAAATTCTGAACTAACCCATTGTGTTGATTGGCCGTCGGCGCTTGTCGACTTCCCGACGCTTGCGACGTTGCGTACGCCGCAACAGCTTGCTGTTGTTGTTGTTGGGCAGCTGCGGCGGCGGCGGCAGCAGCGACCTGATAATTGATGTATGCGGCAGATGCGCCCGGATACATTGCCGGATCCATTGTCTGAAAATCAGGAAAAATATATTTATTGAGAAAAGAGAAGAGAATGAAACAAAAATATTGTCGTTATCAGTGCATTTAGCTATTACTTTTTAGGGTGACTATCAATGTGTGCAAATAGAGAGCGTCAGGTGATAAAAACGGGGAAAAAAGGGTTCCACGACAAAAGTATCATCATAGAAAAAGGAGGAAAGAGCAATACCTTATCAGTTGGACAATAATCGATAATTGTTGTTTCAGGAATTTTTATGAGCCGACTTTGTATGGAAAAAGTTGGGACCTAAATTAAATTCAGGCTGGAAAAGTTTGAACTTTTTTGAAAAAAAATTAGAGGATCTTAAAATTTCCAGACCGGCCCGAAATTTTTTGAATTTATATTTTCAAAAAACCTAGAATGATTTCTGTGGGATTTCAGGCCGGCCCGAAGATTTTCAACAAAATCTATTTTTGTCAACAACTCTTCTAAAGATGAACTTTGAAATTGACAAGTTTTCCAGGCCGGCCCGAAAGTTTCTCAAAACATTGGATTTTTTTGAAAAACCTAAAATTATTTCTGAAGAGTTTCACCATAATATTTTTTTCACGAAATTTATGAAAAACATTTGGAAAACTTTCGAAACAAAAATATTTTTTTTCCAAATATTCTGAAAATTTAGGAAATTTCATGGAGAATCTTAACATTGAAAATTTTTCAGGCCGGACTGAAATTTTCAGACTTTCAGAAAAATCAAAAATTTTCAAACTAAAAAAATTTTGATTTTCAGAAAATGACCCCAATTTTTTGTGGTCAGAGATTCAAAAATTCAAAAAATATAGAGCAAGTGCAAACAAAAGTGTCACCTCTGAGTCCATTTTGTCTGACCGAAAACTATCCACAAATTTGTGACATAATGGTAACTATAGACACCGGGTTAAAATGTCGAATAAAGTGGAGAAAAAGACAACGGGAAGTGAGTGAAAAAAGGGCATTCTTTTGTGCCAAAAACTGAATACAAAATGAATGAGCACACCTTTACGAAAATGAGCAAAAAAGACACAGAAGAACAAAAAAAAACGAGCCTCATTTACTAATTTTTCTAGGTGAGGGAAGTTTTTTTGAAGATGAAAGTTTAGAGATTTTTTGACAAAACATTAGGTTCTGAAAATCTCAAACTTATTGACAAATAACTGGGCCGACCTGGAAATTTTAAATTGTTTTTTGAACTCGAAACTTCCAAAAATCCAAAAAAAAATTTCGAAAAAAATCCTCGTTTCACAAAAAAGTTTTAAGAAAAACTCTGAATAGCCTGGTTTTGAATTGTTTTTTGAAAATCAAAATTTTGTTTTGAAAAATGAAATTTCTGAAAATCAAAAAAACTGCATTTTTCAAAAAATCTTTAATATTTTTTTTTGAAAAGTTCCCCGTTTCACAAAAAAGTTTTAAGAAAACCTCTGAACTCGCCTGGAATGATCCAGTAGCGAATCCTGAAAAATCACAATAATTTTTGACAAACAACCGGGCCGGCCTGGAGTTTTTAAATCTTTCAAACATTTCCAATCTGATCAAAAAAGTCACAATTTTAGGTTCAAAATTTCAGACAAAAACCAGGTGAAAAAATTTTTTGAGAAAAAAAAACAAGTTTAAACTTTTTTTTCCAAAAATTTTGGACCGGGTTGAAATTTTTCGTTTTTGAAGAACCAAACTTCTGAAAATCAGAAAAACTGCATTTTTCAAGAAACCTAAAAAAAATTTTTTTGAAAAAAATCCCCGTTTAACAAAAAAACTTTAAGAAAAACTCTGAACTCGCCTGGAATAATTAATCCTTCTAGGTTTCTGAAAGTCACAAAAATTTTAGGCAAAAAAACCGGGCCGGCCTGGGAAATATCATATTTTCAATGTGATCAAGAGTTAAATTTTCAGGTTCAAAATTTTAGGCAAAAATTTAATTTGAAAAAAATCCCGTTTCAGAATAAAAACTCGATTGAAAGTTTTTATTTAAAATTTTGGATGGCCCTGGAATTTTTTTTTTGAAACATTTTTGAAAACCAATTTTTTTGAAAAACCAGACTGCAAAATTGACCAATTTTTCAAAAATCAAAAATGAAAACATTTTCTGTTGAAAAAATCCCCGTTTCAAAAAAGTGCTTTAAGAAAAACTCGGAATCCACTTGTGATAAACCAGGACAGGGAAATTTCCAAAAAAAAAATCAATAAAGTTTAAACGAACATAAATATAAATAAAATATTGTCGTGGTGCGCCTTGAATATCTCGTCGCTCTCATCCCATCTACCGTATCAAGTTACCACTTTAATAAATGAGCAGCAAATGAAATTGAATACATCACATTCATTCTCCACCCCAAAAAATTCGGAAAAAAAGTTTTTTTTTTGGGAGAATATTAATGAGAATGTGTGTGTGTGTGTGTGTGGTGCTATTTGTTTTGTTTACTCAATTATCATGATGATGATGCACTTTTTCTCAAAAAAAAAAGCAACCGACAAATCTCGACAGATGGTATTTTGAACAGGTTGGGTTGTGTGGATGAGAGAAGAAGAGGAGAAGAAGAAGGAGGATCGGGTTTCAGATTCTGAGAAGAAAAAAAAGCGAAAAGGGCACTTGAGAACATCACAAAAAACAATATTATAGTGGTCGTTTTTTTGAAGGGTCCCCGGAAAATTCTGCCGAAATTTTCTGGATCAGAAAATTTCGGGCCGGACTGAAAATTTCATGTAAATTTTGTAGACCAGAATTCTAAAACGGGCCTGAGAAAAGTAGATTTTCTAGATTTTTTCAAAGTTTTCGGGACCGAAAGTTTTTCTAGCCATGGTTTCGAAAACTTCGCCCAGAATTTTTTTATCCAAAAAAAAATCTATTTTTGAGACCGGCCCGGGAATTTATTGAGAAAACATTAATTTTTCAGAAAAACCGAAAAGTCCGTAAATTCTGAGAGGAGCTGAGAATTTGATTTTTCTGAAAAATGTTATCTGTAAAGATTCGGAGAATGTAAAATTTTGGGGGCCGGCCCGAAAACTTTGAGAAATATCATTTTTTCACCAACAGAAAATTGGAGAAGTTTTTTTGCCTGAAAATTTTTCCTCAACATTTAAAGAAATAATATTAGAAATTTTTGCTCTCAAAATTCAAAAGTTTTTGGGTCTGACCTGGTCCAGAATTTTCGGCTGAAAAAAAAACAAAAATTTCAGGATTCTTGATTTCGGGCCAGTCTGGAAATCTCCGCCAAATTTCAAGAATTTTCATTTTTTTTTTCAAAATCCAGGAAATTCAAAAGTTCTTGGGACTGATCCGGAAATTTCTGGGTCTGAAATTTTTTAAAAATAATTTTTAGGTCCGAAAATTTCAAAAAAATCTACATTTCTCATGTCCGGAAAAAATTTCAGGTCGGCCCTAAGTTTTTTCAGATTTTTGAAAATAAAATTCTCCGAAAAAATTCCAAACCAAAGTTTTTGGCGTCAAAGCAGAGAAATTCAAAAATCGTCAAAAACCGAAGTTTTTCCCAACTACTTTAACCAAATAAAACGTCAAACCAAATCAAGCAAACTTTGTGTGTCCCACTAGAAGGAACCCAAAATGGATAACTAATTGGATAATTAGGAGCCAAAATGGACAAGAAAAGAAAAAGAAAAATCGAATCAGCGAAAAGACAACAAAAATTCCAAAGTAGAAGAAAAAAGGGCGGGGAAAATGGAGGAGAGCAGGATAAAGAGGGTCGAATTTCAACAAAAAACAATGGTTACAAAAAACTTTTTTCATCGATTTGAACGAAAATATGGAGAATTTCTGTGGATCAGGCCTGGCCCGAAAGGTCGGACATGAATTTTTGAAGTTTCAGGAAAAGTAGAAAAAACGGGTCTGGACTAATTTCAAAAGTTGGCCTAAAAATTCGGGCTCGAAATTTGATTTTTTCCTTTTTCTAAACCTCGACAAACTTTCAAAAAATCGGGCCTGATACAAACTTTTTTTATAGTTAAACAAGCCTAAAAATCAGGCCGGACCTTGATTTTTTAAAAAATCTAAACAATGAGGGTCACTGGAAATCGGGCTTAGCCTGAAATTTCAGTCGGAAAATAAAAACATTTTTCAGACCGGCCCACAATTTTAAAGGTCCAAAAAATAGGCCGAAAATTCAGAAAAAAGTTTTGAGATTCAATTTTTGCCCCAGAATTTATGAGAAAATCCGTTTTTCTAAAATTTTGACAAATTTCAGTCGGAAAACCGTAAAATTTTCGGGCCGGCCTGAAATTTTTATGGGTTTTTCACCAAAGTTATCAAGGAAACGAAACAAATTTTCAGAGGGTGAGAGGTATCAGAGAAAATAGCTCATCAAAATGAGCATTTTTTCCAAAAATAACCAATTTCTGAGAATTCAAATTCTAAAAACAAAAAAGTATCCGAGATTGCGAACAATTTCCAGGTTATCCGCACTTTCTCAGCATCTGTCACTATTTTTTCAAATCTCAAAAATTTTTCTTCTACAAAAAAACCGCAAAAGCGACCACCCAGTGTCAAATATTTGACTTTTTTTGTGTAGTTGTTGTTAACAGGGATGAGAGGAGGAGGAGAAGAGCCTCAACTACCAAAAATCTGTTAGCGACGACAAAGAAATACAAACAAAAAAATATTGGCGAAAATCTGGTCACGTTGTCGTATCAAGCGTCAATTTTTGAGATAGTACGAGGCGCAGAGAAATCGCATAACCCGGGTGTTGTTAGCAATAAGAAATTTGCTAAATTTCACAAAATACAGTAGGAATGTTTTAAAGGTACATACATGTTTCTGGCCTAGTTTTCAATGAAAATTATCAATCTAGCCATATCCTACTGCGCCAAGACGACACGAAAAAAGGAGAAGAATTGGAAGACGACGAAAAAAAAAGGAAAATAATTGAATTATCAACTGGATACAACGCACCAATTTTTGTCGTTGGCCATGAAAAACAGCCGAATTGAGAAAATCTCCGAACTAAACTAATATATGTTTGTTATCGCCACGGTTTTGGTGACATCAAAAAACGAAGATTTGATTTTTCTTTTTTGGAAGTCCCGAATATTTTGAAATTTTCAAGATTTTCTGGCCTGAAAATTTTGACAAAAAAAAACTGGGCCGGATCGGAAAAAAACAGACTTTCTACGTTAAACTTTTTCGGAACTTTACGAATTTTCCGAGGCCTCAAAATGTGAAGAACTGGATTGTCAAAGTCCCAAAAAATTTCGAAATTTTGAGAATTTTTTGGCCCGAAAATTTCCCAAAAAAGTTCAATTTTTCGTAAAATAGTCACATTTCAAATTCTTAAGATTTTCTGGCCTAGAATTTTGAAAAATCTTCCAAAAAATGCCCGGCCCGAAAAAAAAACCCGAAAGTTTTTCGGTTCGAATTTTTGACATCAACATTTTTTAGAAAAAAAAAATCGGGCTGGCCCGAAAAATTATCGAGCTTTCAGGCTTCAGAAAAAATCGAGACCGATCCGAAAAATTCCAAACAAAAATTTTTGGTTCGAAAATTCTCGGTTCAGCTTTTTTTTTTCGAAATTTTACGAATTTTGATCTGGGCCCTGAAAAGTTGGAAAACTAGACCAGTCAACTCGACAAAAATCCGAAAATTTCAAAATTTTCAAGCTTTCGAAAATTCCCAAAAAAAAATTTCGAAAAAATTTTTTATCAATTTTTTAGACAAATCTTACTCAAAACATCATACCTTAAACATTTTGAAGAATTTCTAGCACAGCTCAATTTTTATAAAACTAACAAAAAATACTTGTGTCATAAAACTTCTCACCGCCGACAAAAAACAAAAAATTTCCATATATATTCGATTGGAGGAGAATGAAGAATGTAAAAATGTGTAATAAATTCTCGAATCGGAAATTGTACTCTTCCCTATTTCTCCACACTACAATACGTCAAAAATATCCAAAAAAAAAACAAAAAAAAAACAAAACCTCCAGGGTGCGGAATCGAACCCGCGGCAACAAAACGTGTGATTCACACGCCAACCTCTAAACCACTACACCATGTGGCACACATTTTCAGACGGGTGAAAAATCACAGAAAATACAAAAGTTAGCAGCGAAAAAAAACCCGAGAGAGAGAATACATTTCTCTTTGCTCTCCTTATGCTATGTGTTCCCTCCGTTACTCTCTTCCCGGCTTCTATTTGTTCTTCTTAAAGGGACACAGACTCGGCACAGAGAGAAAGATTCAAGCTTCGCAATTCGATTGAGCAAATATGGGGGACGAGAGAGATTGAGACAGAGAGAGTGACAGAGAAAGAGAGAGAGTGTACGGTAAACAGAAGAAGAGAAAAGACATCGAAATCATCATCATATTATTGTTATATTTATGCTGGTAGTATGTACAGAAGGCAGAGAGACACAGAGAAAACAGACAAAATCAGAGGGGGGTCCTCTTGAAGTTTTTATTGGAAATTTATGAATTTTATTAATTTCCGCCACAGGCCGAGATTTTTCAAGTAAAAATTATTAGACCACGATTTTGGGGGTACTGTAGTTTTAAAATCTTTTTTCAAAATTTCAAAATTTTTCACATTATCTGATACTTTTCGAGGTCAGTTTTTCGGACAACATGTAGAATACGACCCCACCGTATTTCATGACCCCCCAGCGAATTACACGACCCCATAAATGTATTTCGAGACCCCATTTCCATTGGGTGGGGTCTTGAAATACATGGGTGGTCTTGATGTAAAGTGGGGTCATGAAATACTTGGTGGGGCCATAAAATACATTGATGGGGTCGTGAAGTAACTGGCTTACAAGGGTGTGGGGTCGTCTTCTACATGACCCGGACAAGATGTAGAACACGACCCCAACAATGTAGAACACGACCCCAAAAGTGTAGAACACGACCCCAAAAGTGTAGAAAACGAACCTAAAAGTGTAGAACATGACCCCAACCATTTTGGGGTCTTGAAATACATGGTATGGGGTCGTGTAATACACTTCTATCGCGGGGTCTTCTAATACGTTTTCTGGGGTCGTATTGTACGTTTTGCCCCAGTTTTTCTAACAGAAGTTGAGAGAACATTTTCAGAGTACTGTAGTTTCAAAATCTCAGATTTTTCTGATCTCAAAAGTTCTGTTCTTGAAAAAAATTCTGTCCAGGTTTTGGCACAAGGAAAATTGAACTCAAAAAAATTTCAGACCGTGTTCTGGGTGTACTGTAGTTACAAAATCTTGGAATTTTTCTGGTGTTGATCCAAAATTTTCAAAAAAAAATGTGTCAAAATTCTCAGACTGGGCTGTTTGGGTACTGTAGTTTCGAAAAAACAGAAAATTTTCAAAAAATCCAAAAAAAGTTTTGTCAAGCTTGGAGTACTGTTGTTTGGATTTCTCGAAAATTTTACCCAAAACTAATTTTCGAAAAAAAGCGATACTTGAAAAATTTTCAGACCGGCCTGGAAAAATGAAACTTTGAGCTCAAAAATCTGGCAAAAATTAGCGAGCACAAGGTCAAGGGTTCGATCCCGGTGGGGAGCAAATTTTTTGTTTTGTTTTCAAAGCTTTTAGAATTTTCAGAAATTTCAGAAATACCAGTTCCTCACAAAAATAGTGGTCCAAACTTTGAAAAAAAAATTCGGAAAAAATATTGAATTTTTTTTCCAAATTTTCTCGATGTTTTTTTTTATGAAAGATGAGCTGATTCAAAATGACCCAATACCCGATTTCAGGAAAAAATTTTCGCGCTCAAAATCTGGCAAAAATTAGCGAGCACAAGGTCAAGGGTTCAATCCCGGTGGGGAGCGGACTTTTTTTTCAAATATTGAAACTCATTTTCTTGAGAAAATTTAAATTTTTCGGAGGGAAAATGCAAAATTTCGGTGACCCAGAGAGCCTCAAGCTACCAGAAACATAATAAAAACAAAAAGTGAAGTGCACTTTAGTCCTCTTTCTCTTCTTCTTCTTCTTCTTTTTCGCTTCTTCCCTAAATCACAAATGCAAATATAATAATAATTATAATGATAATAAAAATGAAAATATCAAAATATATATGTACTTCTTCCAGAAAAAAACACACAAAAAAGGACATATACATGTGCATGTACATGATGACTAACTTCTCCCATTTTTCCTTTCTCACCATATGCAAATGATAACAATTTCTCCTTCAAAAGAACTACACAAGACGGGCGGTTTCCCCCCGAAAATTAATCAAAAATGGAGACAAAATCTATGGTTGAAAAAGTAAAAGCGAAAAAAAAGAATGAAGATGAGCACATACCGTGGGAAGAAAAAGTAAAAACTAGGGCGAGAGAGAGTGCGAGACGCAGAGAAATCGAATTTGAGCGCGCGCGCCAACAAAATTTGAATAATAATGGGTCAAAACTTACGAGTATTCGAGGCGGCTCGGCGGTGGCGAACATTTCGGAACCAATTTCTGCAACAATACAAAGTTTTTGATATTGTTGGGAGGATGAAAACATTTTTGAGACAGTGAGAAAAAGGGCAAAACAGCTGGTGAGCGACAAAAAAATTGGGAAAAAAGTAGATGATTCTGATTTTTGAGCGATTTTGAGCCCGAAATTTCCGATTTTGAGCTTAGAAACTTGTGAAAAATTAGCGCGCACAAGGTCAAGAGTTCAATCCCGGTGGGGAGCAAATTTTTTTTTAAAATAAAACTTTCAGGTGCAAAAATATTGGGGTTTAGTGACAAATTTGGGTTTTTTCCAAAACTACAGTAACCAGTGTTAGAGAAATTTTAACCGATTTTTCTAAAAGTGGTCTCGACAGAAAAATCGGATAATTTTTAAAATTTTCGAATTTTCAAATAGTTTTTCAGATAAATATCGGGCCGGTGCGAGCACGTTTCAGAAAAAAAATATTTCTGATCAGATTTCAGCAATTTTGAACTCAAAAAACTAGCGCTCACAAGGTCAAGGGATCAATCCCGGTGGGGAGCAAATTTTTTTTAAAATAAAACTTTCAGGTGCAAAAATATTGGGGTTTAGTGACAAATTTGGGTTTTTTCCAAAACTACAGTAACCCGTGCGACAAAAGTTTATTGGAATTTTTTCAGGTCAAATTTTAGGACAGATAAATTAAGCTGAATTGGGGCCAGTTTTCAGAAAAAAATTTCAGGGGAAAAATGCGATTTTTAACTTGAAACCTGGCAAAAAAATTAGCGCTCAAAAGGTCAAGGGTTCGATCCCGGTGGGGAGCAAATTTTTTTTTTTTTTTTGAGAATAAAACTTTGTCAATTCCGAAACTTCAGAAATACATGTTCCTCACAAAAATAGGGGTCCAAACTTTGGAAAAAATCTTGAGAAACTTTTACTCAAAGTTTTGAGTTGGCAAAATTCCAAGAAAAATGCGATTCTCGGGCTCAAAAATGGCCAAAAACTAGCGCTAACAAGGTCAAGGGTTCAATCCCGGTGGAGAGCAATTTTTTTTTTGAAATAAAAAACTTTTTCTAATTCCAAAATCTCAGAAATACATGTATTCATCGTATAAGCAAACACACACACACACACACATGTCGAAATGTACACGCAATAAAATCGTGTCCATTTTCTAGGCGAATAAATAAACAAACAAACCAGAAAACAAGAAAGAACACCGCATTTTGGGACTACTACAGTAACCTGTTCGAGAAGAAGAAGAAGAAGAAGAAGGAAAAGAGTGAAAAATTCCAATCTTTTTTCGTTTTTTGCAGAAAAAAAAACACTAACTAACCCCTTTTTACAAAGGTGACAGCTGTAACACAGATATTATGACGAACATTACAAGTGCAATGACAAAAAAAATGAAGAAGAAGAATGTGAAAAAAATGAGTTGGTCTGTGGTTGGAGAAAGAGTAGAGACGTAGAGAAAGTAAAGAAAAACTGTACGGTTAGAGATCAAGAGCAGGTGAGGAGACGCAGAGAAGGAGATGATCTCGAGACGGAGAAAATATCAGAGACGCAGAGAAAACCGTTCGATCAGAGATCGATGGCAAGTGAGGGGACGCAGAGAAGTAGTTACTCTAAAGATAGAGAGAATATCAGAGACGCAGGGAAAACGGCAGTTATAGATTTAAAAAATGAGAAGACGCAGATAAAAAAGACTGAGAAAATATAAGAGGCGCAGAGAATACACACGGTTAGAGATGGAGAACAAATGAGAAACGCAGAGAAAACTACATTTATAGATGGAAGAAAATGAAGAGACACAAAGAAGTAGGTAAGCTAGAGACGCAGAGAAGGCCACTTTTATAGAGAAATGAAAAGAGGAGACGCAGAGAAAACCATTAAGTTAGAGATAACTTAGAGTTCAGAGACACAGAGAAGAAAAATAGCAAAATCTAAAACAAGAGATGAAGGAGAACTTAGAGACGCAGAGAAACGAAAAACATAGTCAAAGTCGAATCCCGTTAATTGTCGGACGTAGAGAAATCATAAGAGACGCAGAGAATTCATACGGTCAGACAACAACGAAAAAACGAGATTTTCGGCGATTTTTTGACAAAAAAAGGTTGTTGTTGTTGTTTACTTTGAAAAATGTTCCGCGAAAAAAAAACTGAGAAAAAAAATCAAATTTGCAAAAGTCAACACAAAGGCGAAAAATCGACAACGAGAGCGTTCTAATGAATCAAAAAAAAAAAGAACACATTCGAATTATTATAAACAAAACATTTTTGAGAGAGAAAAATTGATCAAAACATTTTTGGCTCAACAATTTTCTGCTCAGTTTTTTTTGGGAAATTTCGGGAGTTTTAGAAAAAAAACTTGGAAAATTCCGAGAAAAATTGGCAAGACAAAAACTACAGTACACCAATAAACCTCTCGAATTCTTTTTACTTTTGAAGATAATTCAGGTTCGAAAACTACAGTACTTCAAATCAAAAATTCAAAATATCCAAGTTTCGGGCCGGTCTGAAAATTACTTTTTTTTTCAAGCTCAGAAAATTGAATTTTTTTAGATGAAAACTTTTCATAAAAAACTGAAATAGAAAATTTCACGGACCGGAAACTACAGTACACCAAAATCGAAAATTTAGAAAAAAGTCAAAGTTTTTCAAGTTTCGGGCCGGTCTGAAAATGTCTTTTTTTCATGTTCAAAAAATTCGATATGTTTTTTCTGTTTTTTTGAAAAAATTTGACAGTACTGAGGCTACAGTACCCCGAATAAAAATTGAAAAAATTCAAAATTTTCAAGATCTGAAAAATTCCTTTTTTCATGCTCAAAGGTTTTAAGATAATTTTGGTTCGAAAAAACTGGAACTTTTTTCCGATGAAAGATTTTCATAACTATTTCGGGCCGGTCTGAAAAAAAAAACTTTTACACCCCAAAAATCAAACGTGTCTGAAACTACAGTACCCCATGCACAATAATAAAAATCTACAGTACACCATATCTCAAAAATTGAACACTTTCAAATTCTCGAAAAATGGACAAATGTTGCCAAAATGATTGATTGATGTATTTTTCATTTTCAAAAATTCCCCAAAAAACCCAAATTTATATTCTCGAAAAACTCATATTTTCAAAATAGTAAAATGAGTTGAGAAGAGGGAAAAAAGATGAGTAGGCAAAATGAAAAATGAAAAGGGGGGACACTTCAAAAATATTTGACAGATTGAAAATGATGATGAGTTTTGTTTTGTTTTGTGTGTGTGTGTGAAGAGAGAAGGACCCGCAAAACGACTTCAGACAACAGAAAAAGCGACAAGGAGGAACGACGAAAAAAAAACAAGAAATCCCATTTAAACCCCGCGACTTTTTGGGTGAGAAAAAACATCGAAAAAAGGGGAGGGAGACATAGAAAATATATAAATAAGCCGCACAAATCATCAATCATTTGTTGGCGGCGGCAGGAAGACAAAAAATTGAGAGCAAAATGATGGGCGAAGAGCCGAGGAGCTGAAAATGAGCAGAAAATCGGCTCGAAAATTGGGCCAAAAATTATATTTTTAGCAGTTTTTTTAGAACCCAAAATTTGTAGCAAAATCCAACGGGGCCCGATTTTGAGAAAAAATTCAAGAAAATTCAAAAAAAAAAAACCCGACCAGGCAGATTTTTCAGAATGGTTTCCACCAATTTTTGACCCAATTTTTTTCTCATAAAACTTATTGAAATCTGAACTTTTCTGTTTTTTTTTGTGAGAAAAATTTTAAAAAATCGGACCAGACCCGATTTTTGTTTTTTTACCATTTTTTCCAGGCTAGAGGAATTCAAATTTTCGATTTTAGGATCGGGCCAGATCCGACTAAAATCTGGACCAAAATAATCGGGCCGAAAATCAGTTTTGTAGGAACGAACCCAAGAAATTCTGCGCTTTTTTTTGTAATTCAAAAACTTTTTGCAAAAATCAGTTTCAGGCCGCTTTGAGATAAGGGGTCCGATTTTTTCGAGGCCCGGGCCTAATTTTCGGCCCTATTTTTTGTCCGGGCCCGATTCAGTAAAACATTTAGTGACCAGACTTTCAGGAGTCCCATTTTTTTGGGCCCAATAAACATAGGATTCAAAAATTCGAATTCCCGATTCAAATATCGCGCCAGGTCCGACATAAATCTGAACCAAAAATCGGGCCGAAAATCAGTTTTGTTGGAATGAAACCAAGAAATTCTGCGCTTTTTTTTGTAATTCAAAAATCTTAGCAAAAATTCGTTCGGGAAAATTCAAAAAATCGGACACGACCAGATTTTTTGGATTTTTCTCCACTAAATTTTTGGCAGGAAAAGCTTAAACCTTTTTCAAAATTATGTTTGGGGCCCGATTCAGGAAAACTCGAAAAATCGAACCAGGCCCGATTTTTGGGTCTACATACTGGGTTCTGAGAAAAACGACATTTTTTCCACTAAACTTAGGCACAGGGTTTAACTGAAATTTTCGAGATAGTGAGAGATATAAGAGAAACGATAGAACCAAATCTAAATTTTTAAAATTTCCCGAAAAATTTAAATTGCAAACAATTTCCGGGTTAAGCGCACCACCATTACTTCATGTTTTTCAAAATTTTCCGATTTTCTGTTCAAAAAAACCGGGTTCAAAATTTAATTTTCGACTTTTTGAATTTTTTAGAAATCTCTTGTGAAAAATTTATTTCTTCAAAAAGCCTGAAACGGGCCAAATCTCTTCCCTAGTCAAAAACAAATTCTCAAAAACCGGTTCAATATTTATTTTCCGTACCATCATTAAAATTCCCGTTTTTTTTTGTTGGCCAAACAAACATGAAAACTCTATAAAAACTCGAAACGAAATTGACCATTATCAAACCAGAAAAATGACTCAAAACTTCACAATTCTCTATTTTTTCTTCTTTTTCGTTTTTTGTCTGATTTTGGAACTCAAAGCATGTGGAAATGTCAACAGTAATACTGAAGTCGAAACATCGACACCAGGCCGGAAAAAACGACAAGTTTTTGATGATTTGGTTATTGTTGAGATTTTGTTGGAGAAAAATGTGCGAGATCAGGATGAGAAGTTGATTTTGGCTCGAGCTCAAGAACTTTTTGGAGATAATTATTCGAAAATTGAGCCAAGCCAAGATCAAGATGTTACGATTTATCGATTCCAGATTGGATCGAAATCTGATTTGACTTGTCAACATTTGGAAAGGTGAGGAGTACTGTACTTTACGAAATTATCAGAAAAAAAAATCTGCGCGAAAATTTAGTTGAAAAAATTGGGATTTTTCTCAGAATCTCGGGCCGGGCCTAAATCCCAAAACAAATCCAGAACTCGCCAAAAAAAAGATTTCTAAAATCCGAAAATTTTAAACATCATGAAAAGTGATGGCGGTGCGCCTAACTCGCAAATTGTTTGCAATTTATCTTTTTCGGGAAATTTCGAAAATTTAGATTTGGTTCTATCATTTCTCTGATACCTCTCACTATCTCGAAAATTTCCAGAAAAAGTTGGACCCAACAATTTTTCTTGAGAAAACTTGAGCCGGTCCAGGCCGGACTGATTTTGACAGGGACCGAAAACCAAGAAAAAAGACGGGCTCAAAATTCAAACTTCAAAAATATTCAAAATATTTTTTTCACCGGTTTTCCCCCAGATTTCCAGCAAAACTTTTTTTCACGAGATTTTTCAAATTTTCGGTATTTTTGAAAATTCAAATAGAACTGTACTGAAGAATTTATGAAAATAACAAATCTAGAAAAATTTCGAGAATTTCCAATTTTCCAAAAAAAAAGGAAAATTAATTTTTGAGATATTGAGAGGTACCAGAGAAAAAATAAGTTTTTTGAAAATTTCAGAGTTTTCAAACAAGTTAAAGGTTTTTCGCACTTTCTGTAGTTTTCTCTGCGTCTCGTACTATTTCGAAAATTGCTGGCTTGCTTAGAAGCCCACAGGCCTGGTCTGAAAATTACGGGCCGAGCCATTCGTTTTTCAATTTTCGGGCCTGGCTCAGAAATTTTCAAAAAAAAAACCGGAGAAAACTTTTTTTTCTAAAAATTTAAATTTTTCAGTCAACTCAATCTACTCAAAGAATCAACACCAACAACACAATTTTCGACAAACATTTTCTGCTAATTTTTTTTTTCAAATTTTTGGGGGAATCTATATTTTTTTGTTGTGAATAAACCAAGGAAAAAAGACAACAACAGCAAAATTGTTGGCGATTCGCAAAATTTATGGGATAACTGGGCGGTTACCTAGACGTTTTATGTTTTTTGCATTTTTTTTGCTTTTGTGGATGAAAAATGAGCCCGATTTTTTTGTTTTGGCTTTTGGTGGGGTTTAGAAATTACTATGGATGGAACAAAAAAGTCAGAATATTTTTTTCTGTGGAAAAAGGCACATTTTTGGGATCTAGTTCAAAATCAGACAAAAAATTAGCATGGAATTTCCTAAAGTGAACGGGAGTTTTTGAAACTACAGTACCCTTCAAAAATGTTTTTCTCTAGTTTTTTGGCGAGATTACTGTGGATGAGAAATAGTTCTAGAATCCCGGAAAATGTCGGTACAACTCTGAAAATTTGTCAGGAGATTTTTTTTCTTAAAAAGTTCTAAAAACATCATCTGAAATAAAATTTGAATTGAAAATTTGAGGAAAAATTGAGCCAACAATTATGACTAAACTACAGTACCCTGTGTACGAAATTTCGAGAATTTTCTGAAACCAAAAACGTTTTCAAATTCGGATCCGGGCCCAATTTTTTTGAAAGCAAACTTTTTGGTGAATCGGGCCACAAAACCGGACCGAATATTTTTTCCGAGAAAACAGATCGGGTGAAAAATTATCCGTTTTTTACCCAATTTTGCCAAAATTTTTTCGTCAGAAAAAACCCGGGAAAAATACGTTTCAAAAACATTGTATTATCCATCATGATTTTCTGTTCGTAGTAAGTTAAAGTCACCTATAATTTTTCTCATTTACGAGGGTCAACTACGTAGAAAAATGATTTTTGACCCCAATTTTGCGAAAAAATTTGATTTTAGATTCTTTCGCCGAAAAAACCCGGGAAAAATACGTTTCAAAAACAGTTTATCATCCTTCACGACTTTCTGTTCGTATTGAAAGTTCTATTTACGACAGAAAAACATTAGTGAGAAAAAGTTCTTGGGTCAAAACTCAAAAAATCTCGCACCCAAAAAAAAAGGAAAGAAATGAAAAAAATTCAACCGCAAGGTGGGAAAAAAAAGAGAAAGAGAGTGAAAAAGATTCTTTTGTGATTTGACACAAAAGAAAACAAAATGTTTTCATTTTTTTTTTGACAAAATCTGATTTTCAAATAGTAAATACCACCGTACTTTGAAGAGAATTGATATCAGAAATTATCCTGGATATTTCAGTCAAAATTTTTTTATTAAAAAAATTTCCAGGCAAAAGTTTTGAATTCAAGCTCTAGGGTTTTTAGTGCCGGGCTCATTTGAAGGCCCGAAATTTTTTGTGCCAAAAATACAGTACTCTCCCGGCAATTTTCAAATTTTCTAAAAAAGCGAAAAGTTTTTGAACTTAATTTTTTTCTGTGTGTTATTTTTGGCGCCAAAAATTTTTGCGCAAAAATAACTCGGCCACCCCAAAAAATACAGTATTTCCCGGTCAAATTTCGATTTTTCAAAACTTATGCAAAAAATTGATCTAGAAAATTTCCCATATTTTTCAGCCCGGGTCCCAAATTTTAAATATTCTAAAAAAATTGCTCAAAAGTTTCTGGGACTAGATTTTTTTTCAACAAAAAATCCAGAAACTCAAAATTTTTGGGCAAAAAACTCGGCCCTCCAAAAATACAGTACTCCTTGCCAATTTTCGAAACAAAACGTGTTTTTGTTTTTATTTTACTAAATGAGGAAGAAGGAAAAAAATAGTAAAATAAATGAAAAAAAGAATGGAAAATGGAAAAAAAGGGGGGGGGGGGAGTTTTTTTTTGGTCTCTCGACATAAATTCTCCAGATTTTATTGCCTACTCTCCATTTCTGCATATTTTTCTGTCCTTTATGGAAAAACAAAAAAAAAGAAAAAGAATTTTGAAAAGAAAAATATATTCGACTAATTGGAAGAGTCTTAAATTGGGACTGGAAAAAATTTCAAAAAAAAAATTTCGATTTTTTTTTTGGGAAATTGTATGTTTCGTTTTGAAACCTGGAACCATCAATTTTTGCATCAAACTTGACGAGAAAACTACTGTAATTTTTGGCGCAAAAATATTGTCAAAAAATAAACCACAATTTTCGAAATAGTAAGAGACGCAGAAGTGCACAGAACCCGGAATTTGTTTGCAATGTCCTCTCACTATCTCAAAAACTGATTTTTTTTTGCTTTTTTTTGAAAATTTCAAAATTCAAATTCTCGAAATTTTTCTAGAGCACAAACTTTTAAAAATTTCATTTTTTTTTCATGAAAATTTTGGGGCAAAAAAAAATTTGAAAAACTTTGAACTTTGGAGCCCTAATTTTGAGCCCTTTGAAAGCCTCGGAATTTTCTGAAAATTTCTTTTTTTCTGATACCTCTCACTATCTCAAAAATTGATTTTCAACGTTTTTTTCTAGATTTTCAGTTTTTGAGAAGTTTGAAATTTGTGAAAAATAGTTCGAAAATTTTCGAGTTTTGAATTTTTCTAAAATTTGGAACCATAATAATTTTGAGCCCTGCGCGGATGAGCAAAAAAATCCAACTTCTGTAGAGAGTATTTTGCTTTTTTTTCCTTGGCCCCTCTGAAAATCAGGTCTGATTTTAAGTTCGAAGAAACCCCCGGGCCGGTCCGAATTTATCCAGAAAAAATGCAAGTTCAAAAATTAGTCAAAAATCAACAAAAAGTTCAGGATTTTTCCAGTTTTTTTGTCTTCCAAAAATGGGCGGGGCAAGAACACGTTGTGCATAACCCGGAAATTGTTTTCAACAAAGTTTTTCTCTGGAACCTCTCACTATCTCGAAAAAATGCAATGATAGAGAATGGTGCGCCGCAAAAGTGCGTCACAGTGTTGACGACTAAAATGAGATCTTTGAAAGAAAGCCAAAGAGGCGGAGCTAATAAGTACAGTATCATAAATTTGAAGGGAGGAACAAAAAACGGAAAAGAAATAACACGAAAAGAGTACGGTAGCAGGCGAAACCGGAAATTGCCTAATTTCGGGATCACTTTCGAAACTTCAGAAACAGTTTGCAGAAATGACATCTTCCGAGAATACTGTAGTTTTTGCTGTTGATTTTTTTCGTTCAAAAATTGTGTGCCAACAAGTCCCTTTTCCGGATTACTGTAGTGTTTTTTTCTCAAAAATTTCGAAATTTTAGGGCGTTTGGTTACTGTAGGTTTTCTAAAGCATTTCCCGATCCCAAATTAAAAAAAAAAACAAATATGGATCCCAAAGGGTTACTGTAGTTTCGATCTTTAGAAAATATTCATTTTTTGCCTATTTTTTCGTATTGTGTCATATTTTTCGGCGAAAAATTTTTTCGTTGGGTTACTGTAGTTTTGGAAATTTTTCAGACCATAAGATTTCAAATCTCAAAAGTGATTTTATCATATTTACAATTTTGAAAAGAGTACTGTAGTTTCGAAAATTTTGAGTTGAGATGAATGGGCGGTACTGTAACTTGGCAAACATTCAAACAAATTTTTTTAAAATAGAATCTGAGAAAACTACTGTAGTTTTGGGCACATCTCTGTGATTTTTGAAGGTTGAAAACTGGGAGTACTGTAGTTTTTTCGGCGCCAACGGTAGTTTTTTGATTCTCTCAAAGTTTGAAATGTTATCTAGAAGAACAAATGAAAAAAAAAAAAACTAAATAAAAATTTCTGAGAATTTGAAAAGAGTACTGTAGTTTTTGGCGCGCCACTTTTGATAGTTTAAAATTTTGGAGTACTGTAGTTTGTGGCTGTGGCTCCAAAAACTCACCCAGAAAAATCGATCCATCCCATTTATCATATCTACCGTAATCCTGTTCTTTTTTTGTTCTCATCCTCTTTTTTTTCCTTTTCCCTCTTCAATCCACTTCTGCAAGAAAAAAATGAGAATAAAATAAAAGAGCTAATTTTTCTCAAGTGCACACAATTTGAGCCAATTCACAATTGTCTTCCTCCTCTTTTTTTCTTTTTGCTCTTCTAATTTTCCGGTCTTGTTCGGCATAATATTTCTTTGGTTCATTTTCTCTCAGCTACAGTAATCACAGAAATCAGGTCACAAAAAATACCCTACAGTAATCTTTTTTTTCACTTTTTTGTGATCGAAATTTGCTATGGATTTTTCTTAATATCTCAAAACTACAGTACTACTTTTTCAAAATTTCAATTCTCGTTTTGCCTGAACTAATCTACAGTAATCTCGCTAATTTTTGGAACTACAGTACTCCTCTACTTTCGAACGGTTCATTTTTGGCGTCAGAAAAACTACAGTTCTTTTTTCAAATTTTCAGAAATGACACACATTTTTTTTCGGATTTGTTCCTCTCGATAACATTTGAAACTACAGTATTATTTCTCACTTTTCTTTTAAGAAAATTGAAAAACTACAGTACTCCCAATTTTCAAAATCCGAAAATGTCAGAAAATTTAAGCCAAAAAAACTACAGTACTTTTCTCATATTCTCCGAAAATTTTCAAAGTTTTCAAATGTTCGTCAAGCTACAGTACTTATTTTTCCTTAAATAATCAAGAAATATTTCAAACTACAGTATACTTTTTTTGTTTTTAGACGTTTTTTTTTGCGGCCCATCAAACTACAGTACCCTTGATGTTATTAGAAACTACATTACTTCCATTCTAAAATCTTCGGAAATGGATGAAAAATGAGGGCCATAAAACTACAGTACTAGCTACAGTACCCCATTTTTCCAATAATACAAAAAGTTTTCAAATTTTCTGAAATTTTTGATATTTTTTTTGCGGGCCATGAAACTACAGTACCCTTCAGTGTTAAGGGAAACTACAGTACTTTCCTAATTTTCTGACATTTGTAATTTCGAAAATGATGGAACACTGTTAGCGATACTACATAAGCTACAGTAATCTCCCAAATTTTTGGCAAAAACCAAAATTTTCAAAACTACAGTACCTCATCTCATTTTTTCAGAAAAATAGATTTCTCGAATGTTCGCCAAACTACAGTACCCCTCTCAATTTCTCATTTTCCCCATTTTTTTTTTGTTCAAAATGTATATACATCTATCTTTTTTTTTCTTTTTATATATATGACATATATATGTCTTTTTTCTCTTTTTTTGGCTGAAAAAAAAACAAAGAAGAAGAAGAAGAAGAAGAAAGTTTTGAGGCACGCAAGAGTTGTTTTTTTGCTTCTTCTTCTTCTGTTTTTTATTTGTTTTTCCTTTTTGCTCTTTTTTTCGAAACAACAAAATTTCGTAGTTTTTTTTGAGCCCAAGAAAATCCTATAATTTGTGGCGCCAGCAAATTATAAATCACAAATTTTTCGTGGTTTTACTTTTTTCTGAGCTCGAAATTCTGAAACTCACAAAAACTTCGATTTTTTTTTCAAAATTCTGGAAAAAAAGTTTCAGTTTTCGATGATTTTGAAAATTTGAAAATTCAATTTTTTTCTCAAAAAAAAAAACTGAAGAAATTAGATCTTCTGAGCTCAAAAAATACGTTTTTTTGGAAAAAATTTTCAGCTCAAAAAATGTCTCATTTTTACCGCCACAAAATTATAAATCACATTTTTTTCGTGGTTTGGTTTTGGGAAAAAACATCACTTTTTATCGGAGATTTTGCTGGAAAAATATGCAAAATTTTGTGCTCAAAAAAAAGTTCGACAATCTGGGAAAAATTATTTAAAAAAAAAATCCAATTTTCAAAACTTTGAACCAAAAAAATTGAGAAAGTTAGTTTTTTTGAGATCGGCTCAAATTTCTCCAAAAAAGTGTATTTTTTCAAATTTTGGGATTTTTCAGACCGACCCGAATTCTGGAAAGTTAAATTTTTGAGCACAAAAAATGAAACAAGTTTGGCCCCGAAAAAATCGTGGTGAAAATTTTGGCGCCAAAATTTTTCGTTCAATTAAAACCCAAAAAATATTTAAAAAATTTTGAGAAATTCCAAAAACTTGAGCTCAAAAAAATCAGCCTCAAAAATGTGTTCATTTTCATTTTCACCATGGGAATTCAAGTACTCAATTTTGCCGTTTTTTTCGTCGTCGACTTCTTCACACGCACTCCAAATTTTTTGTTTTTTCGGGGAAAAAAATGACAAAAAAATCTATATTTTTTGAGTGAAAATATGAACAAGTTTTAATTTATCTCAAGACTAGATCTATTTCGGAAAGTTGTGTGTTTTTTTTTCATGTTTTTAATCAATTTTTGTTGGTATTTTTCAAAAAAAGTTGTTTTTTTTTTTGAGACCGACCCGAATTTCGTCAAATTTTTTTTTTCAAATTTTTGGATTTTTCAGACCGGCCCGAAATTATTGACTTTTCAAAGATTTTTAGAAGAATTTTTTGAAAAATTATGAAAACTCAAACATGTTTTTTTTTTGAAATCTTGAACAAAAAAGTTTTGAATTTTTTCAGACCCACCTCTCTCGAAATTGTCTTACAGAAAAATACAAAAAAAAAATCGATTTTTTTTCAAATTTTCAGACCGGCCCCATTTTCTTTTAAAAAATATTTTTTAAGTTGGTGTTTTTACTCGAAATGTATTCTCAAAAATTTCTGAAAAGTTTTTAATTTCAAAAAAGTCCAAGTTTCGGTTAGACTATTTCGGAAATTTCGAGCTCAAAAATTGGAAATTGTTTTTTTTTTGAAAAATTCTGAAATTCACAAAAAATTTAAAATTTCCAGACCGGCCCGAAATCATAGATTTTTTTTTAGTATTTTTTGAAATTCGAAAAATCGCGCCGAAAATTTTCCAAAAATTTCCATAATTCGTCGCCACAATTTTTTCTCTCTCTCCTTTTTTGTCAATCTTTGAACCACCCATATTTATGTTTTTTTTTTCGTTTTCGTTCGTAATGTTTACATTTTGTAGAAATCCATTTTTTTTTCATCTTGCCAGGGGCGACAAAAAATGCGTGTTTATTTTCGAAAAAAAAAAACTGAATCTCCATCTTCTTCCCGTCTCAAATTGAGTTATTATAACTTTGAACAACAAAAAATGCCTAGTTTTTTTTGGGATTTTGAGCAAAAACTTTGCTTGAAAATTTTTTGAAGAAAGTTAAAAAAAAAAAGTCAGATCCTATTTTTTTTTTTGAATTTTTGGAACTTTAAAAAAGTTACAGACCATAATTTCGGGCCGGTCTGAAAATGAAAACCACATTTTCGTGTGAAAAATTATAAAAATTTTTTTCAATGTTCAAATTTCAAGCCGATGTGAAAATTTAGAGCCCGATTTCAAAATATAACTTATGAGCACCAATTTTGTCAGAAAAAAAGGATTTCTCAAAACTTCCAAAAAGTTCTTATTGTCTGAAAAATTCCAAATTTTGAGAAAAAACCCGGTCTGAAAATTCCAAAGCAGAAATTTTTTGTTTGTTTTTTTTTTGAAAATAAATAATTTCGGGCCGGTCTGAAAATTCGAAAAAAAAATCGAGACATTTGTTATTGTTTTCTGAAAACAAAAAAAACGATTTCCGGATTTCGGGTCGGTCTGAAAAAAAGCCCACATTTTTGAGAATTTTGGCCCGATTTGACAGATTTTGTTTTTCAAAAAACTCCGAAAACCCCAGATTTTTTGTCAAGAAAAATCTCTTTTTTTTTCGAAAAATATTTGAAAAATCAACAATTTCGGGCCGGTCTGAAAAAATCAAAAAACCGCGACTTTTTTTGGATAAAATTTGAAAAAAACCTTGAAAATTCCAAAAAAATCAGATCCGGGCCGATTTTCTAGAAATTTGGGTGCGATTCAAATTCACCTTTCAGGCCTGTGTTCTTCCAAATTTCCAGAAATACAGTATTTCCCAGAAACTTGTGAAAATCTATAATTTTCAATTTTCCCCCTCTCCTCCCCAATTTCTTCCTCTTCTTTCTCCACCCGTCTGCGTCTCTCGTTCTCCAACTCTCTCGTTTTTTTTCAGCGAATCTTTCTCTTCTGATATGTTCATTAGAGCACATTTAACACATACTCATCTCAATTTATATATTTTTTTGTTATTTTTTCATTTATTAATGTGCTTCTTTTTTTCCTCATAACTTTGCTCTTTTGTGTGTTTGCAAAAAAAGGAAAAAAAAAGGAGGAAGAGGAAAAAGAAGAGACGAATGAAAAAAAGGTCCACACTTCCATTATCGATTTTGTGTTGTTGGGCAAAAAACGACGAAAAACAAAATGGAATTTATTGAGCCAATTTATGGTTTTTTTTGTGTGGCTCATTTCGTTTCAACGCGTTCTTTTTTTCACACTTCATTTTCATTTTCATTTTCATTTTTACGACCAAAACTCATCTCTCTCTCTCTTTTTTTGCGCCAGAAAAATGGATCCGGCCCGAGTTTTTTGATATAGATTAAAAAAATTAATATTTATAGGGAAAAAAATTCTAGATTTTTTCAGCCCAAATTGTTTTGTAAAATTTTCATTTTTTTTCTCTAGATGGAAAAATGGATCCGACCCGAGTTATTTTTTTCAAGAAAAGTTCAGATTTTTAGAGAATTTTTCCCAACAAAAACTCTGAAATTACTGTAGTTTTGTTCTGTACGAAATTTTTGTCCGGCCCGACTTTTTTTAAACTTCAAAATTTCAGAAAGTTTGAATTTCTTCCTACTAAAATTTTGAAATTCCGAGAATTATTTAGGCCCGAAAATATTTTTCCCAATTTCAATATATTTTTTTTCTCGGCAGAAAATTTTATAATCTCAAAATTTTTTTTCAGATTTTCAAAAATTGGGAAAATTATGACCTAATTTCTGAAATTCCTGAATTTTTTCGGTCGGAAGTTTTTTTCCTTGTTTTTCTCGAAAAAAAATTGATCCGGCCCGAGATTTCGGATTTGAAAATTTTTGCGAAAATTTCAAATTTTCAGAGCGATCAAATTTTTTTCCGAGCGAAAAAATGGGTCCGGTCCAATTTTTTTTTGAATTTCAAATTTTTTTGGAAAGTTTCAGATTTTTGGAAGAATTAATTTCTAGAATTTTTTTATTATTTTCAATGCGAAAAACCGGTTCAAAATTTTCGGGGAAACTTCCTCGGCAAAATTCTAAATTTTGAAAACTGGACAAACTACAGTACTTCAGTAAAACTCTACCAACTCTAAAAATTTTTTTTTTCCCAGAGAATCATAGGTTTTCTGGTTTCTGCTCATAAAAATTAGGCCAAAACTCTAGTACTTTCAGAAAAGTTAGGCCTATATAATTTTGAAAAATTTTTCCGAGCACAAAACACAAAACTTGCCGACTCAACTTTTCTTTTTCCCGCTTTTGCCCATATTCTCATCAAAAATTAGTTCAATAATCTTCTTCTTCTTCTTCATTTTTTCTTCTCATTTCCTCCTTCTCCTTCTCCTCCTAATATCATAAATAATGAAGCCTATTTCAAATAACTAACTGCCCTTTCAAAGTCTTTCCGGCCAGCAAAATGTTTTTTATCATTTTTTCTCGTTTTTTTTCTGTCATCGTTGTTGTTGTTGTTGTCACACATTGATTCTATGCAAATTGATTTCTCAACAAAACAACATTCCACATCGAACAAAAAATAAAATATTTGTCGATTTTCAGGCGACGAACAAAATGAAACAACAACAACAACAACAACAGCTAAACGGGTCAAATCAAAAGTCGTCGACGTCGTCATCGTCATCACCGTGTCAAGTTGTGCTAGAGACTAGTTTTGAGGATGGTAAGATTTTTCGAGGGCCCAGGGATTTTTTTGAGTTACAGGGGAATAGCCGAAATTTGAAAAGTTTTTCCTCGAAAACTCTGTTTTTGGTCGAAAGTTTTTTTTAGACAAAACCAGAATTTGTACATAGTTTTGGTAATTTCTCATTTTTTGTTAGAAATTCATTTTCGTAAAAATATTTCTAGAATTTTTTGCGAATTTTCTAGATTTCAGATCCGATAAATGTTAAGCTACCAAATGTACAATTTTTATTTTTAGAAAATTATCTTAAAAAATCTCAAAAAAAGTTGGGCCGGTCTGGAAAAATGTAACACTTTTTTTAGAAGTGAAATATTCCAATTTTTTCCGAGAAAAAATTTTCGGCAAAAAATAAGATTTTCTGAAAATTAGAGTTCTAAAATTAGGACGCCATAAATATGACCGAAAAATTCCAAAAATTTCATTTTCCAAAAAAAAAATTCGACACTTTTTTGCTAATTTTCTAGATTTCAGATCCGGTAAATATCAAGCTCTCAAATGGACAATCTCAATCGGATCAGGCCCGATAAAGTTGTGTTCAAAAAAAAGAGCCATTTTTGAAATAGCCCACAACTAGCTGAATCGGGCCGAGGCTGATAAAAATATTAAAAATCCAAAACCACGCCCCGAGACATTTTCAGAATCAAATAATCTGAACCAGACCGGGTCTGAAAAGTCCGAAATTCCTATTTAAAATTATATTTCTTCGTTTCGGGCCACGTCAACAAAACTGTTCAGAAACCAAAAAAAAATGCAAAATCTCAACAAATTGGATGTGCCAAAAATCTTGAGAAAAACGGCCCAGGTTCGATTTTTCGATTATCAAAGTGAGCCCAATTCAGATTTTGTTATTTAAGATTCGATTTTTTTCAACTTCGGCCCGATTCAGATGGTTCAAACAGAAAAAATCAAATTTGGTCCCAAGACAAAACTTCTAAGAATTCCAACAAAAATTTGGGCTCAAACTAATCGCGGCTAAATTTCAGACGATCCCGACTATCATTCAACCAGCTCATCAATTGTAGATCAATGCGATTTATGCGTTCTCGAAACCGGCCGAATATTCTATATACAGTAAGCTACAGTACCACCTACACGCCCGATTTTTGATCTATTTTTGGCTCGTGTTTGAGCTCATGGTATACTCGAACTCGAACTTCGTTAGAAGAGTGCAAAACTAGATTTCTGAAATTTCGAAAAAAAAAATAAAAACAAAAAAATAGTGCTCATGTGTAGAATCGAACCATCGACCTCTCACGCTATAAACAAAAACCTAACCTGTTGAGCTGCCACGCCACATTTTTTCGCAGGAAAAAATAGGGGGGAAAAAGTTTGTCCCAAAAGAAGATTAAACTCAGGCAAAGGCGGGCGACTGTGAGGCGGCGCCGCTAGCAAATTTTCAGGCGGCGCCGCCGGCGTCCCCGCGGCGGCGTCGCCCCTTGTGAAAATTTGCACTGGCGATTGATGGCGGCGCAGCCTCATTTGGCGGCGGCGGTAGGCGACAACTAGCGGCGATTCGAATTTCGACAGGCGGCGCTTGGCTGCGCCGCCTAATTCTGGGGCGACAAAAGGCGGCGGTGGGCGTTGAGTAAGAAATGATGAGGCAGTCGAAGGCGGCGTTCGGCGACAAGAACAGTAACACTCGGCGGCATGCGGCGGTAATAGGCGACGGATAGCTTCATTTTTTAGGTACTAGGAAAATTATCCACATTATGAAAAGAACCCCTCCTTGTTTAATGACTTATCAATTTGCCCAATAGAGAAATAAAGTTTGAGAGAAGAATTTATGACATATCAAAACAATTAAAAAACCGTTTCGTTCGAAATTCTCGCACCTCCTCTGTGTTGAACTGCTTCCATTTTACCGCAAACTGTTGTAATTTTGGCGGAGGTTCTTTCGAATGCTGAAATTAATGAAGTTGATAGAAAAAAGTCCGAAAAAATGTGCCCAAAAAAATTCATGCGGTCCCAAACAACAAAACTTAACTATAGCCAAAGTCTAAAATTACAAGGAACAATGCGATTTTTGAGCTGTGCCCGTTTCAGACATGTTCAAAACCGGTCCCGATTTCTTCAATTTTTTCTCTGGACTAGGGTGTTTTGACTTGGGGTGTTTGTTTTTATGAGTGAACTAAATCAATTCGAAAATCCAAAAGAACAATTCAGCATATGCCCGAAAAACTAACTTACCATTCGTTGTATCTTCCAGCGATCCCATCTTTCACTGTTATCCTTGACGTATTCAGTTCTCTATAAAGAATAGAGATAAGTATTAGTAAGTATACCAAATATTAATTTTGAATAAAATGTGCAATAACTGCTACAAAGCATCTTTTCAGAAAGTACTGATACACAAATTTTGTTGTATAATTTGTCTTTATAATTTTTTAGATTTTTAGACTCATCTCGCAAA
Source organism: Caenorhabditis sp. 8 KK-2011 (assembly GCA_963572245.1). NCBI lineage: Eukaryota > Metazoa > Nematoda > Chromadorea > Rhabditida > Rhabditidae > Caenorhabditis > Caenorhabditis sp. 8 KK-2011. The sequence goes on from OY751548.1 coordinate 3,221,921, forward strand.
ATTTTCAGTCTGTTAGATCGATTTTCAAAAGAAGTTTTACGATAAACGTTGCTACTTTTATGTAATTCATTCAGCCGCTATTTACTGTATTATAGGGGCAAAAAAATGACCACTGGGAAAAAATTAAAACAGGTTACTGTAACAAAAAGTTCGCGGCAGTGACTTTCTGTGTTTGTTCGCTACGAGACCAATGTATCTCGCCGCGAATACACACAAAAAGGCAAAGAGTTTTTTCTACAGAAATTCTTTTCAAAATTTGAATTTATATTTCTTTTCAGTCGCCAAATTTTTTTGTTTCTATAATAGAGTGACTATAAAAATGTTCATCTTAAAGAATTTGTTTTTTTTTATTGGAATTTTTAGTTTCTAGTCACAGTTATAACTGAAATTGGAGAGGGTCTTATGGACAGGTTATTTGGAAACCAAAATTTAAATGAAATAGTCAATATGAAAAGTTAACTCACCCAGCCGATCCATATTTTCTTTTCGAGTTCTGACGTTTTCCAAACAATCCTCTAGAAAATGTCCTTAACAATAACTCATTCAAAATAAACCAATTCGAAGTATTCCCAATTTTTGTGTAATAACAATATCTTCAACCTTGCTGATTCCCGGTTTTCGAACTGCAGTAACTGCTCTAGATTTATTCATTGTTAGACTAGAACAAATAGAAAAAACTTACACTGTTATCGACTTCAAGGTAACCATTATCTTCAACAGAGTCGAGAACTGCGTACTCTTCATCGAATACGAAACTTCTCCATTTGTCAGCAGATTTTTGGCGGCACCTATCATATTTTTCTTTTCATTCATTGTTGATGGTCGCTTAAAATCAGTTCACCAATATCTTTGCTAAAAAGTTTGTGATTGAAAGAAAACGGTCTTCCAAACTCACCCTTCCAAAACTCAACAGGTCAAGAAGCACACTCTACACGTTTGATGCTTGTTGCCAACTTTTTATCATCTGCAAAGCGCAAAACCGCTGCTGAAATAGGAAAAACAAATTTTTCGAAAAAAAAAAGAAAATGAAAAATCCCAAAAACATCTGCAAATTCATGTCGTTCTGTATGCAGAATGGCGGCACCGCCGACAACCGCCGATTCTCAAATCATTGAACAAGTTCGGCGACAGTGAGGCGGCGCCGCTTTTTCATAGGCGGCGCTGCCTCACAGCCGCCATTTTTGGCGGCGGCGCCTCACAGCCGCCCGACTTTGCCTGAGAAAATCAGACTTTCATCAAATTGAACACTACAGTACCACCGGGGGGCCTTTGATCTCATCTACAGTACCCCAAACCCAGTGATCAGCAAATCGTGTTCCGCCTGCGGGCACAATTATAATTTCTTCTTTCGGCGAAAGAAGGGCGATTATAAGTCTTTCGTTCACACACTTTTTGTTTATCTTTTATAGAGGAAAAAAGAGCAAGAAAAAAATGTTTATAATAGTTTTTTTTTCGTTTTTTTCACCCAAAATCCAGGCCCTTTTTGTCTTTTTCTCTCTCAATTTGTCAAATTTTTCGCGCGCGCTGTTTTTCACGCATTTTATAATCCCAAGAGTGACAGAACGAAAAACCCGACAAATCCAACACATTCCATTTTTGGCCTTGGGTTTTACTTTTGAAACAAAACAAAATTGTTTTTTTTTTCTTTTGGAATATTCCAGGTTATGTTCCTTTAAACTTACAGTAACTTTTTCACCTCCGAAAGTCAGACCGGTCCGGGCCGGGCCAAAAAACCAAAAAATTTTGTGCTCAAAATTTCAAACTTTGAGAATTTTTTTTCATTTTTCGCAAAAAAATTGTTTTCGTGAAAAAAGAAAAATTTTTAGGCTAATAATTAATAATAATTGGGCGTTTTCAAAATTTTTTTCTAAAAAATGCAAAAATTATCTATTTGAAAAGTTGTACTAAAATTCTAAGACCTCACAAATCGGAAAAAATCGATATTTTTCTCAAAAAAATTTTTTGAGCCGAAAAAATGATAAAAATACCTCATGTTCCTTTAAATCAAAAATTTACTATTGGTTGCTTGGAGCGCATTACCCCCTTTAACTACTCTACTTTTTAGGGCAGGCTGATTTGGAAAATTCCGAGAATTTATCAATTTTTTGAATTTCTGAAAACGATAATTTTCTCTAAAATTGTTGAGCACATCATGATCCTTCAAGGTGGCCCGAGATTTCAAAAAAATCAAAAAAATTGAAATTTTCAAGGAAAAAGCCCCCTTGATTTTCTGAGAATGAAAAAAATCTGAAAATTTGATCTCTACCATTTTTCATGTCCCTTTAACTACTGTTATTTTCAGGCCCAATATCGAATGGGTTCACCCGAATGGGTCTTGACCCTTTCCGAATGAGGCTAATGGGGCAAATTTCCAAAAGGGGTAAAAGGGTCAAAAAGTTTTACCGAAAGGGGCAATTAACCGAATGGGTCAAACCTTCATTTTCGAAATTTTCCGAATGGGGCAAAAAATCCGAAAGGGTCAAAATTTTTTCTCTAATGGGGCAACTCGATTTTTTATAGTTTTTTTCTTAACAGTTTCTGCGTTTTTTTTTAGCAATTTTGTATATTTTTTCACGTGTTTATATATTTCGTAATTTCAATGTTTCTCCCAGATTTCAATTTTCCAAGAGATTCTAGAAAAACTAAATTTAATGAAGCTGAAAAAATTCCTCAGATTTCGAAAACTACAGTAGTTTACCTTCTCGGCTAAGCCTAAACGTAAGAAAATCGCCTTTTAAATAATTAAATTACTCTTTTTTGGCAAAAAAAAATCGAGTTGCCCCCATTAGAGAAAAAATTTTGACCCTTTCGGATTTTTCGCCCCATTCGGAAAATTTTGAAAATGAAGGTTTGACCCATTCGGTTAATTGCCCCTTTCAGTCAAACTTTTTGACCCTTTTACCCCTTTCGAAAATTTGCCCCATTAGCCCCATTCGGAAAGGGTCAAGACCCATTCGGGTGAACCCATTCGATAATTGCCTATTTTCAGGCCAGGCTGATTTGGAAAATTCCGAGAATTCGAAAATTGTAAGCCTCGAAAATTGCCAAAAATATTTTTTCTCCAAAATCACCGAAAAATCTAAAAGTTTTCAAAAAAAAAAGTTTTATTTTCGAAAATGTCATCCCTGTTCCTTTAACTATTGTATTTTTCATATTTGAAAAACATTGAAAAAACCAAAAAAAAAAAACAAAATTCATCATTACTTTATCCGATTACCAGTTGTTGTTATTTTTCAATCACCGCAAAAAAACGTGTGAAAAAATGAAAAAAAAATGCCTGTGTACTTCTCACGGACAATTCAGTCAGTTGTCAAAAACAAACAGACGAGAATCGCATTGTTTTTTTTTTCACTCGTTCTGTTTTTTTTGCTGTTTCTGTTTCTCACTTTTTCAAGGCATTTGCGCACCGAAAAAAAAACGAAGAAAAAACGAAAAAAAAAAGAACGAACACATTTGTTTCAACATTTTTGCCCTTTTTTGAACATTTGTTTTTCGGCACGTTTCATTTTTCGAGAAAAAGTGTCATTTTTGTGACATTTTCTCAAAATTTTTGAAAAATAGCAATTTTTGAGATAGCACGAGACGTAGAGAAAATTCTGAAATTTTCAAAAGAAAAATTTGGCGTCGAAAAGTTTCAAAACATCTTTTCTCAAAAGTATTTTCCAGATTTTTCAAAATTTTTAATTTTTTCATTTCAACGCCAAATTTTTACCCTAAAAACGGAATTTTTCAATTTTTCGTTCAGTTTTGAAGTTTTCCCATAAAGAGTTAGAGTTTTAAAATTTTTCAAAATAAACAATTTCTCAAAACATTCATAAAAAGCAAGTTTGGAGAGTGAGTGAGACGCAGAGAAAAAAGTCGACAAAATTTTTTCCCAAAAAATTTTTTTGCCTCTGAAGTCTCAAAAATAAACCCTGGGAAAAATGATAAAATTCTTATTTTTCCTCAATATTTTTTTGAGAAAAAAACGGAAATTTCTTGATTTTTTACCAGAATTCTCAGATCGCAAAAAATCTGTATTTTTCTTCAAAAATTTTTAGAGCGATAAAAATGACAAGACAACGTTATGTTCCTTTAAATTTTGGAGCCAAGATTCAAAAAATTGGAATTTGAAGTTTTCAAAAATGACTTTTTTTTTTTGAAAATTGTAAAAAATCATCCCAATGTTCCTTTAAATAGTGTGTTTTTCAGACCGGGCCAATTTTTTTGTTGGAAAAATCTAAAAATTTATGAATTTTTGGGATTTCTAAAATTCACACAAAAAAATTAGAAAAATCAGAAATTTACACCTGTTTCTCATTTTTAAAAATTTAAAAAAAAATCAAATTTTCAGAGAAAAAAACCATGCCGCATTCAAAAATGAGCGGAGCCAAGGAATTTTTTTGAAAATGCTCTCAATTTTTTTTTGGATTTCGAATACATACACCGATTCGGGCCGGACGACTTTTTTTGACCCGCTCAAAAAAAAACGGACCGTTCTAGACCTGGCTTCCGGCCCACAATCTCATCTCACCCCTGTCCCCTTTTTCCAAAACTAAAAAAATGTGTCCCCGGAGGCGCCCAAAAAACACACGACGATAATAAAATTCAATTTTTATAGTGTATGTATGTTTCCCCGTTTTTTGCTTGCCGATTCAAAAAAAAACGCCAAAAATCTTTTTTCTTTCGAAACCAAATTCCTTTCCTTTCCAATTTCCAAAAAAAAAAAAAATCGCGTATCGAATTTCATCTCACGGCACAAATTGCTCCATTTTTGGCATTCTTCGTTTTTTTTCGCTCTCTCTCTCTTTTTTTTTTTGATTTCAACAAATGAACTTTGCAGAAAATGATAAAGTCGAAAAGTTTACAATTTTATGCGGCGAATTCGCCGCCGCCGACGCGAATCTGCTGTTCGGGTAGTGTAGATGAGATCAAGGATTTGATGTGAGCCACCGAAAAATAATTAGAGCGTCTGGTTTTTTCATTGAAAAATGTCACGCGGAAAAATGTGGCGTGGTAGTTCAACCGGTTACACAGGTGGTGGGCCAACAACCAATATCTGCACAGTGTGTATTTGAGTAGCTAAATTTTTAGATCTACAAAATATTGAAAATTTTTCTTGGTAGGTCAAAATATTTTTCGTGACCTTTTCTCTGATTTTCTCATTTTTTTAAATTATATTTCTTCTGTTTAGGCCACATCCACAAAACTGTGTCGGATCTAGAAAAATGTGCGAAATCTGTAAGATACAAAAATACACACTGTGATCTGGCCAGTTTTTGGCCATACTGGTTGAAACCCTTTATGAGCTCAGAAAGGCCTTTTGTCCGACCTCAAAAAATCTCGTCGGTTTCTGGCTCTTGTTTTTAAAACGAAATTGTTTGGTTAAATTTTGTTATTTTTGTCATGAAATTGGTGAATAAATGTCAAAAAAGATGTTTCGGACATGTTCAAAATTTATAGAATTTACGGGTTTCTTGCCGCGGTTCAAACAAAAAAAAGCACATCTTATATGGTATCTCGTGTACCGACATCTAACTGGTTACGGAGCGCGCCATTTCTCTCGTTTGAGTGGGCGGAGCTAATCAGTTTGAAAATTATACGATCACTCACTGTTTTCTAGCCAGTTTTTCACTTTTCTTTTTCGAACCTTTTCTGGTCAGAATCAAAAAAGAGGTATTTTTTGAGGCAGAAACCGGCCAGTTTTCAGTTTTAGCCAAAAAATGGCCAGATATTGGTTGTTGGCCCACCACCTGTGCCACTAGTTTTTCTTGAATTTGTGTTTCTCACTGTTCAGAACTTTGAAACTAACAAAAATTCGAAAAAATGGATCAAAAATCGGGCGCCTAAAGCGAGAAACAATCAAATAACCTCGAAATGTTTCAGTCACACAACAAGAAGTTCACACTGGGAACCACCATGGGCATCTTGGCGATGTCGATTGGGACTACCGTATGGTTGGGAACAGGCAAAGGACAATGACGGAAACACCTATTATATTGAGTAGGTTGATTTTCAGATTAATATGAACGTGAAAAAATTGACGTCGGAAATGAAACTTTCTTTGAACTTTTTCGTTTTCTCGAAATTTCCAAATTTTTTTCCTAGAAAAATCTCGGGCCGGTCCGGAAATTTCAATTTTTCGGGCCGGATCAGATCAGAGTTGAATAAAAAGTATTTTGAGAGAGTGGGCCATGAAATTTTTGTGAAGTACTGTAGTTCAAAGGAACACCGACTTGTCAATTTTCAAATCTGAGTCCTAGGGCTACTGTAGCTCTCTAGCACTAGACCCAAAGGGTACTGTACTTTTTCAACAACAAAAATACTGTAGCCATGTCATTTTTTCCAATATCTCCCCAATTTTTTGAACAAAAATTTCTCACCTTCATTTTTTGGCGCTTTTCCTGGACCCATTTTTTTGAAGATACTTGTCATAACATCTCATCGAGTTGAACCTGGAAAAATTCGATTTTTGACAAATATCTGGTCTCTCTCATTTCATCCGCTATCTCGTCAGCCGCGTCGCGGACACGCAACGCGGCCTTCGTCTCTCTGTCTCTCTGTCTCTCACTCTGTATCTCACAAGATTTTGGAATTTGACTATGCCTACGCCTAAGAAGACCTCAAAAAATCATCAAGAGAATTTTGCAGTCACCTGAATCGTTCGACAACGTATACGGATCCGCGCAAAACGCGTCCACCCGACGGCAAACGTACCGTCTCAATTCGTCGCGGCAAAGACATCGGCTTCGGCTTCGTCGCCGCCGGACAACTGCCCACAATCATCCAATTCGTCTCGCCCGACGGTCCATCCGACGGTCTTCTCTTCGCCAACGATCAAATTTTGGAGGTGAACGGTCAGAACATGGAGAACGAGGTGAAGGATGTTGTGGTGAATGCGGTGCGCGGAACACGCGACGAGTTGCGCATCTGTGTACAGCAGCTGCCGCAACGACCGCGCACCAATAGGAAGAATTGCAAAGTTCGATTTACGGATCGAGTTTTGGTGTCGTGTAATAGTGATAATGTGAGTTGGCAGGCTACTAAAAAACAAGGAATACTGTACTTTCTGACTTTCGGGCCCGGACCATTTTTCCCGATAAAAACTCACTTTTTCGATTTTTCAATATTTTCAAAATGAAGGAACACCTCAATTTTTCGCCTTTTTATTTTGTCATTTTTTTCTGGTTCACGTTATTTGGTTCACGTAAACCACGACATTTCTGGAATTTTTCCCACTACTCTGAATATTTCAAAAGAAATTTTTACTTGAAAAAATATGGCGTGGTTGCTCAACAGGTTAGGCTACTGTTCTTGGAGTGAGAGGTCGAGGGTTCGATTCCTCACCGCGGCAAAGTTTTTTTATTGGTTTTTTTTTGTACTCAACAAAAATACAAGAAATTTATGTTTGAGCTAGTATTTTTCTACTCTAACAAAATTCAAACAAAAAAGAGTACTGTTCGTTCGGCAGCGAAGAGTACACGTTTTTCTGTGGGGAGAGGGGGAAAAAGACACGAAGAAAATTAAAGAGTATGTGTGACAAGGAGAGTGCAGAGAAACAAACGGAAAAAAGGGGGGATGTGAGATAGGGCGTGTATCCCTCGCTGCTGAACGAACAGTACCTCAAAAATATATTGAACCAATTTTTGCAGAATTCGGAATTCCCTCCAACCCTTCCAAACGTTCTTCGGGTCTACTTGGAAAATGGCCAAACCAGATCGTTCAAATACGACGATTCGACACGTGTCAAAATGATATTAGATAGTTTATTGGAAAAATTGCAAATCACCGCCAAATCGCATTTCTCGTTGGCGCTCGAGTATTCGCTGGGAGCTCGAACTAGTCGGATCAGTATGTTGCGGCCGGATTGTTTGATCAAGACGGTGAGCCTTTTTCGGGGGAAAAATGTTCTGCATGAAAAACTACAGTTTCTCAAGAGACGCAGAGAAAAAGAGGATGTTGATTTTTGAATTTTTGAACTTCGAGTAGGTTTTGGAAAGTACTGTAGTTTTTGGAGGGTAAAAATTAATTTTTAATTTTTTTCTAAATACTTAGATTTACCGAAGAGTACTCTTTAGTTTTGTTAATTTTTTGGCGCCAAAAAAGTAGACCGAGAAGTACTGTAGTTGGGCCCAAATTTAAAATTTCAAAAGTAATCCTGAGTTTTGAAATTTTTGGTGCTGAAAACTACAGTATTTTCATAGTGATAGACAAGAGACGCAGAGAAAAAAGGATCTTGATTTTTGAATTTTTGAAATCAGCGCGGTTGTGTGAAGTACAGTAGTTTTAGGCGGCCAAAAAATTATTTTTCGAGGTTACTGTAGCTGAATAAATTAAAAATCTCAACTTTGTTGGACAAACTTTTTCGATTTTTTCAGAAAAAAATCTTGTCGGATATTTTTTAAGCCAGTTTCTCTGTCACTCGATAAAAAAGCTCAAGGCCGGCCCGAATCTCATCTCACTTTTTGGGCAGATAAGAAAGCCCGGCCTGCTGAATTTTCCGGGCCGAACGTTTTTCTAGGCCGGCCCAAATCTGACCGAGAAATAATTTTGCAAATTTGAAGATAATTGAGATGCCCAACTCGGAACACCTGAAATGTGTGTTTCGCCTCTCATTCGCCCCGTCCGATGCGTTTCTTCTCTTGTTAGATGATTCGAAAGCCCTCGAATACTATTATCAACAATGTGTGAATGATGTGATTCGCGGCAAGTATGCGATGGAGATGCGCTATGAGGCGTGCATTCGATTGGCCGCGTTACACGTACAACAAGTTGCGTTTGATTGTAAAATATTGAAGGAGAATTCGAAGGTGTCGGTGAATCGTGTTGAGTAAGTTTGGAGAGAGGGGAGGGGTTGTTAGGCCGGGACGGAAAATCTATGGGCCTGGGTTGGTTTGTTTTGGATTGTCAGAAAAAGTCTGATTTTTGGGTCCTCAATAAAATCCTTTTTTTCTTTTTTGCGGAAAAAATTGGTCGGAAAATTTTTTCGAAAAAAAAGTTTCCAAAAAATTGTTTTGAATTTTTTTCAGGGCCATTTTTCTCTGAAAAAATCGGTCCAAAATTTTCACTGAAAAAAAATGTGTCTGAAATTACTAAATTTTCAGACCGAGCCCGAAAAAAAATTAAAACTTTTCAAAAAAAAAATTTGGGCTACTTTTTTGGCAAAAAAAAATTCAAATCTTTTCTCAAACTTTTCTGAAATAAATTTTTCTCAGTTTTTTTTTGAGAAAAAATTGGTCGCATTTTTTTTCAAACTAAAATTTCCCCACAAAAGTTTAGTTGTGAACTTTTTTCCAAAAAAAAATTTCAAAAAATTTTTTCTGAGATCTGTTTTGTAAATTTAAAAAAAAAATTCGGAACGGTATTGTTCGACTAAGCCCGGTCCTAGAAAAGTTTGTTTTGATGCTCTAAATTTTCAAAAAAATTCTCTAAGTCTCTCACTTTCTAATGCTCTTTAGGGATGAGATAGTAGGCCCAGAAATTGGTCTGAAAACAGACCAAACTTTCGGGAGAAGTTTTTTACGAAAAAATTTTCGAGAGAAATATCTTGATTTTCAGACCGGGCCTATCCAAAATATCCCAGATCTCAAGCCTGGCAAAAGTACAGTACACCTAAAATTGCAGACGCGAATACGGTCTCGGCACCTTCCTTCCATCAATCGTTTTGGAAAATGTGAAGCGTCGCGAGATTCGCAAACACATTCGCTTCTACCTAAAACGCGACTCGTCGTCGTCGTCATCGTCGTCGTCGCGTCTCGCCACCACCTCCGCGACTGACGACGACATGACAACGTCGTCGCACGCGTCATCATCAGTCGCGGCCGAACTCGCCGCCCAACTCAAATGCGAACCGTCGACAATGGTTCGCCTCAAGTACATTCACATCGTTTCGCATTTGCCGTCGTTTGGCGGTCGATCGTTTTGTGTGACGTTCAAAGAGTCGCAAATCGACATGTTGATGCAGGTCGAACCGCGAACTGGCCTGTTGGTTCGACATCCGGGCAAGAGTGGACAGCCGTCGATATCGATCGGTTTCGATTTGATTGGCAAGTTGGTGGTGTGTCGCGAGACAGAGGTCGCCTCGTTGATCAGTATTCGTCTGGCGAGCAATCCTCATCAAGGTCTCGAATTTCTTGTCGACAAAGATGATCTCGACGATCTTGTCATGTATATTTTGGGCTATCATCGAGTCATGTTTGATAAAGATCTCGAATGCGACATTGACGATTCGCCGCCGCGAATCAAACAACTTCCCGACAAAGCGCCGCCATATTCATCGATTCATACCGTCGTCAAATCCGACTGGAACTACAGTAACGATGAGGCAAAGTCGCAGGACGTCGCCGACGAGCACAAGTTCGATCCGACGCAAGGACCGCCGGCCTACGAGATTGCCAACTCGTTCGCCGCGCAAATCGCCAGCGATTCGCGACCCGTCGTCGATTATCGACATCATCAGCACGCGAAGCGACTTCTTCGCGCGACAGATTCGCTGCTTATTAAGAATAACGCGTCGTCGCGTCGCAGTTCGCGACAAGATGATTTGTCGTCGGACACTGAGGATTCGTCGTTTTCCAGTCCGCTGAGATCGCCGAACAATGACGATTCATTGTGTACAGAGTGAGTGGGAGGGACAGCAAAAAGTACTGTAGTTTTTGAAATTTTTGTTTGGGCCTAACTACAGTACTCAAAACATTTTGGGCCCAACTCCAGTACTCCTTGGCGTACTTTTTAGCGCCAGAAAACTCCAAAATTTCATGATTTTTTGGCGCCAAGTTTTCCCTAAACAAATTACTGTAGTTTTTGCGATTTTCAATTCATTCAACTACAGTAACCTGAAAATTCGAAAAATTTCAGGTTCTCAAATTTTGACCTTACTACAGTACTCCTCGGGAAAACCACATTTATTTAGAACAAAACTCAAGTTTTCCCGCCAAAAACTACAGTACTTCCACAAACCGGGCCGAGTTCAAAAATTCAAAAGTCACGGGCCATATTTTTCTCTGCGTCTCTCGCATAGTCTTTTAAGAATACTGAATTTTTTGGTGCCAAAAAACCAACTCAATTTTTTTATTTCTTGGCGCAAAGTTTTCCGTCATAAAAATTACTGTAGTTTTTCAGAAATTTACAATTTTGACCTTACAGTACTCCATAAAAATTTTTAATTTTTCCCGCCAAAAACTACAGTATCCCAGACAAATTATTTCTGTGACAAAACTCTGCGTCTCGTACTCTCTCAAAAATCGTTGTTTTTTTTCAGACTAGACCTATTATGCGCAACAAATCCAGCAACACGAAGAGCATCCATCGAGACACTTATTCAAAACGGACAACCCAATACGGTAGAAAAAACCCGACGTTTTCTCTGATGTAAAAGTGATTTCAGAACTTGGAAAATTTGATTCTTCAATTCCCAACGATTCCCGATGAAAATGAGGAGGACTCGATGCAAACATCAACAACAACTGTGATTGCGAATGGAAAATGTGCGAATAGTTATGCTTCGAAAAATGGAACTTGTGCTCAATATTATCATAGGTATGAGCAGGGTTTTTGAGAGAAAATTACTTCAAAAAATAACTTTTTGGAAGAGATTTTGAATCGGGCCTGAAAGTGAAATCTGGAAAAATTGAAGCCGGGCCGGTTTTTTTCGAGATCAGGCCAAAACGTAGAAATTAGGTCGTGATTTTTAGGCCAGGCCTGATTTATTTTGTCCAGGTCCGATTTGTGGCCCGAAAAATTAAAAAAAAAAATTGGGCCCGGCCCCGAATCTCAGACCAAAAAACATTATAGATATGAGCAGGATTTTGAAATTTGTTTTTTCTAAAATATTTGTTTATCGGGCTCAGAAACAACTAAATTCTCAGAAATAGGCCCAGAAAAATCAGGAAAAAAGTAGGTCAGGCCTGATTTTTCGACTTCTGCCCGATTTTATGATATTTTGTTCCCGACCGATTTTGTGGCCCGAAAAATTCTCTGTCCGGGCCAGAATTTTTTTTTCAGAAATCGGGCCCGGCTCGGTTTTTTCAAGAGGTCCAGAAAATTGGGAAAAAGTAGGTCAGGCCTGGTTTTTTGAGCACCGCCTAATTTTATGATGTTTTGTTCCGGTCCGATTTTGTGGCCCGAAGAACTTTCCAAAATAAAATAAGGCCTGAAAGTTTTTCTGAGCCGAGCTCAAAAAATTCAAGACTTTTTTGTATTCATAAAATTCTAGAGCCTTGTAAGAAAAAAATCTACAGTAAACCCTATCTCAAACTTTACGCGGCTCAGTTTCCCGCAAACTACAGTACCCATCCTGTTTTTTGCAGCGAACTAACACCAGTTTCCGGCGAATCTCTACTCGGCGACTCGACAATCGCCGCCATCGACGATGATATTCCGTTAATCTGAGCTTTTTTGCTGCCAACTTTTTCTGAACAAAAATACCGGTGATTTTTTTTTTGAGATGAATGAAGAGATTTTCATTTTCTATGTGTATCTTGTTTTCACAAAACAATTTTTGCGGAAAATTTAACTTTCTTTGCATATACAATACGTGCGTATATTTAACTATGTTAATTGGTGTCGGTAAATTTTAAGATGTTTTTGAAACGTACATTTCAAGGGTTTCAACTTTCAGCTCTACAAATACTTATTTTGAACAATTTTGAGAATGTTTGCTTCTTTCAACAGAAAAATAGTTCAAACATAAATTTCTTGTGTTTTTTTTTTTTGAGAATTGAAAAAAAAACAAAAAAAATTGAAGAGGTCAGGAATTAAACCCCCGACCTCTCAACCTCAACACAAAAGCCTAACCAGCTAAACTACCTTGCCACATTTTTCACACAGAGAAATAGGTGTGAAGAGTTTCATTTTTTTTGATCGGGCGTTCTCCTCATGTCAGGTTACTGTATGTTGTTTTTGTTTATCATCACTTTTCCCCGAAATGTTTATTATTTGAGCTAGCTGAATGCAGTTCGCAGTTTAATAAACAGAATGCGAAATTAGAGGCGGTGTTTTGAAAAAAAAGAAAATAATGATGATGATAATGATGAAAATAAATCAAGAACAGATGAACAGTTGGCCAGTGCGTTTGCTCTAACCAATTTTTCATTGTGTGTTGTTGTTCTTCTCATCATCATCATCATTTATTTTTGTTGTTCGAAAGTTCATTCCTTGTGCCGGGCTGTTCAAATGAAAACGGGGTTTTTTGGAGTTGAGACAGACAGGCAAAAGAGGGGGAGGGACTTGTTGAATGTCAAAGTTTGCTCTTTGAGCCAGGAGCCAGGCATGTGGTTTGTGTTTTAGTCACACCTGCTCGTCTTGAGAAGTTTTTCAAATTTTTTTCTATTTTGTAGGGGTGAGTTTGTAGCTCAGATTTTTAGGCTGTGAGATAACCGGGCCCGGGTTTTCTCGGTCCGAAAAATTTGAAAACTCTGATTATCCCACGGTGACAAAATGTATTCTCAAAATTTCAGTACCTTGGCCCGGAAATCACGGGCCTGGTTTTTTTTTTTTTTGAATTTTCCGGGTCACCAAAAAAACCCGGTTTACCACGAGGGAAAAAAAATACCGTAAGATTTTTTTTGGTAAAAAAAAATCACAGTGACAATTTTCAATAAAAATACATGATTTTCACATTTTCAGCCCTTTTTTCAGTGCCAAAAAATTCTCATAAAGTTTCAGTACCGTGGCCCGAAAATCACAGGCCGGGATTTTTTTTTCAATTTTTCGGTCCGTCAAAAAAGCCTAAGGCCCAAATCTCACCTCGATTTTTGAGCAGCTAAAAATTGAATCCTCAAAAAACAATTCATGACAATTTCTCTGTTTCTCTTCTTCTCCAATTATATTTTTTCTCCAAAGTTTTGGCGCCAATTTTCAATTTCTTTTTTGCAGATGAACTTCTTCGTTTTTGCTCTGCTCATCGTCGCAATTTCTGCGGAATTCACGGATCTGAAATATCGTTCATGTGGTAGGCCAAAAATTTTAAAACTTTTTTTTGAGATTAACCGCGTCACGGACACGCAACGCGGCTAGAAACTAATTGCAAACAGTTAACGGGTTTGGCACTATGTCATCTTCAAGTTTTTAACACAGCATTATTTTTCTAACAAGGGAACTTCGCGAGGTCAATCTATTGGAATTTTTTTATATTTTGGTAGGTGATAGATATTGGTGAGAAAAGTGTGTTCCCAAATTTCTAAGTCTCACAACTCGCTAGAAAAAAAGTTACAGTGCTTGAAAGGCATAAACCCATTACAAATACACACTACTGCCACACACATTCGTTTTTTTTCAACGTGAAAAAAGATGTTCACTTGTGTGTTTGTTTGTACCACTACCTTCTCGTTTTTATAAAGGGAAATGCACTTTAAAACGCTATAACTCTTTTTCTAGCGAGTTGTGAGAATTAGAAATTTGGGAACACACTTTTCTCACTAATATCTATCACCTACCAAAATATGAAAAAATTCCAAAAGATTGACCTCGCGAAGTTCCCTTGTAAGGCTTCCCGATCGCTACGTAATTCGCGAAATATTCAAAGGCACACACTGAAAACTAACTCTTCGTTGCAAGACTCAGGCTCTCATAAATTCCGCGAACAGAAAATAAATTTTAAAAAGTTTTGTAAACTTTTTTCCCAAGAAAAATACCATATTTTAAAAGTTCTCATCACCAGATCACGTTGGAACAATTCTGAAAGTTTCTGCCGAAAACTTTGACGTCGAAGAGGACGGAATCAAAAAAGTCGCGCTATTCCACGTCGGCAACAATCCACGTATTCGCATCGAATTCAAGCCAAGCACTGATGCAACTAGATTGGGAACCAGGATCAGGGCAAAAATCAACAAATCACACATCGACTTCCCACAACCTGGAAAGAATGCTTGCAACTTTGGTGAGTGGCCTAGGAAACGACACCTCGGCCATGTTATTTTTCTGTATTTTTGCAGGTGTTCAATGTCCTGTCACTGCCGGTTCAACTCAAACATTCATCCAAGAGATTGAAATTCAAGAAAATCAAAAATCTGACAACAATATTCCGGTCACTTGGATGATTACGAATGAGCAAGGAAAACATGAAGTTTGCATTACTTTCTTGGCAAGAGTTGTTTGATTTGAAACAAAAACAACAAAATTTCCTGATTTATATATGTCAATAAAGTTCCTTCTTTTTTTTGTTGATTTTTTTTTTTGGTTTCGGGCCGGGTCCGAGAAAAATGAGATCTGGAAATTATCAAAAAGGGGATCGGGCGGATTCCATTTTTTTGTTTTGGGCCACAAATTCGAACCAGAAAAATGTTGAGCCTAACAAGAAAGTGGCAAGAAAGTCAAGGTTTTCCGAAAAAAAACTTGAGTTCAAAAAAAAAAAAAATCGCCACCAAAAGGAACCGTACCCTCGACCTCGTGCACAATATTCCCACGCGCAACCCACTCCACCGCAGCTTCACATTTTTGGTTGTGGACAATTGAAAACATAAGGTTATTTAAAATTTCGGCGGAAACGGGCCTGGTTCAAAAGGGACCGGACCAAATTTCCCACCAAATCTGGATTTTAACCCCCTTTCTTCATTTTTTGTACCATAGTAGTTCTCAGAAATCCATTTTCCAATTTTTTCCGCATCCAAATCCATCCCATAAATTTTCCCATTCTCCTTTCCATTGTTCGGATTAACTATATAGGCTATATAAAAAATTGAAAAAAAATGACGCGACCTTTTTTTCCCGCCAAAAAAACGGCGGAAAGATAAAATCGGACCATTTCTCAATTCAACCAAAAAATTGAACAACTGGCTTAAAATCGGAAGAAAAATGGGCGACACTGAAACAATTACAGTAGGTGGGAGGGTTGGAGAAGAGCAAAAATGAGGCTTAGGCTGAGACTTAGCCGAAGTTGGGAGTCAAAAATTGTATGGGCCTGAGCGGTTGTGGCCTATTTTGGCGCCAAATTTCAAAATTCCAATTTTTGAACACTTCAAACTTTGAGTTTTCAAATTTTGGCGCCAAAATTTTTGTTTTTTTTTCTCGAAATTCCAAAAATTGGCGCGAAAACAGAAAAATAATGGTTAGTCTCTCACAGAGTTTATTTTCAAAAGTTTTGGCGCCAAAAATTTTAGGCGCGGCCCAAAACTAAGCGGTTGTGGCCTATTTTGGCGCCAAATTTCAGAATTCCAATTTTTGAAAACTTCAGACTTTGAATTTTCAAATTTTGGCGCCAGAATGTTGGTTTTTTTCCTCGAAATTCCAAAAATTGGCGCGAAAACAGAAAAATAATTTTTTTTTCAAAAATTTTTGCACCTAAAGTCTCTAGGCCCTGCCTAAAATCTCACATGTTTTTCCCGAAATTTTTCGACACCTTCCCTGTCAAAAAAAAACCGGAAAAAAAGATTCCGATCAGTTTTTTGAGGTCAGCTAAAGGCGAAAAAAGATAGCATCTTTTTTGCCCGAAGAAAAAAAACAATAAACCATATTTTTTGTTGTTTGTTTTTCCAGGCACAAGACTTCAATCAGGACGAGTTACGGTATTTTTTTTTAATTTCTGAATGTTTTTTGAGCCGACTTTTTTGTAGACAACTCGAGGAGACGGCGCGAACGGCGAATAGTTTTTCGGAGACTGACGTTCGCGAGATGGGAAAACGAGCAAAGGCTCGAAAAAGAGCAGCCAAATTGGCGAGTGAACATGTGGAGCCGAATGTGATTTCGGATGAAACTGATTGTGAGATTCCGTCGACGGGTGAATCTGTCGCTTCGAGACCTTCGAAAATTCCAGTTTTTCAGAGAGGTTGGTTGAACATTTTGCAGATTTTTAAATAGCCAAAATAGAGAAAAAGTACAATTTTTTGGTCAAACATTTTTCAGAAAGTTTTTTTTTGAAATTTGGCGGCTTTGGCACAAACCGCAACCTAAAATTTCAGACATTTTTCAGTATTTATTTTTTGTGAAAAATAATTCCAAAAGTTCTCGGGCACATTGATAATTCATTTTTGGAGTTTTGTTTTCAAAAACGTCCCTTTTACAGAAAAATGAAATTCTGAACTAAATTCGGGTTCCGATTTTCACATTTTCTCAAGTTTTTCACGAAAAAATTCAGAATTATCTGAAAAAAAAGTGTTTTTTTAATCTTAAAGCAACTCCCGCAGTTATTCTTCACAAACGAGGCAGTCTGGGTCATTGTGTTTACATATGCGCTCTAGCGAAACTATTTTTTCATTGAAATTAAAATATTTTTTGCAGGAACACCGTGACGCGCTTTTGCAGACCGTTTTTAAAACAAAATCCTAAAACACTTCTGAGCAAAACACATTCCAAAAATTTCCGAAGAGTGACAGTGCATATGTTCGTCGCGGTGTTCACACTTCTCAGAAAAGTGAGTGCGCGGTCGCACGCTACCACGCTGCGACCGCGCACAGATCGCGCTGCGACCACGCACTAACCGCGTTGCGACCACGCACAGTTCGCGCACTAATCTCGCGGCGATCACGCACTTCAC
Source organism: Caenorhabditis sp. 8 KK-2011 (assembly GCA_963572245.1). Lineage (NCBI taxonomy): Eukaryota > Metazoa > Nematoda > Chromadorea > Rhabditida > Rhabditidae > Caenorhabditis > Caenorhabditis sp. 8 KK-2011. Next base: position 3,239,370 of record OY751548.1, read on the forward strand.
GCCGCGACCGCGCACTTTCACGCTGCTACCACGCACTAGAGAGTGCGCGAACGCAGCGTGGTAGCGTGCGATCGCGCACTACGCGCACTGATCGCGCACTCGGTCCTATGCGCGCGCAGCGGTCGCGCACTGACTTTCCTGAGTTTCTCTAGAGCTCTCCTCTTTTTCCGTTGTCTCTCGTAGACGGTGTACGACACTCCGCTTTGCCCGTTGTTTAACGCAAGTGTGAGAGCGAAGTGTCGTAAGGTTTCCTAATGGGCCGGGGCTGAAAAACCAAGAAATCCGAAAATTTCTCAGGAAGCAAAAGTTCATCATCGCTGACTGGTTCGATGGGAACAATGAGTTCGCTGACAAACAGCAGTGCGTCGAGAATTCCGCGACCAAAAGCCAGACTGGTTTATTTGAACGCGGAAGCAGAAGCGACGGCGATCACGGAAACTACGGAAAATATCAGTTTGACCAGTTATACCGGAGATGAAGCGGTGAGCTAGTTGGCGCCAAAATTTTCTTAAAAAAATAATATTTTCCAGTCCTACGCAACAAGTGACATGGTAACAGTGGCCGAAGGTGCAACATGTCGTGATCATATCGAACCAATTCCGCATTGTGATATATCTACAGTACTCTAAACTTTCTAGTCCCACGAAAATTTCGAATTTTTGCAGGAATCGGCAGCGATCACACCAAGTCAAGAATCTGTTGAACAACCCGAACAATTGACATTGATCGGAGAAGGGGGCGGAGTCGAAGTTCAGCTGAACTTGTCAGCATTGGTGGCCGGGATGAATGTCGAGGTGGCTGGTATTAAAATTGTCTAATTTTTGATGTACTTATTCATTTTTTTCTTGCCTAATAAAACATGGAACTTGAAATCGTGTGTTCGCCAGCGTAACCCGTAATTTGTTTGCAATACGTTTTCATTCACACATAGGGGATATTGATAAATTGGTTGAAAATGATTTTATTTCAATAACCTCAATTTTCCAGGCTGGCCCAAATGTTTTGGGCCCAGTTTTCAACAAAAAATCGAGCTATATTTCAGAGACCTTTAAAAGAGACCTGATATAATTTTCGGGCCGGCCCGGATTTTCTGAAAATTTGTAGATTCGGCATATTTTAGGTCCAAGATTTCACATTTTTTGGCGCGGGCCTGAATTCAGAAAACAATTAATAAATTTTGGCCCGTCTCAGTTTTTCGGGCCTGAAAATTTAAAACAAAATCCATTTTTTCTGGGCCGACCTGGATTTAACAAAAAAATGGTTTGAAATGAAATTTCGAAAATGGAAAAATAAATTTAACTTTTCCGAAAACTTAGAAAAATCACGTTTTTGGGTCGGAAAATATTTTTAAAAAATTCCGAACGTGAAATTCAAAAATCTGGGTTTTTTCGTTATCAACTTTCCTTCCGCAAAACTTTCAGACTTTTCAAAAAAAATGTTCAGACAATTTTCAGACTTTTATTTTTTTCGATTTTCAAAATTTCTTGGGATAAGTTCGTGAAACGTTTCAAGGCCGACCGGGAGTTCTGCAAAATTCCAGGCCCGGTTTTTTTGAAACCGAAATGTTTGAATTCCGGACCGCTCATTTTTTCAACTCGTCAAAAAATCCCACCCTTCCTTTTTCTTGCTGTCTACAGTAACCCAACTTTTTTACTATTTATTTTACGACATTTTGTTCCTGTTTCAAAAAACAACAACAAATGTTTTATGTTCAAAATGCCTAGTTACCAAAGGACAAAAAATGGGAAAAATTGGAATTTTTATGTGTCTAATTAGGATTTCAAGACAAATTGAAGTTTCAAACCTTTTTTCCCCTTTTCAGAAAAATATCCGACTCTCAAATTCTCATTTCTGACGTTCGGAAATCCATCAAGTTTCAGACAACAGGGGCCTTTTGTTCTCTTTGTTTCAGTGATTTTCGATGTTTCTCCAATTTCCGGTCTCGAAATTTGACGACGAAAAGGAAGAAGAAAAATGAACGAACCTGATGAATTATTTGTGAACGACAACTGACGAACAATGAGAGAAAAAATGGAACCAGAAAAATTGGCTGATTTTTTGAATCCTTGGATGCTGAAAATAAAAATAGATTTGGACTTTTGGATTGGATTTTTTGCGGCGCCAAGATTTCGAAAAATTTTATGAGCAAAAATTTCAAAAAGCTCCCCCAGCTCAGGCGAGGGCTGCTTGTTTTTTCAAAATTTTTGGAAAAAATATAAAAGTAGGCCCGGGAGCTTAGATTAATCGGGCCAGGTTTTCATTTTTCAATTTTTTTGATAAGATTCTGACAAAAAACTTTGAACTTTCCAAAACATTTTTTAATTTTAAAAAGTTGTCAAGAAAAGTTCTTTTGATTTTTCTGAAAAACTTTTGGGTTAGATTTTTTGGCGCCAATAATAGGGATTTTGAAAAAAATTGCAAATTTTCGGCAAAATAAATTCTGAACTCCAAAAAATCCGATCGGGCCAAATATCCTAGGCTTTGAAAAAAAAATTTCAAAATTATTTTTGATAATTTTGAAAGTTTGTTTATTAAATTTTATCACAAGCCTGATGAAAAAAATTTCTTGAATATTTTTCTAGGTTTTTCCAAATAAAACTTTGTTTAGAAACTTCCAACTTCCCATATTAATTTGAAAAAAAATTCCAAAATGTTATGAAATTTGCAGAAAACTCCTCGAAAAGTGGGCCAGAATGTGGCGCCAAAATTTGAAAATTCAAATTTCTGGCGCAAAGATTTTGTTTTGAAAATCCTTTCAAAAATCTGTTTTATTTCTAGTTCTAAACTCAATCCCGAATTTCCTAAAAACTTTTAAGCCGAAGATTTTAAGTTCGAAATTTTCGAATTCCCCTACAATTATTCACCTCACCAAAGTGTTGTAACTTTCAGATTCTCAAAAGTTAGTTTTTTCCCCGATAAATAATTTCAAAATTTCTTGTGCTGTCTGGATTACTGTAGAAACCGGCGCCAAACTCATAAATTTCCACATTTTTTGTGCTTCAATAGCCAAAGATCTCATTCCAATTCCGCCTCTCATCAACAAATCCCCTTCCGATTTTCAATCAAAAATAATGGGCGGGGGCCGCCTTCAAAAAGTGGGCGTGGCCTAATCATGCAACCTGACTTTTTCCTCCTTCTTCTTCCTTCATTTTCCCATGATTTCATTTCTCATTCGAAAATGAAAAACAGCTCTCTTCTGAACTCAAAAACGAGTTCAAAAGTGAAAAAAAGAATATTTTTCATTAGCAAATTAAGGCCTATTTTTAGTTATCCATTCGAGCGGTTTTTGTCCTTCCTCATTGTCGCGCAAAAAAACGAAAAAAAGAAAATTACTTTTCTTTTTTTTTGAGAACTGCAAATTCTCATTTTTGTGAGGTCTGAAACCGACAACACCCATTTTTGTTAGGCGAAAAAAAACAAAACTTTTGAAAATTGGTTTTTGGCCCGCGCCAGAAAATTCAGAATTTTTTTGCGCGCTATATTTTTTGACGTCAATCAAAATCTAATCAAATGTTTCTCACGGTTTTTTGGTGGCAAAAAACAATGAGAGCAAACATGAAAAAACAGGTTTCAAATAATTTTTCTTGAGCCAATATCGGAAATTCCAAAGAAATTAAGGTAAACTTTCAATGGAGTTCTTCGAAAAGTGGGTCAGTAGAATTAGAGTTTCATTTTTCAAAGTTCAAAAATTCAAATTTAACATTCCCTAAACTCTGAAAATAACCCGCAAATTTCAATCTTACAATCAGAAATTCTAAACCAGATTTTTGGCGCCAAAAATATTTTCAAAAATAAGAATTCAAAGTCAGATTTTGACGTTATTTTTTTCGAAAAAGAAAATGAATTTTCGCCAAAAAACTTGAAAGGTGAGATTGTGACCCGAGAATCTTGTCCGATAGCCACGGGCCAAGATTTTTGGTTAACAAAATATGGCCTAAATCTCACTCATGTCTAAAAACCTTTTTTCAATTTTCAGTTTTCTACAAAAAATTTCCAAATTTGGTCAAATTTTTCCAGAAAAAAAAGTTGAGATACATTTTTTGTCGCAGAAAGTCTCGAAATGTAAATCTTTAGTGTCAAAAAATTTGCCGGAATTTTTTCTCGGCACAATTCCGAGAACATACCTGGCTCCAGAGGGAAAGTGCTGTGACATTTTTCAACAAAAATGTTGGGGTCACGTCAAGAAAATTTAAAAATTATTAGTTTTTTTGAAATTTTTGATATTTTCAGCAACATTTCATTTTTTTTTCGTCCTCCACTAGAACAAAAAATTTTCAAAATTAACAAAATTTTATGAGACCAGGTATGCCCGGAAAATCTGAAATCTGAAACTAGGCGTCATTTTTCCCTAGTTTCAGAACCCCTCTAATCTCAATTCCCGAACCCCCATTCATCTTTCCAGTCCGATGCGGAAATTGGAAAAACCTCCCCGTTTTTGCCATAAATAATTTCCGGTTATTCATCTTGTTCATCTTGAATGAAGTGAAACATAATTACAACATTTTTCCTTTTTTTTTGAAAAAACTCACATTTTTGACTTTTTTCGTTTTGTTTCCGGCTAGACGCAATTAAAACAAGTCATTACATATTTTTGCAGAAGAGAAGCAGAACATGAGCATGAACGCGAATTTGACGGTGTCAAGTGTTTTTGTGCTTTTGTGCCTTGTCGTTGTCGGATTTTCGATCCCAACTAGTCCACTTGTTGGTGAGTTGACCCAATGCATATTTGAAGAAATTTTTTCCCCTGAAAAATTATTTCTCAATGTCAGATCGAATTTTAACAAGTTATTTAAGAGAAACCAACTATAACTGATCAGAAAACCCTGGAGAAGTACGTTTCAAAGTCATTTTAAAGACCAATCTCCCACACATCTTGATTACACCCTGGTCTGTCTTAAAACCAAATTTTTTAGAAAAATGTTGTTTTTGAGCAGGGTTTTTGTTTTTTTTTCTTCGACTCCTAAAAAAATTTTGACGGTCAATTTTTCAGAACGAACGAATAACCGGCTCAAAAAATTAATATGTGAAAATTTTACCTGAACTTGGTTATCTGTTCCGTTTTTCATGAGCTAGTTCTCATCACATTTTCGTCAACGAATTTTTTTTTGCAGAAAAATCCAATCCAGTGAAAATCGATTCTGTAAAAAAGACACTTTTCACAAATTTTAACCTTTTTACAACCAAGTTAGTCAACTTCCCAATATCATTATCAATTACCAATGATTATTCAATATTTTCTGAAACAGCAAACAACATTCACCACGTTTAAAACGCGTTTGAAGAGAAAAACTGGGAAAAAGCGAAAAAAAAAGTAAAAAAATTATCAGCTTGGTTTATTAGGCCACGTTGGTTTGTTAGGTCACGTCCAGCTATTGTTGTTTGAAATTTTTTTTTTTTGTTGCAAAAGTTTTGCTAGCCAGTCCGAAAGTAGAAAAGAGACAACTATCCGCACAAAGTGTTCCAAATACATTGTTTTTAGGCATCAACACGAGTTGCAGTCCTCAATCGATTCACTCATTCTGCAAACCGGAAAACTTGTACTGCATCAAGAGTGCCTGCAGCCAGTGCATTCTTCGCAATCGTTCGAATCCGTTCAGTGAGTAAAAGAAATTGGAGAGAAAAGGCGAAATTTGAAACAATAAGCGCCGGTTCATTTTTCCAGCCTCGTTCTGTCAACAACTTTCCGCATGTGTCTGTTCGATTAGCAACGATGAGGATTGTTTTGGAAAAATCGATGATACTTGCCTTTAAACAAAAACCAAGATTGGGATTTAATAAAAAGTTTTGACTGTTTCTTTTTTCTTTTCAGGTTTTGATATTTATCAAAAACGAAATTCCGATTGTTTTGAAAAATTTCGGACGATAAAAATGCCCGAAAATTTCAGAAAATAAGTTCTTGATTTCGATCAAGTTTCGATTTCATCCAAAATTTCCCATATTCTCAGCCACTCAAATTCAGTTCTAACATGAAATTTCGACACATCACAACATCTACAAAAACCCAATTCTCGGGCCACCGATAAGGCTTCATCAACAACGAATAGGCACGAATTTGGAAAATGGCGTACTCGTAGAAAAATGAGGCCTTTCGGGAACACAAAAAATCATATACATTTTGGCGAAGAGGGTACTGTAGTTTTGAAAGATGAACGAATAACTTGGAAATAGGGGAGGCCAGTTTTATGTGGTAGAAAATTCTTAAATTCAGAGAGAGTATGAGACACAGATACTGTGAGATGAAATATAATTTTTCAGAAAATTTGAAAAAAAAAATAAAATCGTGACCCGAACCTGTTTTTGAAGTCAGAAAAAATCCGGTCCGGCCTGTGATTTTTGGGCCAAACTCTCGGGCCTCTGGGCCTCAATTTCCTGACTTCATGAAAAAACCCAAAGTTTCAAAAAAACATACTTCAGAGAAGGGAGAGGGTACTGTAGTTGTGAGCGGTAGATGGAAAAAAAATTGAAAAGAGAGGTCCGTGTCTTTTTTTTAGGGTTGGAAAAACGGGCCCGCTTTTCATGTCCGGTCATTTCTAAATCACGTTTTCGCCCGGAAACACTCTCCCCGCCCCGAAAGCACTAATTCTTCCAAAAATAAAGGAAAAAGTGTTTTCGGGCAGGTGTTTTCGGGCAACGAGTGTTTTCGGGCAGTGTTTTAGGGCACACGAAAGCACTATTTTTCCAACCCTACTTTTTTTATCTTTTTTTAATTTTATTATTTTTCCGGTCTTGAAATTTTCCAAGTCTGAAAAAGTAAGAGACGCAGAACTTATCACATGAACTGAAATTGAAAAATTTAAAAATTGAAAAAATTAGATTTATAATAAAATCGTGACGCATGGTGAGATTCGGGCCGGGCTGAAACGTTCTCACACGGACCAGGGTCTTTTCTGAAGACTAGAAAAATCTGGGCCAGAATCCGGACTGTGAAAACACCTTTTTTCACTTTTTCAGATGCAAAAAATTAAGAAAAATAAATTTTTGAGCCGAAAAAAAACCGGTCCGGTCTCTAATTTTTGGCCCAAGCTCTCGGTCATCCACCTCACCATTATTCCGAAATTCTGAAAAATCCCAATGTGTCAAAAATTATTGTTTTGAGACAGTGAGCGATTCAGAACTTGTCACGTGAACTAAAATTATTCCGACAGAAAAGTTGAGAAAAAATATATAATAAAACCGTGACCGGAGTCTGTGACCAAGCTTTGGTTTTGAAAAAAAAAATTGAGTCGAAAAAATCGGGCCCAAGCTCTGCGATTTCCTCAAATCTCACCCCTATTCCGACTTTCTGAAAAATTCCAAAATGTCAAGAGTTACTGTAGTTTTGGGTTTAGAATTTTCACATATTTCTCAAACTTCCCCTGCTTCAAAAAAGCCCAAAATGAAGCAATTGAAAACCTACAGTATACCAGAATGTCATCAATGTTAAACGATGTTGTTGCTCAACCATCATCATCATACATCTTTCTATGAATAATAAAATAAAGAATAGAGGAAGAAGAAGGAGAAAATCATCGCTCGGCTTGCTCTCAAAAATGGGTTTTCGAAATGCATTAAGGGTGCCCCACAGCCGATCGCGACGTAAAACAATCCCCCTGAAACTGGTCTCCTCGATACGCACACTATCTCGTCGCGCACACGCCCATTTCTCTTTCGTCTTACTGTAGGCCAGAATGGGACACCCGATACTTTTGATGGTGTTTGTTTTAGAATTTTGGCATATGGCAATTCTTGGATGAAGATGATGAATATATATGTATGTGTACATGTATGTTTTAGCTTACACTACAGAGTTTGGAAGACTGTACGGGGCTCTAAAGTACAGTAATCTTGGCGAGAACAGACACTGAAGTTGCCTCAGAACGCGGAAAATACATTAATTCAAAATCGACCCGAAATCTGGCCCAGTCCGATTACAGTAACTCAGACAAAAAATGTTTTTCTAGCCTCAAAAATAGCGCTATTTTTTTGGACTTTAAAACTAAAACTACAGTAACCCACAAAAATATGGTACAGCTAAAAACCACAAAAAAAGAATAATTTCCGACCTCACAAAATGACTACAGCACTCTAAATCTAATTATGTTGCAGAGCCTTGGAAACTCTACAGTAATCTATATTGTCAAAATTCAAAAATTATCTGAAATTCGATTCAAAACTACAGTAACCCGGGAAAATAGTCATGACCAATCTACAGTATTCTGGAGAAAAAGACGATTCCCTCAAAATTTTTCATTTTTCCTGTTCATCAAGATCTCGACTACAGTAACCTGACAATAATTGGACTCAAAAAAAACTACAGTACCCTTTTCAAAATATTTCTGACCAAATTCTACGATTTTTCATGAGCCAACCAACTACAGTACCCTCACCAGACTTCTTTACAAAATAATTTTTCGCGCCAAAAAGATTCTCCGAGAGAAGTACACACGGACATTGAAAATGTTCAATTCACCGCAAAAAAAATCTGATGTGCAAACTTTCTCATTCCTGTGTACTTCTCTCGGACAAATTGAAAATTTCGAAAAAAATTCTGTGTTTCTCGGATTATGTTGTTTTTTTGACACAAGATTGTGAAATCAATTTTCCGTGTACTTCTCTCGGACAACTCAACATTTTCTAAACATTTATGTATACTTCTCTTGGATAAATTTTTGTTCGCTGATTTTTTTTTCAATGTTTACATCGATGTACTTTTTCCTGATTTTTGAAAATTTTCGAAACAGCGCAGTGTGGGCGTGGCCAACAACACACAAATCATGACAGAGTGTGGAACCCGCGTAATGTTTGTGCAAGGTGTTTTCTGGGATTTCAAAATCAAAAACTTTTGAAAAGTTAGATTTTTGAAAAAGAACTTTTGAGTTTGGCGCCATATTTGACTATATTTTTTTGTGTACTTCTCTCGGACTAGTGAAACCTTGTAGACAACTTTTTATTCAGTTATCTTGAGAAAGTTGTGTACTTCTCACGGAGTTCGAAATTAAAATTTTGCCGTAGAACTTTTTGAGTATTTCTCACGGAACTCAAAAGTGTGTGGTTTTTTTTTTGAAAAATTTTAAAGCCCATAAAATACATTTTGCAAAATTTTCAGAAATTAATTTTCTGACGAAACTCGGAAAATTCTGGACATTTTTTTCGCGGTCTAAATGTTTTTTTTTATCTGTGTACTTCTCACGGACTAATAAATAAACGTTGTGTCGCTTTTTTTCAAGTCCTGCCTAAAAAATTTTCTCGTATTTTTCTTGGAAAAAGTGGATTGTTTTTTCTCAAATTTTCCTCTCCCCAATAAATTTGTTGTAAACATTTGTTCGCCAGAGGAAGTTGGGGCGAACTTTTTTTTTATTTTCTTGTTGAAATTCCATGGAGCCTCTTCTTTTCTCATTTCATTGCGTCCGTTCGAAGACAGCAACGCGAAGAAAACGAAAAAATGGCGAAACGAACCCAACAAAAAGACGGGGCGACGAAATAGCGGGCTTATCGAGGAGACATTGACTCGGCTCGAGACACCGCCCTTTTTTGGTCCTCGTTTTCTGGCTTCCTTCTTCTTCTCCTTCTCCTTTTCTCGCGCCCCATTCAGTGCTTCATATTTCATTGCTACTTTGTGTGTGTGTTGAAAAAAAGAAATGGTTCGTTTTTTTTGTTTTTGTTTTCTCTGGGGTCTCATTTATATCATCACCTTGGTGTTCCCCCAGCGTTCCGAACTAGCGAAGTGATGAAGTGGCAGGGCTGTCGGAATGGGAGTAAGGTTTCGAGCCGGGCCTTGAATGGGCCAAGAGGTTATCAAAATTTTTCAAAAAGAAATTTGAAGGAAAATCATAACCGAAAAAGCCCGGAACCTTTAAATAAGTTTTTTTGGTTCGGGCTGTAAATCTTGGAAACCCAATCTCCGATTTCTAGGACCACAGTATGAAAAGTCTGAATTTTGGCCAAAAGTAGATTTTTCAGATTTTCAAAAAATATATAATCGAAAATTTAGTTAACTTATTTTTTATGAAAATTTTTTGAAAATATTTTTTTTAAATTCTGAAAAAAAAACTTTTTGGCCAAAATTTCGACCACCAGAAATGGAAGATTGAGTTTCCAAGATTTGCAAGTCGAACCAAAAATTTCTCAAAAAACTTTCTCAAAAAAAAATTGTTCAGGTCCAACTCAAGAAAAGAAAATGGGCCAAACTTTGAAATTTGAAAAAAAAAATCGAACTTTTGTCTAATTTTTTGATGCCCTTTTTTTACAAGCCCGAACTTTGAGCGTTAGTTTTTAAGATGTTCGGGATCAAATTTTCTCAAAAAAAATCCTCAGCTTTTTTTCTTGAAAAAAACCCGACCCGGCCCGGAATTTTCGGTCCTTCTTTCATTTCACTCTTGCGCAAAAGTTCGCCCCAACATTTTCCAACCAGAAGAAAAGTCCATGTTATTTGTTCCGGATGATTTGTTGTTTACGCGCGCGTGTGTAAATGGCAATGGCCAACAACGTGTTTCCGGTCGCCACCACCACCATCTCCACGACATTTCCGGAAACACCTGTTGCTCATTGAGCCGAGAGAACAATATTGAAAAGACACACTCTTAGTTTTCAGAGAGAAGTAATCTCGATTCACATTGGTCAGGCGGGAGTTCAAATCGGAAATGCGTGTTGGGAACTGTATTGCCTTGAACACGGTAGGAACCGGGAAAAAGGGAAAAAATGAGCACACATTCACATGCACATTGTTATAGGCATCCAACCGGACGGACAAATGCCGTCGGACAAGTCGTTGGGCGGTTCGGACGATTCGTTTTCGACGTTCTTCTCCGAAACTGGAAGTGGTCGACATGTTCCGCGCGCGATTATGGTCGATTTAGAGCCAACTGTTATTGGTGAGCAAGAATAACCGGGAGCTAGGAAACGTGACACACCGAAATTACATTTTTCAAGAAACTCTAATTGTCCTGGCTCCGAGACATTTCGAAACCGCAGTATGGCGCATCCCGTGGGATGTCGGTACACACAATTATTCAAATTCTTCGATACTTTCATGCGGTTTCAAAACGTCGCGGAGCCAAATTTTTGACATTTTCCGACTTTTTTGATCGTCTTTCACAATGACAAAATTCTCAGCTGCAAATGTTTCTGAGAAATTCTTCGGAAGCCCGGGATTCTTCATTTTCATGGTCTCTTCAGAAACTGGAAAGTCAATTTTTTTAAATTTGTAGTACTGTACTTTTTTTCACGAGTACTTCCATGGCCCGGTTTCCGCTCAAGCTCTTTAAATATCATTAGGCAACAACTAATCCGGGTCATTTAAAAATTCTCCTATCCATTTTTTTCCATTAAAGTGCAATGTCCTTTTTCTACAAAACATGGCAGATGTAGCTAAAACTAATTACATTCTCTGCCTTCATTCTCTCTCTCTTTTTTTGTGTTTTGAAGAGCAAACGCCATTAAATGTATCTGGAAAAAGAGCCCCTCCGACTATTTTTTGGATGTATAATATTTGGCATGTTTCAATGAATTTTTTAGAAGAAACTAGGGGAAAAAAGAGAAAAAAGTCATGAATAACAAAATGATATGTATAATAAAAAAACTTGGAATTTTTTTCGACTTCAAAAAGTGCATCTAGTACTGTAGATCGGGACTGCCCAAAAATGTGTGCAAGAAAAATTGTTATCAGTAATATTCGGACCACGAAGGTTCGAGAAAAAAACCTGCCACAAAAATTTTGTATTCCGAGAGAAGTACATAAAAAAACTTTGCGCAAGAATATAATTTCAAAAAAAGAGACAACTGTTCTAGTCCGGGAGAAGTACACAATTTTTGAAACATGAGCAGGCCAGAAAAAAAGTTGAAAAATTCAAACAATAGAAAATTTCGAGAAAACACGAATTTTTCTACAAGTTGTAAATACGTTAATTGTCCGAGAGAAGTACACAAAAAGAAAAATCTACAAACATTTAAATGTCTGATTATCTTAATTTCCTTCATTATTTTCCTCATCTGATCTACATAGCAACTAAATATCTTACCGCGAAACAGCTTCAAGGTTCGTTGATATGATGACAGACAATAAGAACAGGAGAGACGCAGATGGGTCTTGCAACGAAGAATTTAGAAAAATTATGCCGCGATTTTTCTAAATTTTTCTAATCCGCATATGTAATTTCAGACGAGATTCGAACCGGCACCTATCGTTCACTTTTCCATCCGGAACAATTGATAACCGGCAAAGAAGACGCGGCCAACAACTATGCTCGTGGTCACTACACCATCGGAAAAGAGATCATCGACTTGACCCTCGATCGAATCCGTCGACTCGCCGACAACTGTACCGGTCTTCAAGGATTCCTCGTGTTTCATTCGTTCGGCGGTGGAACCGGTTCCGGATTCACCTCATTGTTGATGGAACGTCTTTCTGTCGACTATGGAAAGAAGGCGAAACTCGAGTTCTCAATCTATCCGGCTCCTCAGGTGTCGACAGCTGTTGTCGAGCCATACAACTCGATTCTCACCACGCATACAACACTCGAACATTCGGACTGTTCGTTTATGGTGGACAATGAGGCGATCTACGATATTTGTCGTCGAAATTTGGATATTGAACGACCCAGTTACACTAATCTCAATCGATTGATCGGTCAAATCGTCTCGTCGATCACTGCGTCTCTTCGATTTGACGGCGCGCTCAACGTCGATCTCACCGAGTTCCAAACAAATCTTGTGCCCTATCCAAGAATTCATTTCCCGTTGGCCACTTTTTCGCCAGTCATCTCTGCCGAAAAAGCCTATCACGAACAATTGTCGGTGGCCGAAATCACCAACATGTGCTTTGAACCGCATAACCAGATGGTCAAATGCGACCCGAGACATGGTAAATACATGGTTAGTGTTGTTTTTTTTTTCACTTTGATTTTTTTCCCGCCATTTTAAACTTTCAAAATTCAAACCCACCGTTCCAGGCAGTCTGCCTTTTGTTCCGTGGTGACGTAGTTCCAAAAGACGTCAACGCAGCAATCGCAACCATCAAAACCAAACGAAGCATCCAATTTGTTGACTGGTGTCCAACCGGTTTCAAAGTCGGTATTAATTATCAACCACCAACCGTTGTGCCAGGCGGTGATTTGGCAAAAGTGCCTCGTGCTGTTTGCATGTTGTCCAACACTACCGCAATTGCTGAAGCATGGGCTAGACTGGATCATAAATTCGATTTGATGTACGCCAAGAGAGCATTTGTTCATTGGTAAGTCTTTAAAACAGCTGGAAAAAAAACAATTCTCGAGAAAAAAAAATAAAAATAAAAGTAAGAATGCAAATTTGCTCTATTGACAAATTATTCAATTTTTTTTCTTTTTGAAAGTTTGTTGATTTTTCAGGTATGTTGGAGAAGGAATGGAAGAAGGAGAGTTCAGCGAGGCTCGTGAAGATCTCGCTGCCCTAGAAAAAGACTACGAAGAGGTCGGAGTCGACAGTCTTGAAGATAATGGAGAAGAAGGAGACGAATATTAATAAATCAACGAAACTTTGAATAGCTTGAGACACCTTCATTTTTCGCTATTTTGCTTCACACGCTTTTCAACCACGTTTTTGTACTATGAATCGATCGATAAACTTTTTTGTGTTCAATTTTTTCTTTTTTAAACTTAATTTTTGCAAAAAAAATTTTCAGTGGGCGCCCGAGATTTCAAAAAATCGAGAAAAATTAGAGTTTTCAAATTTTTTTCCTTTTTAAATATAGGTACTGGCTGGCCGGGACCTGGTCCTGGAAGGTTTTTTTATTCCGGGCCGGCCCATGATTTTCAGGCCAAAAATTTTTTCAGGGTTTCTCAAAAATTTAGAACTTTCACAAAAAATCGTAAGTATCGTAAATAAAATATTTCAAAAAAAAAATCGTAAATAAAATATTTCAACAGTTTGAAAGAAAAATATCCCAGTTTTTTCGAGGTTCTGAGAGCCAGATCCGATTTCATCGAACCCGAAATCAACCAAATCTGACCACAAAAAAATCCATGTCACAAGAGGTAGAAAAGTACCGTAACAGAATTTCAAAATTTTTTTGACTTAATTTAACATTGACATTTTTCAGATAAATTTATATTTTCCTTCTAATTTAGACGTATTTTGGGAAAAGTACATAATTATTGGCAACATAAAAATAATTTTCCTAAAAGTCTTGGTCGGTCCAACAACACAAACCTGTGAAGTGAACACCTCGACGACATTTTTCTCAGATTTATGTGCAAAACACACAAAACCACATCAAAGATCATTCATTTGCTGTTTCACTAGTATCATTCGTATTTAACTGGTTCCCGAGGTAAATGTCGAACTTCCTCCGCCTCTTCCAGATTTGCTGAAAATACGAAACTCAGAACATAAATCACAAAGACTCAAAAACCAACCAAAGAACCATTCCAGAAACAACGGCGGTCAAAATCGAAAATACGCCGCTAGCGGTGAAGCCCATACAAGTAACCCACGGGAATTCTGTAAATAAGTGAGGTGAGAGCGTACGCGCAAGCTTTCTGTAATCTTTTTATATTACCTGGACCTATTTTGGCCTTGCTATCTATCGCAACGATCAATGAACTGGCTACTGTGAACGTGAACGCTGCGATAAGCGAGATGAACGCACTTAATATCTGAAGAAATTGATTACGAAAAAAAGGAAAGTGCATTTAGAAAAACCTGAGATATCATGTTGATAATTATTGAAATTTTGTGCGGAAAAAACACAATGACAACTGTATAGACGCCGAAAAGAGCAATTTGAGATCCGAAATGTTCGGATGTGTTGACGTAGCTGAAAATGGAATGATACCAACCAGGGTTTGGCGGAACTTTCGGAAAATATTTGCTATCAACTTACACGTAAATGTCCACGAAAATAACAAGAACAATCATAGCGATGCCCGAGATCAGCAGCAACAGCTGCAATTTTCCAACCCATTATCAATAGAGCGAACATGCTCACACTTACCTTGGCTTTAGCGCAACATGTGTGCACGCTCAAATCCAATTTTTCACACATTGTTTTTTGTTCTTATCTATGTTTTTTTTGCTTCGATTCCGAAGATGCAATAGTAATGAATATTTTAACAATACAATTGAAAACCAGGGTATTGGGGAAATCATTTTATATTGTTCCGGAAAAATGGAACACGTTGATACGTTGAATAGATAAAAAACAAAAACAAAAATTGAAGATGTCGGTCACGTTTTGATTTTATTTTCTTTTTTTTTTGAAATTTGCGGCTGTCTGAAGCGCGGCCCGAAAACTCACAATTTTCAGATTTTGGACCGGCCCGAAAATTTTCAAAAAAATTGACTGGTCTATCAGCAGGCTTGGGCGGAACTGAAACCGGAAATTTCCAAAATTCCGGAACTTCCGACCATTTTCCGAAGCACTTTTTTTCGAAATTATTTTTCGAAACTTTTCCGGAAACTTTTTCGGTAAAACGGAAAAATGAAAATATGATTTTCATTTTCACTTATTCATTTCCAGCGAAAAATTAAAAAAAAATCATCATTTCACAGTTCCTAAAACGAGATACCAAAAAAAATCTTCTATATTCTGACAAAAATGTCTAATTTTTCATGGTTTTAGACGTTTGGCTGAAAAGTTCCAAAATTTCCGGTTTTTCCGGAAAATAATTTCGATTCCGAAAGTTCCGAAGGGTCGGTTCCGCCCTGATATACAACACTCAAAAATCCAATATTTTTTTAAATTCAATTTTTTGTGAAATGAGATGTCGAGAATTTTTTCTCTTTTATTGAAAGTTCAGACAAATTTTCAGAAAAAAACGCAACCGCATGAAAATCCTGTTTTTCTCTACCAGTTTTTTTTTCTAAAACGTGACCCCGATGGAAAATCTGTGAGAACTGACAAAAAGTATTCATTTTGATATTACTAGAAATGAAGCGTATAAGTGATTGTGTGAACAATGTTCTTCGAACACCGGGTAAACAATATATTCTGAGTTCGGATATGAGTAATCGACAGAGTTTTGAGGAGAGTATGATTATGGATAATGAGTGAGTAGGCAGAGAAAAACTCGTCCAACTCATACGTGGGACCTTACGACACTCCGTTTTTACACATTTGCTAAACAAGTGGCAAAGCGGAGTGTCGTACACACCGGCTCTTAGAGATAACACAAAAATAATTGTGATTTGCAGTCAAGACTACGATTACATAACAAAAGTGATAAACGACGAGAAGCGTTGTTCAATCTCGGAAAAACAATCAAAATCACATTTGATCACCTCAACTAACCAAACATGGATATCACTGTCACAATATTTCGAGAATTATGGCGAGTTTCCGCTTCCCGAATGGATGAGCGCGTTGATCATCAGTGACGTGGCCAAAGCACTCTGCCAATTGCACACTAATCAATTGTCGCATGATGCGATTGGCGCAGAAAATGTGCATTTTATGACCGATTCACCTGATGTTTGTCTGATGTTTAACAGGTCTCATTTGAGGAAGATGAAGCCCGATGAAATGTGAGTTTTTTGAGATTTACAGAAAATTCTGAATTTCGAGTTTAGACTCCAATCAAGATCCGACAATATTCATCAATTGGGATGGGTTTTGCATCGATGTCTCACTGGAAAAACGCCGAAATTTCAGGTATTTTTCGGCCAGAATTTTCTTTTCAGTTTCTCAGAAAAACGTTCATATTTTCTTCCAGACAAACGGAGACCTTGCCGAACCAAGCGGTCCGTTCAACATCAATGCCGATGGTCTTCGATTGTGTCGAAAAATGTTGGCGCGAAAATTTCACGAATCGGCACATTTTGTCGAAATGCACAGTTTTATTCAGACGGCTCTCGACACGAAAACGCCCAGATTTTTGAATTTGTTTTGAGAAAATGAATGGGTTTTTGAGCAATTTCTTTTTTGAAATCTCAAAATGCAAATTTTTGGGGCGAGGTTTCAGGGCCGCGCAGAGTGAGATTTGGCTCGTTTTGACGCCGGCCGAATCAGGCTTGGGCGGAACCGAAACCGGAAATTTCCAAAATTCCGGAATTTCTGACCATTTACGGAACTTTTCAGACGGAACATTTTTCGAAACTCCGAAATTTTCCGGTTTTTCCGAAAAAAATAATGTCAGAAAAAATTTCGACACAATTTTTTTCGAAAAAAAAGTTCCGCCCAAGTCACCATTATCAAATTTTCTAGGACCCCAAATGCTGAACAGACCCTGATCCCATAAAAATCCGACCCGAAAAAAAACCAAATCTGATCCGACCCACACAAGAATCAGGCCCGGTCCGTTTTTTCCTAACTTTTCTAAATTATTTATTACAACTCAATTTTGAGTTTCTAGGCCAATATCAATTCGAATTCCTAGACCAGCAAACTCTGAGAGTGAACTAGACGCAGAGAAAAGTCCAAAAACCTCCTATACAGTACCCTTCCTTTTTGTGTCCAATGCCCTTTGCTCTGTTGGTTCTTTGTGTATGTGTGATTTTTCATGTGAGGAGCAGAGACCATATACGGAAAAAGAAGCAAAAGTTTCCCTTTTTATCAAAAAGGTCGTAAATTCTGAGCCCGTGTTTGATAACTCAAAATTTATTAGTGATAATGTTTCGGCTACTGTTTTTGGTGATCGCAATTCTGATCGGAGGTATGCTCTTTTTTTCCAAGATTTTTCCACGAGAAAAAAGTACAATTTTCAGCCAACTCTGGCGCGGATCTATGTCCAAATGGTTGGTCATTCTCCACGACAAACTCGTTCTGCTACCACATTTCGAATCAGTCAATGACGTGGGACGAGGCGGTGCCGTATTGTAGTTCAATTGGAGGAACGTTGGTGTTCATTTCAAACTATGTGGAGAGCACTTTTTTGAAAACATACACATCCAATCGAACACTTCAACCGTGGATTGGTGTGCGCAAAAATGCGACGAATGGAAATTTTTATGATTTGCAAGGAGCGCGTGTTTATTCGTATTGGGCGACGAGTGAGTGACCAAGAGACGCAGAGAAATAGAGCTCACTTTTCCGGTGGGATGTTTGCAATAGGACAAAGTTCATGAAAGTCAATTCTCAACTAGAAATTAGTAAAACCAGGTGTGAGATTGTAGCTCGGAGCCCGATAACCCGGCCAGAAAATAACCGGCTCTGGGACATTTCGAAACCGCATGAAATATTTGAAAATTTCGCAGTTTTTTCATAAAAATTGTGTACATTTTCATACAAAATTGAATTGAAAAGTTTGTTCTGAGAATTCAACTCGTTCAAATTTGGAACACAAAGACAATACGAAACCTTACGACCTTCCGCTTTTACAATTTCGTTAAACAAGGGGCAACGAGGAGTGTCGTACACACCGCCAGTTAGAGACAACACAAAAAGAGGAGGGCGCTAGAGAAAAAGTGTGAACAACTTGACGAACAAATTTACTAGCTCTCTTTATGAAGATGATTTTTGAAATTGTAACGTGTATAGGGAAGAGTTGCAGGAGTTGCTTTAATGAGAAGATAAAACTCTGAATTTCAGACGAACCGGGTGTCAACGGTGATTGTGTGAGTTTCCGCGGACTCGGTGCCTCGACTGGCATGCAAGTCACCCAGTGCTACAGTCTACAACCGGCAATGTGTAAACAACAACCGGCGCTCTGTCCAAACAACACACAATACGGATCGGCCTACATTCGACAGGGAAACATCACATCGCCCGGTTATCCTGTAGCTTACTATAACAATTTGGATTGTCTTTATACTATTAATGGTAAAGTCGAGATTCGGGTCACAAAGTTAGAGCCTTAACCCTTTGCAGCTCCCAACAACACGTACATAACTTTGAGTTTCAATCCATTTTTGGTCGAAGACATGTACGACTATGTCTTTGTTTACGACGGGCCGAACACAACATCTCGATACCTTGGCTCACCCTATGATTATGGTCGAAACTCGTATGAGAGTTCGAGCAATGTCATCACCTTCAAATTTCATACCGATCAATCGATTACGAGTCGAGGATTTTTGGCGACATGGGCGGCCAAGTCAGTTGGCTTTTTATTGGGGAAAAGTATTTCTGAAACGAGGCCGGGTCCGAGAAAAAAGCCTAAAAATAACACCCGCAAAAAAAGCGAGCATCCAAAAATTGCAGACCCAACACTCCACCAATTCGACAATCCGGTAACAATGGCTCAATGACATCGGACAACTACCCATCCGACTATGCTCCATATACCGAACGTCTTTATTACATCTCAGTGGCCTATGGTTTCCAAATCAATCTGACAATCACCGATTTTGTCACCGAGAACCGATATGATGTTCTTCAAGTGTACAACGCGTCCTACATCTCGGCCAACACACTTTATGCCAAGTAAGAGAAAAAGCTTGGGAAGAAAAAGAAATTTCCAAAATTTTCCAGCCTGTCCGGCAGCGACGTTGCCCCGTGGAACTATCTGTCGCCATCCAACTATTTGACATTGAAATTCACATCAGATTCAATAATTCAGAAAAAGGGATGGTCTCTCAATTGGTTTATACAGTAACCCTAGAGATAAATATTTAGACAATTGTTGTGCATTGTGTTTGAGCTGTCGTCTGATACAATTGTTCCCATGGATAGTCTTTTCCGTTTATTGTTGCCGCATTGTACCAATCCTGAAAAAAGAGACCGAGAGAGTGAGAGAGATTAGAGAAACGATGCAAAAAATTCATGGATTTTCTCTGCGTCTCGTACTATCTCAAAATGAGTTTGATGTCGATAATTCTAGTTCGAACTTTGTGAATATCAATAGCAAATATATTTTGTGCCAAAAAGTTGGAAATTTCAGAAAAAAAAATAAAAGACGCAGAGCGTGGAAAAAGTTCAGAAAAAGTCGATTTTTTCCAAGACGTTTTAAATGAGCAAAAAATTGAGTTTAGGTTTTGGAAAGAAAAAAATTCGCAAAAAGTTTGATCCGGATTATTTCTATTTTCGAAATTTAAAAATTCAAAAACCTTTCGGCCAGGGCTATTTTGAAGTTCAAAAATTCGAAAAAAATATTTCAAAACATTTTTCGACCCACGAGTTTTGCTCACCATAATAACTTCATACAACAAATCGTCAGCTTCTTCGGCGTTCTGAACATTACACGAGAATATCACCTCAATCATATACCTCATTTTCTTGTCAATCTCTTTCGACTTTGACGAATATGTCTCGAGAAATTGCCATTTTTTCAACAGAATTTCGCGCTGATCTTTGCTCTTCGACCATTTCAACGGCTCGTTGTGCACAATTTCGTACATCATGTAGATCCACGATTCGAAATCGTCGGCTCGACCACATCGTTGACCCTTGTGTTGTCGTCGTGACGAATATCGACTGATTTGTGAGGAGAGACGCGATTTGTACCTGGAAAAATTGGAAGAAATTCGAGTAAGAGAGAGAGAGAGAGAGGGGGTGAGAGAGCGAGAGAAAGATGGAGGGAGAGGAGAGAGGTGAGAGAGAGAGAGAGTACCAGACGCAGACACTCTCTCTT
The DNA here is from genome assembly GCA_963572245.1 of Caenorhabditis sp. 8 KK-2011. NCBI lineage: Eukaryota > Metazoa > Nematoda > Chromadorea > Rhabditida > Rhabditidae > Caenorhabditis > Caenorhabditis sp. 8 KK-2011. The sequence goes on from OY751548.1 coordinate 3,259,826, forward strand.
GCTCTGCACTCCCTCTCCCTCTCATTTTCGTCAGCGGATTTTAAAATTTTGAAAATTTTTAGAAATAAAAATTTTGTGATTTTCTGGGTCACTTTTTTTTCAAAACTCAAATGTTTCAATTTTGATTTTAAAAATTGAAAAAATTAGCGTTTCTCTTTTTCTCTGCACCCTCTCTCTCTCTCACAACTTTATTTGAGAAAAACTCGAGAAAAAATTCTCTGCGTCTCGTTCACTCTCTTAAATGTTTCGGTTCAAAATCTGAACATTTCAAAAAGCAAAATTGTGGGTGACATTTTTTCAAGTTCTAAAATTTCAAATTCTCAACAAAAAAACTGGCTCCGCACACTACTCTTCCTCGACAATACTTTTTCACTACAATTTTATTTTTGGGTCCGAAAAAATCACGGCCTAGAACAAAATAGTCCGACTAGGGCCCGATCCAGAATGCTCCAAAATGTCAGCCAACTAACTCCAAATCCGCATCATAGACATTCTTCAACCGTGTCGCCAAATGAAAACTGGCAAAAATCACCACTTTCGGCTCGTCGATTTTGATGCAAAACGAGGCGGGTTGAATGTCGAAATGGGCCGAATTGGCCTGATGAACGTCGCGAATACACAGAAATGTTTGGAGCATAATGTGCACATAGGTGTGCGCGTCGGGTGAGGGGAACAGTTTGAGCACTTCGGCCAGAGATTTGCCGATTGGAGAGGTGAGCATGTAGCGGATGCCGTTCGATTGACCTTGTTGGAATATTCGAATTGCTCGAGGTGATCCGTTCAGCAACAGTCGGACCACCATCATTGCCTCGTTCTGAAAAAAAAACACATATTTTTGATTTTTTTTTCATTTTGAACCACAGTATCTTTTTGATATTATTTTTGGGAAAAACAGTGAAAGTTCTTCGAACATTTCCAAGAAATTTTTAAACTACCTACGCAACAAACTATAGTACTCCTAAGATACTGTAGTGAATTTTCAAATTTTGAAAATTTTAAACTACAGTATCTTTACGGGATCATATTTTGAAACATTCGAAAAATTCTTCAAAAATCTCCAAGAAGTTCAGAAACTACAGTACTTTCCCCGTCTACTGTAGTTCAACCATAAACGAGTGAAAATATTAGTATAAAATTATTCAAAAAGTTCGCTGAAAATTTGGAAAACTACAGTAGTTTTTTATGGTTTTGACTACAGTACCTCAAAACTACTGTAGTTTTTTGTAATTGTATTCATCAAATTTTGAAAATATGTTTATTACAGTAATCCCTTAAGCCTATTACCTTAAACCTGGCCGAAGTTCTCGTATCGATCTCGAATCGAAATTCGAACTTGCCCCTCCTTATAAATCCTTTCGCCTCAACTTTTCCGAAATCACCCTTAACGTCATATCGAAAACGAAACGGTTCATTGTTCAACAACACTTTAGTCTCTTTTGGAAAATGAACTTCCCAATTTTTGTTACCATTCTGAATTCAATTTTGAAGAGAGACGCAGAGAAACGATGCAAACTCACAGACATTTATACTTGTAAGCAATTTGTTTTGTTTTCCTAAAGTGTAAAAAAATAAAAATGAGCAATTTTTGAGAGGGCTACGATTTTTTTGTTGACTTGCGTCATTTTTTTCGGTCATGAAAATGGAAGTCAAATTTCATTTATTTCGAATTTTGTTAAAAACATGAAAAAGGTTCTTATTTTATTCCTCATTGTTTCTGTTATCACTACTTCGAAAATTCATTTCATCGATCAACGTAAGTGAAAAATAATTTTGAAAATTTTGGCGCGCCATGAGCATGTTCGCTCCATTGCACATCAGCCCAAAAAATTATGAAATTTCAAATTTTGCTTGTTTTTTTTTTCAGCTGGATGTCGACTGTTCCATATCGCCCAAATTGGTGACACGTGGAAATCGCTGGCAGGAACGCTGAAAAACGAAACAGGACATGCTGTTCCTCTGAAATCTTTGTTGACTTTGAATGTTGGACGACCGAAGGAGATCAAGAAGGGTGATAAAATATGTGTGAGCCATCGAAAACCCGAAGTTTTGATGAATTGGGCTTATCGAGTTCTAGACGTCGTCTAGACGACAAAGATACTGAACTTATTCAGTAAGTTGAGAAGAGAGCAAGCGCGCTCTATTGATAACTACCCGCCAACTTGAATTCCAAATTTCTTCTGAATTCAATTCAATAATTTTTGATTTGCAGGCCTCATGAAATTGATAATGTGAACTATAAAGATCGGAGACTCCAACATTATCCAGAATCTTCATAAGAATAAAATTAGAAAAAAAAACAAATATGATATTTGGACCCATAAAATTCTTTCTCCTTGTTTTTGAACTCCTTTCCACTCAGCTGATCTCGTTATTCGCCTCGAAAAAAGACGAACGCGAGAGACGCAGAGGATTGAAAGACAAAAATGAAAAGAAAGAAATGCAAGCAGCACGCGGTGTATCGATTGAGAGGCGATGTCTGCGTCTCGCCGCTTCGTACACTCTCTCTTCCCGTGTGTGGCATTGGCAGAAAGCAGATGAGAAAATGGGTTTTTGACTGTTTTCATGTGATTTTTCAGCAATTTCTTTTTTGTGACGTAACCAGTTATGCATGAATTCGCAGTATTCTGTCAATTATTTTAAGAAATTACTGTGCTCGTTTAAAGGTGCATGCGCGAATATTGTCATCGTTTCGAGAATCTTCTTTTGAAATTTTTTCTTTTCATTTTTTTTCTGTGTTCGCACTTTTTTCCTTATCGATATCAATGTTATGAAACACGTGATTTGAGAAAAAAACAACAACAACCTTTTTTATAGTGTCTGGCGAACGCATAAATCATCATCGAATATACGTTGGGGAAATAAATCGCGTGAAAAATAGCATAAAGTTAATACCTGGCGAATGTCATCAAATCCAAAATCAGCGCCAATCCCGATCGGAGGTGGAACACGGGGCGAGCGAAACAACTCGGATGGTGATCCACCCGCCGATATGTCATTCCTCTCTTATCCGGTTAGCTATACAATTTTTATATCCATCCCAAACAGCTGTTTTTTTTTCAGTGCACCCCATTTGATACACTGTCAGGTGAAATGTCTGGAAATGAACGATTTTCAATTGATTCATTAAAATCGGTGAGTTTTTATTTGGAAATTTTGAAAAAAAGTGAAAGTTGTTGTTTTGTTTTCTGTATTTTTACCTTATCACTGCTATTTCTGTAAAGTTGAAGTTCATCGATTTTTTTCTCGCGTTTTTTTTCAGAAACAGCTGATAATACTTCGTTGTCAACGAAAGAGAATTGAACTAGTTGTCGAAAAAACTCGATTTTCAATTTTTTTTTCGTCTCACTCAATAGAAAATTGATTGTTTTAACTCAAAGCAAATAATTTTGTCTGCGTCTCTTGATTTTATGCACTCTTTGAAATCTCGTGCGCTGCGAAAAATGCGCATTTCATTTTTTAAAAATTAGCTGCTGCAATGTTCTTATTTTTTCGGAGGAAAAATGTAAGGTTTTGATTTTTCTTTGAAAAGTATTCATCGTTCTTTGTTACCAATTTGTGTGGGAAAAACATTTCGTTGTCATATTTTTTGTCTTTTTTCTGCTTGAATGAAGTTTAGAATATTTTCAAGTTTTTTCACACATAGGTAAGTAGGTAAAAATGACGAATACGTTCAAAATAAACAAATAAGAAATTTTGTTTTTGAATAAATTCTCACGACGAACGTCTTGTGCAAACACCGTTTGTGTGTGTTCGGGTACAGTACACATCGAAAAAACCATTGTTTTTTGAAGACTGTTCAGTAGAAAAAAAATTATGCTCATAAAATAACAAAAACTCTAACAGTAATTTGAAAGGCGCAGTATTTTTTAATTTATTTGTGTCTTGACACGATGAGGCGTTTTTCTGTTATCGGTAAACAGACAGAGTACTGTAATATTTCAACATCGTCCGAATGGTTATTTTATCATACTTTTTTCAACTCCCCCTAAAATAATAAAAAAAACAACTCAATATTTTTTTCAAAATTTTTTTTCAGGCATTGAATGATACTCGGCACTCGTACGCTTTCGGAACTTCGCCAATAATGGAAACCTCAACAACTTCAATGACAGAACCATCTGCCACCACAACTGAATCAACAACCAACTGCACAACAACACCTCATTCGACGCCAGCTAAAAAATTGCTAAATCTCGAAAAAGAATTCGAATTATTACCAGGAGAGATACGCATTCGTGTTGTTACTGACGATGCAAAACACCATGATCCGACAAAACCAGAAAAAGAAGAAAAAGATCAAAATATTTATATTTGTAACGTTGAAGGAGGATCGATTATGTTGACTAATTATCGGGTGAGCATTTTCCGGACGAGAAAAAAATCAGAAAATTAGCGAGTATATTTTTAGCGGAAAAAAGTTATTGTCAATACAAATATTTTTGAAAAAAATCCGTGACATTTTTCATGAAGAATTGTGTAGGTCACGCCACGCGTAAATTTAAAAACCATAAAAACTTTTGACAATTTCAACCAAATCAATGTTTTTCCTTTTCAGGTGATCTTTTTATCTGACACCCTACCACAAGCAGTATCAGTTTATACACTATTGGAACTCGAACTAATCGATCTACGCGAACAAAATCAAGTGATAATATCGATGAAAGGCGGACGAGTTCAACGATTCCTCTTCTCATCATCCAGCGATTCAATGCATTGGCATCAAAAACTCATCGAAATTGTGACAATGTTCAATCGAGGACAATCGGTGATCACAAGTGGCGGAACGCTGAAAACCACCAACGCCGATGGAAGTATCGATCCGATTCATCTCGATGTTTTTGCGTGGGAGTTTTCGAAAGCGGTCGATCAGATGGATGATTTGAAATGGTTAAAATCGGAAGGATCCTATACTCCCGAAATTGTTCAAGTTGATTTCAAGCGACTTGGCATGGAGGAACAGTTTAAGATCACTACTATTAATGAGAATTTCGAGTAAGAGATATTTTTTGAAAAAAATACACGAAAATTTGAAAAAATCATGAGTTTTTTTTTCAAATTTCAATTCTTCAAAATAATTTTTTTCTTCCAGAGTTTGTCCAAGTTACCCGGCCAAAATAATCGTTCCAAAAAGTATGGATGAAGAAGCGATCAAAAAAGCGGCATTTTTCCGTTCTTCCTATCGGTTTCCGGCATGTGTTTGGAGGTGTCGAAAAACGGTAACTATCCCATTTTCATAACACAAAAACACATTTTTTCGTTGCAGAACTCCATACTTCTGCGAAGTTCGCAACCACGAATCGGTTTCAGCGGTTTTGGTCGAAGTTTTGAGGATGAAAAGTTGATCGAGGAAGTGGTGAAATGTTCGCAAAAAGAGGGTGAAGAGCCGAAAACTTTTGTGATTTTGGATTGTCGATCGACGGTTGCCGCGATGGCCAATCGGTTTAAAGGAGGAGGATCAGAGTATAGTGGTAAGATTTTTTTCCCTGGTTTTATGTGCGAAATTTGAGCAAGTGTTGTACGATCTGAAAAGTCTGAAAGTAACAGTATTCTGTAGAAAAAACCTGGTTCTGTTGAATTTTGTCAAATATTTATTTGAAAAAATGGCTCCGGGCGCTTCGAAATCGTATGAAATTCCAGAAAAAATTAGTTTGTCTTACTGTATGGCGCAACCCACTGGATGTCGGTACACACATTTATTTTAAAAGTCGCGAGGAAAAACATAATTTCTTAGATAATTCATAACAATTTCATTCAACCAGATTTTTTATCAATTTTTCTCTATTTTCCAACAAAAAAAAGCAAGCTGAATTCAATTTTTGCTAGTTCAAATCTTAACAAATCTCCCCACTTTAAAAAAAACAATCCTCATTTCAGATTATTACCAGCGTGCTTCCATCGAGTTTTTGGGTCTACCAAACATTCACACAATATTCAGTTCGTTTAGTGCTATGAGAAATTTGTTGAATGGAAATACCAATAATGATCAGTTACTTACGGTAAGCCCTCATTAATTTTCCACAAAAAAAATCCCAAAAAATTTTTCAGTCGCTCCAAACGACTGGATGGCTTCAAAATATGAGCAACTTGTTGGTTTCGGCATCTCGATGTGCCGATTATTTGTCAAACGGTCATTCGGTGCTGGTTCATTGTTCTGATGGATGGGATCGAACGGCGCAAGTTGTGTCGTTGGCTAAGTTGATGTTGGATGACTACTATCGGACTGTTAATGTGGGTTTTTGTTTTTGAAAGATTATCGATTTTATTGAATATGGCAATTTGAAACACTTCCGTAATTTTTGAGCCCGTAAGCCCGGTCCGAGAGTCACGCACCGGAAAAATGTGAATTTTTCTAGCCCCGGCCGAATGAGAATACTGAAAATAATTTTCTTCCAGGGCTTCGAAGAGTTGATCCGGAGAGAATGGCTCGATTTTGGACATAAATTCTATGATCGACAACAGAGTATCTATGGTAAGTTGTCTCTTTTTTCTCCTCCTATCTCTTTTTCTCTCACACTCTCTCTCTCTCCACCATCCTTTCCGGAAAAATTATTCTAAAATTGTTAATTTTGCTCAGATTTTCTCACCTCTACATACGGTGAAACTGAGACGACGTTTGCGATTTTCACACAAATTATCTCGTCGTTTAGATATAAAATTCAGGAGGTTTTTGGTGGGTATGAAGGCCTGTCTGATTATGTGCGCCTTTAAAATCTGACCATTTTCTCTTTTTTTTTCTTTTTTTGACTAACATTTTATCAAATTTGCGCTTTTTATTTGGTTCTAAGCGAAATATTGGGCTAAAATTTTGTTCCGAAAATGGTTTTTAAAGTTTGGGCTTTTTTCAGTTTTGAAGTTTGGGCGAGAAACCTAATTGGTCCTAAACGTGGAGTTCCAAAATAAAATATACAGTAATTTTTCAAGGAAAAAAATTAATCTTGGCCCAGTCAAAAGTCAATGGCAAGATAGCTGAAACGCTCAAATATTCTAATCTAACCTTGTGCTTTTTGTCCCATCAATCTCCAATCATTTCATGTTCAGGTCTATCCAACTGGGACTGTACAGAACGGTCTCCGATATTCCTCCAATTCCTCGAAGCCGTTCGACACCTCCAACGCGAACAAGCCTATGCGTTCGAATTCACACACGCCTATCTCATCAAATTGGCACAACACGCGCATTCGGGTCTGTTCGGCACATTCCTGTTCAATTGTCAACGCGAACGAGCCGAAGCGATGGCGGAGAAGAAGGCGTCGCTCGTCGAAATTTGGCGATTCCTCGGCACACACAACGCCGAATTTGTGAATCAGAGCTTCGACAGTGACTATCGTGGACCATTAAAGACGATGAATTTTAGTGTTTTGCATTTGAGAGCGTGGCACGAGGTGTTTTCCGATGACGAGGAGAAGTATAATGTGAGTTTTCCGAGGGCTCGGGATTTTGAAATTTGAAAAGTTGGAAGTTACTTTTTTTTTCAAAAAATCTCAATTTATTTCCAAAAATTATTTATATTTCGTTACAGAACTTGTACAAAAATACGAGTGCACTGACACCAAGTGGAAGTAGTCCGCCGAAGGAGATTTGTGAAAGACCTTCTTCCGGTTGTGGATCTACTATGAGCATGTCACAATCGACCACTTTGATAAAGAGCAAGTCGTCAGAAAGTATAAGTTCGATCAATATCAACACTGATCAGAGGTTAGTTTGGCATTCTGCCAGGGATTTGGGTTAATTTCGGCCGACCGGGGCTGCACAGTATTCAGAGAAAAAAACGGTCTGCAAAAGTGCGTCACGGTGTTTTCGAAAAAATATTTAAAATTTCAAGGAAAACGCATAGTTAGTCCCGGCCCGGAAAATACGAAAAATATTATTTTTGACCGACCCAAAAACAAAAAAAACTCGGCCCAGTTCGTGATTTTCGGGCCGGGTCCTCGGGTCACAAAATCCGCTGAAATATTCGATTCTTGTTTTTGCAGTCATCATGTTGCTGTACCGGACGCTCTTGCCTCATCGGCCTCGTCATCACTCGGCCCGATCAATAGCAGTTTCACTGAAACGTCAACGTCTCTAATGAATCAGAGCGTTCATCAACAACATCATTGGCCGTCGAGAAAAGTGATTGCTGTGCAGGATATGCTCGATTTTGATGGTCTTTTGAAGTATCAGGATGATGAACAGGAGGTGCAACGGAGAAATAATATGAAACATTATGTGAGTTTGATTAGTTTTGCTAACCTCAAATTGATGGAAGCTGTTCGGAAAAAAAGTCGCTACCCATAACCTATTTATTTTTTTCACAGTTGGAAATACAAGAATTGCGAAAACAACAAAAATTAGCATCGCAATCGGCGGGGAACACACCGAACGGAGTTCATTTTATTGGCCCAAAAAATCGAGAAAATTCCTTGTCGGAGGCGTTGGACAATGAATCGTTGGATGGTGGACGGGTCGGATCCGATTTATCGATTGTTAATGATTTGATGGATATGCCGACGTATATGTGAGTTTTTTTCTGTTTTGCAAAAAAATGCGGGTTAGAATCATCCAAAAAGTTTATTGTGAAAAAATTCAAATTTTTTATTATATAAAACATTCCCTCTTACTCTAGATATACGAAGAAAAGTGTTTAATTGCGCGTTCAATAAAAGTGTGCACCGACATATCGCGGGATACGCCACACAGTAAAGGAAAACGTTTTTTCCTCCCTTTCGTTGGGTTTCAAAACGTCCGGGGTCCTAAAATTCGTTTTTGAAGTAGAGATAAAGCGCCAAAAAGTCTTGCCCTCTGCACGAAATGACGCACACATGTTTCAGGGCACGATACTGGGATGCGAACGAGATGGGAAAATGTCGTTGTTGTGAAAAGGAGCTGAAAAAGATGTCGTTCTCAAACGACGATGCCGAACATCATTGCAGAAATTGTGGAAGTATTGTGTGTTCGAGTTGTTCGACAAAAACATTCCACGTGTTCGAAGACGGCGCCAGTAAACAGAAAAGAGCGTGTGATAAGTGTTATCAGTTGATGCAGAATACTGGTGGATTGGATAGGTAAGAGTAGACACACACACTAGCCTAGGTGAGTAGACGTTTTTAGATAATTATGCAAAAAAAAAATTATGGAATTAAATTTTTTGACCGTAAAACGTTGATTTTTCTGAACGAAAAATCAGTTTTTGGAACTAAAATTGTGCAAAAAACAACGAAATCTAGTTTTTTAAATGAAAAATAACTGCTTCGGTAAAAAAAAAGAAATATTCAGTTTTTGGAATGTCTGGAAATTTGAAAAAGAAAAACTTTAAACCTCTCAAAAATCGAATTGAAATTTACTCGGACCGAAACTGGAAATTTCTGAATTTAGGAAACGCCAGGCGAATTTTTGTTCTCGAAACTTTTCAGGATTTTTTTTTTTTTGAAAAATATAAATTTGAAGTTCAAGTTTTCTCGACTCAATAGTTTCATTATATTTGATCAGGGTGTTTTTATCCAAATCGTGCTTAAAAACTGGCCCAATTTTAATCACATATTTAAAAAAAAACTTCAGTTTGCGCCCAAAAAAAATTAAAATTCGAAAAAAAAAACAATAGAAATCTAAATGAAATTTGGACATTTCTCAAAATGTTGAATATTTTCAGAACAACCTCATTAACTGATGTTCAACTGACAACACTATTATCAAACACGTCCTCCTCATGCTCAATAAACTGCCCACTTGCGCCCAACTCATCACCTTCTTCATTATCTCTCAACATGTTACCCTCTTCTTCTTCGTCTTCTCCTCCTCCTCCTCCTCCTCCTCTTCTCCCTTCCTTATCAAGATCCTCATGTAAAAGTCCCACCACACAAGCTGTCAAGGGTTAGGATTACTGTATTTAAGTGTATGTATGTAGTTTTTTTCTGAACGGGAATTTTTCTCGTTTTTTGCTCCTTTTTCACTTTTCTCTATCTCTCTATTAGATGTAAGTATCTTTTTCTTGTTTTTTTCTGTGATCCTTTTCAACCCCAGCAAGACTTATAAGCCGTTCAACGTGTTCATTTAGCTTTTGTTCAAACACCCTCACACACATTTTTCAATCAAATTGTATATTCGTGGTAAATTTCGACAGTTTCCGTATGTAGTACTATTTGTACATATTTATATATATTTAGCTAATATTTGTATTGATTTTAACGAATAAAAGAATGTTGAAAATTTCCGGGGTACTGTAGTTTTCCTTATTTTTGAAGAAAGTTTTATTTGTTTCAAACTTCAACAAATTATTTTTCAACGGCTCCAGCATCTCTGAACATTTCCAGTAATTTGTCAGAGTTTTTGCGAGTAAAGGTCAATGTAGACAATTTGTAATGATCGGAATTCAACTTGAGGTTATTGATGACGTCATCCAACAAAATAGCCGACATTGTAGTACTCGCCGGAGCATCGTATTTTAAGCTGAAAAAATTGAAGAAATAATTTCTTGGGAATTTTTCAAAAATTTCTAGCAGATTTTTTCCGACATGTTTGTGTTTTTGAGTAGTTGAATTTTTAGGTGTTCAAAATTTTATGTGGTAGATCTGTTAATTTATTCCGTGACCTTTTCTCTGAGTTTCTCCTTTTTAATAATTATATTCTGTTGATTCAGGTCACGTCCACAAAACTATGTATGACCTAGAAAAATGTGCAAAACATTGAATTTCAAAGAACACTGTGATCTCCAATTTTCAGAAAAAAAATTTGAAGATAAAACTAACTTGATAAAATGTACATGCAAGTGATAGAACGATGGTTGATAGTGAAAATATGCTTTGATTTGATTTTTGTGCAAACCATATTTCGAATGGATTGTCTCGATACTTTTGTCGCGAATGCTTTCAAGCATTGGAACATCTGCGCCGGTTAAATCTCTGAAAAATTGATTACAAAAAAAGTTTCAGTTCTACCTTACCTAACACTCTTGACACCATGTCTATGAATAATCGCTAAAACGTATAAGTTTTCGATGGTTTTTCCGTCCCATTTGATGTCTTGTAAAAGTACGAATCCATTATTTTTGTCCGGATCTTCGAAGACGATTTTATCGGCTTCCGATTTTTTCTCGAGACAATTGTAGACCCAATTCAGATTGAGTTGGAATTGTTCGATGAATGGTTTTGTGATTTTTTCGTAGTTCTCGGCAGTCTCCCGAATAACATATTTCTCTTCTTGCCGATATTTTACAATGAGACGATCATTTACAGGGTAGATGAGTTGAGATTTGAGCACTAAAAAATGGAAAATTTGCAAGAGACGCAGAGAAATGGCGGTACACAGAAACCGGGATTTGTTTGCAACTAAGAAAGACTCTACCCGTTTTGCAATCGTCGCGCATAGCTTTTTCGCTGCCTGACCACCAAAACGCCGCAAAACTACCAAAACTAAAACCCGCCCAAATTTCACTCTTTTTTTTTTGACAATACATACGTGGTGACATTTTTTCCATATTTTTTTATCATTTTAAAAATTTTGAAAAAAAACTCACAGTTCAACTGGGGATCTACTTTAATGGAGTATGACCCGAAAATATCATTTTTCGAAATTTGTGTCAAACTCGCTGATTTCAACCAATTTGTGATCACTTTCGAATCTTCGGAAAATGGTGTTTTATCGGCGAGAAGAATTCCTTGTTCGCCATTTGAATTTGAGAGCAAAAGAAAAATGTTCTGAAAATCGAAAAAATACGGGAATACGAGTTTATCTGACTCCCCTACCTTGTGTGATGCATCACATCCTAAAATTTCTTCGAATTTCGCGTTGGAAAGCCATGTTTGCGCAGAACAATCGGTCATTTTCGATTTTTAAAAATCGAATAAATTTATGGCCGAAGTTTGTTTTGAAACTACGTGGAAGAGAAAACCAAGGCGACCAATGTTTGAAGTTCTCCTGGACAAAAATATTATTATTTTTCTCTAAAATTTTAACCCCTCGTGAATCACTTGTTATACACGTTATTTGCAGTATTTTATGGATGAAGTCAATGTAGTTGTATTGGATAAAAGGGAGAATGCTAGAAAGAATCTTACCATCACTGTAAAAAGCGAGGAAAGCATCGATGAATTGTTGAAAAACGTTGGAAACTTGACAAAAATCCCGAAAGATGAGCTAGAAGTTTTGTTTTGCGGGAAAATGATTGAACGAGCTACACGATTGCGTGATTTACAACTAACACCGGCAACGTAAGCTAGAGTTTTCTCAACAAAAAATACGATAAAATTTGTAGTCAGCTCACCTTACTTCGCCCAAAAGTGATTAACTCATCATCAACCGGAAAATCAACAACATCTTCCTCATCATTTTTTGCGTATTGTAAAACATGTGACGAAGTGAAACGTGCCAAACTACGTGTATATTGTGAAAAGTGTCATGGAACATCGATTCTGGTCAAAAACGAACCTCAAAACTGGTCGGATGTGTTGAAAAGTAAACGGATAAAAGTGACTTGTGAAAATTGTCAAAAAGACGATTTATACGCCAATTTTCGCTTCAAATGTATCACTTGTAATGAGGTATTTTCTGTATTTTTTCTGATTCCAAAAATATCTTCTGGGCAGATTTGCGCGGCTCTCACACATGCTCGCGGAAATTGGCAAAAATCGGAATGTTGTGTTTGCGGAGAAGAAGATTTTCCAACAATTTTCGATTTAGGATGCAATCATATTACCTGTTTACAATGTTTTCGACAATATCTCGAAGCAAATTTGGAAAATTTCAATTTTTCCAACAAACCACCAATTGGCTATACTATCACGTGTCCTTTTACAAATTGTTCAAGTGAGTTTCAGAAAAAAAAAACCCCGGAAATCTTTAAATTTTTAGGAGTTGTACAAGATGTTCATCACTTCTATTTGATGGGAAAAGAAAAATATCAAGAATATCAGAAAAAGGCCACGGAAAAATTGATTTTTTTGGATGATGAAGGTACAACATGTCCCTTTAAACTTCGAAACCCAATTTCTATCAGGTGTAACTTGTCCGAATCCAAAATGTGGTCAAAGTTTTTTCTGGGAACCATATGACGATGATGGAAAATCGCAATGCCCTGATTGCTACTACACCTTTTGTAGGTGAGAAAATTTCGAAATTCGAGAACAAACCAAACATTTTTGAGAAAATGCAACGAACGAGAATGTATTTGTCATGTTGCCGATGATTTGACGAGAAATACTATTGAAGCGACTACAAGGTACTTTTTTGTTTGCAAAGAATTTTGCGCGAAAATATTTTCGAAAAATTATCAGAAAATTCCAAAAAACAATGAAAATTTTCCCAATTAATAAATTTGTCAAAAAAAATTAAATTTTTTGAAATTCCAAAAAAAACCACAAGGAAAATGTTTAGGTAGAGTCTTATCAGAATGAGAAAATTCTAAATTTTAAAATTTTTAGCCAATATTTTCACAAAAATTAGGAGCCAAAATTCCTGTCTGAATTTTAATATCGCAATTTTGAAAACAATTTTCCAACCAATTTTCATGGAAATTTTGAGGTAAGATTGTAGCCCGGCACGGAATTTTTATGATATTTCGAAGTTTTTTACTGATTTTGTTTTCGGTCAGAGTTGGTGGGAATCAGAAATTTCATTTTTTCTAGTTATCTGACATTTTCAAATTTTTTTTGATGAAAATTTCCGAAAAGCAAAAACTTATTTCTAAATAACAAAAACCCGTTTTGCAATGACAAAAGTATTCACTTACCATGTTTATAAAGAGTCAGTTTTCTATGTCAGGCTCACACATTCTCACATCAGATCTCGCCTTCCACTTCTCATTATTTTGCCAATAAAAAATGAGTCATTATGATTTCGAATCTTAATGAGGTCACACGTGAAATTTTAATTTTAAAAATTTAGTCTTT